>JAVKLA010000090.1:5813356-5908941 GCA_034782735.1 Sagittarius serpentarius | reverse complement strand
CGGCAGCGTGAGGAGCATGCTGCCGGTGCCGAGACCCAAGCTCATGTGCCAAGCAGAGCAATGCGAAGAAGAAAGCCTGTGTGCAACATGAGGAATGCCAGACCTACCCACTGTCTCCAGACCCGTCTCCCCAGCCAGGCTCTGGATCTTATTTGGATGTGGAGAGATTTATAAGGCATTCTCTTAATTAGGGGCCCCTGTTTTGACTGAGAAAGATGGAGAATGAGGAGACCTAACAGAGAGGCAACGGCAAACAGCGGATTGAAAGGGAAGGCTGGAGAGACCAGTGGTGTGTGCTGTAAAGAAGTGGGGGCAATAAAATACACTAATAAAAATGATGTGTACGTCTGTAGCCTCATCTGAGAAGGGAGAACAACAGCAGGTCCCTTCTAAGGGCAAACAAGAGAAACCCCTCCATATGTAAGCAATTATCGGAAACACATGGGAGAGGTGGACAGGGCAGACAAATCCAAAAGCCATATGATATTGCACAGAAGACTGAGGCTTATGTAAAGCCTGGGAGTTCATATATTTCACAGCTCACAACGTACAGAGACTTCGGTCCGCTCCAAAAGTGGCAACTGAGAAGGCTCCTCTCGTTTTGGCCTCGAGGGCTGCGCACAGATGGCTAAAGCTGGGGAAGGAGCACTGGGCTGAAGGGGTTGGCATGCTGCTCAGGAGAGCCAGAGACCTGCTTGGCTTTGAGCACTTTCCTGTATAAAACACTTGCAGCTGGTCTATGCCACAGCAGCACTGAGCTGGGGTACCGGGAGCTACATAGGTGTGCTGCAATGGTGCTGTTGATGCACTTTGGGGCATCTGCGCCTTAGTCTGTTTTGGAGTGTGGACTTGTCCTTGTTGCCTTTAAATTTTCTATCACTGTAGTGGCAGGATGAAATTCACCGCAGGGATGGGAGTCCCAGAAGCATTGCACCCAGCCTTCCACCCCCGTGCAAAGAACAAACAGCATCTTAGCATGTTCCCATCCCTGCAAGGACTGTGGTGAGGTCTAGATACTCCTGAGCTGCTCTGAAGGCCACAGTTAGTCTGGAGCCCAAGGTGTTATCCAGCTCCTGTGCAGAGCTGGCACGCCTTGGACCGCATGGTGCCGTGAAGACCGGGAGAGATCGTCTCCGCTGAGACCCAGCCCCGCGCTGTGCCAGGTCAGCTCAGCTGAGCACATTTATTCATGGCAACTGATCTGAACCAGTTCTCTGAGCTGCTTCGTGTCCACTTGCAAAGAACATGTTGTGAACTTGATGAGTGTCATCAGTTCACCGATTTGGATGCATTTAACTTGTCTCTGATGCAGCAATAGTCAGGTTAACCACCTCTTTTTCACACATGCCCGAACTCCAGTCTGCCTAACAGTGCCCCAAATCAGGCTAATATGCGGGTTGCTGCTTTCCAAATGTCTCTTGTCACAAGTGCAGGGATCTTCTTCCCAGGGTATGTGGAGAACAGGCTTGCAGAAGTTGAAAATATGCCGCTTGGTTTTTGCATTGGAGACCAGGCTGTGGTCCCTTGGGATCATAGCATTTACTTGGTTTCCCTAGCAGTAATCAGACAACCTTCTGCTCTTTAGGCTTAATAGTAGGAGCAAAGATTTGGAGAAATTGAGTTTTAAATTTACAAATACTGTACCTGTGGCCGTCTCCTTTAATGCCTTGGACATGGCTGCACTGCGCTGCTATGGAGTCTCTTGCTTTACATCCCACCGTAATGCAAGTGCTCTGCCTGTCTGTAGCCTTGTAACCTGAGGTGGATGGCAGGACTGGGAAAGAACAGCTTCCAAATGTGGGTTTAAGCCTTGCATGAAGGCTACCTCATTTTCAAACGGACAACTGTTTCTTCAGGTGGGGCTGTGAAAGGAGCTGATCTGATTGTGAAATGCATCACTCCTGTATGTGCTATTGGCTATAGAACATGATTCTGCCTTGTAAGAAACAACAGAGAGGAAAGTTTCCTCAGCTCCTGGAAGTGCCACACTCCTGAATGTTAACATGGCTGTGGGGTTGTTTTTTTTACTGAGCAAGCAGATGTGTTAGTGCTCTGAGGATCACCTTTGCTGCAAAGGGTGGTGCTTACACCTCTGAGGGCAATGGTATGTTCAGCCTCAGTAAACGTGTTCTGCTCCATCTCATGGGGCACCGAAAGCAGCAACTGCTCTTGGGTTTCATCGCAGAAGGGGCAGCTTTGCCAATATAAAGAACAACTTGTTCAGGGTCTGCTTTCATCTCTGTGCATTATCAGAACTATTAAAATGAGGAAAGAGCTTTTTAAGCCTCATTGGACAATGACACTGAAAATACCCCAACAGCCCCCTCAATCCCAAGCCCCAAACAACTGAAAAACGAAAGCCAGCCCTAAACCCTAAGCCCCTGAAAACCCCGTGGTATCCGTCACTGCCATGTATAATCACGGTTAGAAATCCAAATGAAGCCTGCAGCCTGTCAGCTCTGCAGACAGATTTGGTGGTGATATGAGCAAAGCCAACATTTAAAAATGACTGAATTCTCATTATAAAGATACATGATCCTCCTTCTCATTGAGAACAGTTGGGCTTTGCTTCCAGTGGAGAGCCAAGCCATTTATTTTATAGTTCCATTGTATGCTGCACTGGGAATTGTTCCCACAGATAGAGGTTTCTAGCATGTTTTCCCTATGTACTTTGTTCCACATGCACTGTGCCCTTTGCACATGCTGAGGGCTCTCACATGAATTACACTTTGCCTGATTTGGTTGGATGGGTTTCCTACATTTGTGTCCTATAAATTGGCATGGCAATGTATTTATTTTGGTAATCAACCAGTTCTTTGTAAATCTGTGAGCTTAATCCTCCAAGAGAGAGAAATAAAAGGCTCAGTCTCTGTTTCTAACAATGAAGATAAATACCTTTATTTTCATAACTTTTGGACATCTTTTTTCATGGCGTCCAGCCAAATCATGAGGTCCTCGCTCAGGCAAGAGCATGCAGATGTCGTTAAGTTCCTCACCAGGCTTGTTAGGGCATGGAAAAACTCTTTTAAGAGGAAGGATGGTCTTGTGGTTTTGCCATTGAGCGAGGATTTAATTCAACTGGGCTAAGTTCTTGCTTCTGCCATATATTTCCAATGTGACCTTGCATGACCCCCTCTCTCTACATCTGCTCCCCCAAAGTCTCCTGCTGTCGAGCTTATAAATCTCCTTGGTGCAGAGGCCCCCTCGCTGCGGGTTGGTTTGTGCAGGAATTTCAGCCGAGGCCGCGAGGCGTTGCAGAGGCAATGCAGACTCGAGAACAGCAATAGGCTTTCGGCTTTGTCTGCAGGTCAGGACCGGCTCCACCTTGCTCCAAGGTGATGGGATGTAAGCCAGAAGCCACCTGAGCCTGTTAATGCACAGCTGTGCCCATAATACTAACTGTCGGCTCTCACCTTATTAGCTCAGGTGCTGTAGCGATCAAATTTGGATGTATTGGTTGTGGTGCTCCTTGTGAAGATGGCTCACAGCTGGGTGCATCTGGCAGTGGAGCCCAACCCGAAGGAACAAGGATTGCTATTTTGGGATCTGCTGTCCTTTTCTAGCAGCTCATCCCTTCCCAGGGACTCTTGCTCTGACATCATCCTTCATCTGCTGCTCCTTAGTGCTTTGGTCAGCTCTTGATGAGACCGGTCACACAAGCATCTAGGTTTCACTCCCATCTGGAGGTCTGGGAAGATCTCCCTGCGGCCTTTTAAATAGCACTGGGAAAATGAGTGTGAAGGCTGAGTGTTTGAGCAAGACAGCGGCTGAGCATGAAGGAGCAAGGTGGTGGTATAAGGAGCTGGCCCCTGCATGGGGCGACACTATCGGGGGAGCTGGCAGAGGCCGCGAGCGCAGGCTTGGGTCAGTTGGCTCATCTCGAGAGAGTGGTATAATAAGTCAGGCATGCTGCTTGATGTGGTGTTATTGACTGCAGTGTGATAAGGATCTCCACATGCTTCTGCCCACCCTCCGTTTTCCCCCCAGCTGGAGGGAAAATTTTGCCGCGGTGGCCAGTGGGAGGGTGGGGGATAGCTCAGCCCTGCTCCGCTGCCATCTGGGGCTGGAGCCTGCTGCAAGGAAAAATGTACACGATTACTACTTGGCAATGTTCCCCTCTGCGCACGCTCCCCCTTCGCACACACAACTGCGTTTGTTATTCTAATACGCCTACTATTTAGAGCGTGAGCTGCAAACTTGTACTTGGGGAGAGAGTCCTAATGTGTGTAAACGGTTCGCTTAACTGAAGTGATACTGTGTGTGTTAGTGAAGCTTTGCAGAATGGGACCAGGAGGTTGCAATCTAGAGCCTGAGACCGTGAAAGTCCTTCACTGGCCTTTGGTTGTGCTAAGAGTGAGGCTGGATTAAGGCGTATGGATATGAGAAGCAGGCTACGGCCTTTTTAGTCCTTCCTTCTCCCTGGCCTGGCTGAAGGTGTTCATCAGGCCCAAAGACCTCCATGACCACCTCAGGTTTGACTGGATAACTAGACAATAGCAAACCCTTTGAGACTTGAACTATGGCCACCATCTCTTTGGCTGTAGCACATGTGCTCGTTCTTTCTTTGGGAGCAAAGTTCACACACCACTGAAAAAACATTCATTTCTCTATGCCTCTTACAACATCTGCTTCTCCTAAAATACCTTTCTGTGCCATTTTTTTTTAAATTAGAGTAAAATTGGGTGGGGGTTACAGAAAAGCAAAGGTTTCCTTGGGGTTACAGAAAAGCAAAGGTTTCCTAAGTGACTCTGTTTCCATAGTCAAAAAATCCCTTTACAATAAGTAATGACGATGCTCCACTTTTTTTTTTTTCATACCAGCCTTTATAGTGAAAGCAATATGTTGTCCATAAATCTTAAGGCTACTTAATTCCTATAAAATTCTGCTAGCAGAATCAAATGATTTTACTACCCTATGTCAAATTAATGGCTGGGTGTCAACCAGTATCACTTCCTGCTTGAAAAATGACCATGACATTAAGCAGACTTTATTTATACTTCCCTGCCTGATGATCAAAACCAGTAAAATTGAAGAGTGAGGGTGGGGAAAAGTCAGTGCTAGTTTCATAAATACCATCACCACCACATCTCTTTGGAGTAAGCCCATGGTGATGCCCACACAGTGGGACTCGGGTGTGCTCCCTGGACGCACGCTGACTCTGTTTTTCCTTTTATGACTGGTTGCTGTGGGAAGGGAATTAGGACTCCTGGTCCTAAAATCAATTCTGGTCCTGCTTCAGCTGATCGCTTGATTTGATGAGAAGGGTGGTACAGTGGGACATGCCCCAAAACAGTGCCCCCTTTGCAATTAGTTGTCTGAAATTCCTCTAGCTAACCCATATTTAGATATGGCAAAGGCCAAAGGAAAAGAGCAGCTGGTCTTCTGGCTGATGACTGGATTAAATTCCCACAAATTGGAGGAATAACTTGCTTAGTCTCATGCCGCTGGTCTCACGTGTTGATACTGATCTGAGGAGGGACTTTGTCTTCCTTGGTGCCCTGGTGGGCCCAGGAAGTTGGTGGCAACTTGATGGGATGCCAATTGTAATCTGTGTGTTAGTTTAACTGGAGTAAAATTTTGATTATTAGCAGCTAATTGTTTTATGCTGATACCTAAAACATACGTAGACTCTGCAGAGGTGCATAGTCTAGCTAGAGTCCAGCCTGGAAGCAGTTCACTGTCTCTTGTCCAAGTTTTTTGAACAAAACACTAAGAAGCTTCATACGATTATTTGGGCGGAATAGAATAAGCAGACAAGGAAAAAGAAACAGTTGTCCTGCGATTCTTGGTGCTGCAATGCCTTTGTGAGAAATCCCTCATCAATAAATGTTGACCTCTTGTGCAAAGGGACAAAGAACCAGGGAAGACCATCCCACAGGGAGGTTTATCTATTCAGAAGGCAACCATCCTCGACAGCCCCATGGGTGGCTGGAGACAGTGGCCTGGGTGAATTTGCCTCTGGTTTCCCCTGTCCAGCCCATGCAAACAGATGGAAACAGCAGCTGGCAAGCACACCACACCTCCCAGCCTGCAATAATAATCACAGATCAGCTCACCTCTGGCCCACAGTAAGCGTCTGGAGAAATGTTTCTGGTGCCAGTTGCCCCAGGTTGAAGCCTATTCTCTTTGGCTTGACCCGTAGCTGGGATTTGGCTTTCAGTGCGCTAGTAAAATGCATTGAGAAAGGCCAGGCGAGGACATTACAATCAGCAGCATGAAAGATTATTCACTTTGAGTCGGCTCTCAACTTCTCTAGCACTGCCAGCACTAGGACTCACTGCTGTTTCTCTTGCTGCCCTGGCTATAGTCATTCTCTCTGAGCCCAACTATTTCCACTGTGTATTTTGGGAAGAACTGGAACGTTCCACTCAGTCTTCCAAAATCTGAATATCATTCCTTATGGTCCTCCCTAACACCTAAGAGTCAGCCCTGGACACGCTGCAGACTATTTTTATCCATCCTAAACTGTCATGATCCACGCAGTTTAGCCCAACCACCTGCAGCTGGCTTAGCAGTGTTGTGTCCACCCTCTGAGTTGTCCCAAGGGATGCAGTAGGGATGGTCCTTACCCTTGTAGTCCCTCCTGTCTCAGGATCACTTGGGACTGAATCAAGAAGGGATACAGCCAATGCACAGCACAGGACATCATCCAGAAGTTGGGGTATAATGGAACCTCTTGTAGCTCTTTGACCTCCTTCCTGGACCTCCTTATAAAGAAAACCAAACCCTATGGAAGAATGGCATGGAGTTGGCACGCATAAAGGGTTCTGGCTGGCAATGAGGACTGGAACATGTTCCCTGCCCCCTGCCAGTCAGACCCATTTAGTCTCTTCCTTATCTGTGTAGGACAGTACAACCTTTCTGTCCTTTTCTCCACTTCATCCCTTGGTTCCCAGGTCAACATCATGGCCCATATAGTCCCTGAGAATTCACGACTTGGTTTCATCACGACTGTAGATTATGAGTCCCGAGAGGGAACTGTGCTCTGCTTGGATAATCCAGCCCACAGAGCCAGGAAGAAAGAGAATGACAACAAATAGGGATGATGGGGTGCCCTTATGGTGCAGAATGATCCAGTCCATACTCCCAACATCTTCTGTGCTCCTTTAGTCAAGCCCTAGGCTCATAACTGGAGAGATTTGACATGCACACTTCTTATAGTCAGTCAACCAAGGAATCTCTACCATGTCCAGAGTTTCCTGTAATTATCAGGAGGCTCACTGACTTACTTCACTAACCTCTTCAGCCCAGATGTTCAAAGACGCACAAGCCTTTGAGCCAAAGAAGTGGCCATGAGGTGCTAATATCCCTTTGCCACAGGATTGGCAGCATGGACCATGCTTATATGGGAACTGCAGCTGCAGGATATGAATATCTGAAAATACTGTTAGGACATAAGAAAAAGAAAACAGTTCAGACACGTGACCTCAGGGCTAACATTTTGTTAAAGAATATATATATATTAACGCTATTCCCTCTGATAAAGAACTTATTTAGGCCTTGCTTAAACTTAAACGCCTAACCTATTGCTTAGAACTACTGTATCTTTCTATACAGGGGTTTATTTTGTCACCAGGCCAAATAAAGTCATGTAGTTAGAAACCTTTAGCACCTGCCTGCACATTTGCATCTGGGAAGAAACTATTTTTGTCCCTTCTCTCTCTTTCTCTGTATGCAGTTAGTTTATAGAGCCAAAGCTACCCCTAGGGCTCACTTCTCATACTTGCTCTCAGAGCAATCAGTTTCCAAGCCACCAAGTGTTGGGATGGTTGGAGAGGGCAGAGCCTGATCAGCCATTTCTGATGATAGTCTGCAAAAATCAAAGTGTGACAAGGCATTCAGGAGGACGCTTAATTATATTACAAGGTGTGAGGAACTTGGAACCATAATATGGAGGCTGCTGTAGAGAAGATTACTGTGCCTCAAATTTTCCAGTGTGGCGCTCTTATAAAACATAAGCTTTTTATTTTATAACATTTTTATATTATAATTATATTTTAACTTGCACTTTTAAATATATAAAAAGCCCTAATGTTCTATAACCTTGCTGAACTGGAAAATCTGAGGCATGCACATTTGGTGATGATGACAGTTTGATGCATGGATTTTTTGGGTCAATCAAATGCCCTCGTCAAAATTCCTTAATTGCATCTCACCCATATGTAGGTTTTTACACTCAGTCCCATCAAAGTCTTATTCAAGACCTTAAAACAGAGTTTAACTGATTCACAGAGGTTGTATTCATCTTATTGAGTTGATTCACCCAAGCTTTGTAACAGTAATAATAATAAAAAAAAATAATTCTTAACAACATCAATATGTTATTCCTGATCGCTTCCCCCTGGGACTCATGCGTATTACAAAGGAAGCTGGTGTCACTCTGTTTCGAAGATAAAACACACCCAGCTTACAAGTGGAGTTGTTAATTAGCCTTTGGACATCCATGTTTAATCTTCTTGCTTTTATCATTTTCCTACATGTGAAATATTTAAAAACATGTGGAAGCAAATTAGATAAACATCTGCTCCAAGCTGGACTCATACACCCAGCCTGTAATTCAGCATGTGGGAGGATTTCAGTGGTGAACATGGCTGTGAAAAGGGCAGACAAAAATAGCATCGGCTTCCCAGGGTGTAAGGCCAGGCTGCCAGCTGGTGTAAATCAGGGTGTCTCCTCTCCTGTGCTGCCTGCTCAAGGCGTGGTTCATCTTCACCAAACGTTACTGGTTTGGTTTGAGATGTTCCAGTCTGATCTTCCCGATCGTTTCCCATCCAAGTAGATTTCACTGTGGGGTTTGTCCTGGAGGAGTGAGATAATTAATGAAGAAATCTTCTTGTCTCTCTGAACTGGGTTTCTCTGATCCAGTGCTCAGTGATGCACCAAGTGCAGGTGGGCACACAGAAGCCATCAAAATGGGATGCTGAGCTGAAAATGTGCTTGGAGTGCAACCCTGGGTGGTGCTAATGGAGGGGTTAATGTTCCCTTACTGTCCTTCTGGGTGGTAAACCCATTCCCAAGTGTTTTCTATACAACTCTTTTCTGTAATAGTCTTTAAAGGTACCACTGAACACGGGTCTTCCCAGGGATGCTCCAGTGTGCGCCATTCATGGCACAGCAATGCTGTGCAGGTAACTGATGAGCAGGAGCAATGCTGGGGTGACATTTAACCAAATATATTTAACCAACAAATGGAATGGCCTCTTTTGTCTGGGAAGCTCACAATGGCCCCCTGAAATCTGAGAGGTACCTGCATTTGGCAAGTACTTGCAGGAATGGAAAAGCAGCTCCCTCCTGCCTGGACCAGATTCCTGAAGCTCACTGGGTGCAGAATCAGGCCAGGTGGTATTTACCCCGCTCTTGCCAATGTGTAACCTGGCAGGCCTGAGCCACTTGGATACAAATTCCTCCTCCTCTGGTGAAAGCGGGGAGCCAGGCGGAGAGCTGCAGCTTTCCCAGCAGCACTCAACGGCATGCCGTACCCCGGGGCGACTTGCATTCCCTGCTGTGAAAAGCTGTAAATTATACACCAATAACTGCATGGAAATGGCTGGGCAAATATTTTGAAAGACGGAGAAACTTTGTAGAAACCACTGCTTTGAGTCACTTATGGACGGAAAAAGGTGAACCGAAAAGATCTCCCTGGCAAATGCTTTGCTGAACATTATTCATCTTAACAGTACCACTCCCTCTGTTCTTTCCCCCCTTTCTTATCTTCTTCCTTTTTTGCACTTGCTGTTCAAAGTCTGATGAAACCATAGTTTCCAAATCGATTTTTTTTCTTTCCAAATTTCTCATGTCAATAAATACTTCAAAGGTAGAGAGAACTCACATGCCAACTTCTAGCCTAGAGCTTACTTTTACAGCTCTGTAATAAACCCCTTTTAAAAAAAAAAAAAAAAAAGTTTATAATGGCCATGACCGTGGTACTTAACTATTGCAGTGCTTTCTACCGTCCTCATAATGTTAAGTGCCAATAAATCACCTGAATTGTCATGGTGCCCTGTATTGATTTGCAAAGCTGTTAGAGTAGTATTTTGGGGGTTTATGGACCAAGTGGAACAAAAGCTGGGGCTTTTTTGTTTTGGTTTGGGTTTTTTTGCACAGGGGAGTAGATTAAATGCTACCTAAACCTCAAGCTGGCCTCTTGTACCCGAGGTATGTAATGCTGCTATTTTTGGAGGTATTTGACAGGGGATCAAACCCAGTTCAGAGGTGAGGCAGAGCAGCGGTTGCTCGGTGGTCGCAAGCCACGTGTATTGCCTAACCTGCACTCAGGGCTGAGCCTGCAGCCCAAAATGCGTTTTGTGGGGAGGCACCAGCCTGCACTGAAATGTGAGGCATGAAGCAACGGCCCTTTTTCTGCTCGTAGGCGCTGCTCTGAAGCCTCCTGGGCTCTGCTGATAGCAGAAGGGGATTTGGGGACTCTAATTTCCTGGCCTGTGTTAGGCTGGGCAGAGCACAGTGCTCACTTATTTCTATTACCACCCAGTTCAGATCCTGCTTGGTGCTAACTCAGCGTGTTGTACTGGGGCTTATAGACTCAACCATCCCCCTCTTGCAAAGAGGATTTTTGCTCTTTAGTCTATTGAGTATTCACAAAATTTCACCCACGGAGAAGCAGAAGTAGTAAAACCATAAAATAAAACTTACCCTTCATCTTTGTTTCCTGCACGCTGTCATCTCTGCACTAGAGATTTCTGAAGACAACTCACTACTAAGGATAGGGATGAAGAAGACCAAAACCTAGTGAAGAGCAGAATTAGAGCTTGTGGTATGAGCCTGGACCCAGTCTTGGTTTGAAATTAATACGTGAAAAATAAACTGTTTTCTTGAAAAAAGTAAACATAGTAAGTTTTCCAACTGTGTCAATAACCCCAGGACAAAATGGATTTTGAGGCAGTGATGGATCATATAGAAAAACAAGGTTTAGCTGTTGGTAATTAGAAGTCAATATTAGAAGTAAAAGCCAAAAGGCCTTGAAAGCCACCTGCCTCCTCTTTAAGAGTGTGTTTCGAAGATCCTTACTGCATACTGCATTAGGAGCTGCTGCCTCTGAGTGTATCACCTGGATGAAGTTTTTCATGGAGCTTGAATTTATTAGAAAACAGCTCCAGTCAAGCAGAACTGTGCAAATTAAATTGGATTTACATGACAAGATGGAGCCCAAGCACAGCAGCTAGGAAATGCCTGAGAAGCAAAAGACAAACCAGAGGGGATCAGGGAGGAAGGCTGCTCTGTGTAAACAGTGGTTAAAAAAAAAAAAAAGGAAAGTTTGACTAACAGAGCAATAAAGTTAAAATTCCCACTTTAACTGCCCTGGGGGGGTTCAAAATGAGACACTGAGGGAAAGTTAGTTATTAGAGGAAATAAACAGATTTCAGCATATAATAAGCAGGAGGCTGGAATATTATTGCAGGATAAAGTGTTCTGGGATGGAGCGAGCTGACCCAGAACATGTTTCTGTTGCAAAGAAAGGTGAAGACTTTGTCTTCAACCCTGGCAAAGCCTGGAGAACTCACTCTATTGGCCTCAATAAGCTCTGGGTGAAGCCTGACTTCCTAGTAGACGTTAGGAGCTTCATATTTTCCTCCCTTTAAGAAATATGTCTGTCGGCTTGCAGCGCTGCCTATTATCTTATCAAAATATGGTTTCTTCATCAGTAGTACGTAGGTTTCATCTGAATCTGTAAATACCAAATTGCTTCCATATGCCAGATATTTCACTGGAGAGACCCTCCACTTTGGGAGTGTCATTACTGCCCAAAATAATCTTCTGTGAGTCATAATGTAAACTCGAAGTTATTGCAATTTATTAGCAATCACAATTTGCCAGGAAAATAGAATCAAGAGTGTATCAGAGAAAGTAACTCAATTGCAAAATGAACATGCCCTCTATTGCAGTCTGAGGCCATTAATATCAACTTTCCAAATCCAAGGAGTGATTTCCTCTTGTGCCTGTATAATAATGTGGTGCAGCATGTTTTCTTCTGAAGGAAGCAACAGGATTTTATTGAATATATGAAAGAGAATTGGTTTTCTGGTTTGTTACTTAAAGCTGATCCTTACTGTCAACATTTATGATGAGTAGACCTCAAGAAATAACATAGCTAAAGGCTTAATCTGGTGCCACTGTGATTTGTAGAGCTAAGTTGGAGAGACACAGTTATGGCTGCGCTGCTGGGGACCAGCCAGGCGGAAGGTGTGTGCAGGCACCCTGGGTCCAGGTTGCTTTGGCAGAGGTGCGGGGTGCTGCTCTTAAAGATGAAGGGATCCGCTTACAGAGATAGCGTTCTGCCGTCGCCATCGGCAGAGCTCAGGAGAGGGCATGAAGGAAATGTGGTGAAAAGAAAGTCATGAAAGAAGTGCTAAATGTGCCATTTCCTGCTGGAGCAGTTCAGCTTATGAGAAATCCTCCTCTTGCATCCTTCTGTTTGGAGTGTGGATTTGGAAGGGTGAGAAATGGCTCTTTATTAGTAACACTTTGATACCCCTGATCCCGGTGGGCTCGCGGCCGGGATTTCCTCCAGCTAAATGCTGACGTGAGCAGCCTCCAAGTCTATTTGTACAGAAATACCAATATGCAGCAAGCCTAACGACTGGCTGTGTAGGGACAACTTGTTATCTCAGAGCCCCGACTTCGATGTGTCTCCTCACACAGATGGCATATGCCATATGGAACTAGTCTCCTAAGCTGCTGAGGTCCTTCAGCATTGACTAGAGACGTCCCCAGGATTGTCCTCATGTAATGGTCAGTGGTGGCTTGGCCTTTCTGTGGTGCAGAGTCATGCTGGGCATCCTCAGGAGCCTCAGACATTAATCAGTCCCGGCTGGTACCAAAGGAAACTTTAAAAGCTCCAGTATGTGGGATCACGTCAGGTGTCTGAAAGTGGTTGCGCAGCTGGACTGAGAGCTGGCAGCAGAGCCATTAGGTTGGCTCCACCTAAAATCCACCTATCCATCCTGGTGAAAAGAACCACCTCTCTGGCTGGTGTAAACGGCTATCGCTCTGAGGGGAGCTGTAAGTGCTGCCCATTCATAGCACTCATTTACTTGGCGAGGACATCCCTTCTCATGTGGTATTGGCACTTCTGATACACTTGCCTGATGCGGAGATGCGGTTATGGGTGAGAGAATCGGGGAGAGGGAGGACAGAGCAAAGGGGTCTCTAACAGGGTGTAGCTTGTTGGGAAGATGAGAGTCTTCATTCCCTGAGAGCCTGAGCAGTCCTCTGGACTGGTGATAATGGATGCAAACTGGGTGCAGAATAGTGCATCCTCCAGTCCTCATCAAACTTAAAGGAAACATACTGTAGCCATACCCTATAAAGCCCACCCTGCCATGTCAGTGGCTGAATTATTTTGGTGGAGAATAAAGGGCTAAAAATACCCCACCCCCTGAGAATTTGCTTGCTTGGATGATGTGTGGTAGATGGTGCGCGTACCTGTCTGGTGTTTTCTTTAGTATTGCAGGTGCTGTACAAAACCAGGCTCTGCCTATGGCCCGCACCTCCCTGTGTTTACATTACTGTGGTAGCAATGCGTACAATAACAGGCAAGCTTGGAGACGGGAGGATCAGGCTGAAGGCTTAGCCTAGTGCAGGCGGCATCCTTGCAGCACGTACGTTGTGGTGGAGCAGCAGTGCACTTCTGTAGGATTTACATGTCACCCACAGGGGACAGGAGAGCAGTCAAGCTTTGCTTAAATGTGGACTGAAGTTGGGCTTCAACAGATCATTTTCTTCTTTCCTTTCTTTTGCTCCTTCCTGGGAAAAATGGGTGTAAAATTCTGTTCCACTCTCCTTGAATTTAACAGCAGGTTTTTCCACTAATTTCAGCGGGGCGGCAGGTATTTGTGTGTGTTTCCACCAGCTAGCACCCAAGTGCAACAGCTGAGCTGGTCTGAAAAAGGGGGGCTTCTTAACAGAGAAAAGAAGAATGCAACTCTGCTGGAAAAGCTTTTGTTTGGCAGTGGCTGAAGAAGGTTGTTCTGGGACTGATTTAAAGAGCACTGGGTAATCTTAAGCAGATTCCCTCAGGGCAGCCATAAGTTAAGTGATGAAAATGTCTACATGTTTTACACAGCTCCGCTCCGGGACTGGGGGAGAGGCAGCAGTGCTGGAACAACACACAGAGCCCCATGCGGACGCTGTCATTGCTGAGGGGACAAGATGCCCTCCTGTGGGAGCAAGCACAAGCCGGGCACCTGAGGCGAGCAGGACGAAGCGTCGGTGTCACAAAGCTTTTGCAGTAGCTTTGCCGCAGAGTGCAGCACTGACACCACCCCAGTGCCCCAGAGAGCTTCCTGATGGGAGATGTGGTCCCCCTCCAGCTTCCTGCATGAGTCCGGCTGCCCCAAGCTGGACTCATGCAACGCCTAGAGTATCTGCTTGATACTGTGGGGCTGCGCAGGAAAAGCAACGGCTCTTGCTCCCCGCTCATCCGCAGAGCGCGCTGCTCTGGGGTATCCCCTCTGTGCTCCCCTGTGTTGGTTCAGGGAGCTGCCCTGGGAGATGCAGTGCTTCGCCCGCGGACGTCCATGGTCATGATACCCCTCTGAAGTCTGCAGTGCTTATGCAGGGCCTGCTGCCAGTGCCAGGGAGAATGACTTCCACTCTGCATGTGCTTCTAATTTACGTAATTTGCATACTAATTTACAGCACGTCGACAGAGAAGGGATGAGGGCTTGGAAGAGATGGAGACTGCTTATTTGTGATGTTGTGTTTGATGTGGCTGCCTTTTCGTGCTGGAGTTTTGCGTGTGTGTGTGACAGAAGTGGCCTTAAAAATCCAAGGGACTGGGTGGGAGGAAAAGAAGAACTGAAACTGCAAGTCTTTTACTAAGCTAGATACCATAATAATCCTGGCAGTTAACTATGGGAAAGTTCTGATGCTGGATTTTTTTCTGCCACACATTTGTTTTCAGTATAACAGAGAGGAGAGACCTTCCCACTTGCTGCACAGCAGCCATGCCCGAGGGGACTTGGTTATAACTGGTTCCAGAGCAGGGTGTCCCTTCTGGGGTATCTGTGTGCTCTGCCCATAAAACTTGCACCCGCCCTGTAACATTAAAAATCAGAAAGTGAACTCCAAAGGCTTGTGTGATGAATGGGGCTCTTTGTTCTGAAACATTGTCGCCCAAGAGGGAGCCCTATGGGAAGATTTATAGCAAGATTTCAAGCTCCTAATGAAGGGAGGTTTCTTTGATTAGTCAGGTGGCAAAGCACTACAACACAGCAGTCCACATTCAAGGAAGAGTAAGCTAAGGATGGCCGTACAAGCAAGCCTGTGGCTATGGGCATGAGAATTTGGTATTGCCGTGTTGTACGCACCGCTTAGAGAGCTGCTGTGGCTGAGGGAAGACAAAGGTTTGCCAACGGCCAGTACGTCCTGGGGTCTGGCCATTGCTGAAGCAGTACCTGGTTTTCTGGTTTGTGCTGGCTTCTTGAGGTCCCTCAGGAGCCCTTGTGTCATTGAGGGCTGTTGGATGCAGCACCACACAGCTTTGCTCTCGTGGTCACGATCTACAAAATCTCTGCTTCTTTCATCCCCAAATCGTAGAATGGCTTGGGTTGGAAGGGACCGTCAAAGATCATGTAGTCCAACCCCCTGGTGGCACCGCTGGGATACGAACCTGGTTGTTTTACTCATGTCCAAAGCCGCCTGGATCAAAGAAGGTGCATCCCATGGTTGCCAGCAGGATGCTGGCCTGAAGAGGGACCACTGACTCTGCAGAGGCCCCTGCAAGGAGGAACGTGTTGGGGTGGAGGTAAGAAGGCACCTCAGGCAGGTGAGATGGAGCCAAGGGCTTTGGTCAGGCTCCTCTGTGTGGTGCAACTGATCCAGTTATGCTTTGCAAGTAGGTCAAGTTGGGACCTCGGCTTGCTCCTCTGCTCCGTCTGGCTGTAAATAGCTAAATTGGAGGAAGAATTATCTCTGTTGCAGAGACTGGGAGCTGGGGCAAAGACATACCAGGCTGATTTCTCAATGGAGAAAAAGCTTTGTCTTGCTTAAGGTCAAGCAGGAAGGCTCTAACAGTGCTGGGATATGAGACTACATTCCAGCCCCAAACAGGGTGTATCATCTAGAAATATTTTCTTACATTTTATTAATTCTCTATCACACAGGAAGGCAGGTTTATGGCTTGCATTCACTCTATAGTGCTCACAATGCTAATGAATTTGAGTAGTTAATCAATTTAGTGTGAGTTCTTCTCACTTTAAAAAAAAATATGTATCAAACCACCCAATTTATGCTTACTCTTTGCGGAATGTTTTTTCTTCTGTCAGTCTAAACACTGAGAAGTGTATTTTAAACAGATGTAGGCCATCAGTTTCTATAAACATTGTAATTGTTTGGCACCACCGATGCTTACATTTAAAGATGCAATTTGCAAGGATCTGCACAGACACCAGGCGCACACTTTCTGCTGCACGCAGAAACACAATTTACGTCCCGTTAGAGGCCCGTAACCTTCCTCCCGTAAAACTCGCTTTAGCTTCAAGCCTGGCACCAAACAACGGCTATTATCCTTGCAGCTTTATACAGCTTCGTGCTGCAGGCTCAGCCATTTTAGTGTACATGCTCGTCAGGGTTTGATGGGAGGATGTGGTTTGGATTCCACCCCAAAAGCTCTTTGTTCTCATTACCCTGCTGCAAACTAGATGCAACTTTATTGGCACCTCGACTTGCTCAAGGTTTATCAGGACAAAATAATACAATTGGCCTCTCGGAGCTCAGTTCAGTCATTTGACCACAACTTTCTGTGAACTCATCCTCTTCGATCTGTGGGTGATCATGAGGCTGATGTTCACAGTGGCATCCCCAGGAAGCAGAGGAGGTGTGGTCCTCAACTCGCCCTCTTGTAAAAATGATGAATTGAGCTGAAGAGAGGCAGGGTGAAAGGAAAGGATGGCTAATATTCATGCTAATAAATCTAGTGCAGCAATTAATGTTGCCTTTAAAAATGTGTATTATCAGCACAAATGGAAATACAGAAAAGAGCAGCGGCCAAGTGCTGCTCTGTGTTTATAACCAAACAGGATGGACTCGGCATTAGCCGGGGACTGCTGGCCAAGCCCATGGCTCTCCTGGACTGTGGTGAACAGCTCTCCCTAAGCCATCTTTCATCTTGAGCTCAGCTGCAGCTTAGTCATCAACATGGTGGTGGGGTGACTGCCATCATCTCGGGTCCTTGTTGTAGTGTTTTTGTTGTTAATGATTCATTCCATTAGCCCTTACTGCGTAGGTCAAAATTGGACACCTTTGCCATGGCAGACTAGTGGTAGCAAGTGGCCTGAAGGCGTAAAGCAATTCAGGGCATCATTCCTGTCTCAGGACAGCCCCATTCTCCTCATGGTAGGAAATAGTAAGTGGCAACAATAAAATGAGACTTTGCTGATAGTATATGTTCAACTTACAGGCTCATTTCTTAACATACATTGGCTCCAGCCTCTAGCTGAGAAACCAGATTGCTAAAACAGCAGAAGTGCAGATAAATGAATGGTCAGGGCATTGTGTAATTTTTGCCTCAGTATCACAAACAGGGAAAGCTGTGACTATCACCACAGGCTGGAGAAAGCAACTGCTTCCTTCCTCTTTGACCCCCTGGAACAAGACTTTCAGGTCATTTTTTCTGTCCAGTATCAATTCTTGGTCAGTTTGGTGTTGAGAAAGGTGTTGTCCAGATTTTGATGCACAGATGAGGCATTGCCCACTGGGATGGAGACACAAGGGGTAGAGTACCAGAGGAGTATTCATCTCCTCCACCTCCAAGTGTCTACTTAAGGTGTCTAATTTGGCTGCCTGGCTTAGACTTCTCAACAGCTCCTCTCTACAGGCAAGAGAGAAAGGTTACTCCGTAAGGCTCTTCCCCACACGAGGTTAATTCCTGCTATAAATTGCTCACCAGAAGAAAGATCTCTCTACAGAGATTATAAAGAGATTGAAGGAAGATCAGCCACCTAATTTAGTTGCTTATACAACGTGATTAAAGTTGTCTGGGGCAAATGTTCTTTTCCCTTTGCCCCCAATGACAAAGGTTTCTAGGGCATCTGGTGGGTGCCTCTGTGGTGCAAGGGACAGGTCCCTGCAACAATAAAAAAGGGGCCATTTTTCCCAGATAGCACCGAACTTCACCCAGGAGAAAGCTTCAAAGCATCTACAAGGAAACCTAAAGATGAGCTAAAGGTTGGAGTTAATGGAAGTGGTTTGTGGTTGTGGTTGCCCAGTGGTCAAAACAGTTTGCTCTTCCATCTGTGCACAAGGGTCTTATTCTAGGAATTCCTGCTTGTGTCACTAGGAATTCAGCCCAAAATAGACTCGCTGGGTCAGAGAAGAAGAGAGAGCATGGCTCAGGAGTCAGAAATGCACAAAACTTTGCCTTGGGCAGTTTTGCACTCTCTGACCAGGGCAGAATCTTCTGTCAAACTTTCCCCAGGAGTCATACTCCTAAATGGGAAGGAGCCCAAAGCGATCACATGGTGACTTGCCCGTTCAAAGACAGCTGGCTCTCACTGCCAAACTGACTGGGGAGGTCTGCCCTTGGAAAACTCACTGCTGCCCGTGTGCTGATGTTCCTCCGGAGAACAGTCATTTCTCAATCACGGCTGGGCCAAAAGCTCTTTCCAAACTTGGGGTTAATGGAGTCAACTACTCTAGCCTTATCTCCATCTGCACCAGGGTCAGGAGCTCAGCAGCTCATCCTCTGCCATTCAGCTCTCCCTTCCCTTTCAACCAAGGTTGGTGTCAGTAAACATTTCTGAAGGTGTGGAATTTTCCCTGTGGTGGCTTATGGCAGGAGGCCCGCAGAGAAAAAAGTCTGCCTTGGATACACCTGCTTTGACTGTGACCCGAGCAGGCTTCTGGCTTTCCAGGTTTTGTGTTTTGGGGTAACGTAACAGACATGAACGTAGGAAAAATAGTATGTTCCTCCTGTTCTTTTACTGCACTGATGGATTTTAAAATATATTGGATTTCCTCTCTCTGAATGAAGCATACCTGCAATGTCTTACTCCAGAAGTTAAACTGAACTCTTGGTCAAACAAGTACTCTGAAGGTAATGCTGCAGGGTTTTAGGCATCTACACACTTGCCATCATTTGAGTTTTTCTTAATTATATTAGGGTCCTTGCCTAGGTTTCTCAAGTGATATTCACATTTCTAAAGATATGCAGGTTTTGTCCTTCAGGTAGCAAGCAAGGGTAGACCCTGGAAGCTGTAATTATTCAGTTCAGACAAGCACATCAACAAGCAGTGACCCATCCAGAGTAGATCTGAATTTCTTGGATTAGTCAGATTTGGCTATAAAACTCTACAGTGCTCCAGCAGAAATCAGTCAGCAGGTCTTCTACTGGTATGAGAGAACCATCTGACCCAGTATCTCAACAGTTTCATAAACATTTTAGAATTAAAAAACCAAGGTAATTCATCCGTTCCGGTCTCTTTTGAAGGTAGGACTCATGGTTTTTATGAACGTGTGCCCTGATTCTTTCTTCTGAACTGATTTGCCTATTTCTCCTAGCGAGAATGGCCCGTCAGCCAGAGCAGCAATGATCTCTGGTTCTGGCATTGTCAGAACTTGAGATAGTCGCACATGAAGATCTGAATCCCAAGACTGGCCTCTGCTAAACTGTAGGCTGGGGTCCAAACATCAATAGCAGTTATTTAGGACAAGGCTTATTCCCAGATACGGTTTTTAGCAATGCCTGCAGGGTTTCCACCCTGGTAGACAGGGACCTGAGCATACTCCCAGCTGTTGCTCCTCGGCATGGTCCCAGCTCCTTGCAAGTCAACTGCTGACCCCTTCTCAACCTGCCTGGTGGCAGCTGTGTCATTTGAAGCCTCAGTCGAATCATCTGCGGATCATGCTTCCCACCCTTGTACAGCAAAACAACACATTTTCCCTGCTGCCAAAAATTTCTCTAACGGCCAGGCAGAAATCAAGCTCTGGCAACAATCCCCTCTGGACCCCAATATTTCCACCTAAAAAAAAAGAAAAAGAAAACAAAGCAGCAGAAGTAGCTATTTGTGTGCCTTTCAGGGTTGCAAAGTCACTTGCCTGGCAGCTGCAAGGCACAAACCTTGGGAAGAATGGCCTCTTTTCAGCCACTGGCATTTCGTTGCAAGCGAATGGGGCAATGGCAAAGCGCTTCTGTTCAGTGCAGGCTCACGATCCATGACACTCCCGCCATTCCCAGTAACCTAAGATCCAACAAGGGCTCCTTTGACATCCTTTGGGACTGAGCTGGAGCAGAGCTGGGCAAAGTCTTCCCCATCGAATGGGAGAAGGAAAGGTGTTTATGCGAACGCCTGGGCGCTAGTGGGCATCTCAAGTCTGCGGGGAAGTCACTGAGCAGTCAAGTTAATTATTTTTAATGAACTGGGCCAAAGCTGATTGTGTTATTTTGTAACATATTCGTTTGGAAAGCAGCGAAAATATTTGGCATCCCTCCCTGGCCATCACAGGGACCCCTTTGTGCTTTCCTTTTCCCCACTTTTCTCTCATGTGTATAGCTGGCTCCCACATCTCCACTTGCTGACGCTGATTGATTGCATTAATATCACTGTAAATATTACATAATCTCCACTTACAATGCTAGAAGGAACCGATGAGTTTTACTTTGCCAAGAGTTTTCAGGCTGGAAAATAATAATAATAATAAAAATAATGTAGAAAAAATAAAATCTTTCTTCTTTATCCCCCCCTTTTTTTTTTTCTTGCGATGTGCGTTTGCCATTGGCCCTGTTGGCTGCCGACCAAGAACAGGCTGTATTCACCATTTGTGGCCACTGTTTCAATGGGACAGTGAAAAAGTGGTGGGAAAAGGCAGTTGCAGCATGGCAGCAAACTGCGCCTGGCCTCAGTAAAGGCACGGTAAGGGGGAGAGGGGATGTTGGGGGATGTTGGACCGCTTACGGAGAAAAGGTAGGTTTCGGAAAATAGGGTTCAAGTAAACTAAGGAGGATGTGGATATGCAGGGAGGTCTGTACTCCATCCTAGCACTGCAGGCCAGTGGAAATACAGTTGCTGGAGTGTGGTACCCTCTCCTCTCCATTAGTGGCTGATTTTAAGTCGGTGTACTGGGTATTTGAGCTCGCCCCATTTAGGATTTAAAGACCCTGGTTTCGCTTTCCTGCAGAAGTGACACCTCTCCCAAGGTCTTTCTGAGATCATGTCCCATGGGGCTGGGGAGGCTGCACTGCTGGGACCGAGGGGAGGCTCGCCTGCCCTCCGAGGAGCCCCACGGGGTGGTCCTTCCCACCAAGCTTAGGGCAGGTGGGAGGGGAGATGTGACAAACTCCTCCTCCAGCACCAGTCCAGGGTCATTTGACCTCGTACATGTAACGCATCCTCCATCCTGACCCTCGTTCAGGCCAGTCCTGTTTCTTTTCTCTGTCTCCCTGCTGGAGACAACTACGTATCAGGTTGCGTTTTGAATCAGGCGCACTGTTTTCAGACTCTGTAGAAAATCCATTTGTCATATCAGCCTTACGTTAGCCAAAGTATCGGAGATAAAAATTATCTTTGAAATCTAAACATAGATTCTAATCTAAGGTACAGCAGCATCTGTTTCCCATTACTTTTTATTACTTGCAAGATTTGAGCGGTATTACTCCCGCGGTGAGGTATTTCTGAAAGCGGAGGTCTGCGCTTCCCAGAACTGCAAGTCCCAGTGCTGACTGGTGCTCCTCTCCCGGGGCTCATCGGCGTGGGAATAGCTGATTACTCTGCGTGCAGCATCGGGGAAGTGCGTGTCCTGTGCACCGGCAGGCTCCCTGGGCAGCGGACTTGACCGAGATCAGGGTTATGCTGACTTCAGTGGTATCGACATCACCGTTGGACTCCTTTCAGAAGAAAGCTCAGGGAGCTTTTTTCAAGGTATTTGCAATACCAGTCTGCCAGGCTTCACTGGTCCAAACTGGCTGGGGGGAAGCAGTGACGTGGATATGTGGACCCAAAGCCATGACTTCAGGTTCCCCTCTTCTAGCAGAGGTGTTTCAGAGCCATGCAGTGGGGGCCAGGAGCTCCTCACAGGTCGCTGCCAGAAGTGACTCAAACTTACCACTGCTTCTCATCTCACGAGGCCAAATCCTGCACAGCGTGGTGCACGGTGCGGCTTTCAGCTGAGCCATGGGGCAGGCCACTTGATCTGACGTAACGCAGCCACCCTCGCCTGCACCCCGGGGACTGGCTTCAGGGCTTGCAACGCCTGAAGCTACAAGTCAAGTGGCCACATCTCGGGGGACGTCCATGCACCAGCTTGGGGCCGTGAGGGCCCTAACAGACCTTGATTTCCCTGACCAGCCTCACCTAGGACCTTTGGCCCTCACCTGAGCTCAGCCCAGCTCGAGCTCTATTGCGGGATGGCCTGCCCCTTGCCCTGTTCTGGAATTGTTGCTTGGTTTTCCTGGTTTTTCCTTCAGGGAGCAGCCCCGCTCTGGCTTCTCCCTGACGCCAGCAAGCTTGCCGTTATTTGCAGTGCACTGGGCATAGGGAAGAGGGTGTGCTGTGAACTCAGCCTTGCCCTGCCGCACGGAGACAAGTATGCAGCTCTGCAAACTACTGTTTGCCTCTTGAGACAAATTATGGCATACTGCAATAGTTGAGGAATAGCATAAGAGGAGTATGCAATGAATCATGATGCATATGCACACGAGGGGAAAAGTTCAACCTTCTGTTTGCCATTATCTGACTCTTGAAAGCTGAACTGTTCAATTCTTGCATTTTCTTAGCAGAGTTTATTTCTGTGGCATTTCCTAAGTCTTTCTGTCTGTCTCAAGGCAGGAGAAAGAAAGTGCATCCCTCCTCGGAACTTTGCAGTTGTGCTGGCCTGCAAATAAAAAGCAAACCAAAATAAAACAGGGTAAGAGAGCAGAAACATGTAATGCGTAACTCTAGATCTCTGCATTTGCAGAGCTGAATGTATTTCTTTAGCTTACCTAGCTGGGGCAGCCGCGGTGTGCCTGAAGCCCATCGCTGCTGCGTGTTCTGCCTGGGGTGGAGGTGGGTACAGGCATGGGGACCTCAGAAACTGCCTTGGCTGCAGGAGGCCACGTACCCTGCCATACCAGTGCAGTGGTGTTAAAAAAATCATGTGTTTAAAAAAAAAATCATATGTTTTGGCTAGCGGCAGAGATGTCAAGTCATGTTTTCTCATTGCAGCAACTGAAATGGGTTTTCTCTGATAGGCACAGAGAAAGTGGAGACAGGAGGGAGTTCCTCCCCACCAACTAACTCAAAGTTGACTTTACCTCTCAAGGTACCTGTTTTTCCCTGATAATGATAATGAGAGCATGTGCTGACTAATCTCCTAAATTAGCTCCCTTGGGATGTATGTCTCTGGGCTTCTCAAGGCAGCCTGAAATCCCATCAAAGTACTATTGCCAATACAGGAAAATTAGTCTTTAATTCATTTCACGGTCACTATACATAAATAGTCCTAAAGAATTGTGGTACCCAGGACTAGATACAAATCAGAGATTTGTTACTCTCTGCTCAATACATCGGATTTTGTCAAACTTCCAAACTGTATAGTGGATATTTGTCCTTCCTCAGGCAAATGTTTAACATGCAAAGAGCAGGCCAAGAGGTATCCAATCATCTCTTAATCATCTATGAACACTCACATGGGAGAGGGGTTTTTCTTGGGGAAAAAAAAAGTATGTCCTTAATCTAGCGGAAAAATGAGATCCCAAAATAATGAGGAAACAGAAGCTAAACACATTTAGAGTGGTGACAAGACATGGGTTTTCAAGAATGACACTAATTACGCATTGAAACCCATTAACTTGGTGACTGGAGGAGTCTACATTCCTTCCTTCCTCCCCTTTGCTGCCAAAACTCGTCTGGAGAGCACAGGCTGAGCCATGCGGGAGGTCAGCACTGGGAACGCTGCAACTCCTCCTCTCTCTGAGCTGGGAGGAGGAAGCGTGGTAACGCTGTACACGACTGCACCAGCTCATAATTGTAAACTCTCTGCCCAGCTCAACACCCTGGAGCGTTAACCCTGAAGCCTAATGATACCCATTTCTACTTGAGAAGTACTTCAGGGCCAGTTCCTTGGACAACATGTACTTTTGCTGGGATTGGGACTAGTAGGAGTAAAGTTGCTTCATTTCACCCCAGATCCTCTTCCTGAACCACCTCGCTCTGCCCTGCGCCTGCTTGTGTGAGCTGCTTTTGTCGCAGTTCTAGAGAAGCAGCCATGGTTCATATACCTAAAACTACAACCTGGATTATGTAGCAATGAAAGTAACTAAATCAACCACTTCATTTGAACCTGACCTGCCAAATGAACCTGACAAAAATACAATGGCATTTGCAGTGTTTGCACCAATTTCTAGGGGAAAAAAAAGGCACGCCCCCCCCCCCCTTAATTTCACAGTAATATTTGCTTTCTTATTGTGTACTCAAACTGGCAGTGCAATTACTAAGCTTAGAAAACTGTGCCATGTCTTATCTTTTTATTAAAAGAAAACAACTTTGACTTTCTGAACTGGCTGCATGTGGCAAAGAAAGGTCATTCTGGAGAACAGGGCCCGAGCCCTGTTTGGACGCTGACGGACCACGAGCAGTTTGGGATCAGAGGCTTTGGACAGGATTTTGCACGGTATGCGATGCAACAGAGCCTAGACCTCAAAGTGCTCCCAAGCCACAGCGGATGAGGATTGTCTGTATGGGTTAATCCTGCCTGTCCGTGCACCGGAGGAAATACTGCAGCGCTCCTCCTGTGTCCACCCCCTCGGGAGCCGGAGGAGAATATAGGTCAAAGTACAGAGGACTGTAGTACTTGTATTAGCACTTATTAACCAGTTTGATTCTATTAAGGGAAACCTGCAGTGAATAACGAGAATTGAGTTGGCCCCTTCCACAAGTGCTTTAACAGCTGGTGGCCTGAGAGTTGTTTTGATGAAATAAATCACCCTGATGGAAAAATCTCAAAAGCCGCAGACTGTGGAAAGTTGACCAGATCTTTACTGGCAATATTTAGGGATGCTCTAAACAATGAGACAGTTGTTTTCCTGTTACTTTCAGTACTGTGCCTGGAAAAACATGATATTCCTGAAGCTGGCCTGCCCTGAAAGCTTTGGGTTGCAGGGCACTGCTGAATTTGACTACAGTACTCCTGGAGGGGCTTCTGCGCTTGTAAAGATTTTAATGCGTGCAATAATTAGCAGGATTGCCTTGACCTCAGTTGGAGATGGCAGGACAGGCAGAGGTGGAGGGGTTTTTCTCTGGAGCCTGGCTTTTTCCCGCGGGCATCATCCACGGTCCTGCACCTGCCGTGAATTCCTGGGGCAAAAAAAGACTTGTCGCAATGCACAGCCGCTGCCATAAAACCTGTGAAAAGTAAATACAGAGGCAGGGCTGACTGAGCCCCTGAGATCCCCGTGGAGTAGCTGTAAGGTATCAGCTCTCTTTCTGCGTGTGGCAGGATCTCCCCTCGAAGCCGTCCGGCCTCTGGATGGCATCGCAGTGAGGCGAATCCAGCCTTTCCATCAGCTAACTCTATTTCGGCTTCTATCTTGAAGGAGAGGCAGAGGGAAAAGCATCTCCTGGGGTAGGCAGAGCCTCTGTCCGCAAAGGCTGGGGGAGAAGAGCTGAGCAGCAGCCGGACCTCTCTGGGCCTCTGCGCTCCGCCAACGCAAGCGAGCGAGGCTGTGCCTTGACGCCTCTGGACCACGGAGATGGGGGAAGGCACTTAAACTTTTTTCTCCTCAAGCTGAGCTGGCTAAGAGGGTTTGGATGGGTTTGTTTCTCCTGCTTTGGACCTCCTGGAGCAAAGCGCTGTGGGGTCTTTGCTGAGTTTTACGACAGAAGGTGAGAGTTGAGGTGACTGGCTCAAGTACAGATAACTGCAGATGATTTAGCAGATAGCAGGAGTTTCTTTTCACCTCTTCATCTTGACCTCCTCCTTTTCACCTCTAACTGAAACTGCTTCCTCAGCAGCCTGTCTTCAGGGAAGCAAAACATACGGAGAAGAAATGAGGAGACAAGTGTGAATCAAAGGTCATCTTGGCAAGAAGAGATCTAATTTTCGCTTTCTGTTCTTGGGAAGGTCTTCAGTTCAGCCTGCACGACTAGGTGTCCTTTCAAAGGCTGGGAGTGAGGACAGGCAAAAAAGGTAATCTGGTCGAAGCTCCTCGGCTTAGAAATCCTCGTGCAGCAGGTTATGGAGCAGCAATAAAAGGAGGTTAAGGGCGTACAAGAAAGGAGACCCTTCCTGTCTCGGTGGTGGCGGTGGCGGCAGTGGTTTCTGAGCTAGGTTTGACCCTTCCAGAAATGCCTGTGCGCTGCAGAGGAGCTTAACGCTGGCGTTAACCGGTGTGGAAGTAAAGTAGACGTGATCTGCCAAATTCTGTCTAATGAGGTCTTTCTCTTTAATTGGGTGTTTGTGGAAGTGGAAACGGTAGTTTAAATACTACGGAAGACATCAAACCAACGAGAAGGTGTGTGGGTGGCTGGCGGGGCTCCTCTTTCCCGGGCAGGCTCTCCTGAAGCTGGTCGGGTTCCCCTCGATGAAACACCCTCCGCTGTGCCTCCCTGCTGATGTTTCTGTCATAAAGCTCAGATGGGAGCGAGTGTCACCGGTCACCCCGTTCAACTACTTGCTTGTTCTCCTAAAATTAAAGCCTAATGACCTCTCAAGATGGTATTACTGTCACTTTTTCATGAACAGGAGAACACCAAATTTTGCGTTCTTTCCCTACCCTGTTGTCTTGGCCTCTCTCCTATTTACACTGATGTCCCATTTAGACCTTTTAATGGCACAAAGGATGAATCTGTCATGTTTATACAACATCAAATACGGCTTTGTCATGGGCAAACCAGAGAGCCTTTACTGAGATTCATTCCACCTTATGGAGCATCACCAGGAAAATAAGTTATTACAGTCAGTAAGTCCTGTTTACAGGGGAAAAAAATAGATCAGGCCCAGCATGTAACTCAGTGGCTGTGGGAGAAAAGATGTAATTGTCGTCTGTGCTAAACACAAATCTAAACAGGATCACAAGTAATTAGCCATTTAATAGGTGCCTAAAGTAAATACTGCAATTAAAGAGCCTATTAAAAATAATATTAAAAAAAGAAACCTCACAAGAAATGCAGCTTTGTCCTGGACTGCCAGTCAACAAAATCAACAAACCATTAGGAAAAAAATGTCCGTGCATGCCCAAATCGGTAAAACACATAGTAATTACTTGGCACAATTTATCTTCAAAGTCCTCTGCGCACGCTAAGTAATTAATCCTCCCAACACCTCTGTGCGGTATGTGCAGCAGGCACTGGTAAAAAGCAAGCTTGTATTGCAGCCAGGTATAAATACCTTGTTGTGGGGCTCATTCTTGGTAGAGGAAATGCCACTCTAAAGTCAATAACGGGGAGCGGAGCGCGGTTATCTCTTCAATGGCACTCATTGTAAGCCATGGCTGCCTTTGTTTGAGGGAGGGGGAAACTGAGGCACCTGCCAAAGGAGTTAGTCGAGGCTGTGGAAAGCTGCCCTCGGTTTCCCCGCCAGCCTCTGTGATGAGCAGAGTGGCTTTAGCAAAACCCCATGAGCTTATGCAGTTCTCTTGCCTTCAAACCTGTGTCTGAGCATCAGGTGTAAGCTGGGGTCAGGTTAATCTGCCAGACCTGAAAATACCTCCCAACGCAAGCTTTGGGGCAGCTGAGTTGAAGTTAATGAATTTCAGTTTAATTAGTTGTTCCAGGGCAGGGGGTAGAGGGAGTTCCCCCTCCCTCACTGCACCCACTGTGGCATATGTTCTCCACCAGCAGCTGGGGGAGGACTGATGAGATGTAGATGATACGGCTTCATGTCCCTGTGGTATTCTGAGCCCATTTTTCTGCTCTCTGCCAAACAGAAGACAGTTTTCTGCTCTGATCCTTCCGTCTCTTGTTCCATGTGATGACTTTTTGCCATAAAACCAAAAGGTGGGGAAAAGATAAATACAAGTAGTAGATCAGAGCAGAGTAACGCGTGGGGGACCGAGAAATAAGAATGTAATGGTGGGGCACGGAAAACTCACATTAACATCAGGCTGTGTCATAAACTCATCCAAGCCTGAGCTCCAGGAGTGCCAGCAGAAATGGAGCACCTTACAGAGAGAAATCAAAGATGATACCAGCAGATCCCATCCATCTCCCACTAAGTGCAGCAAAGGACTGTGTGGAGCTCGGCAGGTGGTGCGTGGAGCAAACCTTCCCACCCGGGAATGACTAATCCCACCCTGGCTGCTGTTAAAAGACCGTTTGCAGCAGTGGCTAATTGGGCTGAGCGTTTATACCGTTGTCCAAAAATAAACTTTCCCACAAAGAAGGTTCAGCTACGAATGGAGAACGCCGAGATTCATTTTAGCGTGGGAAGGAAGGCGCTTCTGCAAAATGAAAGGCTGTATTCAAGAAAGGACGGGTTTCCCCTTTGATCGGAGGGGCACCTGTGCAGCAAGGAGGAAAATGGATGTTTTGGGATTTGCAGCTGGCAGAGAACAGCATTTTCACCAAAAGTCAGCTTTTTGTAGTTCCATTTGCAGGTGTGCCGGTGTGTATGTGGAAGGTGAACATTGCTGTACGTCTGGTACAGGTCAGCAGGGTTTGAACGACTCCAAAATGTGGCTCCTCTGGCTGGGGGGACGTTGAGCTTTACGAGCTGGGACCCGTCGCTGCAGCAAGGTGCTGCTGAGTGGCAAAGGGTCACCCCTCTGCCACCCCTGGGGACAGCCTGTGGGTTGCCTCCTCCTACAGCCACAAATGTCCGCAAAATAACTGCCTAAAATAGCTATTTGCTCTTCCTTGCCTTGGACTCTTCCATAATCCTCATTCCTCAGTAGGATTTGGGACCGTGTTGTCTACATCATATTCTTTTGGTTCTCAAGTGACATCTTGTGCAGACCACAAAGTTCTCTGTCTTCATCTCCTTCTCCCTACAGTGCTCAAGGAAGGTCCTGTCCTTTCCTGAACTCCAGATTCCTCTGCTTCTCAACTCTCAGATGAGCCCCATGCCTGTCTCTGTCCTCCAGCCTGCTTTTGCTCAGCCTCCGGGCCACTTGGTCAGGGAAAATGCTGTTCTTGAGGATGAATCCCGGTGAACAGCTACTCAACAGGTACTCGTCAGTGTTATTAGCCTGGTTGTTTCCCTGTGGATTTTTCCATTTTTCTAGGAATGAAAATGACAACAGAGAAGGCAGAGTTCAGAATCTCAAATGGGTTTAATAACGGATGAACCATTTCCCAAACCATCACATCGTGCAGGCATAAGTCACACAGTGTTTTTCATGTGCGCACAGCTCCTATCTTAAATCCAGAGTAAACTGCCAAGTTATTTCCCCACAGGACATGCTCCGTGATGTATATCAGCTGGATCGTCGGGATAGTTCATCCCTGCAAAACAGCATCTAAACACATGCTGTGGTTTAAACAAGGAACTTAAGCAAGTGCTTTAAGATTATGTGCTATCCTGATTTGTAAATAATACCCATAACTGATTAGGGCAGTGGAATGAGGCCGGTCTCTATCCTAAGATACAGTGACGTGTCTATTTGGAGGCTTCCAGGGAATGTCACCTTCCCGATTCTCTCACTTGTGCAATTAGGATCTCAGACTTGGCTGAAAGAGGTGTACGCATGTTTGCATTAGGTGACTTCTTTGAAGGTTGATCTGACAGCACCAGGTGGAAAAAATCCTGTTAACACTGAACAAAGCCCAAACTGTTACTCCAGCAAATATTTGATTAACATCAAATAGCTGCTCGTTTCTGCTGCTCCCAAACAATTCACTGTTTGGAGGGGATTTCATTTTGTTATTTTTCAGCGTCTCTTTTTCATGAGGCTATGTGCTTTGCCACACCAGTTGCTTCTGAAAGAACACAGAAGAAAAAAAATGTGCAGAACAGGGGCACTTGAGAGCCATCTTTTCCAGAGGCGATGGACTGCCCATCGTTCATCCAGGAGCTGCTGGCCGCCCGCTGGCAGCCCAGACTCCGGGGTGCCATGGAGAAAAGGGCACCCAAAATGGGTCACGTCCCTAAAAGAACGAGGGCGTACAGAAAAGAGCAAAGGTGAAGGACTGGAAATGACACCTAGAAGCAAAGTAGAGAAACATCAGCCGTCGGCGGCACGGAGTTAGGGCCTGGGGTTTGTGAGCTGTAACAGTGCTGGCCCTGGGTGCCATGGTGTGAGGGCATCTCCGTGTCCTACACCCGTGCACTGCGGTCCTTGGATGTGCCTGCTCCGGGGCTCGGGAGCGGTCTCAGCTCGTTGCACAGCGGCGCGGGATGGACACGCAAGCGCAGCCTTCCTCGATGTACACCGCTGAAACCTCCGGGGCAGAGGGCCCTGGGCTCCTGCGTGTCGGGGAGCGCAGCACGCATCAGGGTTTCTCGGCATCAGGCAGGGGTTGACCTAATTTCTGCAACTCCCGTTAAATATGAACACTGGCTTTTTTGGTATTTTAGCATCTCTGCTTTTCCTGCCTTCCGCGCTCACAGCATGGCCTCAAGATGTACTATTTGCACTGTTAGCCTGGTCTGTATACAATCCATCTTTTATTAGATTATATGCTGCAGTAAGCCATTAACCCTCTTATTCCTGTCACTGGAGTTTTAGATGCTCTCAGTAATAACTGGTACGTGTTCTCAGTGCCGCAGACATCAGCAAATAACCTTGTGCTTCTTAGCATTTTTCAGAGGAAACATCCCAAGCATAGGACTTTCTCTTCTACCTTGAAGGGAGGGGGAAGCAGCGTTCCGAGCCTCCACATGTGACTTCCCCCTGTTTATCCCACAGGGTCTCTCGGATTAGACCTTCTGCCATCCGTCATCAGTCAGAGATACAGATTTCACTAATAGCCACAGTGTAAATATTTACAATAAACAGTTTTAACAGCTGATTTTTAGTAGCCACTGTGCATATGGAATTGCATAAACAGGAAGGACAATAGTAGGGATGGAAAAATTGGCACAGTAAGCAAGGAAAAGTAAGAAACTAAAATGCTGAATTCCTACGGTATATAATTAACATAATTTATTAGCAATGACCCTTCTTTCCTGAAGACCCACAATACAGGCATCAAATGAACACGTAGACTTATTTGGCCCTACAAATTAATATATAGTGCTGAAATTTGCATTATGTTACTTTTTTGACCCATGTGATTAGCCAGGATGTGGGGTCTCATGGCTTGTTTCCACTAGAAGTAGAAATTAATGAAGATCCTGAGTATTTCTTTAACACAATCCTGTTTATTTCAAAGACTCTGCAAAATCCTTGTTCCCCGAACTCATTAGGAATTAAATAGCAGGAGGCAGTTTCCTTGGGCAGCGGTCCAAGCCTTCTTTTCCAGCCAGCACTCAACCCAAAAAGCTCACTTCATCAGTCTCATTTCAAGGTCATGCTTCATGTGCTTCTTTAGTTATCCTTGACTCTTTCAGCTGCTTTCTCTTCTTGCTACTGTGATATTTCTCATGTTTTCCCTACTTTTTTCTCCCCTTTTTCTCTACCTCCTTCCCCTTCCCATCTCCCCCCCCCCCAAAAAAAAAAAACCAACCCTGCATGAATTCCTTCACTCCTTTAAAAGAAGTTCAAATCCTTATTCCTTAGCACCTGGCTAACGCATGCTATGTGCTTTAGGCAGTGGCTTCTACTGCTTTAGACGCTAATTCTCCCCCCAACCCCCCAAAAATAGCTATTTCTTCCATTTATTATTAGCACAAGTGGCTATTAGGCATCCCCTCTCCCACATGGCACTGGCTTTGTCTTCAGCCGTCATCACTTGGTCTTGCCAGATGCTTGCGATTCTTATTACCATTTTTTAAAATTCTTCTTCTTCTTGTATTCTCAAGAATCTTCCTGAGGGAAAGACAGAATTTGTGTTGTCTTTTAGATAGGCTTTGCCCCTGAATGGGGTTTTGTTTTTACTTTCCACTTGAGCCAGTAAATCCCTGTCACCATGTAAAACACAAAACGATGAAAAATTCCTGTGCATGCTTTGTCTGTACGTACACACGCACGCACTTCAGAGCTCAGCAAGAAGATATATTAGCTCTATTCCCTCCCTCTGCCAGACTAACTGTTCCTTTCTGTATGTTTATTTAACTAATCGGTGCTAAGGCCACCTGCTCTTTGAAAGGCAGAAGCAGTATAAGGCAATGACAAAATGATTTGATATTTCAGTGGAAATCTAGGTTCCGTAGTTGGGTTTTTTTGGGGCATAGCGAGCAGGGTATTTCCAAGGCTAATTTCAGCTATTCAAAGTATTTCAACAGGTTTTTAAAGGGACGACCTACAAACTAGAACTGAGAGCGAGGCTTAAGCTTGGGTTTATACATCCCAGGTGCCAAGATTGCTCAGATACAGGCTCTGTATTCACTTGCTCGGATCTGTTTTATCCTGCAGAAGGCAGGAGGAGGAAGGTTATTTGACTTGGAGCTGGGCAGACGTCTGACAAAATAACGTGAACAAATTAAGGCAGATGAAAAGTGGGGACACAGGGGGAGAGAAAAGTGAATTTCTTTTCCTCTTCTGGAAAATCCAAACAGTCCAATATCTGCTGCAGTCCAGGTGGCATTCATTTCCCTCATTTAACTAATTGGGGAGACTGGGATTTTTATTTTATTTCATGTCTTTTCTTTTTACAATTTTCTTGAAGCTTTTTTTCGTCTATATTTTGATTTTCTTTGGAACCACATGTCTTCCTGCTATATGGAAAAGAATCAGTAAGCCATCACCTCCACTTCCTAAAACACTTCTACTGCTGATTTTTTTTTTAAATGGATTTTTGAAAACCTGCTGTTGCCTTAAAAAATTGCAAAAAACCCCCTGTAGTAAAAGAATTATGAATTCTTCTAACAACTCTGTGGGAAAGACGTAGCCCGTGGTGACTGACTCGGGCTTGGGAAAAGTCCTGCTAGGTCCCGCCAGGTCTTCCTTGGAGGACGATCACAGGCGAATCACAGCAGCAGAGAGAAATAAGGATGTCCTTCTTCAGGACCATTTTTTTGCTGGGGATGCAGGCACCCAGCCCCACAGCCCAGTTTGGGGGTTGCGGGGCAAACCAACATCTTCTGCCTCAGGGGCAACCTCAGGCAATAAGTGACTTTGGGCCATTTTTATGGGCTCTCTGCACCAGCCTTGTGTACGTGCATGTGAGGAGAGGGCAGTGGGACTAAACTTCTCTGATTTCCTTGGAAAAATGTTTATACGATCCTAGATGCCACGTGAAACCTGTACAAAGCAGCACCACAATGACACCAGCCTGTCTCACTTATACTGATACCTATATCCCACTATTTCTTAGTAATTTGACTCTTGATCCTAGAAAAGGATGGATGTCTTCAGCTCTGTTGGGCTCATATTCAATGGGAGACCAAAGTGCACACAACCACAAACCTTAATCTTCAATGAATGCTCGATCATTAAGTAATTTCAGTCTAAGGCATCCTGCCAAGGAAAACACTACGAAGACTGTGTTATCATAAACTGATTAACAAACTGTGAAAGAGAGACTTTTCCTGACACAGAGGAATGATGGAAATATCTGAAGAGAGCAGGAAGGGTAATTTAATTATGAAGAATTTGAAGCTACAGCATAAGTACAGGAATATACCCCTTGAGTCAGCAGTGTTCTTAAATATAGGTAATTTTGGACTCACAAAATGCACCCATTAAATCACACACGTGAATTGTGTGCTTAAAATTAGGCCTATGTGTGAGTCCCTTGCTGAGCTTGAGGCCAGATGAGGCACAGGTCTAACTGCTGTTGACATTTTATTCTCAACAAATTAGGTCTCAAATTGTTTTTAACTTGCCTTTGACAAGTCTGACATACTTTGGGTTATTCTTGTCATTGCTATTGGTGTTTCCCTTCTGTGTTATTATTATTCATAGTGATAATGTAATTTCCACTCACTCACATCTTGAGGCTTTAACAAAGTCAAAAGAGCACTGGTAGATCTCCCGTGTTGTCACTACCCACATTCAATATTAAAATATACCCTTGATACAAAGGAATGGCCAAATCCCATTGTTAGGGGATCACGCTAACATTCACGCCTCCCTGAAGACCACGGCTCAGTAACACAGGGTTTCCCAGAAATCCTCAGCACGTGCTTATTCACATATATGTAACCTTTCTGGTATGCATCTGAACAGAGAAATTTAGCACGCTACTCATTTATTTTACAGCTGGTTAATGATGCTAATTGTGCCTGCACCTGTTCACTCAGAGGGTTTATTTAAATGAATTGACTAAATCTATGCAAAGAAATGGAGGGGTTGGGTCTGTAGCTGATGTTAGTCCACCGATGCTGGCCAAGCATCCCATGGAGAGCCTCTCTCCTCCCGGGATTAACCAGTCAGCATCATACACTTTTGCACTGATATTCCATAAACTGAGGATCTGGGGGAAATAATTTAAAGAAAAGATGCTGTTATTCTTCAGAGGTATTACAAGCAAAACTGAGTGCTGTTGCAGCATTCTCTGCCTCTGTCCTTCTCAGGCAGGTAACCCTCCCTCCATCCTTCACACTCAATTGGCTCTGAAAGCAACGCTCCCTACATGCTGGACTGGGACCCGCTGTCCCCAGCAGCTCCTGAGGGCACCGCTGGCTTAAACAACCTCCTCCCCACCTTGCTACTCACCTTGTCCCCAGCACCAGCCCTTGCAGTGAGCCGTAGGGTGGGAATGTGACCCAGCTGCTGTCCCCAGCCCCCTCTGCAAGTGGCCAGTGCAAGGGGCAGTGAGCAGAAGGCAAGTGGTGTGAGGTTTGGGTTGGTTTTTTTTATTTGAACATTATAATTTTTTCATGTTTTATTGTAGGCTGAGAAATGAATGGAAAAAAAGCTGGGGCTAAAACCAGCTAAAATTAGCTGAGCTAGTATTGCACCCATGGTATATCACGTAGTGTAAAAAAAAAAAAGAAAAAAAGACGTGAGAAGAAATGTAACAAGGAAGCAAATTGCTGTCTTGACGTAAATGTACAAGGATGAGGCTAGAAATATCACAGCAGAGGTCTGAACAGGAATACCTTTGGAACAGAATTTCATCTGGTAACCTGTTTGAGGAAGGACCCAGCAAAGTGAGGTTGCTGTCTTGGTGAAAGGAAGCCTGCTCTTCCCAAAAGACATGACTGGGCTTGAGACAGTGCTTTTCCTTTTCATAGCAGGGTTCCCTTCACTTCTTCCTTTTCCAAAAAAAAAAAAGTTTGGAGATCTTCTGCCTTGGCTTCAGAGCACCTACTGGAGTCCCATCACTGATGCTCTGTTGCTGCAAATGGCATCCCACACCTCTAAGTGGCAGCTTAAAGGTCTCCAGAGGGTAACTAGAATGTACCATACCTCCTGGTTGGAAAACCACTAGCCATTAAATAAATACTCCGGCTTCCTGCAATCTTATCAATAATTTTGGTCACAAAGACCGATTGCCAGTAGAAAAAGACTTTCATGGTTCTGATCCAAAGTTCAGATAAAGTCAGTGAAAAGATTCCTGTTAATTTTAACAAGGATTGGCTCAGATACTATCCATGTGAAACCGTAGTTCGTCCTGTCTTTGTAAAGTTTGCAGGAGAAGAAAAGAAAAACTGTTCAACTTGTCTAGTGACTCTTTAACAAATGGTTTTAGTGTTTTTAAAATTCTGCCTTTGGGATGTTAACGCATCACTGAACACTGTTAAAATAGAATTTGACATTGGTATTCACAGCAATGCTAAGAAAACTGCCTTTCTTCACAAGAAGGAAAAAACCTTACCCTAAAAGGAACATTAAACACATAAATAACATGAAACATGGCTGCTTCCACAATAATTTGAATGATTCATTTATTTGTTTTTAGTCCAGGGCTTTTAAGATAAAGATTCATCATATGAATTATTTTTTTAGGTAATGCACACTATAAACTTTTTGTTCCACCGCCCCCTCCCCAAGATCTGATCCTTTTTTTTTTCCTGCGGAAAGCAAGATTTTTCCAAACTTTCCGTGAATAAGTGATGACGACAGGAAGTTCTCTAATCTCTTGCCATTTACAAGTGAGTCCACGTGGACTTTTTCATGGAAAGTTGCAGCAGAAGGTTCCAAGAGCTGCAGGGCTCTCTAGCTCCGAGCTGGGCTGAGTGTATGGAGATGTATCCCAGGCAGCAAAATCCAGCCTTCCAGAGTACGCTTATTTTTTCACTCTCATCCTCGCCCTCTCATGAGCGATGGCAGCCTTTTCTTGCCTGCGCGTTCCTTACTACCTGTGTAGCCAGATCCTTCTGGGGTAGGTAGGGCAGGATTTGGCGGCTAAAGGACCATCACAGGATCAAGGTGGCTCATTCTGGTCTGGCCCTGGGGACTGTGCTCCGATTTTCTCTTTTTGCGTGTTCGGAGGTGTTTGTTTGGAGGGAGTGTGAAATTTGCATTTCAGCAGCCCAGTCTTTAGGCCTGGGATTAACTCCTCTCGTTCCTCCCTTAAAGAGAAGCTGTATCATCTGGACAAGGGCTTAGGGGTGAGGAACGAGTGTGTTCATGACTTCTGATGATTTAACAGTGCGGTTTATTCCATTAATACCTTCTCTGTTGGGGCATGGCCCTTTGGAGTCAACGGGAATCTTTCCAGTTGGTTTCCATTAACTTGACATTAACTAAATATAAAACGAAGTTGCAGCACTTAGCTATGGAGAAACACCAGTGCACAAGACCCTGCAGATCACATCTCTGGGTGGCGTGTGGCTATTATCTGCTTTGGCTGTAAATCTCAGCTTCATGTCATGCAGCAGGCTGGGGTGGACTGTGAGCTCCATCGTCCCTACAGACGTTAGAAGATGCTCGTGTGTCTTCTTGTGGTGCCTTACGCAGTGTTTTATGTACTGAAAAAGGTCCACTGAACCAGGGGTGTGAAGATAGCTTGGGAAAAAAGCTTGCATTGCATCCTTAGTGCAGACGTATTTGTGATGTATTATTTTTTTGCTACTTCTAGAACAGGCAGCCTCCTCTCTCAGGGTTAAGACCAAGCCTTGGAGGCACCAACTCTACCTCTAACAGTTGCTCTGTTTAGAGAGCACAGGGTCAAGAGCAAATCCCTTTGCCCTTGCTAGAGGTCCCTCACCAAAACCACCAAGAAACATAGCATTTCTTCCAAGGCTAAAACATTGCTCTCACAGTAAGACGTAAGGTATCTCAGTCGGAACACCAGCTGTAGGCTCATGCTTGTGATGGTCCTCTCCATTCTGCCACATGCTTTCTGCAAGGGGATGTTTCCTCAGCTCTCCTACTCCAGGTCTTCAGCTCTGTGGTGGTGACGTCTCTCCTTCACCACTTCTCCTGGTTTTTTAGCTCGTAAACTCTTCAGGACTGGAGCTCCTTTATCAATACGGGAATGTGGGGGAGCATTTTTTTGTAGTCCATACACAACTGAATGGTACAAAAAGGCCAGCTGTGTTTAGGTCTAAGATTTGCTGTAATAAAAATAATACAGAGACAAAAGTGATTGATGAATATTAAGTATCAAATATGGACTCACTTCTAGAACATTTTGAGCATTTTTGTTTTGGAGAGAATACTCCACTTGGGCTAAAATGTGAAAAGTTTGCAGTATTTTTTTTCCACAGAAAGAGTTGCTGTCTAACTATGTGGAAATACTATCTATTATGCCACATACTAAAGCACATTTTTTTCCTCTTTTGCAAAAAGTGGTTAGAAGCCAACTTTCGTCTTATTTATCCAACTTTTGTCATCCCACAGGGAAAGGACTGGAGATTTAGTAATATCTTGAAAAAAGGATTGCCAATAAAAATGCAATTGTTTCTTGCAAAGGCACATTAAGGAGACACTATTCAGTGCTTCCAAAAAGGAAAAACAAAGCTGAATGTAAAATAATTTTGAGGGGAATTTGTGGAATGTAGTAAGGAATAAGTCTATGCCTGCTGAGATGATAGATCATTAAAATTCAATGAGACGTATTTCTCTAGAAGTCAGATATTCAGTGTGATGTAACTCATGATACCCCGAGGGAGCAGTTGTAAGTGGGGAACGGACTCTTGGGTGATGTGTTTATGGCACAGGCTCAAGGGGAATCAGAGCTTTTCCAAATGGAAAGCTGTTTGCATGCTTACGGTATCATTTAGAGTTCCCCAGCTGGGCTGGTGGGATGCTCTAGGTACAGCCAAGAAAACACGGATTGAATACTGGGATGTTAACCCATAAACAAAAGAGGGATCCAGGAGTCCTGTGCATGGGGCTTGGCAACTTCAGCTCTTTGATGATAGCAGAACAGGGATAATTCAGATCCTAGTTCAGTTACAAAGTTAACCACACCTCCACATTCCTAACCCTATTAAGTTCTGGTTAAATCGTATTAATTTTAGTATAAACAGGACGTGTTTCATATTTATGCATGACTGGCTAGATTTGCTGTCCTGAACCTGAGCCATGACAGATGAACATCTCCGCTTTAGCCTTGTTTTTGTTTTGCTGGTTATGTTTATAGCAAACAACCGTGTCTGAGAAGCCTGGGGTCCATGGCATCAACTGTTTAATCAGCTGTAGCAAGAATGTAATTGTCTTTGTTGTTAACTGTTCAGCTATGAAAAGCGTGAATAGTATATTTACATTTGGAAGCACTACACGAGTAGTTTTGTCCCTGCTTTGCTCCCTCCTACTGGTCAAATACTCAAAATAACATAAATATTTTGGAAGTCAAACATTTTGCTGTTTTCTCCAAAGTTTGTGTTTTCAGTTCAAACAGATAATTGCATATATAATGGATAGATGCTTTCCTCACTTGGCTCCATTGACATCATAAAACACCTGCCAAGGATGAACTTCTTTTAGTTCTGAAATGTTGGTTTCTCACAACTCTTTCTGTAATACAAGTATATATCCCTGTAACTACAAAATTTTTGCTTTAAAAATTTTGAAAAACTACCCTCCTTGCAACTAAAAACATACACTCACTTTTGCGGGTTTTTGTTGGTTTTTTTTTCATCTTTCCCCCAGAACATAAACATTTTCTGGGCTTGCAAAAGAAAAAAAATAAATCCAACCGAATTTAATGTAACTGTTATGGTGCCAAAAATGCAGATCTCCTGTAGCCGTTGTTTCCGAGGTCAGAGGACGTAGGATAAGGAGGTAGTTCCTCCTTCCAGGGCAGCAGTTTTGCAGCCCTACAAAGGGAAGCTTGGACTGTTTCTCGCTGCCCATACCATGGCCTGAGCAGACTCTTTCTGCATTTTAGGGATGCCCAGCGCACAGCCCACTGCCTGCACTGAGCTTTTGGGGTGGGAAGGGGCACTGGTGTCCACCCCGGGCCACGTTACTCTGGGTTTGGGTACTCCATAAACCATGGGAGGAGCAAACTCTACTCCTGGGCTCTGCAGACAGACTTTGGCTTAACTGAGCTGAAAACCAGCTCATGTGGGTGATTGCTTCACTCTGTTGAGTGGCTGGATGTTGCAAGACCACTCAAGGTTTCAGTTGTTTTCCTGCACGCTGGAATGTGTCTCTGGTCCGGCTGTTGAGTCATTTCTCCCAGGAGTGAGTGGCTTCTGGCTCTTGACATACAGAGCCTTGCCTGTGCAGCCAGGGGAGCAGGGTGCGGGGGCCAGCCCCTGGGTCAGCACCCTCTGGGGCGTACGGAAATCGGGCGTTGCAATGCTTGCGTGAAGATTGCCAGGTTTTTAATGGAAAGTTAATGGATGGCTAACCTCAAAATGCTGGGAGCTACCTGAAGAGTTACAGCATTCTACCACCCACAAGCATTTCTTGCGAACTTTTCCCGACTTCACCTGAACCTCTCAGCTGTCATCTCCTCTGGATTTGGACAGGCAGCAGCATTTGGGTTTGGGTTTAATCCCCTATGAAAGGCATTTTTTTAAGGTGTTGCTGAGTGCAGAGACAGGAGCAATATCCCATGTCGCCAAGTGTGGCAGACACATGCTTGAGCACCCCGCTGCCAGACTGAGCCCTGACTATGTTAGTGTTAATATCAAGGAGCTGTTGGGTGGGAGAGGGTCTATCCCTTTTTCCCTTGCCATTGTCACATCTGGATCCTCCTTGAAAGTAGCCAGAGGGGAGCAAACCACAGGCTCCTTTTAAATCATTCCCAGTATCGGTGTCTCCGTGTCATGCTTCTGAAATGGCAACCCAGGAAATGTAAAGCCCCTGTTTTCTCTCTCACCTCCAGCATCCCCCTTTCCAGCTCTCAGTTCCAATTTCAGGAAAAAAAAAAAAGTTGAAAAAACAGAGCTGATAAACATCTTGCCATGTTGCGTAACTCCTGCCCTCAGTGCATTTTCCATGCTCCCGAGCCAGACAGGTTTTTCATTTTGACTTTATAGTTATGTCTCACTCTCTAGACCGACAGCTCTATCGCAAAAATCTCTATCTCCTGTTTTCTAAACCTGCAACTGTTTATGTTTGTCTAGCTTTCAAATTCCTCTTGGTCCCTCGCCACGCCGGGGTGTCCCGAAGACACCGGAGGGAGAACAAGCTCTCCCTGTGAGCGGGGACCTGGAGGTGGTGGGTGGTCTGCGGGGGAGCGCGGCCGGAGCGGGCTGCTCCTTGCCTTAGCCCTCCACGTATGCTCAGGGAGCAAACGTCCTGCAAACCCCACGAATGTGTTCTCTTTCCGTATGCAGTCTCAGGCTACAGGTAAAAATGGAGCTCCCAGATCACAGGCTTTGCCAAGGGCAGGCAGGCTGCTGCTTGCCTGCACTGGTGTGCCCGGCGCCAGTTCTCGCCTGTTTCCAACAGCCCAGAATTGACAGGGAAAGCTCAGATATTTTGACTTTTTTTCTTCGCTTCAGTGTACAGCAAACCTGAAAGGATCCGTTTGCCCGACTTTTCCATGTGGTGGAGGGTGGCACAGAGGCAGCGAGGAAGGAATCATCTCCGTGTTGCGTTGAAGGCTCTGCTGTTGCGCCCGAGCTTGCCTCTCCCGGCCCCGCAACATGTAACTTGAGCCTTCTGCCTGAAACTTGCTCAATTTAAAATTTACACAAGTCATCTTGTTACTTCCAATTTTCCTTAGCTCTCACATGATTTTATTTGTTTTTCAGCCTTTTTCTCAGAGGGGGGTTTCCCAGCACAAAACTACCCTCTAATTCCAGGGCAGAGATAGCTTTGAGGGGATCAGGTTTCCCACCTGGAATATTCTCAGCAGCCCCCAGAGCCCCAGGGAAAGGAAGGGCCATTTGATGTGAGGGAACTGAGAGATGCTGGCTTGGTTATCCATGCAAAAAGGGAGATTAAGAGGGTATTACAGCTCTGCAGCATCCTAAGAGGGGACTGTGCCAGGAGGACATCTAATATCCAGGTACAGCTTTACAAAAAGGAAACTTAGGAGAAAAAGGACAGATTTCTGACAACCAGAACTGTGCGATTCTGAGCACTTAAGGAGGTATAAAAATCCTCCAGTTTTATAGGGATGTTAGATGTATTCATGAAAAGCGCTATGTGATGAGAATAAGACTTGAGGATGCAGAGGTCCAGTCCTAAATGCCCACTCTGCTGGGGACCAGGTGCGTGCACCTTTTCTGGGTTCTTTGTACTGCCAGGACCCCTTTGAGCCATAATCCCCCCGCCAAGGTGCCCGGCTTTATATAGGCACACAGTATAAAAGAATCCTTGCCCTACTTTTGTGGAGTTATTTTTCCTGCTACTCCACTCAAACACTATAATTTAACCAATCTCTGTTGGCTGAATATGTACCGAAGCTTTTCGTTCTGTTGCCTGTTACTTAATTTTTTCTCTACCCCCTGCTAATTGCTTCCCTCGATTTTCATCTCCCAAGGCCATAGCTAGAGCCGTTTTTGTCGTGATAATCACTCACCATAACTGAGTCAGCATAACTCATGATGTCATGATAAGAAATTGACTATTTTGTAGACGACTCATCTCAATAATTCCCCTGCCCTCACCCTGACAGTAACCTTCTGTCTTTCTGGCCTGCTTTTTCTACTAGTATAATTGTTTTTGTCATGATGGTAGCGGTGCTTTGTGTGCCAGAAACATATCCCCAGAGCAGCTGTGATGAAAAACACAGTAGCAAGTTTTGCAAGTCATTATTAGTCATTTGCCAAAAACGAATGGCAGCTCAGGCTCGCAGTCTGTTACCCAGACAATGCCCAGGAAGGCAACATCTGTGGCGTGTGCCAGGGGCTTTCTTCTTCCCACACGGACACGATTGACTTTCACTGAGGGTGGTCAGAATGACTCATGTCCTGCCAGAAGGGAGCTGGGACCCATTTCTTGGAAGAAAGAGGAGTGGAGGCAGAGCCTGCTTCACAGTGCCTAATTTTTCTTGAAAAACTGCTTTTGACAGCTCCCCACGCTGTCAATTCAGATTCAGCGCCCTGCCAGTGCCTAAACTGTTCTTTTCTCCTTGCTCCTTTCCCTAAATGCAGTTATTCCATATCTAGGTGTTACAAATCCATGCTCCCCGCTTGCAGTTTCTTAAGTTCTTTTCAAACCCCAGGATGGAGATTTTCCCATCCCTCTGGACATCCCCGTGTGATGCTGTGGCTGTGACTCCTTCTCAGCTCTGTCCTTTCCAAATCCTCTTCTCACTTGGCACCCTGTCTTCGCCCCATGCTCTACGGCAGCTCTTTGCTGAGCACAGGAGGCAGTGGCAAGCGGGTTGGAGTAACCCTCGGTTCTATTTCTGCTCCATTTTTACTGCACCACAACACTTTTTCCCTCTTGATGTTTGTGGCTGGAAAACATGTGAGGCTTTTTTCCTCATTAAAAAGTTGAGCTAGGTTAATTTTGACAGTTCTCATTTTACCTCTCCTCTCCCCAGCACCTAAGATGCTTCCTTTGTTGCTTTTGCATCCCTTTTTGCACACTTGATAAGACTCCTACTATTTTGCTACCTTAAGATATCCATGCAGGTCAGTGAGCAGACCTTCCTGTTTTAGCAGGGAGATACATTTGAAGGTGTTTTTTTGTGTTTCCTAATAGAAATTCCAACCCCCTTCATCATGGCAGTCACTGAGCCCTTCAGTCCCCCTGACTCCTCCAGCCCTACTTCCTTTTGGATACTGAAAGCCATAGTTTTACTTAAAGTGAGTCAAGCAGTGATCACTCAGTTTAAGGCTATTTGCTCTGACTTAGAAAGCACTCTTTCAGCGCTTAACCGAAAGCAAGTCAGAAATAGTGACAAGTGAGGAAGCTCATCCAGGAATAACTGGACTCCATGAAGACAGTAGAGTGATTTCCCCAATTTCCCCCCAGGAAATCTCCATCAAGAGCACAATTCCCGGTAGCTTCCCTCTCTCTAACACCACGCAGAAGTCATTGCCAAGGTCAAGTCTCGGTCAGACATTCGGTGTCACAGCATCGCATCTCAACATGATTCTGTCCTGGACAGATGCTGACTGGTCCCTGACGGGTCTCGTTTCTTTGCATCAGCAACGCAGCAGTGGCTTGTGATTTATCAGCTACCACCGCACCGTAGTTCTTGCTGCTCTGCAGAAGTCCTGCCGGAGAGTCTGGACCAACTTGCCTGGTAATTTTAAGGGCTTTTGTGGTCTTGACTGGGGAATGTGTCTCTTCAAGTGTAATATGTCTTCCATCCCTGAACACCCTGTGTGAATTTCATGGACTTATTTGGCTCTTTAAATCCTCCCTTGCTGGGAGGATGTTACTGTGAGCTCGTGGATGGCTGTGCTGCATCTGGCCTTCCATAGAAGCCTGCCTTCTTGTTCAGACCTCTCTGAAATCCACCTTTTATCATCTGCCACTTTTGATTTGTTGGTGTTTCTTCTCCCACTAGTAGTTTTTCAAGCCTGGTTTTAATTACAAGTGAAGTTTACATATATTACGTTGTTTATAGCAGACATTTCTCCTTTAGTTTAACTGCAAGTGTTACATCAGGGGTGGTCCTTCCTTCACTTCAAATCACCTTTTTATCTCCCATCGACCAGGGATCACTGCCACTCTCCACTGACTGCTACGTCGGCAGCTTGAGCTTGGCTTTGCTTGATGGCCAAGGGCCCAGATAACCTGCCCTTCTGCAAATTCTCCTTCCAAAGAAATAAAACTCTGCATGGGAAAAAAAAAAACAAACACCACCCCCAAAACCCAGAAAGACCATGATCTCATCAGGTATGAGAAATTCCTCTGGGGACAGATATTTGGCACTCTCCTGTCAGCCTAATGAGTGAACAGCCTATGTCGATGAGCCCCAGCGAGACCTCGGATTTGGGCAATCTCCAGTAGATGACAGGCTGCTCACCAGAGCCCTTTCAAACCAGCTCAGCTAGAATTAATTGTTTCACTTCAATCAGATGTGTCCTTACACCCGCCCTTTCTGTGTGGGATTTCTTCCTGTTGATGTCCTTTTTGCAGTGGGCAGGGAATTTAGAAAGGATGGGGAAAATTGTCTTCCTGTGATGCTGTCATTACATGTATACTCTGGGAACTGCCTTTTTGGCAGAAATTTGGAGAAATCATATATTTCCCTTTGTTTGGTCTTGCAAATACATAAAAAAAAAAAAGCAGTCACCAGGCCGTATTGTTATCAGTGAATGCTCTTTGGGGAAACCTTGCTTTACTGTTTCTTTTCCATGCATTTATTTGGGTTTTTTTTGGCTGCTTTTCTCTTGCATAGGCAGTAAAGTTCAAATTATTGTAGGATTTGGAAATTGTAGCCCAGCTTCACTTACAAAAGTAGTCAGAACTTGATAAAATGCCCACTGATGGAGATGGAAAGGCTCCCAGTCACTTTGAGAAACTGTTGCTCATTCGCCAGAGAACATCCAACAAGTTTTATTTTATGATGGTTTCAGAATTAAGGAAATGGTGATTATTTGGATCAGAGGAGTAGATGGATACTGGCTCACACTTTTGTACAATTCGTATGCTGCTACAGCATCACTGTTTGACTTTGGATTGGGCATTGCTGAGGACAAAGTAGTAGTACGGAAGTGTGCTCCCCCCCCACCCCATTGTCATTGTAGACTGCCCAATCATCTTAAATTTTATTTTAAAAAAATTAAGTTTGTCCAATCAACTTGAAATTTGGAGAAAATGAATTCGGGAATGGGATCTCCTTTGCATATCAAAAGGAGACATAACAAGATCCAATGGCTGTAAGCAACATCCAGAAAAATCTGGGCTAGAAACACAATAAAAAATTGTAATGGCGAAAGCAGTTAACCATAAGATACCTTATAAAGATCTGATTTATGGATGGGACATGTAGGATTGTCCATCACTAGAAGCCAAGGTTGGGTTGTTTTCTTCTAGCTGCTCAGCATGACCCAGAGACACCCTGGGGACTGGGTAGAGAAACTAAATCAGGACAAGGGTCATGCCTGGGTTGGGCAGGAGGTGACAACAGGGCAAGGTTCATGCTTGGCTTAGGCAGGAGAAGACAAAAGACAGTCGTTCAGCCCACTTCATCCTTATAATGACAAATTTGCATCGAGTGGGTAATTATCGACAATATGCACTGCAAATCTCAGTTCTCATGTAGGTGACAGATGAGTTAATCTGCAGAGAAATTTAACCCCCCCCCAAAGACTTTTGTAGTTTTGGTCTGAAAAGACTGTTGCAGTTGTAGAGGGAGCTGATCAGGCTCATCGGCACCGCTGTAAGCCTGCAAGAAATGTTATATACACATGGTCCAGGGGAACTCTGCTGCAGCCTCTGGGCAGCAGCGTGGTATGGCAGGTGGATAGGATTTTTAGGAAATGTAAATGAGGTATTTGGTGCAGGTAAAAGCAAGCCTCCTGCTTGTCTGGTGGTGCCGTGATGACAGTCGAACTGTCAGGATGCAAGAGTTATCCCAGGGGCTGCTTGGTGGCTCCACTCCCTGAAGGAGGGCTGTCCAAACATGCTGATGAGGACGTTTTGGGTTCTCAGACTCTGGTAACATCAAGCTACTTCAAAGGAAGAAAAACTGTGAAGTTAGCACCAAGAAAAAAGAAGAAGAATGAAAAGAGGCCTGTGTTTTGTGGTTAACAATCAATGAGTGTCATGTCTCTTTCCAAAGCAGAGGCCTCTTGATTTTTGCTTCTGTCTCATTCAATTATGCTCAAAGGGCCATACTTAAAAGCCTCAGGAAAAGGAGTCAGACCATTACAGTAAAAGATACGAAGCTGTGTTTGCGAGTGCCAGCCTTTAGTTCCTGCCGTTCACATGCTGAAGAGCAGTTGAAATGCGATGTCAGGGCTGGGCTGATGCTGGGGCTGACAGGTGACCTCTGAGATACCGTGCCCATGTGGGCATGTCCCGGTCTGGTAGCTGTGTACCAATCCATATTCACTGCCAGAATCTTTCAGAGCATCTTAATGAAGACATTTCTGATGGCAGATTAATCAGGTTGCCCATTTTCTTGTTCCAGATAGAAAATTTGGAAGAAATGCTCCAACAGCGTGAATCCTTTTCTAGACCAAGACACAAATTCCCAGAGAATACATCTAAGGTCCTTAAAACTCTGAGGTTAGGCACAGTGGACCCACATGTCTTGTCCTGGATCAGTGTAAATCTGCCTGCCTGAAGCTCTAGGACCACCATGCAACCCATACACACGAAGGCCTAGGATCGCCAATTCACCCACTTCCTGGGATTGTGATTGAAATTCTTGACCCAACTCTCTCAAGGTTATTAGTTAATGTGGGTGGATACTTACGTCCAACAGACTTTTTTTTTCTGTGCTGTGGCATGAGTTTCTTGTTGTTACTCTTGTGTCGGAGCTGTTGGAGCTGCCGTTGGAAATCTTAGGGCAACAAGGCACAGGCTCAGAGCTGCACAGGCTTTCACAAACATTTGTCTGCCTCCTGCATGGCAGGCGTGTCTCTAGATTTACTCTCATTCTCTTTATTTTTTACTAGGATAGAAGGAAATCGTACAGATGACTCTGTTCCCACTTCTGTTCCACCTATGTAAAATGCTGAGAGCCTCCCCCACTTTTTCTGATTTATTTCAAAGTTTGTTTGAAGCTAACGATGGGCAAATCGGGTATGACTGGGATGGTGCTGACCCCAGACTGGGATACTGGACTGCACAATTTCTTGGATAGGGAGATAGGTAAGGAAATATCTTGCAGCGTTAATAAAAAATAAATCTTCCTCTATTGTGTTTCTTCTCCAAGTAAAATTCTAACAGACACTCATTTACAGTTTGGATATATGCCGTGAAATGTTTGACATACGGTTAACTTCATGCTGTTAATTATTTGAGGCTTTCTAGAAGTCTTATATGGGATTTGGTGCAGAGCTGTGTGGATCAGCAGATCCCGTGCAGGAGGGATGGCATCTTTTCCTGCCACTTCTTTGCTGTGACGGTTGCTCACAGGCTGTGTCATCTCATCAGCTGGGATGTCAGCGTCTACTCGGAAAATTCGTTCCCATTCATAACTCAGCCGCGTGCAGTAGGCGCAGGATGTGCATATTTTGGAAGAGAGACCGCATCAAGGAGACGGGTCAGCAGAAGGGGCAGTGCTGAGTGGATCCACAGGTGGTTTAACTCACTGCCTGTGAGAACCGGCATGCAGCCGCTGTTTGCCTTTCCCATGAAGAGAGCGTAGGGAGGAGACCCTCCTCTCCGCTCAGCACTCAAGCCTTGGTCCTTCTGACACCCAGGGGGTCCAATGTTGAGTGCCAGCTTGGTCCAGTGCTTCTGGAGAGCCCTTTTTTTTTTACAAACCAGACTCAAGTTTGGAGCAAGCCAGAGACTTTTTTGTGTGTACACAAGAGCTGGGGCTCGGGCTAAGCAGCCATGTAAGACGCAGCCAGCGGGAGCAGCGAAGCTTAAAACTTCAGGCTCTGCTTTGTTCCCCATGAAGCCAGTGAACGTTAGATTCTCCTGCTTACTGGGGAGGCAGGAAAAGCAGGAATTTCAAAACTTCATTCCTTCAATTCGCCTTTCCCTCAAAAATGCTGCTCTTCCTTCAGCTTCTTCTCTGGTCTCCAGTCTAAGCCAAGTTTTCATAACTCCTTTTTTCCCCACCCTCTGGTTTGAATTACTGCAGTGTCTATCACTTTTAGCTGACGTTGTGAATAAACTCTTACAATGCAGAGGACATCTTGCTTTCTAAATCACTTAAGTGATAATCAAATTTAGCAGGATGATTTAGAGCCCAGGAAGTTTGGAGGGTGTGTTTATTTTACTAGAATTTCTTGTACACATAAGTGACCATCCTGCTGACTATCCATATGAAGAACTCCTCGTGGGAAATACTGTGAATTTTGCTTCACTACCCGATTTCCACTTTTACTGTAATACAGTGTTTTGGAGGGTGCTAAAATAACAGCTTTTGTTGCCGGAGATGGACTAAGTCCTGAAGAGTCCCCAGAGAGAAATGAGCTTTCATCCAAGTGGAGGCCAGACAGCCAATTACTTTTTCCTTAATAAGAACAACAACTGCTTGATGCTGCATCGTACTTGAAACTAATAATGAGTTAAATAATAACAACAGCTGGTGGAAAGTGAAAGAATACCAGGAAATAGCTCATCAGGCATCCTATAGTTAGCTTGTGGACTTCATTGCCACAGGAGATTGTTGTGATGACTGCTATGTACAAACGCCATGGCCCTCACTCAAGAAAAACTGCCGCCTATCTGCAGACGAAATCTCCGAGGGAGGTTTCTGGAAGAGCTTGTTGTAGCCGTAAGGCGGGACAAGAATGAGTCCCTGCTTTGCTGTGCAGGCAAGGTGACCACTCATCATGGCTAGGAAACTCTGTCAAGGCTTCCTGGGAAGCCCAGCTAGCCTAAAATAGATAACCTGGGAATAGCTGTTCCTGGAATCATCATGCTTCATCTGCCGTGCTTCCTCATTTCCCCTAAGCCCCCCCTATTCCCTCAAATTAGTGGTCAGCTGAATAGAAAAGGGTTTCTGTGTGCAACAGCTGTCAGGTTTCCATCACAAGATCACTTGTTGGCTTTACCTGCCTCCAGTCTGATTCTGCAGAAAAATTATTTTCCAGCCTTATTTTGGATCTTAATTAACATCTATGAAGTAAATGCTGTAGTGCCATGGAACAACAGTCCGTGAGCTCACAAGCAGCGTGAGGGTCAGCAGCCTGCCCCAGCCTGAGATTTCCATCTTTGCACTGACAGATTCTGCCCCAGGCAGCTCTAATTAGATATAAGACTGTGTGAGGATCCGAGCAAATTTATTCAGTTATTCTGCATATCTTGACACCAGCAAGGTTTTCTCCAGAGTCTGTGCATTAATTTTGGCATTAAATTTCCTTTATAGGTTTGTAAGTTTATACTTCTAACAAACTTGGCCTGTAGTTGTTCCACTGATGCCCGTAATATGCTTCATTTTAAGACCAACTGGACAAGCTGGGATTTTCTAGTTGTTTTATTTCCAGAATACAGGCTGGAAATTACTCAAACAGCTGAAACATACATGAACCTCTTATCATCATAATCAGATATATATCATAGTGTTACATAGGAAGGGCTGTCGGTACAACAACTGGGAAAAGGTGTGAGTCATCGTTTCTTACTCCATATACGTAAGTGGAACATCACACCACAGCTCGTAAGAGGTGATTACATGTGAAAGGGAAGATTTGAATGATGAAGGGTTATCACTGCGATTTTGCAATAGAAGTGACCTGTGATTCACTTCTAATTTCTGAGGGTTTTGCAGTTTTTTTGGAGCTAACGAAAAGCAACGAGGAATGCTTCCTGTAACATCCAGAGCCCTTCGCTGTACAAAGGCATCAACACGCCGTTTTGGACACATAAAGGCCAAAGGGCTTGCCAAACAATTGTGTCCTGACACTTCACTATTGGCCGAAAATTGACATCCACACATTACTTCATATCAGCTCAGCTGTGTCTTGTACTCATTATATTGGCTCAGGAGCTGCTTTTTTGCAGCCATGAATACGTACGTAACTTGTGTGTGCCATTTAAGATGTCTTGCTGGAGATCTGCCGTCAGCCGGGGAGGTCATATGCATCTGATGGCTAGAAGGACAAATGAGTCTGAGTAAATCAATAAAAACTCCACAGAGCAGCCCAGGAATCCTTCCAAATGATGGGCATCTGCTGCAAACCCTACCTTTTCAAGCATTTGGTGCTATTTCAGAAAGCTCAGCCCCAGGAAAAACAACTGCTTTACTAAGTAAATAAAAGTATTTTGTGTTTTTCCTGTGTCCTGGAAGCAAAATCCATTCAAGACAGCATCAGATGCAGCAGAAAACCTGATGCCTCTGTTCACTGGGCTGTTTCCTTCTGACTGGACAAACTTTCATCCTAGTACTCTTGTGAAGTCTCATTTTCAAGAAATGAACAGCCAAGCTGCAGCCAGCGTGTGTCATGGGAACGTGACCGGGAAGAGACGCTTCGAAGAAAGAAGAACCCAGGACTACACAGTACCTTGATAGTTAACTTGATTAGAGCGATTAATACTAACAACCCAGAACGAAATGCAAAGTTCTGGGAGCTTTTGGGTGAAAGCAAACATTGCTGTTTCCCATGAACTCTTTTGCTCCCTGGCTGAGTTTCGCTCATACCCCAGATGTTCATATCGCTTCCTCTTTTCAAGACCTGGACAGGCACGTTGACCAAATATTGGGTTAATAGTTATGGTTATTTTTTTTTTCTTCTTGCCCAGGACAAATAAAGAGCAACGATGGAGGAAGAAGTCTAGCTGAAGTCACGTAGGCCCTTTGAATCAAGGGCAGGTGTTTGTCTAGAGGACACCGTGACTCAGATATGCACATCTGAATTACCTTTGGAAATAATACAGTCAGGGCTTTCGCAGGAGGGAAGCTGGGTAGTTGCAACAGTGTTTTCTGGCTCTCAGATCCATGACTCTACGCATCCTCTCATTCGAAAAAGCCTTTTCCTTGGTATTTTAAGAAGCTGAACTTCAGCTGCTGATTCCTGGAGTAACTACCTCCAGCCATCATGAGCTATGAAACACCTCTTCTACTAACACTGTCACAGCTCTTACCCAAAGTCCACTGGCCTCTGCAGCTCTTCACTGACTCTTGCTGGCCCTGGGCTGGTGTATTTATACACAGAAAAAGCTGTCTTGAAAATTTTTTGAGGCTTGGGTTTTGCTGCCACTTTACATATTGAACATGACTGAGGTTTCAGTAATTGTTCCAATGGTGAAAAGCAGAAGAAATTTAGCTCACTTGAACAGTCACTCTTGTATGATGATCTGGGTTTGATTACGGCCCTTTGTAGATGTCTGAAAATCAGTTCATATCCTTTGCTTCAGAGGCAGACCCTATAAAATGCATTTAGTGCCCCACTGAGTATTGCTCACATTTAATTCTGTGTTTATTTTTGGTCACAAACTCAGTGGGAATCTGCGTAAACAAAGCTGCTATAAGCATACACACGCGCACACAAAAAGGTTGCCAAGCACACGGTGCCGATCTGGGTAAGTCTAATGTAAACACTGAGTCTAGACAAAATGATCTAGAGACAGAAGCCAGCTCTGATGTCAAAGGAGATCAAATGTTGATAAAATTGCTAGAACCAGGGAGCCAAAGGGGTTTTGTGTTAAACTTGGATAGTGGTTAAGGTGATGTTTTTAGTCAGCTTGAGTTAATGGGGTTTTTGACCTAATATATTACTTCAGCTTTCCTAACTCTGCATCCAGCATCTGAATTAACAGGTCTGGCAAGCCTTTGCTTTTGTTAGTCCTTAGATGCCTCTCTGGACTGCAAGGTAGGAAGCCCATCTTCCAGCTCTGGGTGAAGCCTCAGTGTGCTGTACCCTAACACGTCCTCCATGGTGCCTCCACAATGCTGCCTGGTGTGGATAGGCGTGTGGTCCCAGCGACAGACCAACTCACCTGGTCCCCAAATCCCCTTTCCGTGCCTGTTGCCTCCCATGAACATGGTGGGTCCACGTACCGCGGCAGCTCTGCCGCAGCAGCTCTGCACGAACGGGTGCCATCACCTGCTGTTCGACAAATACTCTCGAGTGTGTAATGCGGCGCTGGCTGAGGGCAACGCGGCTGAGGTCTGCTGGCTGCTGCTGCAAAGAAAATGACTCAGAAACTTCCACACGTTTATTTGCATTTCCAAGAAGGGCTTCAAGGTAAGGAAGAGTTGAAGCCCAGCAGCTGGGCAACACTTACTGTCTGGAAATACGCTCCCGGCAGAACTGGAATGATGAAATAAAGCACAAACTCCACCTGATCTGTGCCATACTTAGTTGGTTTTGCCATTAAAGCAATGGTATGGCTTTTCAAGGCTGTATTAACACTGCATGTCATGCAAGTCGCAAAGGAGCTGCTGCCTCAGCCCAGAGCATTCAAGAATGCTTAACCATCCCCTTTCTGTGCTTCACTGTTCTTATATTTTGCATGCCTTACCCGAGATCTGTATCACATGTTCTACTCGCCCATTGTGTCGATCAGTCTGGTTGGAAGAGTACTTGGTCAGATCCTAATTTATCTTGAGGCTGTCCTGTCAACATCTGCACACACTCTGTTCTAAAACAGAAACTGTTCTAAAAAGGAAACTCTTAGCCTGATTTCTGGAATACAGTGACAACGTTTCCCCAAACCAAAATAACTTTTAGAGAAGAAAACAAACTAACAAAAAAGTTATTCATGGGAGGTGATTTAGAGTGCAGAACAATATGTCACTTACTAAACAGGTTAGGGTCAGTGGCATAATAAGCACCAGGAAAGAAAAAATCTGCTGTGTGGTTTCTGTGGTGGGACAGATCTCCCACAGCCTGTGTCCTCGGCTGCCTCTGTTCCCAAAGCACTGTCCTGCTCTCGTCAACTTCCAGGACTAGCTTCGAGCCTCTCCCAAAAGATGATCTTTATTGCTTCCAGTTAGGCAGACATTTAACCTGCTGGATGCTTCCCTTCTGGCTTCTTGGCCAACGACATGCTGATGAACATGTGGGACTGAACCACGGTATTGATGCTTCTGGAGATCTACTCTGAGGAACCAACAGGGATGTCACAGTCTTGATATTACCAGTGCAAGGGCCACCACCAGCTCTGGCCCCTCCGATGCCAGTGCCTCTCCTGGGCACAAGACGTGCAAAGGTGAGGTGTGCCTGCCGTGGCTGTGTCCCCCTCCCCACTTTCCCCAGCCCTCACCAGGGAAAACTCTAGGGAAGATGCTCTTTCATATTTCCTCCAGATGCCCCTAAAGGCACAGAAAAGCCCTGAAATGAGGGAAGTCATATAATCTGTGTTTTGGATTTTGCTTAAAAGCATATTACCCCCCCTCCCTTTTTTCTTTCGGTGGGATTTCCTTTGTTTTACTGAGCAGCTGCAGGCTGCAAGGTCCCAGAATTGTAATTTTGGCCTGCAATAGCACTGTATACTGTCACAGTGCGTATTACGTATCCAATAAAGCCTGACTATTGTGTCCTCTGGGCACACTTTAAAATAATTGCTTGTAAAAGCACATACTCATCTCAGCTGCACTCGTCTGCGGGACCAGTGACAGAATAGCCTCCCTGGCTTCCCAGACCACAAATTCTCCTTGTCCTCCTCCATCACCCTCACCCTCCATCACCTTCAAACCCCCAAAATAAGCTTTTCCAAGGGAATCACCCAATGTCTGTCTCTACCCCTTCAGCCTCGCTCAAGGCTGCACGGAAGTGGCCCAACAAATAGCAGAGGAAGCTCCTCAGGGGCAAGGGGGTGGCAGAGGAGAGGGAGTGGGATTGTCATGTTTGTCCCACAGGGGATGGAGGGATGCCTTTTCCACCTCCTCCTCCACAAATACCTCCTCCTCTGTGCATGGAGGAGAAGCAGGGTCAGACCGTGGCGATGGCTATTGACCTGCCTACAAGGACACCATGCCACCCTGATGGCTGCCATCACTCTCTGCCTTTGGGCATAGGGTATTGTTCAAACATCAAAACTCCTGCATAACACCGAAGAAAAACAATGTCTCCAACCAACATGGCCTACAGACCCCAGAGACTTTTCCTTTCCTCCTTCACCTCTTAAATCCGCTGTGCAAGCGAGGAGCCTATAACCCTTTCTTGGCTGTTTCACCCTGTCTCAGAGTGACTATTAGAAATTAGTGACGAGTGAACATCCAGTGCTTTGCAGTTTGGGGTCACTTCACTTTAAATAAGCATCCAAACGTTCACAGCTGAGCTAGCCAAAGCTCATTTGTCTCAAAATTTTCTCACGCGATTTCAGGCACAATTTCTTCTGGCTACAGCTGGGAGTATCAAGAGGATAGTCCTCTTTGCTGTGTTTTGGCATGTTTGGCTATAGTGCTAGCCAGCACTAGAAATTAGAAGAATAAAACCCTCTATCTATCTGTCTATCTATCTATCTATCTGTCTGTCTGTCTGTCTGTCTGTCTATCTAATGTACTTCATGTAGGTGTATGTGTATAAAAACTTTAAACCCTCAGAAACCTAATGAAGCTTTATTCAAAATTGGTTTGAGTTGGATATAATATTTTGGAAAATGGTTCTTCATTTCTAACCTAATATACACATACTTATTAGGAATCAGCATTTCAGTCCACTTTGAAGAAAAGAAATCATGGGATCTGACTGGGTTTTTGTGTGTGTGTGTTTTCAAGGTTATCCATTTACAGAAAGTAACAGGCGAAAGTTTATCTGCTGGCAGCTCATTGCAAGAATTCCAGGCAGGAGCTTGCAATATTTACACAAGGTGTTTCATTGTGAACTTTCTGAATGTGAAAGTATTAAAACCCAAGAAATACACATAGCGAGTTGCAGAAAATTAATTCTCTTCCTTTCATTTCTGTACTTGCAAGCAATCTTTGCCAGTCCTCTTTCCATTCCAGAGCACAATAATGCCCATAAAAGCCCAGAGAGTGTCTGCTCTGTGCAACATTTCTGCTTGTTTATAACAGGAGTGGGGGGAAAAAAGGGCTGAATTTATTGCAGCTGGTGGGGGAAATCTGGTTTTGTCCATTTTACCTGATTGCCGCTGAAACCATATGTACGATGTAAGTGTAAAGAAGCATACCTGTAAAGAATTTCTGCTGTTGAGCTTTCTGCAGGGTTTTCCTGAAGTCTGACCTTCAGCAATCATGGTTTTGCCTTGTTTTACAGAGATCTAATTGTTCCTAATTTCCTGTCGATAAATGGTACAAGGTGTGGAGTTGCACTTTTAATGTTAAAATTCAATCATTTGTCTGACTTAATAGTCATGAATAGCTCCTTCAAATGTAAGTGCTTTCAGTTCGTGTAGGACATATTTATATTGAAAAACTATTTTCAGTGGGTAAAGCCATTATTCAGGTATTCAGAAAATATTTCCTACCTACAGCTGTTGAGCTCTGGGGGAGCTGTGGGCCCAGGGCTTGGATCTTCTGATCTTGAGAAATCAACTCTATAGGATGATTATTTTTTTTCTTCCAGTGAAAATCACGGCAGGTTCCCACTTGCCACAGGTAGGTCACAATCACATGTAGCTCAACAACTTGCAGATGTCCTTCCACCTTTGGGGTCATCTTGGTGGCACAAGGACAATCCTTCATCTTGGAAACATTGTTAGTCCTTTGGCATCTTTCTCCTCTTACCCATGATTTCTAGTAACGACAAGTGTTTTTAATGGCTGGATTTTTGTGTAAATCATAAATGTGTCTTGCAGTAATCTGCTTTTTGCAACCAGTTTCTCTTGCTGTCACTGATGAGGGCTTCCTTAGGCTGGGGTAGGCTGTAAGGAAATCAGTGCATCCATCTTAGGGATTAATTCTTCAAGGATTAGCTCTTCCACATTCTTCTCCTCTTGCCCACAGAGGTAGGCAAGGAAGCTCCCTACATCACTGCTGTGCCCGCAGTGTGTAGTAACTGCAGCGTAGGCTGCCCTGAGTCACGGAGGCAATAGCCAAGAACACATCTAGCTCGCGGAGAGGAGTGCTGGTTGCCTGACTTGAAGGCTCTATCAGAGCCCCCATCTGAATGTCTTCATTTAAAATATACGGCAATATTTCTGCTGGACCTTGATCTTGCTAGGTGTGATGCAAAGAGTAGTGTTTCTACCAGTTCATACTTCAAAGAGGCAATAAAGTCCCAGGGAAAATTGCTTTTGACCTGTGATGATGCAATTAAGGATTTGCAAAACAGTTTTAACAGGATACAGGAGAACTTGTAAGAGAACTATTAATGATATCTGATAAACCAGTTCAGGTAAAGCAGTTTGTGTATAGACAGTAAGTACTTGACTTTATTGTAGACATGAGTAAAGTTTCAGTAAATTACAATTTAAGTCAGCAGTCATTAATCTTGTAAGACTTCCACAGATGAATTTAGGCCTATGTTGCTAAACACTACTTAGGAGCAGATTAAATCACCACATAATTTTCCCAGCCAATATGGATCCTGAATCAGAGTAATTATTCCAATTACAACGTCCTTGTGTTTGGTATTTTTCATTCAGTTTTATATGCTATTTTGAAAGCTCTTGACAGGGTACTAATTTTTGTCTGAGTCTTTTCTCCCTCTCTCAAGCACTCAGTTACACCAAAAAATCCATTCATTTCTCAATATATGGAGCTATTCTTCCACTTGTTGTGTAGATTCAAGTACTGAATCTATGAAAAGTGACTGCATTGTTCCTGTGAAAAAGAGATGTGTATCAGAACTTTTCCTTAACATAGAGTGTGTTTTAATATAATTCAGCTCATAGCTAATCCCCTTCTGTAGAGATAACATTTTATACTCAAATTTTGCTCTTTGAGCTTTGCAGCCTTTCAATTCCAGCGCTGGATCCCTATCAGGTTTCCTCTCTTAAATAGCTCTCGTGTCTGTTTTGTATAACTTCCAATGGTTTGCAGGGTATCTTTATTTCAAAATCTGTTGGTCTGCTCTGCTGGGACTACACGTGTCTCTGTTGTGTTTAACTATCCCCTGCAACCTGTTAGTATAGCATAATGGGTTTGCAAAGATAAAAACCTTACCAACAAAATAATACTCCTTTCATTACCAAATGGACCCTGAAAAAAAAGTAGACGCTTGAAATGAAAAATGTTTCAACAGAAGAAGTATCTAGGTCACAGCTTTTCTCAATTTTTGTAATTTAATGCAGCCTGGAATAATTGTTGCATGCATTCTTTTGAAATCAAGTCCTATAATGTTCTTATTGCTCAATCTCTATTTTCAAATATTCTTGGTAGTGTACGTTGTTCTGTTTTCCAAATAATTGCACTGTAAAACTGCTAAAAAAGTAAGTTGAATCAGAGTTTATCTAAATATTGAAAAGAAACGTATCCATTCACATCAGCCTGTTAGCTGTTGGTTTCTTCGTGGGAAATTAACTCCACTTCTGAAGATCTCACTGCCACAAAGCCCCAAACTCTGGAGAAAAATATACTTTGGTGCAGGAGATGGGGGAAGTAAAAGACTTATGACTCAAGTCTCAGGTAATCTTAGGGAAGTCTGAGGAAATTAAGTAGCGTGTAAATGATGCCTAGGCTTTCTGCATTGTGTATTGCAGTTCCCTTTGGAGAAAGCAGTGGGATCATGCATGATTTCTTCTTCAGGATTGTGCCCTTTTCCTCTTACATGTACTGCAGAAGATATTTTAAGAGCACTCTAAAGCAATTTAAAAGCATCTGATGGAGGTAAAAAGGTTAAAGGCTTTGTGTACAGTCCCTAGGAATTATCTGGCAGTCCCAGCTTTACATTACAAAAAATGGCTGGAAAACCAGTTTTGTGAGATTTGCATTGCTGGTCAGCTCAGGAGTGCAGGGGGGAGATTCTGGACAGGCAATAGCAGAAAAACAATTGCACCCTCACTTGTCAGTCTCAGAAAATAAAAGGTGGGCATATAATAATACCTTTGGTTTGACACAGAAGTATTTTTCTTTCCCTTTAGCTTCACATTTTTCTGCACACCACTTCATATGCCACCAGGTCAGGGGAAAGATACGGAAGATGAATACTGAAGAAAAGTATCTACTTATCTGCTAGGAGAGAAAATACTGGCAGATTTTCAGATCAGGCGTAAGTGCTTGAAAAACTGGTCTATTAAACTAAAAGATTATTTTCCACTCTGTAGCAAAAAATGAAGCCCTTGAAAAATCTCAACGTTTCACGTATCCTTCATGAAAAATAGTTGACTATAAGTATGAAGTGGAGCTCACAAGTTATTGTTACGCGTTCTTCGGTATCTCTTTGCACGCATGCCCTTTAGAATGAATAGACTTAACCTCTCTTCCCTTTTGTTGTGTCTGAAGAGAATCAGTTTTCAAATAGGAAAAGGAGGAAAGTTTAAACCGCTGTAGTGAATAGTTACTTATCCTCCCTCTCAACCACTGCACTCCATCACCATCTCTTCACATACAGGCAAGAAGTGTGCTGTGTTTTAGGTGGGATTTGTAACTGGGATCTGGACTGTTTCTGCGGCTGAACAGCCTGATATGCTTCCCACGGAGGAGTTCAATGGTATCTGAAGACAAGTCAGAACATCCATCCCCCTGTTACTTATTGCCAGATTTCTTGTCTTACCATTGGTGCCCAAACAATTTTTCCTGTGGATCATTTCCATCTGCCCAGCTGAGTTGCTATGGCATTTTTAACTGCAGAAAGTATTGGGCTTTTTTTTTTTCCTTTTCCCCATTTTCTGTCTTTGAATTAATACAGAGATCTGACTGGCCCTGCAAAAGAAAACTTTTGAATTAGAAAACCTTTAATTGAGGTGTTTCCTGTCGATCCAAATATGTGTCTCTCTTATTACTCTTGCAGAAATAGAAGTTAACCAGTTGAGTCCAGTAATTACTGATATTCTTCAACAACCAAGCTGGTTTAAGTGGTTATTTTGCCAGATTTTTAATTACATTGCATAGATGGGGCAGATTTTAAAATACTTTAGCCCTGTTCAGATTTAATTATAGAGGGGGTTGGGTTTTTTTGAGATGTCATCACTGTGTCCATATTAACAAAATTGTCTGGATTGCCCTTAAGACTGTTTCTAAGGTGTTAAGTCTTAGTTCTTATTCCTTATGATGATGACGGTAATTGAATTGCATTGCTGGCTTTTTTGGTTAGTTTAGTGGGTTCTTTTTGCCCCTATTCATATGATTAGTCATAGCGACCATAAATAGCCATGTTTCCATCTGAATCAGTAGAGACATACTGACCAATGCAGGAGTTCTTATATAGCAGAAGCCGAGCTCTCCTTATGCGTCTGATAGCGCAACATTGAATAACCAGCATTCACCGTGGGTTGAAGCTCCCATGCCTTTGTATTCACCATAGCTACACACTGTTGCCTGTGTCTGCTTGCTTTCAGCTGTGGTGGTGTCACAGAGCATGCACGATACACACTGCTCCTGCCCCCCAAAAGTCTCTTCATCAGATAGAAACAACAGCAATGAAATGATTCAGCCATTGAATTTTGCCTTTTTTCTTTCTTATCTGGAATAATCTGAGAACATCATCACCCTTCTTAATTGTTACAAAAATTTCTTTACAAATAATTGATCATCTGTCAATTTTTCTTATCAATATTCAAATGCCATCTTTTTTTTTAATTATTATTAGCCATTAGATTTACAGGAGAGCATAATACGACTTCATTCCGTGATCAAAGGAACACGATATTTAGTGCCAAGTTTCCAATACGAATAGTTGTGTTATAAAATTTCTTTTCATTAATTTGTTGCTTCTATAATTGTTCTTGTCAGTAAATGTGTTCATTACTGGAAAGAGAAACTTAAAAAGAACATAAGACCAGTTACAGTGCATTCAATAAGGCATTAAAATTAGTATTCCTGGGAACCCTTTTTGTAGTATTTTCCCAGCAGTACATCTTCCAATGGACAGCTCTATGGAAAGCTCAGGAAGAAAAGGAACCTAGGTCATTTTCCATGGAAAACCGTGTTCATTTAGCCCAGAGACTGCAAGACTGGACAGTCTGGCAAGGCATAATTCAATAACAGCATCTTCCCTGCCTGGGAATATAACTCGGTTGCTTGGTTTATCTGAGAAACCTTGTCTGAGTTTTTAAGCATGGAAATAAGCAGCTGGTTAACAGGAGGATGTGAAGCAATTTTGTTTGAAAATGTGGCCCTTTTCAAACAGCAAAGCTCATCTATCTGTATGCTTTTGGAAATCTGAGATACTGCTTATTTGAGAGAGCTTAAATGTATACCTCTCCTTGGTGGTAAGCCCATGGATTTTCATATCTATTCCTCTGATGAAAAAGAAACTTGAGACAAATTGCAAAGAAGGGCTCTTTTCCCACTGTTGCCAGAGGAAAGCCAATAGGGCAAAGAGACCTCAGACATTTTGTTGGAGGGACCACATCTTAGCTGCATGACCATGGTATCCCTTCATGTTCCTGAGACAGCAAAGTCCCTTCTCCTCCTGTCATCATCACCTGATGTCTGTGCGGCAGCTTCAGCAACTGTTCTGATAGGAAATGCAATTTTAGCTTTGTTTCATGCTAAAACAAAGACATTAAAATCAAGAAATCATCACTAGTTGGGCCTCCAAGGAGCAATTAAATAGAACCTTAAAATTGGGTCAGGAAGCTCTGATTCCACCACAAATTTCCATGTTGTAGACCCATTTGGAGTGATAGGTATTGAAGGACTACAGGAGCAGAACCAAGGAACCTACTTACAGCAAGCAAAATGACATCTGAAACATCTGAGAGGCTTCATTCTACTTGAGTGGCATAAATGTAAACAATGTTGTTACAGATTCATGCATTAAATCATTTTAGCAGTCAGAGACCAATACATCTTCTGTCACCTGTATAATGACACGCACAAGTATAGTTGCACACAAAGAAGAGCAAGACTTACTGGTTTATTACATTTTATTCCTACCAAAGATCAGACTTTGTTCTTTTTGCCATATTTTATGTTATCACCTCAGTCATCATGGAGAGATGCCACTATGTTCTCGTATCGTTTTCTGTGGTTTGGAAAAGGTGATATGCTTTCTTCCAGCAAAATTTGGACTGATCAGGCAGAAAGCTTTCCTCAGCACACACTGTTCCCCTTGACCTGAAAACAGCGTGTTTCACCTGACCCAGTGTATGCCAATGTCAAAACCTGAGCTGGTCCTCCTTAGAGTGAGTAAAGAGAAACAGGCACCTAAAGGACCTCAACCACTTACCCTGTAGTAGCCATCACACCTTAAATGCGCCTGTACCTCTCCATTGGTTCATGATGGACCCCATGAATCTCTCCACCATGTGCAAGTCTTCCTTGTGTACGGTTAAAATGCAGGGAGGTGAATCCATTGACAAAGATCTGGCTCATTCGTCACATCTGCCAGTTTTACCCGTGTTTCCTTTACACATTTATTTCTCTGGCTACTAGTGGGTTAAATGGAAAACCACACACTGCTAAAGCTGCAGGTTAGTGCTATGAGATTTGGAAGGATTTTTCTTTCTTACTGTGTTATTCTGTAGAAAAAGCATCATTGTTTGCTGGGAAAAAAACCCACAACAAACCAAAACATCTGTTTTCACATCAATGACTACATTCATCAAACCCGGCTAAGGCTACTGAAGCAGGAGACCATCAAAATACGAGAACCACTGTAATGTCTGAGGGGAATTCGCAGCTTTGCTGTACCTGGGAAGAACATGAGTCACAGTGCATTTGGCAAGTACAGCGATGTTGGGGGATACATCTTGCAAAAGGCAGCAAAGCGATGTCAAAGCGAGCAGATGGATTGCATTGTGCTTTGCAGACTGGAAGACGGTCTGTTGTCTCCTGGATTAAAGCAGTTGCTCTGAAACATGTCTCACAGCACACTTTCTGCTGATGCAGTGGTCACTGTGCAGGAAGCAGCTGAGCCCTTTCTAGCACTTCCAGCAGCCAAGTCTGAGCATCCTGATGGTGTCATCCTTAGAGGCAGTGTTAAGGTGCTCGATAGCCACATGACTCCAAGTGCACAAGGAAGTGTTAGATGAACAGTAGCAATGAGGGAGCAATTAGGGGACACAGATCCTGTGGAAGTCCAGAAGATCCATCAATTTTTATTTTAGTGACCGATTTTTAAATTTTTTTTCATTGCAACAATTCTGGGGGAGAGGGAACGGAGGCTGTGCTGGGTGGGATACTTTGCAATGCAGGTGCCGACTGCTCTGTGTGGAGTAGCAAAGCAGTCTGTATGTGCTTTAGTCGAAACTTGGATGCAGCGTGTTGACGCAGTGAGTCTTTGCCATCGATCCCAAGGCAGATGGGCTCAGGTCCTCCCCAGCACGGTGCTGCTGGGAGCACTAGGTCATCACTCAGCTGCTTCTCACAGAGGTGTTTAAAAGATGTGCATGACCTGCCAGAAAAATTTCTCCTAGTCCCCTTGCTTAGGAGTGAAATGTCAAGCCCCCAAGATCATGCGGTAGGACTACAACCAGATTTTCACGTTGCAATGTGTTCTGTTTACAAACGGAGACCAAACTATGCGACCAAATCACAACCCCTTATTAGAGGGGAAAGGCTGAGACGATGAAGTGCCGTGCGCTGTGTGGATGAGCTGGAACCACTCGGCTATGCCTCAGCTAACTGGCGCAGGACCCAGTAACGTGGGTATCCAACCAGTCGTTTCATACATAAAAGCTTGTAATTGTGAGAGTTATTTCTACTCACTCTTAATACAGCTGATGAAAACGCACAGATGTGAGGGTAAAAGGTTGTGTGAGATTCAGGATGTCGCCAGCTGCTCTTAAGTAGCTTCCCTAGGCTGCTCAAATGTTGTTTTAATAATAATAGTAGCAATATTAATTTATTGTAAATTGAAAAGGAGAGTTAAAGCAAAGGAAAGCTGTGCCAGGATCCTCCAGGAAGACACAAGAAATCAAGATGAGCCTTTAATTCTTCTCAAAATCGGAAAGCCACCCTGGGGGAGGTGAGGGCTGTGCACTTCTGCCACCCACCCTGTCCTCTCCGTACCCATCTGCACAGCCCGTGGCCAAAGCAGAGGTTGTGCCAGCAACCTATGTAGGCCACGGGTGGTCATCCATGGGTGCCCGGAGCACCTTGTACCACCAGCATCACCCGCGAGTCTCTGCTGCAGCCACCACTGGCTGGCTGGTCCAGCTGGCTTGCATAGGAGCTGTTTGTCAGGTGCTCCACTGAACACCCCTCAAAATGCTACCGGAACAAATGGCAAGCTTGCCCTCGGGGTGACTTTCCTCGAGCCGCAGGGCTTGCTCTTCTCACACGCCAGCTCCCCTTGGGCGCATTGCATGGGCATTTGAGCAAATACGCAACCATAAAATAAGCATAAATGTTCTCTCACGGAGAAGATGAGGAACATGTTTTCAATCCACCCCAGGATTTCCCTAAAATAAAGACTCCATGTCCATGGACAATAATCATATTAGCACACCAGGAAGTTAAAACAAAAAAAGGAGCTAAAAAGGGACTGTGTTCATCACACGCTGCTGGGTTTGTCCCTTTCTGGACACACTTGATTAGACTTCTGTCCTGGTTTTGGCTGGGATAGAGTAATTGTCTTCCTAGTAGCTGGCACAGCGCTGTGTTTTGGGTTTAGTATGAGAAGAATGTTGATAACACCCCGATGTTTTCAGTTGTTGCTAAGTCATGTTCAGACTAAGTCAAGGACTTTTCAGCTTCTCCTGCCCAGCCAGCAAGAAGGCCGGAGGGGCACAGGAAAGGTGGGAGGGGAGACAGCCATAACAGCTGACCCAAATTGGCCAAAGGGGTATCCCATACCGTGGGATGTCATGCCCAGTATATAAACTGGGGGAGTTGGCCAGGGGAGGAGCGCTGCTTGGGAACTAACTGGGCATCAGTCAGTGAGTGGTGAGCATTTGCATTGTCCATCACTTGTTTTGTGTATTCCAATCCTTTTATTATTGTTATTGCCTATTATTATTATAATTATTGTTGTTGTTGTTGTTATTATTATTATTATTATTATTTTCTTCCTTTCTGTCCTATTAAACTGTCTTTATCTCAACCCACAAGTTTTACTTTTTTTCAGTTCTCTCTCCCATGCCACTGGGTGGGGGGAATGAGCGAGCGGCTGCGTGTTACTTACTTAGTTGTTGGCTGCGGTTAAACCATGACAACTTCTTTACTGGTTTGTAGACATCCTAAATCTAACAGGGAAGGACTGAAGTACTGACATATGTTTAAGACAGTAAAACACCCAAGATCTTTCCAAGCATTAGCTGAATTTCATCCAAAATTCCATTAAAATACATACTGAAATAATGTGGAAAAAGAGGAGGATTTTTTTTTTTGTAGCCATTAATGTGTTTTTTGGTGTCTTAGTGTCATTGTGATTCTTAGTTCAAATTCCTCAAGTTCACACACCTCGCAAAAAACTCTGTGTTGACTTGTTGCCACAACTGAGATCCATTCAGGGAAGTTTAATCTCATGGACCCTCAAATCTAACACTTCCAAATTAACACCAATTGTGGTTCGTTTCTTCATAAGCAGTCTTTATAGATATTCATTTCTGGCTGTGTGCAACTGCCAGCAGGAAAAATGCATTAGAAATATTTAACTCTAACTTCACACAACCAAATGATGTTGCAGAACGTTGATACTTTGACAGGGGTCTGGAAGCTGGTGCATGAATGGAGACAATTTGGAGAAAAGTTTCTGGTATTTTTATTCCTACAATGCAGTCCCCTGGTGACTGAGGTTGCAATGACTGGGCTTCATCAAAATCCTGCCTCATTTCCCCAGATCCTATTCTAACACCTTAAAAATGTCAAGAGGATTCATTCTTTCTCCTAAGTACCTTGATGGGAAGGATACAGAATAGTCCACTGTGGGCTATGATGTCTTCAGAGAAAAGTAAGAGGCGTCTGGGTCATGGCTTGTATCAGGGACCTCCAAGAAATCCTTCTTTGGCAAGCTGGTAGCAGTTCAGTGAAATCATGAAATCATTATTTGATTTCAAGAATTCTAGGAGGATCTATACCATTTCCCCTGTATTTCTCCAAAATGCACTGCTTGGACAACAGCACGAGTAACTACGAGAGAGGCAGATGGCGTTAGATGATCATGCTGGGGCTCAAGTCTTGGACTTCTTTGTGATCAGGTTGGGCTACAAATACACGCTACAGTCAGTCGCGGCTCCACACCTGAAAGGCGAGGAGACGTTGCTGCATCTGTATCTGATTTGTGTGTGCCCCGAAAAGGAAATTGTATTGCAGAAGGGTTTTGCACTCAGGCCGTGTTTTCATTTCAAGCTGGTGAGATTTTGCTGGAGGTCCACTACCCAGCCCTGAATGTTGTGTGGTTTCAATATTTTGACATCACTAGTTAAGGCAACACTGAAAAATTGTTTTGCGTTATTTTATTAATTCTAAAACGGTATCTGGGAAAGAATACCCCATGAATCTCCTTCTATTGAACAATTACTGGAAAATTAATGGAGTTTTGTCTGAAAAGAAATTTTGCTAAAATATTCTTTTGAGATAATAAATTAGTCAGGCAACTTCCAGATAGTTTCACACACAAACCAGGGAGAAAATGGACTAACTTTAATATATTTTATTTGCCTCTTTAAAACATTTTTTTTTCCCTGTTTAATTTGGAGATGGCGCTTTTTTTGCCTGAAAAAACAACTCCAATTCTTTTCTAAAGGCTGAGAAAATAACAATGCAAATGTGAAAATGAAACAGAATCATTCATTTATAGTCACACAAAATAGATTAGTCAATCTGAAATTAAATTTTTTCCTGATTTTTCTGGTTTGGCAGCCAAATTAAAAAAGAAATAAAATCCATTCTTTGCACAGCTCTAAATAATGTGTTTCAGAAATAGTCCAAAGGGATACATTCACACAGAAACAGATTCTTTTTCATTTTTCAAGTCATCCAATAGAGAGGGGAAAAAAGGGACCAGAAGCTCCTCCAAGTTTCCTTCTGCTGCTCCCTTTAAAACAGGGAAAACACATTTCTGACCACATTACATGTTTTAGTTGGACACCACTAAATACAAGGCTTCTGCTGAAATGCAGAACGCCACCCGACCAAAGTTCAAAGTCGGGCAACCATTCATGATTATTTGTAAAATAAAATGAATCCGAAAGCTGTCATAAGTGCAAACGCAGTGGTAACTTGGAGCATCTTCCTGGTTTTAAACACCCTGCTATGGTGGTGCCTGCCTCATTTATCGTAAGCTTTACCCTTCCTCTGTGTCACAGACAGAATTTAGGTGCGTGAGGATTTTGGCTTGGGATGCTGGGTTGTCCTGTCTTTCCTTCCTTCACCTTCCCTGCTGTGTTTTGGTTTGGGCAGTACTTGAAGGCAACATCATGATTTTCATGGAGGGCACTAGGAAATATGTGGTCCATGCACGGGTAGAAGGAGGACAAATAAAGGACGTGCTATTGGAAGGGGACAGTGCGTTCCTCTGAGGGCTTTGTCGTAGCTCCTTCATCTCCCCCTCATTGGGAGGATCTTGGTCCTTCTCACCTCTGATGGCCTTTCCCAGTATGGCATGCCATGTCAGCAAACCTGGCCTCCTTCCTCCACACACTGAGTTTAAAATAAAGCTTTAGGGGAAATCGTGTCCCTGATGTCTCTTAATGCAGGGACCTTTTACTAAATGTTGTGTTTTAATTCTTTACTTTCTACTTTCTGGGGTTGTGTTCCAGTTCATTGGGATGTATGAATTCAGGATTTTATATATTCCTTACTCTTGACTCATGGGGACATTTCTGCCAAGCCCACGGTAGATTCTGCGTGCTGTGAAATACATAATTGCATTCACACTCTCTGGTTAAAGCACGTGGCTGTTAGTTAGCTTGCCAGGTTCCCATATCTACCAACAATTTAACTAGCAGAGCACCTAGGAGTGTATCAAGGAGTGCAGGAGGAGAGATATTCTGCTTTCCCACCCCAGATGTCCATCCTCTACGAGATCTGTGGAGAATGTCTGTGTAGCTGCATGGAAAAAAAATCCATTTTAAAAAAAGCCGCAGCAAATATTTGTACTTCTTTCCATGCCCAAGAGCTGGTCATCCCTGAACCTTTCCCCTCAGGTTTGGTTTTGACAACAGAAAGCTCTTTGGGCTACCCAAAACTCCCTGAGTCATGAACTTCAGGTAAACCAGCTTCTAAGGCCAAGAGGATCTGAGAGCGATGCTGCATCACACGCAGCTGCCCTGGATGTCTCCATGCCAGCTGGTGTGACTAAAACTGGCCACAGCTCCTGCCCAGGCCTGGTCCCTGCTGAGGTACGCGAACTGCTCCACCCCAAACCCCTTCACAACTAGTCCTACAAAAACCGCTCTAGGTTTGAACTCACCCACAGTTCAAACACTGGTTTTCACTGTAACCAGAGAGGCTTTCGACCTTTTTTTGGGCTGAAGCGGCTTGCCAAAATTCAGGGCTTAGCACTTTTCTTTTTTTTTCTCCCCCCTCTTTTCTTACCCTGTTTGGCTGGTGGGAAGAGGAATGCCTGGCTGGAGTCAGAGCCGGTGGTGATGTGGGCTGTTTCTTCCATGGGAAGCTATGAGGTCCCGCTTCCCCCCGCACACCAGGAATCAAAGAGCCGGAAAGGCTCTTCTAGCTCAGAGAGCCAAGTGCCGTTTCCCAACCAGCCCTTGGCCCCAAAAACTTCCCTTTGGAGTTTCTCAGTTCCTGTGCTTATTCTGGCCTCATCCTCTGCTTCTCACCGCTGCTCCCAGGCTGCGGGTACGCTCCAGGCACTCTTCCCACCGCCACGTCCACCAGACGCTTACCATCACCTCCGTGATGGGATGGAGTTCATGGTCCTGCCAAAGGAGGTCACCTCAGACCAACCCTTCGTCCATCTTCAGAAAACCCTTGTCCACCCTGAAGAGGAGATTGACGCATTGACAACAGATGCCAACAAGAAAAAAACAACCGTGCAACACTGCCTGTGGTCGACAGGCTTTCAAGACCAGCAGGACCTGGTGTGTCTCACCTCCTGGTGCCAGCTGCAGGGTAGAGCAGGTTGTGGCACCATGCATCAGCAGCAAGGATGGGGGATTGGTATTTACGGGTCGAACATGGCATATAATACTCTGAAGCAGCCACAGCACCGAGCTTTAAATAAGACCTGTTCTGTTGTAATCGGTGAGCCAAGTGCATTTCACGGGTGCCATGATACATATTTTTAAGAATAATAACACTTGTACAGCTTGGGGCTTCCTCTCTGAAGAAAACAGACCCAGCATAATTCCATGTATATATGGCTGCTTTAATAAATATACTTATGTATGCTGTAAAAATAGAACATTTTCCTGGCCCTAAGGGTATGGATTTGTCTGCAAACATTGCCGTAACATGAAATTTCAGAATCCTTTTCTGCAGTGGAAAACAAAAGATTTTTAGTAAGCATTTGATTTAAACTGGAGTTGTCTGCAGTACAAAACTTTGCAACTGTTGTTATTCACATCATCAACAAACAGCCTAAAAGAAGTGGTGTGCAGGGGTGTGGGAAAAAGAGCTTTGTGGTTTTTGGTTTCAGCTCTGCCTGTGAATCACTTTGCAGTCTTGGGCAAGTGGCTTAACCTCTTGGGGACTTGATCTATTTAGCTCTGCAGTGGGCTGAACAGTATTTAGTGGACCTCATTTAAGGGGGTGTTTGAAATATCCATGAGAGATGAGAAGATGCAGAGTCCTTGAAGAAAGATGGCATGTAAGTGTAATATAGTATTATCATGCTTGCTGGAGTACCATGGCTTTATACTTCCAGAAATCCAGATGTCTTATATGAAAAGGGTGTTATTGCTACATACGTATGGATTTTTCTTCCTTAGAGGCAAACAAAGCAACATCTTCCAGACAGGGACCAAGATCCTGACATCCTCATCAGGCAGACTCCCACCTAAGCCAAGCACGGTTTTGCCTGAGCTAGAATTTGGCTCTTTGTGAATTATCCAACACAATCCATTGACTCTTTAACCCATAAATTGTCAAACTCAATTATTTCCAGCTAAGCAGATGGCTGAAAACAAATAACCTGGAAGATAAGGCACTCTGGCTCTAGTTTTAAGTAAAATTCAAGTTTGCTAAACATGAACGTTATAGTTACATAAATAACAAGAGAAAAAATCACCCCCAAAGCCCAAAATTATTTTTCTGCAAAAACAGAGAGGATCAATTTCTCTAGTTTAGTATTACCAAACTTGGCAGTAATTCACATTTGAAGTATAATGATGTCATCTGGTTGGCCTTTTCCCATCACAAACAGTAAATCTTAAAATCTGGAGAGATCTTTTATTTGGTTATTCATATTGTACTGCATCAAGGGGTTACAACACATGTGCCTGGGCTTATTAAAATCATCTGGAAGAGAAGAGCTTATTATTTAAAGGCGCAGTACTTGAGCCTATGCTGTTTTTCTTGGAGACTGTTTTTTTCTGATGTCAGCTGCACTTACAGTTGTACGCTCACCACCACTTGTGTCACATTGAGAGGGCCCTTTGTTTGGAGTGGCTTTTTGTAGTGTCTGGAAATAGACACTCTAACCCATGGACTTGCATCCATTGTCCAATGGATGGGGAGTGTGCAATGCCTTTCTTCTTCGGGAAGGGCTGACACCATCACGGTCAATCTCCTCGTTGACTTTCAAATGGAAAGTTACTACTCTCTGGTGATGAAGTCCACATGAAACCTCCCATTTTGGGAAACAGGCACATTGTTGTGCTCTAGCCAGCCAAATCTCTTGCTCCCAGGGACAGTTTCATTGCATTTACCCTGGTGCAATGAACAAATAGCAGGCTGGACTTCTTCAAGTCCTGTGGTGCCTTCAGCTGGGCTGCTCCTTTCCCTGCTTTCCCAAATTTCCGAAGGCTTCTTTCTCCTGCTCATTTTTATTTATGTTTCTGAGGTCTACGTTGTTTGGGGCTTAGTTTGGGCTCCTGGCTGTTTTTCTTGGAAAAAGCCATGGTGGAGGGAGCGCAGGATGTCCTCACGATGCTGTTTCGTGGAAATTTCCCTTGCTGGAGATTGCTCTGTGTTTCTCCAGGGCATTGAGCCAGCCCAGCAGTACCAAGTAACCTGTTTTTTTTTTCAGTCAGTGGATTCCTCGTCATAGATCCATGCAGGATCTCATTATGCCTCTGCATAGTTTTTTCCCTGTTTACTTAGTATCTGTGCATGTGTGTTTGTGCCGGCGCGTTCTGCCCTGGCTCCCCCTTGGGTCCCTCTGTGTTGGCTTCTTTCTCCAGCCTGTGCGGTTAGAGGTGTCACTGGTTTATTAAATCTCCTCATGGTATGGGGGAAAGGCCCTTTTTGTAACTTAGCCAGGTAGGAAAGTTTTGTGCTGGAGTACCCTAGTGAAACTTTGCTGAACTCTCCTTCTGCAAGAGCATGATTGAAATGCTTCCAGCCAATTGTGAACACTCAACAGCAACTTATTAGATAGATAGCAAAGCAGCCATTGCCAGGTACACAAAATCAGCCCATGGCTGGAATTAGAAGTAAAATAAAAAGAAAAAAAAAAGGAACCACCACATATTTCTGTGTATTTGGAGAAGGAAACAGTGTTTAACACCTGAAAAATTAAGATAAATCCATTTGAGAACACCCTTTTACTTTTTTCCCCAAGTATTTGGCAAGATGTGGCAATAAGAAAAACCCAGCTCTGGCTTTGAAAATAGCAGATGATTCCCCCCGTTGAACGCCACCATGAAAAGCACACTTCTGTGACGGGGATGGGTAACTTCAATGGACACAAACAGCTTGGGGCATCAGGTGTGTGACTGTAAGATCTGCCACCAGAATTCTGGTCATTTCCTCGCCTTCATCATACCAACCTGATTTTCAGTGCAGCTGTTACTGCATGCAGTAATGCTTATTAAGTAGTTCTCTGAATCCATTTCCACCCACGGAAAAGATTCCCACATCATCCGCACTCATGTGCATAATTTCTATCCATTTATCTATATAAATAGTGGAGGGATAAAAGGCAGATCCCTCTGCTATCTTAAAAAATCTAGACTGTTGATACTTTTAAATTTCAAGGGCTGAGTGTCCTTTTAGCACAGTGCTGTCACAGCTTTCTACGTTTAATCTCAGGGGTTGTCTCTGTACATCACTTTCCTGGCCATGAACATTAATTATTTTTCCACATAATGACTATCGCCACAGTCCTGCTATAGATAAAACTAAATCCTGTCCCAAGAGATATAATAGCCTCCTCATGTGTCTTTGTACACCACATTGCAGTCTGTAGTCTCAGCCTTCCTTGCGTGATCGTGCAGGATAATATAATGCAAATGACAATGACGAACACTGTTGTCAGGCTTTCAGCTACACTGGCTCTGTAGCAGCAGCTGCCATAACCTCACTGCGTCTCCATTTCTTCATCTCTGTAAGGGATACAGTACTCTCCTTCGATCTCATACGGTTGCGGTTGGGCCGCAGCACAACGAGTTAATGTTTCTAGATGCAACACAATTGCCAGAGAGCACAGAAAGAACATGTATAAAAAACTAGTCACAAATTTCCAGCCAGGCTTGTAACTTAAATCAACTTTTTTTACAAAAAAAGGCCTGTTTTCTGTGGGGGAAAAAAATTGACATTTCCTGAAATCACTAGAAGTTTTCATCTGACAAAGAAAAATTTACTAGCCCCAGTTGAAAGCTTTTTGATTTTTTTTGACGAAAACATAACAGTCCTAGAAAAGAAAAATTTCCTTGGCTGGTCCTGGTTGATTGTTGCTATACTCTCTGTCATACCTGATCACTGCTGCATTGACTTTTTCTTAGCTTAGAAAAAGTGCTTTGATTAATAATGTTGCAGAAGCCTGTTAAACGACAGTGAATATTTTGGAGTTATTGTACCTGCTTAGTCAAACAGAACGTGCTTCCAATTAGCGTTGGTCTGCACTGTTTCAAAATAAATGTGTAACTCATTATCAGCTGGTATCACAGGTTTTGAACCAAAATACATCCCAAAGGAAATGTATAACAAAATATTTCGTATCAGTCGCATAAATCATGAGAAAATGTGCCTTACTTTTTTTCTCTCTCCTTCTTGGGATGCTGTACCCCTTAAAACACTAACAAACAGCCACGTGTGCCTATTGCTGTCTAAACGCAGGGCTCGGTCACCTCCACCCTTTTCCCTGGCATCCTGGAGAAAGCAATGGGCAAGTTACAGCTTCCTAGTGAATTAGAGTCAGATGGTATCAGCTGCAAAAAACGCTGAAGAAGGAGGGGTAAAAAAGAATGTTGTCTCCCCCGTGCTCCCCGCTGTGCCCAGGAAACGAGTGGAGCACTCTCCATTTCATCAGACCCACTGTCCTCAGAAGAGCAAACCTTTCCTTTCTTCTGGGTTGTGTTTCAGCCTACATGAGCTGACGAGTGTCCTTATATTTGATCTTCTCCCGTCAAACCACAAACAGGGACAAATAATTTGGGTTAGCCCAGTATTAACCCTGGGTGGAACATCTGACCTGCCCACAGATCAGCTGAGGTTTGTCGAGGAATTCCTGGGACTTGAGTTTCTGTAATTTAGACAGAACCAGCGTCCTTTAAATTAGAGGATATATTCCACCACTGAGCTCTTGATATCCCATTCACAGAGAGCAGAAGTTTCTGTTGGTGCCCCTACATCCTACAACCTACCTGAAGAGCCTGTTTTCATCTCTCACTTGTAGAGAAAACTCTTCCCTCTTTGCTAACACATTGTTCATGAACTTACCCACCAGCCTCCTCTGCTTGGCTTGCTCCCCTACCTTGCCCATCAGCTTCACTTCAGTCAGGACCTCTTGAAAAATGTCCTCTCATGCACACATGGAAGAACAAGCTGGCTATATAAAATAAAGCAGACTGGCCTACAAAAAAGGCACCAGTTGATAAAATGAGTTGTTACTTAGCCGCTGCATGAGCTTGTTCTGCAGCAGCTTTTCCTCTCTGTTTCACCCATCACCTGGTGTGCCTTCCCCATCCCTCCATTGCCGGGACCCCAGGCCAGGGCTCGTGGCTGACTGCTCTGCGAGGTGGCTGGGCACCGTGGGTGGTTCACGCTTCGTTTGATTTCTCTGTGAGGCAGCTCATGAGGCAGCAATCAGCCCTGGCTATAAGGTGCTGTATTGCTCAGCTGAGCCGTCCTGAGGACTAAACACCTTCAGGGGCGTCTGCTCCTGGCAAAACATGACCAGTCCTGGTGCAGGTGTGAAGTGTGCCTTGCGGTGTGCACGCCTCTCTGTTTTGGGCAGGGTCAATCAGTTCTACTCTCCTTTCTCTGATCATCTCCAGATTTTTATCTCCATTTTGCTTAGGAATCTGATAGCAAGTCAAATTTTTCTTCTTCTTCTTTCCTAGGACAAGAAAAATCCCGCACTGTTATTTTTAAAGTCAGGAAATGCATAAATATTCAGCGCCAGGAAAATAAAGGTGAGTAAATATGTGGCCAAGTGCAACTGAGGCATTCAGCAGGGATACCTTTCCGCTGCTGAAAAAAGAAACACATCGAGGATACGCAGAAGGTGCCATTCCCCATCTGCAATGGGGACTCGGGGAGTCTGCAGGGCTGGAAGGTGCTGGATCTTCTATGGGAGAAGGGCGGTGGAGGATGTGAGGGATATTAAAAAAGAATGTGAAAGGAAGGAGAGGCTTTCAAAAAAAGAGCACTGTGTTTACGTATTTTATGAGGCTGCAGAGGAACTGGTTGGGGGGATGCTGCACAGACATGTTGTCCAAATCAGAGGGTGTTAAATGCTTGGATGATATTCAAGTATGCATGTTCACCATGTCGCCCGTTGGCTTCTAGCAGCAGCCCAAATCCCAAAGGATCCCTATTATTAATTTATCCTTGATTCTTAGATAGGCACAGGCTATTTTGATAAAGGGAGGAGAGCTATTGTGACTTTCCTTCCTTTATTGCTCCACCCAAGATAAAGCAGACAGGACATTTTACAGCATTGTACATACAGTCAATATATCGTCTAGCAAAAGGTGCTGGACCTCAGAGACCAGGCTCCCTTCTGTGCTAGGCTGTTTAGGTCATATATAAAACTGGAGAAGTTTGATTTTTTCAGGATTTTCTCCTTGCTCCTAAATTGCTCAGCCCAAAATTTTTGTTTCAGATCACGTTCTAGAAGTGCCTGACCAAGACACATGCTTGACCTCTGCTTATCTCAAAGGATAAAGTCCCTATTTGGATGAACATTATACCAAATTTTTTTTGGTGTTTTCTATTACACAGTTAGTACTGCCTTGAGTCCTGCTGTTTTGCAGCAAGAGGCTTCTGGCCAAACCATTGGTCCTGGGGCTGTAGCAAAGAAACTTGCCACAACAGCCTTTGGCCCAAATTCAGTCAAAATACAGCCTTATCCCTTCAAAGATCGTATTCCAGAAACTCTGTGTAGATGTTGTTGTGGGATTGTTATGACCCACATCTTTGGTAACGCAGGCTTTCAGTCACTCTTACTTCTGTCTTATCACTGTTGTGTCTCTGTGCAGACCTTTGAGCTGGCTTTGCAAAACACCATGAGTTGTGCAGTGGTTTTGCTGCACACCACATCTCTCAGTCCCCTGCTTGGAAGGGCTACGGCCAGGTAGGAAGGAGAACGGGCTCCCACCGAGGAGGTTTGCTGTTGGGAAAAGTCACAATGTACTCAAGAAATCTTCTTTATTGTACATTTTCTTTCTATAAGACCAGTTCTTCTGTTCTCATGGGTAGGGACTCTACCAACAAGGAAAGGGGAAAGGTCTCTGTAGACCTGAATTACCCTTAAACTGCCCTAGATGTAGGAAAGTATTCGACTGACAGTGTTATTTCTGGTATTGGTCACGAAACACCATTCTTGCCCAGATGGGATATGGGCTGGCGACTGGGCCAGGTCTAGCCACCCATTGCATGGCGCAGTGGCTGGGTACGCGCCTGGACCCTGATAACATAAGCCCATATTTATCCTTCTGGTGACTTTTCATTCACACCCACATCAAAATGTTGAGCCTCTTCTGGGAAAAAAACAGCGAGGGGGATGTGAATGATGAAAAGGCTCCCTGGACAGTCGCGGCGCTGACTCAGAGCTGCGCCCAGAGACACACCATGGAAGTGACGTGTTTCATGTCTTTTCCCGTAAGAGCCTGGTATCAGAGGGATACAGGACTGGTACCATGTTTACCCAGGCCCTTTGAATAAACCCGCTTCCTTCACCAATACAAACCGCTGAGCCAAAATGGATTAATGCCTCATAAAAGGGGGCACATTCTCTATTATCCTTTAAACGAAAAACAGCCTTAAAAACACATGAATAAGCCACGTTCTTTTAACGAGACGTGGAAATTAGCTCTCACTGCCAAAACACAACTCCTTCTCTCAGCCTCCTGTTCTGATTATAAGAATGGTAATTTGCCAGCTCCTGACTTCCTGTTATTAAGCCAATTGTTCAATTTTCAGAAAGATTTGGGATAATAATCTAAAACCCAGGAGCTGACATTCACCCAGCACAGATGATCACCTCCACCTTCTCCTTCTTCTCCTCCTCTTCCTCCTCTCCTGGGGCAGGGTGCAAAGCCATGATACAAGGGACACCTTCATGTCCCTGAGCACTGGGGAAAGCCTTCTGCAAGGGGCAAGAAGGTGATGTCCATGTGTGATGGGGAGCCCGGGAGGCATGAAGCCCCTGGCACCAAAGGCAACCAGAAGAATGAATCAGCCCCCAAATTTCCTAAAAGACTTGCCGCCACAGTCCAGGCCTTGTTTTTTCCGTAGAAAAAAGCAGTCTTCCTCTGAAAGAAGCAGTCTTTTAGAGGGAAAAGACCTGTTTTCTTTGCAAAAACAACCTACCTAGCATAATAAGATTTCTGCATGTTATGAAATCTATCAAAAGAGAGAATATCTACAGGAAGGAAAGGACTTTGCGTGCGTGGCTTCTGCCAGGAAAGTGAGCAAAGTCACCCTTGCAAAGAGAAATGGAGGTTTTCTTCTCATAACACCGTTTGTCGTTTAACACAAGAAGGATACTAAGCCTCTGAAGTTCAGGGCTGAGTTTGTTGGTTGCTGTACTCTCTGTATGAATGACACAGCTACATATATGCCCAGTCACTATGTCAGTGGCTTCTGGAGTGTCCTGAAATACAGAGCATGTTGCATGTCACTTGAGGGCTTGCCAAACTTTAAGGAGACTCCCCTGCAGCTACGAGCACTGATTAGGGTAGTTTAATCAAAGGCACATTGGTCCACGGGTCAACATTTAAGAATTTTCTCTTGTTCAAATGACAGACTTTCCTATCCTTGGACAGCACTAGATTAAACCAAGTTTCACCTTTGCCTGTTTTGGGTTGTTTTTTTAAAACCCTCTTGCCATTCCATCTAAATATTACAGGAGAGGTTTTCAAAGACACAAATAGCAGTTCAGCTTCCAACTCCCACCAGCTTTCCAAGCGAGAGCACCATGAAATTGCCCTTTGTACAGAGAAAATCATTCCTGCCTATACTGCGCTATTAGGTTACCCATATGGGCTTCTTCTGTTGACCTCAAACCCCCGTGGAGCTCATGTTCCCAGCTGCTGGCAGGGCTGGCACTCCAGTGAGAGATAATATCACCAGTGCCTTTGCACCCTGCACATTTCAGTGTTTGATTTGTGTGACACACATTTTTCCAGTGTTAAATGTCTGTATTTCTGTGGCTATTTATATATATATATATACACACACATATATATATGTATTTGTGCAACATTCTTACAATAACTTTACATTTGTGGCAGGCAGGATCTATATTTTAAACTTTCTCTTCAGTGACTGGTAACAAAGTTAAGATTTTCTAATGTATTTCATTATGTTATCCACATAAGAAATCTCACTGACTCCTCCTTTGGTTCCTCTTGTATTTAATTTGCTACCACAGTCCATATTCTGTCTCTTCATTCCAGGGAAATATGGATTAGGTGAAACGTATTGTACAAATGAAATCTGAATATTTTTCTCCAAGTGCAGAAATTCCGTTGATTTGTTTCTCTGAGCGGAGCATACTCGGATACAGGCAGAGGATTCTTGGTACGCACAGTTCCTTTCACAGCTATAAAACATTGTTGTTTACAGAGGTATATTTTCCCAGATCTCTGCTGTATTAATCATTGCTCCTGACCCAGAATGTTTATTCTGAAAAACAACCAACACCACATCTCCCTTCTGGGATGCGATATTAAAGTATGAATGCAATGGAGAGGGCCAGAGCTCAATCGCACGGAGGCTCTGCACCCTCCGCATGCTCTTATTTGCCTTATAAGTCATACCCTAGGAGCTAACCTCCACTTTCAAACTGTAATTTAAGTCCATTGATCACCTCCTTCACAAAAATTGTGAGTCAGCTATAACCAACGTGGCAAGGCAGTTTGTTTATTCTTCCAAACAGATGTTTGAACAGTCTCTCCAACCTCCAATAAAATATTGCAGACAACTGTGAAGTTTACTAACCCCTTGTTAAAGTGATCTCCTTGAAGTCTTTAGCTCACCAGAAGATAAACTGCACCAACATGGCATGCTCCCACTCTGAAGTACAGAGAGCCATTTCCACCAGCAAAGAGAGATTATGCCCGTAAACTTTTGCACTGGAAATCATTGCGTCTCTGGTTTAGATCAATGACATTAAAACAAAGACAGACGGAATATTTTACTCTTATCTGAGGCTGTGGTTAATTGCCTTTCTGATTCCTCACATCTCTGTCTCCTCTGTTCCCTTCCTGCTCTTGGCCCTGGGCTCAGTGCCCCAATGGACTGGCTGTCGCAGGGCGATGGCACGTGGCAAGAAGTCTTGCAGCACTTGTCCTTGTGTCCACAGCCTGGGATTAGCCCTGGGGATGGCAACGCATCTACGCTGCAGGACCGGCACTCAGAGCATGCCCTGCAGAAGTGGTTTTCCTTGCAACAGCAGCAAACTGATGCAGAGGCGACATTCCCGTTCCCACCGCGCCATGTTTGCAAGTGTTTCTGAGCCTTGCCTTCCATGCGCTCTCTGCCCACTGAAGGATGGCTGTGCTCAGCCCATCCAACAGCAGACGGCAGCAGCATGACAGACAGGTCTGAGACCAACGAGCACAGAGCTGGGACGAGACAGAGGATAAGAAGTGGGGAAGAGAACGGGCTGACCATGCCCAGCAGCATCGGTGGTGGTCAGCACATGGGACGTAAGCTGAGGACAGGATGATCAAGTTGAACACGCTGCTAAAAGTGGCTGAGCAGTCCTTTTTTTCATCAAGACACATTGCTTCTCTAAAGCTACATAATGCAATATACAGCTTACATTTTATTTTTGACACCATTCTCCCAGGTTTTCATCTCAGTCCTTTCTCCCTCCTGACCCACGCTTCCAGGAATTCAGATTGGACACATTTCTGCAAAGGGAATTAATGGTTTCTCTTTAAAGTTATGGGAGAGGAATGTCCTTTCTATTAATGCTTATCATCGTGTACTGCTTCAATAAAGATTCCTTGTAAACCAAAAAGAATGTCCTGAGCAGCAGTGGGGGGCTGAATTGCCTAAGATGTTCAGCATCCAGGGCCAGACCCCTGAACACGCGCAATTTTAAACACAAAGAGAACACCAAGTATCAGCTTAAGTATTGGGTAGGCTCAGGGCAGTGTATTTTCTGTGCTACTCATTGTACAGCATTAGGTTTGTTATTTCTTTTTGTTTTCTTTGTAAATAAATCCTTATAACGGCTTTCTCTTGTCTGACTCCAACACACCGGATAAAGCATAGACACTAATGATTCAGCATGGTGAAATCTGTAGCCCATGTCTGAAGTTTGTCTACAACAAGGGATCTCATGAAATGTCCCATGGCTCCCTCCTTTCCCAAGGAAATGGGGCACACATCGGAGACAGACCACGCTCAGGTCAGTTCCCAGCAAGGAGCCAGGACACAACCAACCTGTGCGCCCAGAGACCAGGAGGGTGAGCACGCACGTGGCCGGGACCCTTCTCTTCCACCACGATCATTTCACAGAAAGCTATTGCTTTTCCAAAGATGCCACCAGGTCAGCAAACAGCATCAGAACAGTATATGGCATCAACAGCGTTGGGTCTGCTGCTGCAAATGGCCGGGGTTTTGTCCTCGGTGAGAAGCAGGCGTGGGATCTACGTGACAAAAAGGTGTAAGCTCAGGTCACCTGAGCTGCAGTAGCATCTCCTTCAGCTGGTATCAGTAATAGCTTTCTATCCTCCACGTTCAAGAGGCACTCAACAGAGATACAAAGCGGATCATGGGCACAGTGCAGATGCATAACAGAGTGCCTGGGTTGACTGGTGGAAGGTTTTTCCCAGTTCCAAAGTCAATCTTTCATGCTTTGGACCCTGTTAATGATATTTAATAATATATAGCATAGGAAAGATGGAGCTTCTATATCCCAGACAACAGACTCCGTAAATGCATTTCTAAAATAATTCAGTGAGAGATCATCTGTTACACTTGTGCACGATGAGAGGGAAATTGTCCAAAATTTGTATTCTAATGGGGAAAAAAATAATCCTTGGAAGCAGAGAGAGGGAATCTGCTGGCTAAGAGACCCCAGAAAGCTTTGAGTGTTTCACAGGCTGTAACTGATACGGAGACTTTTGGGCAAATGGACAAAGGAATTCCTGAAGGCAGACCTCTCTCAAGCCCTAAAAATGTACATTTTTTTTAATTTTGTGAAGAGACATCTTTAATGTTTTGGTGGAGGAGGTTGTTGGCCTGTCAGGGCTTCGGGAGGTTATTTAACTTCTTCCATTCACAGTCCTGGACTTCATGGTCTTCTGTCTTTATTTCTAATGAATTTCTGTCTCAGCTCTGAAATGTCTGGTTCCCATTCCAAAGATGTAATTTGACTTCTTCTGTAAGAGGTCTGACTACATCCATGGTTTTTTCCGCAGCCAGAACTCACATGCACTTCAGCTTCTAGTCAAAGCAAATCTGGGGCTCAACATACGTTTTGGGGCCGAATTCCATTGAAGCAAAGTGCCCTCAAGCCCTCACAAGACCAGGCCCCTTGTAACTTTTCTTCTTATAAAACATAGAAAATAAAGTATTCTGCCTCTTAAAAAACAAGAGCAAAATGAGAGAACGCTCTTACTACTTCAGAACATACTAAAATTACAAATAAATCTAAGTGTGCTTGTGCTCTCAGTTTTAGAGGTTGAAACGAGTGGCCTGGCTGCAATAAAGAGTGTCAAGGGATGCCCTTCATCAGGATGGGTGGTAAGGTCCAGGGTTGGTTTGCAACCTCCCCTTCTCAGCTGGGTTAGCTGTGTCCCAGGCCCAAGAGCTACTATAATATTTATATAAATGGTACCCAAGGCTGCTGGATGTAGGAGAAATGGAGAAAATTGGTGGCTCGTGAAGAAACCCTGTTCATAGCCCTTCCTCCACTTACTCTGCTAACAGGAGTGAAAAGAACCATTTTCATGGGTTCTTTATCTCAGAAAGCTTCTCCCTCAGCAATGTTCTCTGTCACCTCCACACCCCGACGTTACGACTGTGTCTCGATAGTGAAATGGTATAATGAATTCCCGTCTCTACATCTCTTTAGCTGTTGGAGTCACTCTAGGCTTTCAAACAACCGCATCCTGCTGGATGAAGCTCTGAGCACTGCAAACTCCCGTTTCCCTTGGTAGCCAGGGCTCATTCAAGTCAGTGGATCTTGTTCGGTGAAGAAGCCTTATTAGACCAGAACTGTGTGCTTGTTAACAAAAAAGGATAGGAAGAAGGCACAGGGCTAGATTCCTGAACTTAAGCAGCAGAGCTGGGCTGAGAGATAAACAAACTATTAAATCACGGTGCTGCACTGTTGCCAGAATGATATATCTCTCCTTTGAAAATAGTGTCTGCAAGGAAATGACAAATAATTTTCCATATGCAGACCTTACACTGAAGTGAGTAACTTGGAGGACGTTAGTATTTTCAGTATTCCTGTCCTTCCGGAAAGCCGTGGCCAAATCCCCACTGAGCACAACAAGAGCCTCTCACTCCTGGAAACCGTACTGACAACTCGGAGAGCACAGTCTGGTAAATGATGAGTAAAGACCCCAAAATGATGTGTAGGATTCCAGCGGTACGTGGGCTCACGTCTGGACCGCAGCCATGTGGAAGTCACAGAGGGAAATAAATCAGTGGCTAGTGAGCTGTGCTGGTGAATTTGGCTGTGATTTCTGCCCCGTGCTCATTGTAGTGACTCCAGGACCTGGGACTCCATTCGTCAGCGCGACGGCGGAAATGCAAAATCCAGATCGTTACAATGGAGACCATTGAAAGAAGGCTCTCAGGAGAAAGTCTGCTTAGCAAAGGGAGTCATCAGCCCTTCGCAGCTGCAAATATGTTGTCTAGGACAAGAAAACAGAGGGAAAAATAAATAAATACAACCAAATCCTGCATTAAGGTCTCAGACCAAATGAAGTCACTTCCAGAAAAACATTGTCGAGCACTTTGTTCATGTAACACGTGGGTCTCTGTGTGTGCGTGCTGCAATTACAGACTGCAGCGGACTCATCAGGAGTTAGGCGAGCCACGTGCCCTGCCCAGGGTGGGGCAGGTTGGGGTGCAATGGGGTGGCGGAGGGCCTGCACGGCTGTCCCTTCAGATGCCCCCAGGCTGATCAGGGCTTGTGGTGCTCACTGCGTACGCTAAGGGCAGGATCCTGCTACCTTTCCCTACCTGGGAAACCTTTCTAACGTAAGCTGAGAGGTCTCCAGCTCTTGAAGGAGCCTCCATGATGCTCATTACCTGTTGGACCAACTTGATCATTAGTCATATTTTGTTCCCACTAAACTTGCCCTAACCAAAGTTCTCCCAGATTTATTCTAACCTCCTTTCACACCTTGGCTTTTGAAGGCAAATTTCTTTCATTTCTGCCATCACCCCAGCGGCTGTCATCTGTGAAGCACTGCATTTGTAAGAGCTCATTCGTGAAACAGTCTTCAAGGCAAGGAAAGTTTGTACCAGCATCTTGCAAAATAAGCAGTCTCTCCGTGACATGCCTGACAACTCCAAAAGACATGGCAGTTTGGGAGGTTCTGTTGTATAATTATTGCTGAATCCTAAACACAAGCTGTATTACAGGGCTTCGTGCTCATCCCAAGCAATAAACCAGGGCCTGAGCTTGTACCTGTAGATCTAGCTGCAAATTCAGATTTTAAGATGCTATAAATAGAATAATCTATGCTGCTTTCTTATTTTTTCATAAGGCAGGAGGGCTGAGAGCTGATGACAGCTCTACCAGCTCCTTGGTGCCCTGGACCGAGGGAGCCGGCGAGAGCTGCCATCACTCGCAATGAGATGCAGCGTGGGAAGGTGATGTGCTCCCTGCGCTGGCCCAGGCTGGGGAAAAAACACCCTACTTTGGTCAAGAATGTTATACAGAAAGGAGGGATATTGACTCAAAATCCATTATTTTCTTTTATGAGAACAGTTGTAAATTTCTACAGAGAGCGTCGACATTGAGAATCCAATTTCCCTGAGACAAACCCATTTTGGCAGGGGTTTTTGTCTCTCTATTTTTAGTAGCATCAACAGTCATTATTCAGATTTTTGAAAGACTCTCTCTGACTATTTTCATCCCTGCTTGAGCTTCAGTTTTGCAGCTAGGTTAGCCTTTCTTCTTCCTACACTGAGTAAAATTCATGGGCGGGCTGAGAAGAACCGTGTAGTTTATTGAGTTATGTCTTCTTTAAGCCCTCTTTTCTAAAACTTCAGCGAACCATAAGCAGGTACCTAGCACAGAGCTAAACTCTGTGGTTTGCAGAAAACAAATGAAAGCCAGGGAGGAGAAAGAGGTCGGTCCTACCAAAGCCTACTCTGGCTTGGCAAGGAGTACATCCGTATTAAGGCTGGTCGTAACAACACACTTCAGCTGGTTCATGCTGTGGCAGGTTAAGTCTGCTGGAAGAAGGCTCTTTGCCTTGGAAAGCTTCCTCTGTTGTTCTTTTATTTCAGTTCTCATTTTCAGGAAGGATGCAAAGCCTGCCCTCCGTCGTGTGCTCTCCTTCGGTGTTTCTGCTTCCTTCCCATAGCTTGCCTTGGGCTCCTGCTAGATAGCAAGATGTTAAGAATCATCATCAACAGAAAAACAGTGTGCTCTTTTATTTTATTTACACAGCTGCCATGAATTTTGTTATGCCTAAATCCTCTGTCTCTTCCTCTCTCAGTGGGTTGGAGAGAGAAGAATGGGCTTTTTAGCATTTGTGTTTACTTTTATTGCTCTTTAAAATATTTTATGGCCTTTTAACAGAGTGGCAAAATAATATTAAAATAACTAAAGAAAAAAAAGTACAGAAAATGTATTAAAGCATCATGGAAATGGATTTAACACTCCAAATACCCCTTCAAAGTGGCACCATGTCCTTGCTTTGAAGTTAAGCAATAAATTCACTTTATAATTCTTTATTAGCGGTTTTATTGGAAATTAAAGTGCATGTACTAAACAAAATGTCAGCTTATCTATATACAAATATTTGCCTACAACTTGGATGTAAGACAACATATTGTACATTACAATGCAATTTATATTACAGTAGCCGGCAGAGATTCAGCCAAGGTCCACCCCCATGCTTAGCGCTCCATCTATCTGTATTAAAAGTCAGCCTTCCTCTCAAAAATAAGCAGACAGATGGTGTCAAATGGGAAAATAGCTGAGGCGATTTGCTTCAGATTGTACAGCAAGGCCGTGGCTGATGACCACCCCTTTGGTACATCCAGCACTTGCCCTCCGGTGTTGCAGAGCATGCCTTTCACAAAAGCACACAGCAGATTACCCTAAGCAAAACTTGTGATACACTGATAGTCTTATCTTGCTGGTGGCTGGAATTAAAACAATGCAGTGTACAAACGCAGGCGATTAACACACAGAGAGTAGACAAAACAAGAAGGATAGAGGAACAAGATGCAGGCAAGGGGCTGGCACAGGGGAGGCATCCATCTCAAAGCAAGCACGCAGCACAGGAAGGCAGAAGGTGGATGCTTTATTATGAAAATAGCCACATATGCACTTTTCTACCGCTTTTGTGCTAAATGCCGTCCTGAGCAGTGGGAGCCAACAGCATCCCAAGGGACGAGGCCAGGCCAGCGCTCCCCCAGGTACCCAGCGGCATGGTGGCATGCAGAGACTCTCACTCTTCCTCTGTGAGGAGGAGGATGGCATCTCAGACAAACCCCTTCGCTTGCTCAGCGCTGATCATTTTCCTTCCTGTTTCCTTTGCATTTGCAAAGCTCATCGAGAAACTGGTGAATTAAGAAGTGGGGAAAGATGATTATGCCAACATATGTTGTTTATATGACATAAATAATCACCATCAGGGTTGTCACAAAGGAGACTGCCACTAGGGAGTCACGGGTGGAAGGAGACCAAATGGTAATTATGGCACTCGAAGCAGTGACAAGCTCCCAGTAGCCCAGAGAGATAAATCTTCTGCTGCCTGCTCCTACTTGAAGTTACGGCATCCTGGATTTCAGGAGCTTCCACTCTTCTGCATCATCCAACAAACATCCTTTCAGGATCTCCGGTGAATAAATAACTCTTTGAAATGCATCTTCCCTGTTGCAGGAGCGCCTGCTCGTTTGGCATTGTGTAAACATGCACGGCACAATCCAGAGCTATTTTTCCCTTGACTAGCAGCATAATTACTTCTTCAAAGGGCCAACTCCTCATGCCTGAGTTCATCAAGCTGTCACCTGAGCAAGTCAAATCTCTGGACGGGTGCTGCAGCCCTCCCATGGGCTCTCGCGTTTCCCGCAGCTCGTGGGCTCGAACAGAAGCTGTTTGACTCAGTTGGCCGCTGGGCTGGAGGAGGGCACTGGTTCGTGCCGATAAACAAACCTCTTTGCAAGGTCAGCTCCTTCACAGCCGCCCCTCGCCCTCCTTTGAAGCCTGGCGTGTCAGCAAGCTCAGCATCGCCGTCGTGGTGTGCAAGGGTAAAGGTTTTTATTGTGTTAAAGGAACGAAGCTGAGAGCATTTCTCCTGACACTTTTTGCTGTTCACTACAAACCTGTGATCCCAGATCCTGGCTCCCAGGACAAAACAGGGTTGTGTTTAACTGGAACCAGCGTGTATGGGGGCGGTTTTACTTTGAAGGTGCCTTTTCCCGTGCAGATTAGAGCAGTGGTGTAAATCAATGGTGGTGTAAATCAATGACGCTTCTACAAAGTCATGTGTTACCAGTCAAACTATGTCTGATTTACCTCCCTGAGCATCTGTCCCTCTGGCCAGAATCAGAAACACTCGGAAGACACTGGCTTTGTCCTACCATACCAGTAATATCCTGATTAAGTTATAAATTTGCTACTAAAAACCCATTGTCATGTTCAAGTTATGCAGGGTGAACACAGTATCACACTACAAGGTAGCAGAAGGAGATTAAATATTAGAGCCAAATCAGTTACAGATTTATTCCATAAACTTCTCACGATTTCATTGTATTTTTCCCTCCTTTGATGAATGGATTTTCCAAGTATGACAGATTTATTTTTTGTGGCAGGGCTTTTTTTCTGTTGCCACGCTTTATGCCAGTTTTCCATTAAATCCTAAGGAACAAGATGAGGTGAGAAGTAAGCTTGTTTGTAGCTGCAATTTGATTTAGGTGCGTGTAGTTCATATTTGAGAACTTTTTTTAAACAACACAAGGACTCTGTTTGAAAGCCTTTGTATGGCTGTTTGGAAACACTGATGTTTTTAGGAAAAGGAAGAAATCTGAGGGAAATGATAGGATCTGCAAATGGCATTTAAAAATTAAAATTAAAAAAAGAGCCTGTTTTAAGCATCACCTTTAAATTGGAGATTTTCTAAAAGGTTGTGGAATATTTACATATAGTTGAAAGGGTTTTCTTGTAAAGACCTGTGGAATATTTATGCATTACCAAGAGGAATTTCACTCAATGTACTCAGGCAGGCTTTAGGTTTCCTCAGATTTCTTTGGAGATTTCCAAACCTATAAATGCTGTAAATATAATCAGACATTCCTCTGTTTGAATTCTGTTAAACTGACACTGATTTTTTTCTTAAAAAAAAATACGATCCATGGTTTATTTTGCTTGACCCATATTTGATATTTAAGGAAATTAAATAAATCTCACATTTAATCTCCCAAAATACTACGGGGTGTCCATTAACACATGTTAAAATTAATGAAAGCTTGGTGGTGAACATATAAATAGCACAGCTGCCAGGCTATTTTGTAAAACTGGAGTTGAGCTCTCCCTGCTGTAAAGTGTGCAGAGCAGATTCACAGAGATAATATTTGTCGCTATTTGTAATCACTTTGTTGTTGTTTCTGCTTTATGGGCTCTTTGGTTACACACTAGCCAGCTATGCAATGTGGTACTCCATCAAAACCCTATAGCTCTGCTAGGATGCTTGCAAGTTGCTCAGTGTTTCCACATTCAGCCCTATCAGGAAACAATGGGTCCTTGTGTCTGCAGCTTTGCACAACGGTATCTTGGTATAATTGCACTGCGTTGGACAGGGAGACTTCCAGTGGATAGTCCCCCCTGACAGCAAGTGATGTACTAAGGGGGAAAAAAATTTAATCTAACACTTTTGAACGTCCCAGACCAGGGACTTGGATCCAGTTGTTAATTATCCATCCCATTTCCCCCTACTATTGGAACTCCTAATTTCTTTTTCCTAAGATGGCAGCTCTCTTCCCTTCCCACCTCCACCAATTTTTATGGAGCTGACCATAATTACATGGCACAGCACCGCGGTTCTCCAGTGGCAAGTTTATTACCCATTGACTTATGCCTGGTTTTACTAGCAAAAATGACATCAGAATCTGGCCCTCTGCTTTCGTTTAGCTCTGTTGTTTAATAAAAAGCACGGCAGTGTTGACATGAGCTTACCATGACAATTCTCCAAAAACCATCATAAGGTAGCCTTACCCCAAATTGCCACTCACACTCTGGCTCCAGACAAAGCCACCTTAAAGAAAGTCTGTGGTTAAATAAGTACTGCAATCATGATGCTGAAGACCGTGACTTCTCTCATCAGCCAATATACGCACGCTGCAGCCCCCGGAGCTCCTGGCATGGCCCAGGGAAGACTTTTTGTCCCTTTGGACTGCTCTCCCCATGCCCCTAAGAAACCTCCCATGGAGGCAGTGTGCATCTACTGCTCAATACATCATGGCATCGTCACCGCTCCCAGCGCCTGCAGACAACCGTGCTTGTGGCAGAGAGGAAGTGGCAGGGGAGCGGAGGCCAAAGTTTTGATTGAATATCCAGGTAAAAGTCTTGAAATAGATTGTCCTTCCCATTAGGAAGCTGTTCAGAAGATTAAAACATTAAATGTGATCTTGCATGAGGTCAGAAAGTTAATCCCCCCCCCCCCCCAAAAAAATTACACCCAATAATCAAATAGGCAAAAGCAGTAAGTGTGGGAGTTTTCTACAGGAAGTATCAATGGACCTCAAGCAAGCAGATGCATCCCCCGCAAAGGTGGTGGCCATCTAAAACCATTTTCCTTACCACCTTCCCCCTCATCCCAATTAAGCTTGGAGATTTTTTTTCCATCAGCCCTTACCAGAAAGCATCAAAAGCTTACTACAAAATCCACTGACATCATAGGGAGCCCTTCCAAAGGCTAATGGACTTTGGGATCAGGCCCCTGGTTTTTATTCCAAGCGTTCACAACAGTGAGCTTAAATTGGTTCATGTGCTTGTGCGTTGCCCAAAAAGATTTTCCAACATTACGTTCGTTTGGGACAAAGTTCCCCCCGTGCGGTGGACTTGAAGTGAAGCCCATTTAAATCCCATCAGTCACTTGAAAGGGGACTTGAGAAGGGCCAGGCCAGCTGAGCAAAAGTGGATTTCATCTTACACCCCCTCTTATCAGCACAGCTGAGGGGAGGGCCACACATGCCAGGCAGCTGCCGAAGAAGGGGTGCCAGTGCCACCATGCTGAGATGACGAAGGTGGTAAGGCTGCCCAAAAAGAACTGAGAAGTTTGCAAAGGAGAGAGTGGGGAAAGCCCATGGAATAAATCTCCCAGAGGGTCTCTGCTCTGTGGAGCAATTTTGCCACTGTTCATGAAAGAAGTTTTGTGAGAAGGGGGGATCTGAATATTTCTGTGCCTTCCTTTTGGTGGTATTCATCCATCCAGTGTTAAGACATTAATCTCTGCTTAATTGACCGGAAGACCACAGATCCACGGTATGTGAATATGATCCTAATTAGCTCACTTCAGGTTACACATTGATTTTCTGCGCATTGCCTTTTGGAGCTGTGGAGCAGCTTGTTTTTTGAGGAGAACATAAAAGAGAGAGGGGCAGGGGGAGTGTTAGTTACAGCTATAAATTTTACAGTTCACTGGAAACCACATTAAATGGCAACATCAGTTTATAGATCAACTCTGCAACTGCTTGGTCGTTAAAGTGGTGGTGGTAGATTATTGTGTTGTAGCCTTGTAAAATATGGGCACCGTATTTGCTGGGAGAGAACTTAAAAAGAACAATAAACGTCTCCACTGTCTTTGATTTCTCATTTCTCTTGTGTTACAGTAGGCAATCTGATACGATCTGTGTGTGTGCTTTTCTGGGGTGTGAGTATTTGCAAGGCTTTTCTCTTATGCTCCAGAGGGCAAAGCTGACGAGCCTTTCTGATTTAAGGCTATACCGACTCTGCATCACTCTTTGCCTGGCCCAGACATGGAGGATATGGGCAGATCATCCCTAAATTGCAGTGATCTTCCAGGGGCAGCAATTTCCAGTGCTACTGAAGCAGTGCATCCAGCTGCACAGCCAGCCCGTGCACCGGCAGTGCCTGCGCCTGGCTGGCCCTTCTGAGAAGCCAAGCATCATGGGCCTCCTCCAGCTCAGCCAGACCCGAGGACAAAATTCACGTGCAAAAATAAAACTTGGAAGTGATAAAAAATGGAATCTTTTCCCAGACGGTGCCTAATCTCTGCCTGTCTTCTGAAAACATAGACATTTATTTTGGACTATGAAGAGCTTCTTTCAAATCTCTGGCCACTGCTAGAGATGCTGAGCTTGTTGGAAAATTCCAGCCACAATATGCTGCTTGATGACCAATAAATTTTACATTGATGTTTTCCTTCCTTATCGGAATGAGAGAGCAGTTTCCAGGACTGGTGCGATGTTCACTAGAGGGATTAGGGTTAATAATCACATTTTTGCCTGCATGTGGCACAAAGTGAAATTAAGGTGAAATTAATTAGCTTTACTGCACAGTAGAAAAATGGGAATTCTCTCAGAAACATAATTTTGTGGACTAAGAAGCAAATGGTGTGAAATGAAACATTTTAGGAAATGCTACTGCTGCTACCACACTTCACAGAATTTCTCTGGATAAAATCCCGGTCGCTTTGAGGAGGATAACCCGGAGATGAGACGATGCGCGTGGCTGTCATGAGCCGCTGTGGCGGGTCCGGGTTCAGATAGGAAACCAAACACAATCCCACCCCTTGTCTGTCGTTGATACAGGCTTTAAGCTGGATGGCTGTGAGGCTTCTGGCTGTCTTTTTTCCCCCCATAAAGGCCAGATCACTAAAGCCACTGCTTAAATTCCCACTGCAGGAAGAACAAGTACTGGTCTGAATTGAGGCCAGTTTGGCGGTGATGGCAGTGGACCACCACAAGGCTGCCAACCTTCATTTGTTGAATGAGTCAATGGGATTGACCTTCCCACTCGCTTTCTCAGGAACAGAAAATGATCAATATTCTGGGCATGTTTTTGGCAATTTCTGCAGAACTCACATGGCCACATGAGAGGCCTCACTGCACTTTTGGCTCAAGAGCCAGAAGAGCAGCAGAGAGCTTTCAAGGATGTGTGAAGGACCTCTTCTGTCCCTTTCCTGTGAAAAGCAAGAGCTTCCATTGCCTTTGTTTCAAAACATGATATAGTCTTGTGAATGCTTAATCCACTTTAAAAATAACATAAACAGAATTTGGTAAAAGTGATTGAATACATGATGCTCCTGTCAAGTTTGTTTGGTTGCTTCCTTATGGAAAGGATTGTGAAGGCTGTTAGTAACTCAGCCTCTGAGTACTATGGCAAGCTACACAGATTTCCTAAGAAAGAAAGAAAAAAGGAAAGCTGCTCTTTGTCTAACGCAAAGGCAAAAGGCAATGCATCTCTGCTTGAGATGTGTGTACTAACATTATATGATCTAAGTGCTCTGCAGTGAAGGACTAGGATGTTTTCCTGATACTTCTTTTTTTTGGGGGGGAGGGGGAGGGCGTGGAGCTTCGCTTGGCTAAGGGGAGCATAAAGAGCGAAGATCCCATCTTCCACCAGGCTGCATCCTATTTATGGCACTTCGGCATACAAAAGTGCTCTAACCCAGCCATAGATCATCTGTATTGATGCAAGAGCAACTGCTGGTTTCTATAAGATGTCATGGCCAGATCGTGGTCCTGGGGAACCTCATGGTGGGAGAACGAGTGTGGTATGTCATTAGTGCTTTGATATTTCAACAGGAGATCACCAGGGACCTTCTGTCAGTGGGACAAAGATGAAAGATCTGGCAGAGGCTTATCTCGGCCAGAGTAGCAGCATAGGCCAAGGCATGCTACGTTGTCCTGCTGCAAGGAAAGTCATTCATGAATTGGCCTTTGGAGACAAGCAGCTCAGTATCTCTTTAATGACAAATGCTTAAAAACGCCTGTGTAGTTCAATCTTGTCATTATTTGGGTGTTTTTCTGTTTATTGCCCTGTTTGTAAAAAGAAAGACCTTGTCAGGAAAAGGTTGGAACACGCCCCTAGAAAGACATTATTTTCAGTTTAAAATTTCCTATGTCCCCAGCTAAAAATGTGATTCAGAGATAAAGTCTGACACATTCTCACCATTTGTCTCTGGCAAAAGGAAAAGAGGGGCCGTTCAGTTCTGGGTCTGACGTACAGGATGCCACTCGTGCCGTCATACCTGATAACTTCAACTTGAACTTGTCCGCTTATGTAAATGAGGCTGATTTATAACTTTGCAATACAGACTTAAGAGATTTCTGTGGTTTTCTGTATGGTAATAAGCCGCCATGCTGTAATGGCATTAAATGCACAAGGTTTTGCTTGCCAGTTGTTTAGCACCAGGGACCAAGATGTTAAGGTCTAAAGGGCCCTCAGGGTGCAGAGAGCATGTTTCAGGCACAGTATCCCTGTGACAGAGGGAGTTCAGTGGGGTTTGGGAGTGATTTGTAGTAAAAGCCCGGATCCCTAGTATGGAAAAAATCCTTCCACATCCTGAAAGAAAGCTGCAAAGTCAGGCACTCAATTTTCGTCTCCCATTAAAGTCATCATAAAGAATTTTTTATTTATTTAAACAAAACAAAACAACCTAACAACCTTTGCTGTATACCACAACTGCTACTAAAGTCTAAGGAAGCGCTGTCCGAACTCCAGTTTCTTGGGATTTTCATATGGTTCCTCTGACAGACTCAGCTATAGTTAGAATATTTATGTCTTCTTGCAGCATAGTGATAAAATGCAAGCCTGCAGCCACCAGCAACACGACCTCCTGCAATTCAGAGAGCAGAAATTAGCACAGATAATCCAAATCACACTATGAAATGGCTGGTTGCGAGCCCATCTTGGATTTGGATTTCAATTGCAAGGCTGGGCCATCCATCACTAGAACAGGGTTGTTCTGGCCACGGACAGGTGTACTACGATAAATCTGCATCATCTTTCCCTCCACATAGCACAGGTGAGATTACATGAGACCATTATCTGGTAGAGTCTTGAATGAAGGAGAATTTAAATTTCCTCCAAACCTTCAGCCCACGTCTCATGGCATGGAAGATGATGCCCGAGGTCTGCCAGCTCATCAGTGTTTTAGAAATACACGGCAGCAGGATTTCAAAGGTTGAGGCCGTTTATAGGTGCTGGTTCTGGGAGTGCTCTGACAATGCCTTTTGTATTAGTCAGAGAAGAAATGCATTATTCCTATGAGCCACTCTGAGTTTTGTTTGTTTGTTTTTAACTTCATATATTACTTATAATTTCATGTTACATGACTGCAAAACAAAGCTCTTTCAACTTTTGTTTACTAAAGATGTGCTTGGCTGGATTTGAGAGACTTCAGATGGCACGACAGAAAACAGATGAGATGATTGGAAAAAGCAGAACTTAGTTCTCATTCTTAAGATGATCCTGCTGTATGATTAACCCAGCAAAAATAACACATCCTTATGGGTTCTCCAGAGCTGTGCTGCATGTTTAAAGACTCAGGGTCATTTTGTGTCTTACCCTGCCATACAGAAGCCATCCCATAACTCCATTTCCCTATGGTAATGAACCACTCGTTTGAGGCGGGGCAAGACTGACTTTCAGGAACAGCAACATGAGCTGGACAGTGATTAGAAAGCAGTGAGTAATACTGTAGGCTGGGGCCTTATGGACTATAGCCTCCTCCTGTGCTGCACACCCATTCATTATGTTTCCGAAAAAAATAATGGAGCGCAGTGAAACATCCATTGAAATTACGAGCAACGATCAAACTTCCTGCCTCGCACGAGTTTCTTGACCATCTCACCCTGGTGAATTCTGCTACAGCCGCTAAAGTTAAAAATTGCATGTTTTTATAATTGTTTGGGTTTCTTAAAAGTGAAACAAGTGACTGGCTGCACCAGCTTATACCTGGGCCTCTGGGCAGCCTGAAAGGTTGCACATCTTCTGCTGCAGTGCCAAGAGCTTGGCACCTCGGCACTTACTTTTTGGGACCATGCTTGGTGGTTAATAGCAGACAATGTTGTCCAGTACCCCATCCTTATGCCCCACTGTTGCACATGTACTTGAGATACTGTCAGAGGTATACTTGGATATCCTATCCATTTACTTTATAGGGAAAATATGTTCTGAATTGTATGAGTAAGGAGAGAAAAAAAAAAAAAGTCCATGCTTTCCTGGCTGGATTCTATATCTTAGCTCCTTATTTTGACTCCATTTTTCCCCCATCTTTCATTTGCCCCTTTCAACCAAGAATGCATGAAGAGGTTATTTGGAATTGGTATGTGTGTCTTATATCGGAATGATTAATTATTCAGAAATGTTCTGTTTATAATAAGACTCCCTTACAACGCTTGGACAGTATGAAGACAGCTTAGAGCTGGCACAAATGAGAGTTATTCACACTTTTAAGGGCTATTAATAGTGCCAAAGAAATACAAAGGAGGCCCGTAGCACCTATTTACTTATTATTCATCACATACATGCTTATTATATAGGTATGCATGAGATAAATAGACAGATAGATTTGCATAGCACAATGCTTAAGCTGTGCCAAAGAAATAAAATTCTATCCCCGGAGAGTCTAACTGCGAAGGCAAATAGGGGCTAGCAATGAAATCACAGATTACGATCACAGCTAAATGGCTTCTCTGAGCGAGAAGATGAGTTGGCGTGTTTTCCCTGGGAGGCTGCTTCTGATATGCATGACATTATAAATAAAGAGGCATGAACCAGATGCCAAGGATGTGAGCCAAAGCTGATAAAAGCCAGTGGGAGTCTTTCAGTGTCAATAGGCTTCAGAGCAGGTCTATGATGCTGCAAGCTGTCTGAAAGGAGCTGCTGCAGCCTGGCATCCCAAATCTCCCCTAGACACCACTGTGGCCTCGTCACCACAGGGTCTGGACACTTTGTGCATTGCCCTTAGCATCCTTCACCATCCCTGTAAGGAATTCGTGTCATTTCTGTGCCACCAACAGTTAGCACAGGTTTAGCATGACGGCTTCTTAGGACGTGTTGAATGAAAAAGTAGTTGGATTAGCAGGAACTGTGAATGCCTGATTTCACGTTGGTCTGTCCTGGGAGCTCTAGAAGGAACCATTGTGCTAAAATAATCTCCGTGCAGTGTGGCTGGAAGAAATGATGCAGTGATTTCATGATACCCGTATTTGTGTTGTAACCCCTAATTATACAACATGAATATCTGAGGATCAGTTCTTCTCCTGAGTGTAAACGGGACCGCGCCTAGCGAAGGCAAGAGTACTTTTTAGCGTTCACCAGGTGGCAGTTTATGTTAACTAGATCCAGCTTGAAATCCAATTGCCTCCACCTAGTCACTTCCCAGAAAGCTGGTGAGGTATTAGATAAAGAGCTGATTTCAGAGATATATTCATTTTCATTAGGGATTTTCTAATAAATTCCTTCCATGAGAAAGGTACACAGGGGCTTGCTTTGTTAAAGACTGCAGCTCCAAAAGCATCTTTACTTGTGGGAATAGGTGGCGTTCCTTTACTTACTCATCCATGGAGGTTTCCAGCCAAGAACGGGGACACAACTAGCCAAAGAAAGGAGTCCACCCAAATAAACTAATGTCATGTCATTGGAAAATAGAGGAAAATGTTCTGGAAATACTCTTATCGTGTGCTCTCCAGAAGCAGTATTTTTTCACAGAGGATGTTCCCACTAACAAAGAGCCCATGAACAGGGCTTCTCTTCTAGTTCCACCTTTTCCCTTTCTGCTGTGTTCCCCAGCCACCAAAGCGTGGGCTCCTGGAATTAGAAAGATGAATAGCAATGTATCATCACTTTTGGAAAAAAAAAAAGTAAATAATTATGGCCATTGCAAGAAGATTTTGCTACTTCCAGCCTGTTGTGGTAAAACCATGAACCTTAAGACTGTGCTGACCGTTCTTTCCTCTAGTTGCTGGAGCTCCTTGTATGTTCATGTAATTATGGGCAGAGATTATACTCCATCCTTCTTGTGCCACATTTGCTGTTTAAATTAAAGCAATGTTTTCTTCCTTTCCACTGCTCTTCTCCAATATATTTTTAGATAGATATTTTGTCCTTCTTAGATTTCATTTTAGTAGGCTAGAGGTACCACAGATTTTAAGTTTCATCCTGCAAGAAAGGCTGCATATTCCCTGGTCCTTCTAGTCAGCCTTTTCCTGCATTTCTTCTGGCTGGCATTCGCCTTGCCTGGAAGGTGCACAGCAATGCACGCCGGATCCCCGACGGGCTCTTGTCAACGCCTCTTGCAAAGGCTTCCCTGCTCCCTTCTGTCTGCTCAGTCCCTCTTGCCAGGATCAGATCCGCTTTTCTCAAGATCACACTGGTGCTATCGAGTCATCCTGTGATTAATTAGCACAGCTGGGTCTTTCCTTCTTTGTCGTTTCCCTCCGGTGACCGAACTTTACCAGGCTGCCTGGCTCTCTGCCGTGGAGGGGTGTGCAGCACAGATCCAATTTGGGCTCGATTCTTGCCATCCCGGAGCCTCTGGGAACGTGGCATGACCCCTTGGCTGCTCCACAGCCCAGGAAGCAGGAAAATTTGGGTTCCCCCAGGACTGGTAGAAAATCAGAAGCTCGTCCTGAGTTTTCCCAAAGCTCCCTGAAACAGATGCAGTTCTGGAAAACAGTTGAGTCTGACAGAACTCCAGTCTTAGACAAAAAGCCATTTGGTCAGAGTATGATCATCCAGCTGTATTCAGGACACAGCTTGCTGATTTTATGGATACACATATATCTTTTAGGACTAGAAATCAGCGTTGTTTTTGTCTTCATGTGTAATGTTTGACATATGATGTAAATTTACTTTTACAACGTACAGACATAAAAGCTACTGTGGCTTGGACTTAGAATTTATTGATTGTAGAAAACTGAGTACCAGGTTTGTTGATTAACCTTTTTCTATGCAATGGGGGGGGGGGGGAGAGAGAGGAAGAGAGAGAGAAAGAGAAAGAAAGACAGAGAAAGAAAGAAAGACAGAGAAAGAAAGAAAGAAAGAAAGAAAGAAAGACAGAGGAAGAAAGAAAGAAAGAAAGAAAGAAAGACAGCAACACAGAAAGAAAGAAATAAAGACAGAAAGAAAGAAAGAAAGAAAGAAAGAAAGAAAGAAAGAAAGAAAGAAAGAAAGAAAGAAAGAAAGAAAGA
>JAVKLA010000090.1:5746488-5813256 GCA_034782735.1 Sagittarius serpentarius | reverse complement strand
AAGAAAGAAAGAAAGAAAGAAAGAAAGAAAGAAAGAAAGAAAGAAAGAAAGAAAGAAAGAAAGAAAGAAAGAAAGTATGTGAGGATAAATTTTGCACTAGATAGAAAATTTTCAGTCTTTTAAAATTTCACTGCTGTAACTAAACAATGAATTTGGTTAAGCACAGATGTCTCCTATAATTTTTAAGGTGTTCTCAATAACCATCTACCTATCCATAGGCTCAGTTCAATTCATAAAATTTCTGAAACAGATTTATACATGCCCAAGTGGTAAGTTATGTATTTAACAATTATAAAGGAAGATTTGCCTCTTCTCTAGTACGAGAATGCCATGAATTTTTTCACAAGAGCCTCCACAGGCATGCAATGGCAAATTCTAAAGTCAATGGGAGAACAGCCTGCTGAGGAGCTACAGCCTGAGGCTTCTAGCTGTGGACAGGTGGGTTTGTGCTCCCACCATGTGCGTGTTTGCTTTGCTGTGTGCCCATCGCTTGTGCAGTTAATGGTGCCCATTTTGTTCCCAGTAGAGACTGGAGGGACACAACCCCCCTCTGCTCTCTTTGTCCTTTTGTCTTGTTGATGCTCGTCTTTGGCTCAAACTTACTGATCCTTTCCTAGCAAAACTTTATAACTGTTGTTTATGTGTTAGAGAAGTGTACAATGGACAGAACCTGGCCTTTAGTTGTTATCATGGCCTGGTTCATATATAATTTTCTAGCCTGACTTTATAATTCAAACCATTTTCATACTGCAAACACACAAATAAGTGAGCTGAAGCTATTGAGCAAGCCATGCACGCAGTGGAGTGAATGTGTTTTGCTTGAAAGTATCATTAAAGCAATTTCCCATAATGTCTGGCAGGGAGCAGGTTTCTTTTAATGATTTTATTAAAAAGTGAATTAAAGGCCAAAGGTTGCTTTCCTACAGCCCTTAATTTCCTGTTTCAGTGCCAAATGCCGTGTGCAGAAATTGCTCGGAGCAGAAGACAAGGGAGCTCTCCCGCAGGATCAGCCCCCGGTGAGGCTGTTGGAGCTTCGGCTCCACAACCGCACGCGCGTCCAAGTCTGTTCTCACAACGCAATTTAACATCAGAAAACACAACGGCGGAAGCACAGAGTTATCAATTACAGATACAAGCCTGCAGAAGTGGGAAAATGGGGTACTGACTCCAAACAAGGCCCAAGTGTTCTGTTTAATATCTGGGATACGGTTTTCCTTTTCCTGATGCCAATTTGACATCAGCGTAACTGCAGGGAGGGTAACACAGAGCAGAAGTGGGTCCTGAAGGCATACGTGCCCTTCGGCGTGGCTGGACTTGTGGCATGAGTTTGCATTTTCATTGCGTCTTTATGCAGCCTGGATGCTGCCAATACTTTATTTATGATTTTCAATTTGGTAAGCGTGTGCAGTGCTTCAAGCTGAGGAGCTCCTGGTGGGCCAGCAGCTGTGGAGAAGCAGGGTCATTTGCAAAGAAGCAAACAAACTAATGCAATAAGAATAAACAGAAGAATGGTAACAGGCCACAGCCTGCTCCTCCTAGGATCTAAGTACCTCTCAGTGCTTGTGAGAGAGAAAATACAACACCCTCAACACAGATAATGGGTGTTAAACATCAGAGGGTCGGATTCAGCTGGGACGTGCTTTCTGTGGTATCTCGTTACTTGGAAAACCAAACATAAATTCCCTCCTGGTGTGCAGAAGGACTCTGTGAGATGCAACTTGCACCTTTGCAGCATTCATCGGCCTGGCCAACTATTGGGAATGAGCAACATGTCGGTAAAACTCCAGTCTTTAAAATACTTTAATAAAACAACCATAATTTACCCCACTGCAAGAGCTATAAACTGTAATTTAATAATGTGTTTGTAAGGGGACGGCTTTTTTAAATAAAAAAAAAGTTTTAGTATTATTAAAGAAATGTAGTATATAAAAATATCTAATTGCTGAGGAAACAGCATGATTATGATTTTCAGATATTTAGTATGGGCAAATCATTCTAAGGAAGGGAGCTGCGTTTTTATGGTGGGCTCTTGCAGTACGGGTCTCATTAAGTTTTCAGAGAATACTGCTCCAAATCTTTACTATGCTTGCAAATCATGTTAGGCACATAAGCTTTCATCTTGCTCCAATGGTGGGTTCTCAAACATAGATGACGTTTCGTTACGTGGGCTATAAGCATCTTTCAAGTGAAAGGAGTCTATTTCTTACAAGATGAAGCTTTATCCTTTGGGGTCTTGGGTTTCTAGGTTCAGTTCCCATAAAGTGCCCCCAAAACATCAGTTTTAAGATTAGTACCTGGAGTGCCTCAACCTCCAAAAGCTCAGACTCAGGGCAAGTTTAGCCAGGCAAAAACATGTAATTTCTGCTCCATCTTGGTTGCAGTCATCTGCTCTGACAGAAAATAGGATTAAGAATCATATAACTGCTTCCAGCTAATAGATTTAGGCTGTGGTTCCAGGATTATTAATACCAGATCTGTGCACTACCAGCTCACCCAGGACTATAAATCTAATGTGGATCAGGCATGGACACATGATTGTGTTTTGTCAAATTAGCCGAGGGACATGATATGGAATTTATACCAGCTTTATACTTCTGTGCTAGCTGCACCCCTGCTGCGGAAAGGCAGAAGATAGCTGGTCCAACATGAAGTTAAGACAATACTGATACGCTAAAAAACCTGCTGTTATAAAAGGGGCGGGGGGGGGGGGTTGGTCATTTTTTTAGACAAATGCGAACAGTTAATTGGAGTTTGTCTATGCTCTAGCAGTGTGTTGCTCGTCTGGCACACGGCACTGGTGGTATGATACCACAAATCTTACAGTTGGGTGCAGACCACAGCCTTAATAAGAATTAGTACTTGAGCTCCTGTCACGTAGCTACCCTTGGAAAAATCTCTTTCTAGGGCAGTAACCGTTGTTTCCTTATCACGTTACGGGAGCAAGAGGTTTTATGCTGCTTAGTTGTATGCCCATGACAGGTCTTTTCTCTTAAAAAACCAACATGTTATAGAGGACTCTCATGCATGTTTGCTGCAAAGTCGAGACTGCTCAGTTTTCAATACTTAGCTTTACAATTTTAGAAGGAGGAGTCCACATTTCCCTGTTACTGTGGAGATGATAATTTTTGGTGTTGCTGAGGGGTTGGGATTGGAAACTTACCTTGCCAAAAGCAAAATGTGGAGCTCTCCTTAGCTCTAAGGTTCTCACATTGTCATCAAAGCAGTGAGTAGGGGACTACAAATGAAACAGCATGGCTGTAGCATATGTGTTCTTGGCTGAGAAATGACACATGGAGAACACATCATGAGCAAATAATCCTATTTTTTCCTTTTACGTTATTTTTTTGTGGTGGGGTGTGAAGGTCTCATGTAACTGCTAGGATGTGGATAGAACGTTAGGCAAAGTCAGGAGCCTGGGGAGACAGGGGGTGACCATGCAGCCCATGCACACTGGCAGAGCTGCTGTGGGAGCATGGCCTGTACAGTATCAATGGGCAGTGGGGAAAGGGGCAGAAGAGTCATCACTCTTCAGTTTCTGGGTAAATCTCTGCTTGCCAAAATGGATCCTGCTGAAGAAACCGTTTTATTCTGGGGGCTGAGTAAAGAAGATGGGAGATCAGAAGTGATGCGTTTTGAAGAGGGGCTGGCTGCCACAATAAATGAACTTATTCAGCCTGGGATTTTTCTAAAGGAGGGAGCCCCACTCCACAAAACACCTTTTTCAGGACAAGCCTTCGCAAGAAGATGCAAAGCAGGTGAAGATCTGCTCCTGGGAAGCCACAGCAATGTGCTTGAGCACCTCCATTGTTCCCAAGAAATGCTGATGAGCTTTTCACACTAACACAACAGCTCACATCCCTGTGAGTCATTTCTTCTGTGCTCAGGCTCTCCTCTCACCTTCGTGAAAACAATTGGTCCCGGGGACTGCTACATCATCATCACACATGAAACACATCAGCAGCACTTCTGAGCACTGCTTTGGCTATTCGGTCCTGTCGGAAAGCAGGAAAGGGTGAAATCTGGAGGGTCCTACATGCTGTATAAGGCCTGCAGGTCAGGATTGACCCTGGAGTGTAACTGAAGTCAGGCTTTGACCCTTAACTTGGAAATACAAAGCTAAATTTTCCCCTCATTTCCCCCCTCCCGAATCCTCCCTGGTTCCCTACATGGCTGTTCTGTATTATGATCCCTTTAAATAAGCAGCTTGTCATTAGCTTTTATCCCAGTGCTTGCTCAGCCGGACTAAAGTCTAGGTCTCTTTGTTTTTAAGACTTGCATGGTGTGTAAGTGCCAGATGTTTCCCATCTCTTGGCTCTTGGTGAAATAAACACGAACTGCCATAACCTTCACCTTTCAACTCTTACATTACCTATTCCTAAAGTACAAAAAATGGATGTGTGTTTACGCAGCAAGGCTTTGAACTACCTTCCAGGTTTATGTCAAAAGTCCTATTCTGTAGGCAAAGATAACATACGAGAACGGACTTTGGTGTTGCTATAAAATTCACCTTCTGCACTAATGAAGCAGTAGTCTTCATGGAGGAAAGTAGTCGGGGGGGATTAGAGGCCACATAAAACTGATCTGACATTCCGACCGAGTCACTCAGCTCTGGATTGCACACTCCTGGAAAGCGGAGTCGCTCTGTGGGTAACAGTCGAGTTATTTTATATAAAAGCAGTGTAAATGTGCAGATAGTCCATAGGTATTTACCTGATGTGTCATGGTTTTCTGCACCGACTATGGAGTTTATCCCTTTAATGTTTTTCAGTTATCTTTGCAACTTTCCCCTCCCTGCCCCAGCAATAGCAAAGATGATTTGGAGGGGCCAACAAAGGAATTTTCATCATTAATAACAGCTCATCTAAATTCATCCTGGAGTTGTTTTTCTTCCTCCCCTTCTTTTGCTTCTCATTTTGTAAAATCTTCCTTGAAGGCACCTGGGCGACTTGGCTCTTGGTGGGGCATAGAGGGCTTCTTCAAGTTAATACTCATGTGTCGTAAGGAAGAACAGAGAATACATAGCCTCAGGAGGCTGGGACCAGCTGCCTGATGACACACGCTCAAAGCTTCCCAGGAACAGCTACCCAGGCTTAGGTGTCTCATAAGAAAGTCATACAGCAGCTTTTCCTTTTTAGCTTGATTCAGTAGCATTATGCAATTAAATGAGGAACAAATAGTGTAATTGAGATTGCAAAAGCATTTCAATTAGAATTCCAAGTGAATTATGCAAATAGAATTTTAATTTGTGCTAATTCATGTCTTCCCAGAAAAATGAAGTTTTCCTTTGGGGATGGCATTTTTTTTGTCATAGTCTCAGCTGAAAGGTGAATTAGCAAGAACAGAGCAGGGAAATACTTTAGCCACTATTCACTCATGCATACTGAAAAAAATGTATTTTCCCCACTGTAAACAGACTAGTAGCTACATATTTTTCCCTACAGAAAACTAAAAAACAACTTCCCTGCAGACCTGGAAAATTCTTGCAGAGAGTAATCATCATCAACCTTTCTTTTATGTTTTGAAATCATCACAGTGTTCTCCCTGAGTTTTGTTTTAATCCTCAAGCCAAACATTTGGAGACCGTCTATTTTGAAGAGTGTCCATTTTGCAGGGTGATACTACTATCCATAGAGATAAGAGAGAAATTGTAGGAAACCAGAGCCTGAAGGATGGCTCTCTCCAGGCACTGATGAGTCTCCACAGAGTTACAGAGGGCCTGGCCTCTTTTATGACCTCTCAGTGCGTTTTTCCTTAACCAAGTTGACACAGGATGCTGGGGGTCAGTGAAACGCAAGTTATTTCAAAGGCTGGACCAAAGTGTACATGCCACGATCTTCTATAAATTCATACTAAACCACAGCCCTCAGATCAGAAGCGGTTACTGCTGTGTCTGAGGGGGAATAAGAAAATGACGCACAGTGAGACTAATGGATTTTGGGGTCTCTCCATAATTTTTGCTGCACTATTAAACTCAGATTTGTGCATACTCTAACCCCCATTGCATATGCTCAGACCATTCATCCATTCAAGCACTTATTGAAGATGCACTGAAGTAAATGCAGAAGTTTCAGCTATGGCACACACCCAGGTGCCTTCATCATTTCCTTACCCTTCATGAGTGCCTGGTGCCTTTCTGTCTAAGCTCCAATCTAGCAACCTATACGTACTTTAGAAATTTAGTTTTTTTCTATAAGTTAACATTGACCAAATGACAGCACATTTCAATGACATCTTAAAAATGCAATGAAAAAATCAGCATTGAATCATTTGCCTAATGCAAAACTGGTCATTGTTCAGCATGGACCTTATTAGACGTTACTGTAATTTAGGAAACATGTCTGTGTTATATATATCCACACATATATGTTTAAGATATCTATACAAGACTACAAGAATTTGTCTGTGTTCTTAGATTCCGACAACCTCACTCCTGTTAGACAATGCTTTACTTTATGTATGGTCTTCACTGAAGCTAAAGCTTTCTTACGTCCCCTTAGTATTTCTGAACATCCTGCTAGGTAATTAGGTGTCAAAATATGTTTTTTGAGTTTAGGTGGTGGCTTAGACAGTTTAGAAGATAGATCGAGGCGGGACACCCCACAACCTCTCTGGGCAACCTGGTCTCGTGTTCAACCACTCTCACTTTAAAGAAAGCTTTTTTTTACATATAAATGGAATTCCCTGTATTTCAGTTTGTGTTCATTGCCTCTTGCCCTGGCACTGGGTGCCACTGAGAAGAGTCTGGCTCAGTCTTCTTTAGTCTGCCCCATCAGGTATTTATATACATTGATAAGGTCCCCCTGAGCCTTCTCTTCTCCAGGTTAAACAGTCCCAGCCTCTTGTCGTGTGACATGCTCCCGTGCCTCAGCTGTCTTTGGGGCCCTCCACTGGACTGTCTCCAGTGTGTCCATTCTCTCCTGTCCTGGGGAGCCCAGCACTGGACCCAGCACTCCAGATGTGTCTCACCGGTGCCAAGTAGAGGGGAAGGATCACCTCCCTCAGCCTGAAGACAACACTCTTCCTACTGCAGCCCAGGGTGCTGGTGGCCTTCTCTATTGTGAGGGTACATCTCTGGCTCATTGGTGTCAACCAGAACCCCCAAATCCTGTTCTGGCAAGGTGCTTCCCAGAGAATCAGCCCCCAGCCTACCCTGGTGCATGGGGTTACTCCTCCCCACTCAACATTTCCCTATGTTGAACATCATGAGATTCCCCTTGGCCCATTTCTCCAGCTTTCGAGGTGTGCCCCTGAAGAGCAGCACACCCATCAACCATTCTGTGTCATCTGCAAACTTACTGAGGGTGCTCTCTGTCCCATCCTCCAGGTTGCTAGTGGGGCTGTTGAACAGTATTGGATCCAGTATCAAGCCCTATTACATGTTCCAATGCTCATGCTCTCCCTGTCACCTTCCTCATGACACCATTTTGTCCCACTACATCATCATGTAGCCGGAGCCCTTTGCCCAGAAGGTGGGTCATTGCTCTGATAAAAAGCACAGCGGTCACAAAATCAGATATTTTATTGAAGCCAACAGTAATTTTGCTCATGTAAAATTGTATTTAAATTTCTTCTTGGCATCTTCCTAGCATACTGCAAGAGCAATGTACATTAAAACATATTCTGTTTGGTTTTTTTGTCTGTTACCTGTAGGCAGTAAATCACAGTTACAGATGTAACTGCAGCTAGAAATAAAACCATCACCTTTAGCATTGGTTTCAGTAAAAACACAAACACTTCTGCAGTCAAAAGACAAAGTTTTATGGCTGTGGTTCTTTGAAACAACTAATAAATATTTGTTTGCCATTTCTCTCTGGAGCAACCGTCCACTTGCTAATTTACACATCACCAAGAGGCCGTTTAACTCTTGCCTATAGGTATTAAACCCTATCCATTACCGTGTCATTGAAAATACAAACTGTCTGGAGGCTGAGAGATGTTTGGAAAGGAATAAGAGCAGCTCAGCCTACGACAGGTCATCCTGAAGCAGAGCTCGGGATCCCTCAAGAGCCTTATAGTTGCTGATATGACTTAATAGCAGTGTTTCTGCCCTGAAGATTGTGTGTAGTGCTGTGGAGGATTCTTCCATAACTATCACTGTCCTGTGGAGAGGATGGAGCTGCCTAACACTTGGTCTCCACATTTCTAGATATTCTTCATCTTTTCTTTGACCTCCTCTTCTGCTGTCACATACAGGCCAGCAGCAGTCACTCTCACTAATATTATCTGTCTTATCCAAGATTTGCACATACCCAAATTACCTCCCCAGCCGTTTCCAGATTTTAATAATGTGGGTCAAGTCTTCAGATTCTTCTTCCAGCTCATAACCCTCAGCCTGGGAATCAGGTATCCAGCTCTTCCCTGGGCTTATTTATAAATGTACATACATCTTAGGGGTTTATGTATTTGTGTTCTTTGAAAACCTCATCTGTTTCCCTGGAGATTTGTGCTTCATCAGTTCCTGTCTGCGGGTCCCTGGTTGATAACCTGACTTCTAAAAGCCTGTGAATCAGCTGGCTGTAGTTGTTTGTTTTCCTTCCTGTTTGGCTTGAAAAACCTGCTCTCTGTAATGTTTGCTATTAAAAATTTTAAGAGAAATGCTCTTGCGTAATTTATTTTTGTTGTTGTTAATTACAGTTCTCTGTTTTTTTGCCTCTTTATGTTGATACTCTGCTTATGCCCAGCCCTTGCAACCAAGTTTTCCCTCTAGATCGAGCAGCTAAGGGAGTGCAATAGGGACATAAGTTACGCACACTTTCTGCACATGAATGTGCATCCTTGAGGGCACACAGAAGAGGCAGACACCTGGGCAGCACCCACTGCCATCTGCCTTCGGCCAGCTCTGCATGGCTTTTGCAGGTGATCCCAGGTCACTCCAAGCTGGCCATCCTCTGACCTGGTCTGGTGCACCAGCATTTGCACAGCACTGCGCTGAAGTTAACAGACATTTCTCCTCTTTTGGACAGGGACAGGATGCATGCCATGCTCACCACGTGGGCAGCTTGGACCAGGCTGCAAATGCCCTGGAGATATTTTGCTCTTCTTCATACCATGGATTTCCCAAGCCTGTGGCTGCTATACACAGCAAGAATAGCAGATTGGAGAGCGCACACTGGAGTGTTAAGCAGCTTAGAGTTGATAATTCAACTGTTATTTCATTCTTTGTGTGAAGGCCACAAAACCTGGACAACAGGCAGCATTTGGAAGACGACATCAGTATTTAGGCAGCGCCAAGTGCCCAGGTCTTAGCATAGCTGAAAGGCTTCATGAGCTCCTCTGGAAGTGAATAAAAATGCAAAGCAGCAGCAAGTCTGAAACACCTGCACGACCTGCCCATGGGCTTGCTCTTACTGATGTCTTAAATGGGTGGGGATGATTCTGTGGGAGGTGCATAGTAGAAAGGTCTCACCAGGTCCCTTCACATGAGGGTCACCCTGAAGCCTCCTTCAACTTTGCCAGCAACATCTCCAGTAATGCCAACGGCAGTGATCAGCACATGAGCTGGCCACCTGTCCCTGGGAATGAGTGTTTGGCCACAAGCAGAGCTGGAGATAAGCTTAGTTTAATAATGTCCCAGCCTGACAAGTGTTTTTCCCAGCTCTCTCATGGACTGCTGACTCTGGTCTCTTATTCCGGCTCAGACATTGCAGAGCATCCATGTACGAGAGCTGCAAAACGCCTGAAAGGTGACGTTATTTACAGCTTCTCAGACTACCTCCCTTGTGCTACTGACTTATGAACGCACCTATAAGCTCAACAGCATGTATTTTTTCCAGAGGACAAAGTCTATTTGCTCATGGGGAGCCGTCTCCCAAGTGCCAGCATTTCGCACATGAACCATCGCTACCCCGCTGCTGCCCAACAATAGCCTGTGAGCTGCAGATCGAGCTTTTGTCGAAAACACCGACACAAAGCTGACCGTAAAATAAAGAAACATTCGTTACGATTTTTTTTTTTTTTATAGCTCCCAACTCCTGTAAACTGTGGAGGAACAGAGCTGCAAAGCTGGCCATTAAAGCGTCTGCTCTTTCCTGTTTGAACAGGACCTCTCCAGGGTTTTAGCCGCCTCAACCACCATGGGTCAACATCCAGGAAGGAAGAAGTTTCTAAGGAAACCGCGGAGGCTTTCCACCAAGGTGGTTGCATGAAAGCGCTGAAACTGGTGAGAGTGACAAAAAGCAGTTCATTGGATAATGTAGAAAAAGGTAAAAAGTTATTGCACGCAGGCTGTTTTTATAATGAGGCCATTCAGGCAGAAAATCACTTTAAATAGGTAGTTTGTTTCCACGTTGCAGAATTATTTTCGTCCTGCTCTTTCAAGGACGAGTTTATCTAGGCACAGTGGTGTATAAATAATAAATAGCCCTGGGGGCAAGGCATTTTTACTCTTTTCCCCCTGCTTTGTATCCTGTTGCAGTTGGTCTCAGGCTGCAAAATGAATTTTGTTTTCTGAAATAATATTATTTACTTTGAGTGCAGTCCTCTGTGAGAGGCCATGAATTATCTTCTGCAGTTGCAATGTCCCAGACCAGACAGGAGCTTTACAGTCCAGCATTTTCATTAAATGGCTTTTCTGTGGGTTGCAGGGCAGTTTGCTGTGAGGACAGGTACAGTCCCGTTAGCTCAGGGACCTCCAAGAAAGCTGTGTGTGCGCATTCAGTGTTTGGACTGGGTGCAGAGTGTGGGGATGCGAATGGGCCAGGGATAAGCCCATGGAGACCAGAGGTGCAGGATCACCCTGAAGGTGGTAGATTAGAGAAGGAGATGACAGGTAGATTAGAGGAGGAGATACACAGCTGTGAGACTCTCTGGACAGAAACAACAAGTTCTTTTCTTCTGTCTCCTGTGATGATGAGCATCTCTGAGTATATTTCTAACAGTAACTGCATCCCATATCGCAGCCAGCAAGACCAGGAGGTCACACCAACACCTGCTGCTCCTCTCACAGGGTCTCATCCTGCCCACTATGAGCTCTGCCCCTGTGGCAGTGTCACGGGAGCTGGACTGAGCCTGCTATCAACGCCTGCTTGGAGGAACCAGTTTAGTGTCTGACGCACCAACCCAGCCCTCCTGATGGATGGAGGTGGTGACCAGCACCCCTGGAGAGACCCTACAGCTGATTTAAGCCAAATGGGAGAGGAGGGAGGCTGGAGCAGCCATGGGGCTCATCCTGTTCACCACTACTCTCGTGTAAGTTTTGGGGGCAGTTTGGGCACCTTACCAAGAGCTTTCCATAATTCAATTCCAAGGTCTCTTGGTTTGAATCTCAGTCTCGCTCAGCTAGCTATGACATTTGTCATTTTCTCACGACACAAGCTTGTGTGTTGCTACCCCACACTTCAGTCCCCGCAGGGAGCCCTTGCTAGGTAGAGCAGAACTGGAGTGCATAAACAACAAATATTTAGGAGCCTCGGGGCATGAAAAAATGGAGATTCCCTTCTCTAATTTGATTGTAGCCTCAGGCTTTCCCTATAGGCTTGATAGGAGAGAAAGGAAGTGGGGGAGCCGCTGCTTCTCACCTCTTCCCTGGATTGCTGCCTGTGTATCATCAGGGATGAGTGATGGCAGTGAAAGAGGCAAGAAGACAGGATTTTGGTATGAGAGACTCAGGGTTCAGTGGGGAGATCCCAGAAGGATGAAACACACGGCAGGTGGCTCATGGAGGGGGATAACTGGGACCTGCAGTAGGGAAGGGCTTGGGTTCAATGGGCTCAAGCGAAAAGCCTCCATCACGTGTGCTAGAGAGGTCCAGGGATTGTATCAGAAGTTTGAGCCCGGGGGAAATAAATAGAAAAAGTTAAGGAAGGATCAGCCTGAAATGATCCAGACACGCAATAAAGTCCCAGGTTGCTGGAGGGGGAGGGAGCGAAATTCCTACTCTCCTCAAAGAGGGTGAGTGATTAGCTTTAAAAGCCATGTGCCAGCACTCCTCCGCGGCTGCCGCTGTTCAAGATAAAATAACAGGTCATCTGTTGGAGCAGAGGTCTTTCCAGACTGAAGTCTAATTTCTGTGCTCCAGGGGCTTAAGTGCTGGTTCAAAGGTCACCAGGCAACACCAGTCACTGAGCAAGGATGAAGCTCATTTTTGCTAAAAACAGAGCCCGCGGAGCAGGACCCTGCGCTCAGTCCATCACATGCGGTTGGTATCTGCACAGTCTCAGCAGGGAAGGAGATGTTTGGAGATCGATAGCCTAGACGGGTGGTGCCAGAGCAGATGCTGGTTGTGTCACTGTGCTGAGATAGGGACTTACCTTCACTCACGTAGCCAAAAAGACTGAAGTGCAAACCTGCAAAATAAACCTCAGCAGCTAAAGATAAGCCTGAGGGAAGACCCCGTGGCTCTCTTCCCTTGCACCAAAATTCTGTATGTCTTCATCCGGGAGCCACGCTGTTGCTACATAAACTGTGCCTTCACCTGCACGGTGGATGATCTTTGTCCCAGCAAAAGATGCAGAATGCTTGCAAACAAGTGTAGGTCTCACTAAGCTCTTCACTCACACACACACACACACACACACACAAAGGCCTTTTTTTTAAAATGGAAACATTCATATTTGTGGTTTGAAAGGACCTTTCATTTCAGCTGCATGCCTCTGGTTTCTTATTACTGGAACAGCAATAGTCAATAGGGTTAAAAGGGTGAAACACAGTGGGGATAGCAGCACCTGAAGCACAGCAGACACCCAAGGCCCCCCTGGGTGCTTGGCACAGTGATGCCCCTGTCCTTGCTGGAAGAAGGACTGCCATCAGCTGAAGCTGGAGGTGGGCTGCCAGAGAGCTAGAGCAGTGAAAAGGTCACACACTGCTAGCGTAGAAAACAGCTTTTCTTTTTTTTCCCCAGACAGCATGGAAAAACATAGTGCAACATGCACATAAAGTAAAATGAGAACTCCTTTATCAGCCACGTAAAGCTATAGGGAGAACCTCTCATCAATTCAATATAATGCTTGTATTATAGGGCGATTAGATAAAATGGCACTAGAAATTTTGGAAAAATAAACTAAGTAGGATGCTTAGGAAGCCGAAACCTGTTTTAGACTTGATGTTAGTCCACATTTCATCTGGGTCATGAGTTTCTGCCCTGTTCTCTTCCCTTATACACGACTCTCTGTTTTTCCTCTAACAAATCACATATTAGCAGCCCTTGGTTGCCCTTGGAAAAACCACTGCCCTTCCCAAGAAAGAACGAACCCACAAACCCCAAGAACCAACTACAACACAACCCTAACACAAAAGCTCTCAGGGGCTTGTTGAGGTGCCCTGCAAAGCATTCAAGGTTTTAAAATGTTTGCTCATTATAAGCAGGAGCAGCTTTTTTCCATTACAAAGTGATCTATTTCACAGCTTTCAGCCAAAAGTGTCAAGCAATCAAGCAGCAGTTATGCCTTAACAATTGCTAATATATTTCAGCACCTAATGAATCTATGCAAAAAAGGCAGGTAAAGGATAGAAACAGCCTACAGTTAACTCCTGCCCTGCCCTTGCAAGGATTTTTACCCCCTGCCTCCCAGTCTTATGTTTTTACTGAGTGGCAATTAATTAAAAAGATCAAGATAGAAGAAAGATGGAAACCTTATTACTGGTGTTATATTTCCATACTAGTTTTGCCCAGGGAAAAAGTTTCCCAGGAGATTAGCTAATAGTTAAGCTATTAAAGACTTCTAAACTGGAAAGGTTATTTGCAAGGTCAGACAACTTTACTAAGCTGGTAGTTTCAAAATTATCCTGGGTTCCCTTACTAATTCATCGATCAAAATGACACATTTTAAATTATAGATGAAAATGGAACAGATTTAAGTTCCCGTCATGTAACCCCTGCATGAAAACTGCACATTACAAGCCTCTAACCGTAGTAATTTTAAAGTGAGAATGAAACATTTGTTCTTATTATGAAGTGCTGATTTACTACAAATTCACAAAGAGCTGAACCAGTCTTCACACTGAAAACAGGCAATCTAACCAGCTTCTCCCAGGTGTTTTGAGCAGTTAATGCAACATTATTCCCCCACTAGCATTAGTTATCTTTCTGATTCCCAGTTAAAGGTAGGGATGCACTTCCGTAAGACGGGAAGCAAATGCACAGGAAGGAGAGATACAAAGAAGGGCTCTTCTCACGGATTCCCTAACGTAACCCAAAATTTCTTTATGGGAATCCAAGAGATCTGCAGGGGACAGCTGAGCTCCTGCGGCCTGTCTCAGGGCAATACTAAATCCCACCTGGACTCAAGGCAGGTCAGCGGTGTGCCGTGTACGAGAGCGGTGTCCATTGGTGTCCCGGGAAGAACGCCCTGGACCAGTGACTAGGGCCAAGGGTCTGTTGTTCCCCTTCTGCTTCAGCTTTTGAAGTCCTCCATCTACATCAGTATCTAGATCATCCAGGTCTGATGCCACCTGCTAGGGTGGGTGTATGGGGTTTCCAGGCTAGCTCTGTCATTCAGCTGTTGATCAACTTTGCAGTTATTCCTAATAGTAGGATCGCCATTATTTCAGATTGGGCATGGTGAAAGTTGGATTTGTAATATCTTGCTTTGGAGAGGTTGAGCACCTCTTAGGTTTGAAGACAGGTGCAGAGAGGAACATTTGCTGCTCTGCACAGGAAGGAAGTGGAGTACAAAGTCGGGAGGTGTTACACGAACCTGCAAAGCATTAGTAGGCAGACAGGTCCAGCCAGGACTGGATCACACAGATGAGATCCATTCTATGTTTGAGATGAGGCCATAAACCCTCAGTTTTGTTTACAGCTGAGGTTGTCACCGGAGTTCCAGCTCTGTACTGAGGCAAAAGGAGCCAGAGCCTTCATATGCAGGGCAGAGCTGCTGACCCTGGCACTGCTGCTCCAGGTTGTCCTCTGCCCTGGCTCCCCATGCCACACAGGTTCTCCCACATCTCCGAAGTGTGGCAGATGCACACAACGTTGTTACTCTACTGACAGACCGGTCTAGGAACAGCTCCAGAGATGCAGTCCCAGTTACTGTCCATGATGCTGCGATAGTAGCTCCAGGGCTCCGGGCAGGGGTTTGGAGAGAAGCACGTGCTCAGCCTTCTCCAGAAAGCAGGTCCCTCTAAGAAGTATCAGAACGGACACCAAACAGGCCATTATTTTTGGGGGAAAAAAAAAAAGAAATCTTGAGCATCACAATCAGAGGAGGGAGATGTCCCCAGCTTAAACAACTTCCAGCCTCGCAGGGAATGCTTGGGATGCCCAGACCGGCAGACCTTGAGGCTTTTCCATCCTGTGCACAGCACTTGGAGCTCGCAAGAGCCGTGCCACCCCCGGAGCCGTGCTCTCACGGCCAGTTACGTGCTGTCAGAAGTATGCATGTCGTTTCATCGCTGTGCCTCGAATCGTCCGGTTTTGTGGGCAGCAGTGGCAGCAACGTTGCTTTTCTTTCCATCTGGCCACTCTGTGTCCTCCAGCAAAGGAGTCAGCACTTGTGGCTACAGCTGTAGCAAAACCCATATGTCGAAGCTTGGATCATTTTCTTTCCCAGGCGAGGCATCTGGATCTGTGGCTTGTTCAGCTAATAGCCTTGCTGGCAGGGCTGCAAGGAGCTCTGGAGCTAAATAGTCATGGGGAGACTTGGGGAGGAGCTCACCTGTCCTACAGGGCACTTTTCATTCTTTCTTTTGAAAGGATGTGACTCATTGACATAAATTTCATAGACATACAGTGAAAAGTGCTACTGGATAATAATGACCTCCTTTCAAAGTCTCTGCTATCATATCTCCTGCTACTTCTAGAATTGCTCCTGTCAAGATAATGTGTTTGTAAGTTTTTTTCATCATGAATCAGTTGCAAAATATTCAGGCAGCAGGACATATGGAAATCATATGAGATTTTACTGCATTACACTTGAAAGTGATCTCCTTAAAAACGTGGGGGCTCACGAGTCGCAGGATGCTGTTTAATGCCTGACTGCTAAGGCATCACCCGGAGGTGATGCATGGGAGGAGGGGAATCCGAAACTCCTCCATCTTTCATCTTTGGGGGATCACTAAGCTATCTTGGTTGAAAGTGTATTTGGTGCTGGTCAAAAAACTCCCACTGAACTTTTTTCCAGGGAGAACATGGGGTTTGGTTACGTCAACACCATCTGTGTTCTCAAAATGTTTGGTTTTTTCTATCGGAAACTGAAACCCCCGGTGATGAGCAGCCCGGTTCTCTGGATCCAACACCTGAGAAGGGGATTTGTAACAATGATGAGCACAGCGTCACCCATCGTGGCAAAGTCTCCTCAGCTGGCACCTCCCTGCCACCACAGAGCTGAAAATGAGACATGAATGATGACAGGAGCAGGAGATTTCAGGAATGGGACTTTCTGATCACGGTTGTTCCCATCACTCCTTTCTTGCCTGGCACATCCCTGACTGCACCAATTTCTCCTTATCTAGCTCTAGCCATGCCTACTGCCACTGAACTCCATTTCTCCTAGATGGACTCCAGCCTTAACATCCTTATGCTTTTTATATGGGGTAACAGACCATGATTTCTCTATTACGGACCAGCTGTAGAACCTGCCCATGGCTCTGATCATTGTTTATATGGTAACTGAAGCGGCATGCAAAGAGGCATTACACAAGGCCAGCTCACGCTTGCTATTTTAATTTTGCCTTTGCTGTTCTGAAGGTGAACGAAGCCTTGCACCGACGCAGGATTCAAGGAGTAAGAAAATGCCTCAGCCAAGCTGATAGAAAAGCAATCCAGATCTATGTGGGCAGAAAAGTAATTTGCTTTGCAGAAGGCCTGAAGCAGGGAGGGTGGAAGAAAGAAAGAGAGCAAGAAGGACAGACAGACATCTGCCACGCAGCTCCAGCACTTGTAACAGAAACGATGTGTTTGTTCAGACCAGAGCACATACTCGTTTACCGGGGAATTCTGCTGTCACATGCCGCACACCAGACGAAACCATACATCAAAGTTACCGAGCACTTGCTAAGCAGCAAGCATAGCCATTTAATCATGTAACGTTACATATACGCTATTTCACCATGGAATGCAGTATGTTATGCTGGAACACAGTGGCAGCCACCTCCAAACACGCTGAACGATTGAGTGTTTTTGTGCTGGGGGAAAACATCGGTTGGCTATTACAACGTGACCATCAGACTCGCTTTGTTTCTTATTTAAGTCGCTCAGCTGAAGATGCATCATTAAAACTTTCCTCATTTGCAACCTCTTTAGTGGGCAAATTGTTTATTTTTATGTTTTAACAGGATGCGCTTTATACTGGCATCTTTCTTAATTTCGTCCGTGGGATTCAGTGGTTCATCTCCTGGAACAAGAAATGGCCGAGCAGACATATGTATTCTAGTTGAACACCATGAAGCCTGTAAACGGCAAGTTTTCTTTAGGGGACAGCATGTGGGTTATTATTAAACCAGAAAACATATGTGAATAATTGAGGAAAGGGATCCAGCATTTAGCTCAGAAAATGTGAAGTCAGCTTGCTGCAAATGACATATCTCTGCATTTTGACCTGTTGCTGACAACAAATATATTTCACTATTACCTGGATAGCAATGATTGGGGTTTTTTTCCTCCTCTAAATGAAAGCCAGTTGAGAGAAGCTGGCAACAGACAAATGATGCTCATTCCACCCCTGCTTTTACTTAATAGCTGATATCAAGATCCTCGGCATTCATTGGTGACATTACTATTAAAAGCATATTTCTTATCTGGCTCTTTTGTTCTTACAAATCGAGCATGGAAATAAATCTGTGCTGATGGAGCGGTGAGCACGCAGCCATGGGAAGGAGAAGAGCTGGCCCCAGGCTCGAGTCCACCGCGGCGTGCACCTGCCTGGGCCGAGCTCGCCAGGCATCATCTTCACACGGGGAACCACAAAACCCTAATCTTCACAGAGCCAAAATACGCTGGACTCAATAGGGGGGATGCAAAACCCAAAGGGAAGCATGCAACACCTCACCGCAGCCACCCAACCCAGCACCGGTGCTTTATGGGGGAGGACTGGGACACCGGTATCTGTGTGCAATACTTCATGTGACAATCCCAGGTGGAGGGACAACGCAGGGGTCCTTGAACGGCAGCAGAGTGTGCTGATCCACCATGCTATGCACTCCACTCTTGGCAAGAGTCCATCCTGTTAATTCAATATATAAGTATATTAATACATCAATATGTCAATATGTGGATGCAATAAATAGCCTAGTGCAAAGCAATCCCTGGCAAGTTGTGTGTGTGTGTGTGTGTTCTTCCAAGCAGCATTTTGTGTGTGTGATACATGATATACAAGCACCATCCTACCCAGATCAGGTCTCTAGGATTAAAAATATATGATGAATTAAAATTTCATATGAAATTCTAGCTTTGGCGAGTACTGGAAAACAGTACTTTCTTTCCCCTTTTCCCCTTCATCCCCAGACAGGCTTTTATTGGGGAAGATGAGTAAATGTTTCACAGTCTTTTCCACTATGGAAGAGAGTTTTTTAATTACAGGTGTTGCTGAGGAGAAGTGATATCTCCTTACCAGATTGGTTTAAGGTACTAAAAAAAACTGTGGTGGTTTTTACTGCCATACAGGCAAGGTGGGACAACACAGTGAATCAGCTGAAATTTAGTAAGTGAAAATTTACTTACATTAACCAAATATGAGTTTGAGGTTATGTTTTGCCTCCAGTTTATCTGAATTTGTCTGTTTATTTTATTATCTATCCTTCAGGCATGGACAAAGCTTTACCTGACTATCTGCAGTCAGCAAAGAAAGACATAACTTCAGGCTTCTTAAGATATACAGATGGGTACTTCGGAGCGCCAGCAGTGTGTGCAGACACAATCAGGTAACTGCCGTGGCGGATTAAAGTATCTGGTGACCAGTTCTACCACTGACAGGAAAAGAACCCAATCTTTCTTTTTAATGGCATCACCTAAGGACCAAGCGGAAGAAAGACAGAGGGCTGGAAAGAGAAGAAAAACACTCTGTGTCTCCGTATTTCATGCCAGTTCAGATACGGCCACATCTCGTTAATTTTCTCTTTGCAAAGTCCTTAGGTAGGAACACGCTTGGTTGTTTAGCCGCAGGAGGAGATACCGTGTATCTGAAGAGGAATCCCATCGCTCCTCCTAGAGGGTGGCCAGAATCCACCGAGGTCTCCTAGGGAGGTACTGGGCTGCATTTCTCATTCTTGAATTTAAGTGCAAGAGGGAAGCCTTGAGGTCTCAGGAGCTGACTGATGGGTGTCTCTGGGTGTGCAAGAGCCACATCACTGCAGGGACGTCAAAGGCAAACCCTGAGATATTCCAGCCTGCGCCCTGCAAGCAGCCCAGATTATCAGGGGATAACGTCCCTTTCTCTCGCCTTGCGGGACTCCCTCAGAAATAATGTGATATGGTATCAAAACAACAATCCTCTCTTGCTCCATTTTACTTTCAGCTCTACAAGGACAACATGGGATGAATCGATCATACAAGATTGACAAGGCCACCAGGTGAAGTTTGGCTGAAAACTGCTTCCAGATTTAACACCAGCTTTGCCTTTATACTCCAACTGGAAACACGATGTACTGCATGAGCATAAGTAACTCGGGAAGGTACTAACCACTTTGGAGGCAGGCTCTTTATGCAGTTTTTGTTTGTGATATTTTTCCACCGTGTCTGAGCATAGTTTTAACTTAGTGTCAAACTGAATCTGAGACTGATAATTTTTATGATTTTTTTACTGAGAAAAGACACTAAGCTACTTACTTTGGCTGCACTTCCTACCCTACAGAAATTATTTATCCAAGCACAGCAGCAAAGTGGGTCAGGGGAGGAATAAAAAAAGAAACTACCCACAAAAATCTTGAATCCCTTGCAAAAGTTGGATTGAGACTCAAGACACTGGGCAAAAATCGCTTGCCACATTCTCCATTTCAAAGGAAAGGTGTCAGCTCAGACAGCGATGCAAAAAGGCTGCAAAATCCCTCTCCCATGGTTTGTACAGCTAGCCACAAAGCAGGCAGCAGAGAGAAGGATTCATCTCTCAAAGCTCTCAAAGCTGCTCTGCCTTTACCTCAAAGGCATGTAAATCCCAAAGAACGAGGTGCTTCCTTGACTCCATGAAAATAAAGCGGAGAAAGCGCTTGGGAAAATGTGGGTGAGCAGCAGCGCCCACGGGGAGGATGGGAGGAGGAGGGGGGAGAGAAAGCTCTTTTCCTGCAGTTTCTGCCGCAAACTACTCTCTTTAGGTTTAACTGGAAAGTCGCACCTTTTCCCAGCTCCCTGAAGTGAGGGGAGCTGTGCCGAGCCCTAGGCGTGAACTGCGACGTGCACAGATAGTGTTGGTGACTGTAGGTCCCGGGCAAGAAAAATAAAGAGCTCAAGTTGCAGAAAAAGAGTGATCTAGGAGCGAAACATGAGAGAAGTACGTAGTCTGCCTGACAGCTCCCTGTAGCTCCCACTTAACCATCAAGGGAGCAGCAAAACCTTGGACTAACTTCTTGCTACAGGAAAAGTCACTTTGGTGCAGCTGGGAGGACTGGAAAACATGCTCCTATAAAACGATATTTGCAGAGTAACCAGAGAAAGAAGAGATTGCAGCATTTGTGAAAGCAATCTGTGCAGATGAGCGGGGAAGCACAAGCAATGCTGGCAGCTCAGCTAATCAAGCAGGATCTAACATTAATAAACCAGTAGTGGAGGAAAGGAGATAAGCCCTGGCACGGCTGTTTGCAGAAGGGTGTTTTTCTCACTTCACCAACAGGAATCCAGCCACCCACAAAAACCCAACATATTTCTCCTTATGTTAGCCAATTAAAACCCCAGTCTTAACTCCGATAAACTTCAGGTGGTGCCTTACGCTGTTATTTATTTGTGCCTCCCGGTGCTGATGAGTGATCCTACAGGACCACAAGGAAGCAGTAAGACGTTTCCACCTCCAGTGCAGGCAAGGGAAGCGATATCATCCCGGGGGAACCCATGGACCAAGAAGGTGAGACAAATGGGATTTGCAGAATCACTCTGAGCTGAACAAGGTCGGATCTCGCTGAGATTAACTGGCGCTTTACTGCCGGTATCCGTAGGAGCATGATTACCGGGGGTACTGCCAGCCAGGGCAGAGGCGGGGGCTGTGCGGCGTCGGGCAGCGTACGCCGAACGGATGCGGCCGGGCAGGCTGGAAGCACGGTCTCCTGGATCCCGGCCCTCACAGGGAATCTGGCCTCGGTTAAGCCGGCAAAGTCCGTTCTTGGGAGTGACACTGCCGGTGACATCCACGGGCTACGCGGGGCATCGCAAACAGACCTGCGAGCACAGTCCACCTCCCTCCTCGCCCCCCAGGAAATGCCTCAGGAGGCAAAACTCACAACTGGCAAAGCTGCAAAGCGCCGGGGTGGTAGGAGCAGACCTTGACAGGAAAGCGGGTGACTTCTGGGGCAAGAAGACTGGTATTTGCACAATAAAATTCCAGAATGACGCCAGATTCCCCTGATTGAGGCCAGATTTGTCCTTTCACTTCCACGTAAGTCAGCTGTTAGGTTGCTTCTTTTCCTTAGATGTTTCCATGACTACTTAATGAAGCCCTCCCACTAACGCCTCACTCGAAAAGTAGGAATTCAGGCACGTCTGAAGAGCCTGTGGGGAAAAAAAAGATAGCTGAGTGAATCTGGCTTCTCCTCTGATCATACACCATAGACATGCTGTTGCTTTCCACGAAGTGATTAGAACCAGAGGTGAGACCCGTGGACAAACTGGAAAACAGCGTTCGCCTCATCCCACGTGATCTTTCCTCACCAAAACGTTAGGAAACCAAGCTGTGTGGTATGGAGCAGCCTCAGATTGCTCGCAGATGTCGGGATGAAGAGAAGAAGTTCATTTCCGTCTGTGAAGGAAAGGTCACCGAGGAGCACAGCTCATGGCAGCCTCCACCAGTGCATATGTAGCCACCAAACATGACAAAAGGCTGCTATCGGGGACATCTTCCACGCAGACAGCACGTTTCGCAGCTCCGACTTGAGTTAGGGTGAGGTTAGGTGTAAGTGCGTACTCAACCTCAGACGCTCGCTGCCTTCCAAAACGTTTTTAAAGTCTTGCCCCCTGATATTTTCAAAGAGCAGCTCCTCAAGGTGGGTGATTTCCAAAGAGGCTGATTGTGCAAACAAGTCGTGGCGGATGGTTAGAGTGGGAAAACGCGCAGCTGGAGGAGCGGTGGGGCTATATATTTTGCAGTGTTTGGACCGTTTGTGAGCACAGCCTGAGTCAGCAGTTTGCCTTTTCTCCCAGGCAAGAATAGATATTTCATGCAAACTTTGCCATCCTGTTCTTGTTTCCTGTGTATAAGAAATGACTTGAAGGCAGAGACGGAGACAATGCAGAAAATTGCAATGCATGAAGTGTACTAATAAGCCAGGAACATTTTAAAAGGAAGCTTTTCAGCGGAAGCTTTTCAGCATCTGAACTATTTAGCAGCAGCAGAGTTGGAGAAAAGGAGGGGGTTACTGCCTGACTGTGGAACCAGGCGGCTGCACTGTGGGACCCAACAGGGAGAGGTAGTTGTCGATTAAACACAGTGAGGAAGAGGAAGACAAAGACTTCCTGCCCGAAGTGTGTTGGTGTGCACTGCTGTGGGGATGGGCGATGCTCTGGAGCAGGCTGAATAGCTGGTGAATAGCTGTACTTGGGCCCGTAGGATTATCCATGCAAGTAGCTGCTTCTGTGCCCGCTGAAGGCAAAAGAGGTCCCATCACGGCAGCCCACGTGTGTGCTGGGCATCTCTCCCAGCTCCACTGGCAATGCTTCTCTGCTCTGCCCGCAGGGCTGGCCAGGACCGGGCCGAGAATCCCCCATACAGGGGTTTATGAATTTGCTCCCGGAGTCGGCCCTGAAGACAGGAGTTCAAGAGTTTTGAAGACTGCAGAGTACTGATGTCTTTGCTGTCAGCAAAGCAGCATACCCACAAGACCTTCTCGCTGTGGGTGCCACCTGTCAACACTACTCTTTCTGGTATTGATCTTTTTACCCCTTCTCCTTCCATTGCATGCATGAATCCTTTAAAAATCTAACAGTTTCAACCAAATACGAAATCTACTTTTCTTTACGCAAATGTACCGTAAAAAGCCTGTATACAATGTACAACACTGAATCAATTTCCTTTGCTAGAAGTTCCTCTTTGAAAATCAGCTCAGCTTTTTGGGGTCTGACTATTCACAAGGGGTAATGCAGAGCCTGAATCCGAGCCAGTCAAAGCTCAACACTTCCGAAAAGTCAGCCTTGGCTCCTCTGGGAACCAGAAGCTGAACAGGCCACATGAGAGCTACCAGAGCCCTCCTCTGGAGGAGATGCCAAGCTGGTATCTGGCTCACACGTGGCTGGGACCATCCCAATGGAGTTTTGCAAAGCCTGGTAGTCCGGACTGAATTTCAGCCGGGGATTTCTGTTAACGGGGTCTGGAGCTGGCCTCTTCTCCTGGCTCAACTTCTCCCCATCAGTGACTCCCTCAGTACTTTTCCCCTTCCTGGTGTATATGCCTCTTCTGAAATTGCCATAGGTTGGGGATTCATCTTCAGACGAATTGCTGCTTGCCCTGAGTTTGTCACTGCTTTGCGATCATCAGCAGAAAAATGCCTCCAAACATTCATCTTCATTATCATAATTATTACCGTGATTGCTGCTCATTCCAAGGAAAGCAACAGAAGTTTCTCACATAGCAATCCCTGAAAAACCATCAGCAAATTTTTTTTTTTTTTAATAAATTATTTTGAACAGGAAAAGCGTGCACTTCTTGTTCCTTTGGCCGGTGGGGGCTCGGAACCGTGTCTACGTGTAAGCGGCACGCTCATACGAGTACCAGCACTGGGCTCTGTATAACCCGAGTGAAAACAGCAAAAGGTAACTGGGAAATAGATGTCAGCAGTGCTTCTAATCATCACAGGCCTCCTTTGACACATGTTTTTAATTGCTTAAAAAAAAAAAAGGAAAGAAAAGAAATAAAACCAGTTATGAATAATCTAATAAGCTTACCAACCACCTGTGAAACGTGGCTTCCCAGCTGCAGAAAATCAAATGCAAGAATAGAAAACAGAGCGTTCTCCGAGGCAACACACATTCACATTAGACGCGCGTCATTCCAAAGCCACAGAAGAAAAATGCATTAATGCCATTTTTGGCTCACGGCGTACATGCCACTCTGTAAAAAGTATCTCGGAGGAGTGTTTATTTAAGGAACACAGAGAATCTGCTTTAAAGTCAAAAGGTAGAGGGGGAAGATGGAAGAGGGAAACCTGCTCCTTGGCATAATTCCAAATTAGAAAAACAACATCGTCAAGAAAATCCCACACAGCATTAATTTGAGGGATTGCAGTCCAGCAGGCAAAATTAATCAGGAATAATTAAGCATGTTTCCCTGATATAAAGATATTTAGGAGTAAGTGTTCAAGCAAAGTTGAAATACAGAGCTGTATAGGCATGGCTTTATTCAAAAATTTGTTTTCCTGGTATGAAAAGAGGGTTATGTTCGCTGCATTTTGAAGCCACCCAGCAAATGTCCTCATGAAGCTGTTTTTCACGGGAAAGAGCTGTTTCACGGAGGGAAAAAGGTAACATCCTGACATGAGGGGAAAAAAAAGTAAATTGTATTTTCAAGGCTGTTTTGACATGTTTTTCTTCTACACAGAACCAGACTTCAAATACAGCTTCTTAACCACGACAGCTAAATGACCCACCCAGAGAACTCTTTTTCCACAAACAATATAGCGTCGGGAGAAGGAGCCTGAGAGGAAAAGCAAACAGTCCTTAAAGCAACTGCTTTATTTGGATAGTTCTGAACCACTGGCACTGGGGGCAGATTTTAAGTCGGTGGGGGTGAGGAGAGGAAAGCTCATGGTTTTGATTTGAAGTAGCCACATCAAAACCTGTTTGAGAGAAGGGAATGGCAGTATTTTGAAAAATACATCCTTCTTAAGGGGATGTTAGGGAAAACAATTCCATGACCTGCTGAATGATAAAAGCCAACATGTTGGCTTAGGAGAAAAAAAAAAATTGCCTGTAAGTGAGGTTCTTGGATAAATCCAAGGTATACCTTCCCCGGTCGCAGCGATACCTTTAGGTAAAGGAAATTGTCATGCACACATGTTGCTAGTGGGCAGAGAAGGGTCAGCAAGCAGGACTGGTGTCAAAACGTTGTTCTTTTTTTCCCACCAAATGGACTGCAAACCTGCAATCATGCACACAGAGCCAGCAAGAAACTAAAACCCGACTGTCCCACCCTGAAGAGACCTGGAGCCCCTGCGATGGATCCATCCACCTGTCCTGCCTGGGTACCTCCTGTGAGCTGAGAGTCCCCAAGTCATTGCTGATGCCGCGATGATGGCTGAGACACAAATCTGCATGCTGGCGGCTCTGGGATGGTGTTGAACCACAGCACTGAGAGGGGCTGATGGAAAATTAGGGCCTCTCTTGCAGAGTCTTCTAGCCTTTGACTTCAGCTTTCCCATGCGCTCCTGGTAACTATATTATAAACCTACTCTGTGGTTTTATTTGGCGACAGTATTTCATTTCCCATGCTACCACAAGGCTGCATCTCCCCCAGATGGCTGCTCATAGGTCCAAAGGAGCTTTTCTTATTTTTCATGAACCACTTTGCACATTTCAACAAGTGAAGAAAACAAGGCAAAACATCAGGCAGCCCTTCTAAATTGCCAGAGGCTTCTGGGCAGGTGGGGGCGGACAGCAGAGAGCAGCAGAAGATGGGTGATATCCCCACCAAAGTCCAAGCGTGGGGTGGGTGACGGCAGCGTGGCTAGACCAGCGAAGGGCCTATGTGCCAGCCCCTTCTCTGATGGGTCCCTTCTCTGAGGCAGCCAGAGATCAGCAGTGCAGTTCCACAAAGGCTTCCGAGGTCTGGAAACGTGTTTTCATTCCGGTGTGGAACAAGAACCAAACTTTTCAAACACTTCCCCGAAATGGCTTTGTTTTTTTGTTGTTGTTGCCATTGAAACATCTGTTTTCAGATTGAGAAGATCAGGGTTCTCGTTTAGATCCTTCTCTGCTTATAAATTGACCCCAGAAACTCTGAAAACTTTCCCATAGAAATGTTATTAATGGGACTATTTCACTGCAAGAAGTTTTGGTTTCGATGAAGTGGTGTTTTCCAACCATGACAACAAATCTCATTAAAATGATTGAGTGGCTCCAGTCTCCAAAAGCACCAAGCAGTTTTTCAAGCACCTTCAGATCCTGCAGCATAAAACGTGACAACAAAGTAACATTATTGTCGCCCATCAGATAGGCAATAGTACAGTATTCACTTTGCATATCTGTAATGGACCTACATCAATGGATCTTTGTTTGCAACAAATCTCTTACAAAAATGGGAAAAGGAAAATACCACGAAATACCTCCAGACTCTCAATGCCATTCAGCAAGGATGCATTTTGTCATTAATCACCCACATTTAGGCAAGCAGTTAGAAAAGCCCAGCTGTTCCAGGCCACAATGCTTTCCTTTATTGCATTAACGTCTTCCTACTAACAAGACAACTTCAACACATGATCTCCAAGAAGGGCCATAATGCCTTATTCCCAACATGGTCATTGTGGCATTGTTTCACATGATTGAAAAGTTCACGGACTTAATGCCTTTAAAAAATCTGAGTTCAGCCTAATTATGTTCTGAAGAGTTTCGTACAGGCGATATCTGATTTCAAACCAGCACCGTGTTTACCCGGCAGCTCCCAGGACAGCATGGGGTCTCTAGGGATTATGAAAGTGAGCTCTTGTTTTCCCCTAAAAACCTTCACACATGCTGGGAGCAGTTATGGATATCCCCCCCTCCAGAGATGCACTTTTGGGATGGGGTCAGGTACGGGACAAGCTCTGAGCTTCCAACAGGTGGGACCTGTCTGATGCATTTAACCTGTGCTTAGTGCCGCGTCCTGCTAAAGCACTGACCAAATGACGCCTTATTCCTTCCACTTCCAGTAATGTGTAGTGCAGAGCTGCCGTGTTTCCTCTGCTCGTCTATAATTCAGGCTCTTTTTCCCCATGAATTCGACATCCTGCTACCGGCCTATTTTTCTGTGATACTCACACCCACTTCTGCAGCAATGTGGTCCTTTCTGCTTCCCACTGCTTGCCCTCCTACTCACCGGTGTCCAGCCGCACCTGTAGCTCCCAAGTCTAGGCTTTCCCAGAGGATTCAGTGCCGGGAGGGATTCAGCCACTGCTGAGCCGCACCGGGCTACTGAGCACTTCCAGGTAAAGCTCAATGAATATTTTGCTGGATCTGACCCATGAGCATCCTCCTGCGCAGGACCACGCTCCCTCGTCCTCGCACCGCAGCCGGGGCGGCGCGTCTGGAGCTGCTCGCAGCCGCCCCCTCTTTTGGCAGTCCCTTTCCCCATCGATGCCTTCCAGGGACTAAATCCGCCGCTGTTCAAACCCACAGCTTTGGAGTGGGTTTAAAATTTCCCAGGGCACATTCCTACGGTCTCTAGTTTCCAAACTCTCAGGAATTTGCCACACAAACATGTTCCTTCCCTTTGTTTGTTTCTTCCAAGCAATTGCACGGGGGATTGTTTGCTACCTGTCATACCTTGGTTTAAGCTGTTTGGGAACAAAGTGAGAAAAGAAAAAAAAAAAGAGAGAGACTTGCAGTGGATTAAGACTGCTGATTGTAGTAACAAGAAGAGGTATTTTAATGACAGGTTTAAGACTTGCTAAGTAACTGCCATGAGGATTATGAATACATTTTGTAACAGGGTAAGATTAACAGATAATCCTTTTAAAAAAAAAAAAAAGATGGTGAATGGCTTTTAAAAGAAAAATAAACTACAAAAACACCAGAAACCTTTGGAAATTCCATGTAAGAAACCTTTTCCCTAGAAATGTTGACATCATTAAATATTTTCAGGTCAGTGTCCTCGGCAAGATTAAATTGGTGTGTCTTAATGTGAGTGGAATGGTGTTGATTTATACCTCATTTACCTTGGGCATTTTTAAAATGAACTAACAAGCCTCTTGCCAAGGAGCAGCCTGGCATCCTCAGCTGCAGGGAGCGCAGTCCGCAAGGAGCAAGCCGCCTTTCTTAGAAAATGAGCTCTTGCTCCCGAACAATGTCGTTATTGATACCTAAATGTCATATGGAAATTTCGAGGACACTTGGGGCCTTTCTCTTTCCTGACTCCACAAGACTTGATCTTAACCCTCGCCAAACTGAATCTCTGACCAGTCATTCGCTTTTGGATTTGACCCTTTCATTCTGTATTCATCATGAGACACACAGAAAAGGCTGTATTTCCATTCATTATCAGCAGTGGGAATGTACTGGCTGTAACACCTTCTTCTTGGCTGTACCCGTGTGGTTTTGTATCCAAAAGATCCATGTAGGCAGATCTCTGCTGACAATGAATGAGTTTCTGAGAGGGTTTCAGGGCTCTGCAAAACCAGCTGAACACTCGGATGCTTGTGCTTGGTGAGGGATGTGGTCGCTCAGACATCTGCCAGCTGTAACACAAGGCCAGCATCGATGGGAAGGACTATGTCTGTTCTCTGGCCGGCAGAAATTGGAACTGATTTCCTTACTATCTTTTCAAAATGTCATTTATTCCAGTACAAAGAAGAGTATAAATTTAGAAATGAGTTAAAAGTGTTTTCAGGAGATGTTATAGGCTCTTTCAGTTAACTCGAACTAAGGTTTGCCAAGTCTGTTTTCCAACTGCAAAATCAGGGAGCTACTGGATGCAGCAGGACTTGGAGTCCATAGCAGGCATCTCTGGTCTAAAGTATTTCTGAACTATGCTTTTGCAAATAACATAATCTTTTTTCCAAGAGGGAAGCACTGATATTACCATACCTTGTAAGGTGCCCCTGAATGACACACTTCAGTAGCCCTTCACTTAAAAGCAGCAGAAAAAAAGCACTTGGTGGAAATAAAAATAAGAATTAATAGATCATTTTTGGTAGAAAGCATCTTATTAGCCTTTTACTCTCACTCAGCAGAGAGAGATAAAGACCACTGCCTGTCACACTGCAGGATAAATCCCAGCTGCCAAAGGCTTCACACATGGATGGGTCTTTTCCCCACCTCAAACACAGAGGTAAGACTCAAGCTATGTTGCTGCTGTGGCGTTAAATTGCATTTTGGGGCTGCAGAAGGGCTTTCTAAGATTACAGTGAGACAAATGAAAGCAAACTCTGATTTAAATGAAGGTGGGAAATGTAGCTTATAAGGACAAAACAGTCTGGACATAACCTTCGTCAAGACCCACTGAAATCAGCGCAAGCCATTTCACTTACCAGGACAGGTTTTGCAGCAAGCTTGTGGTTAAGTGTCCAGTTATGGTCGTTGTTTGGTCCATAGCCAGAGAGAAGCAAAACCTGCTTTTTCTCCCAGAGAAGCAGTTTCTTGCCAAGTATCCCCACACAAAGAAAACAAACACACAAGAAGGCACCATCACAGATACCTAGGGAGATAAGCTGCAAAAACATGTGCTCTGGGCAAAAGTGCAAGGTGCAGAATGTGAGTTCATGATCTACATGTGTTCTTCACTCTGCTTTGTTTATTTTCACTCGGTTTTGATGTGTTAAATTAAGGGATAGTTCATGGCCGTAAGTCATCTTCTTGCTGTTGGAAGCCAAATAGTGGGAAGCAGGTATCTTGCACATCAGAGGCCAGCTGTTTCACAGGAAGACTTCAAATGACTGGATCAAGAACATGAGCAGTTGCTCTGTGGCTTAAAATGCTGAAGTAACTCCAAAGTTTTAGGAACAAAAATTGCCCTAGGTCTCAACTGCAAATTAGAAAGGGATGAAAATATCTGCTCCTCAAAGTGCTTCAGTTATTGAGATTATTAAACTACTGGGGGTGGGTCTGAGTTTCCATGATCCTTCGTGGTACAGTTCCTGCTCCGAAGGCTTTGCTTGGAGCAAGACCAGCCTGTGCAGCACACGTGGTGGTAAGTCTGAAAGGGCGATTCTGGCCCGGCGGTTCAGGAGGAGGGAGGGGAAAGATGACATTCCTTTACCTGCCTTTTGCACGTGGGGAGCAGAGACACATGCTAGCCCAGCTCTGTCCCCACAGATGGCTGTGGTGGTCTCCTCTCCTACTGCCACTGAAAGGGGAAGGTCTCCTTCCTCCATTGCTTCTCTCTCCAAATCCTTTCCCCTCCTTCCTTCTCCCATGCTCCCATGTGCAATAGCCCACACTTGGCCATACTCTGCTTTCATGCTCATCTGCCCCTTCCTCAGCTATTTTCATCCAAGGTGGGGACAAAAAATGGTCCATCCTTTCCCAGCTAGATACTCCCAGCTAAATCAGTGAGTCAGACTGGCTCCTGAGGCACTGAAGCTCTGTGTGCAATACAAAGAGGTGGAAAGTCTTGTGAAGGCGTAAGTGAAGGAACCCCGTGATTTGGAGAAGAGATGGGTGCTCTCAACATGTACAAATGGACAGCTGAACGTTTTTCTTTCCCTTTTCCGGGACATCTTTTCGCATGCAGCAGCTGGCTGCCTTATAAAATTAGTGCAGCACTGATCGATAAGTGGTCGCAAAGACACCCTAAAGAATTTTAGATGAAGTAGTGGGGGACTGCCTTGCACCTCCAGAATGCTGGCTGCTGGTGTCTGAGAACCAGTATGTGTTTTTCTGATGCATGTTTTCACAGCGCTGGTGATCACAGGGTCACAGAATGGCTTGGGTTGGAAGGGACCATCAAAGGCCATCTAGTCCAACCCCCCTGCGCTGAGCAGGGACACCTTCAACTCGATCAGGTTGCTCAGAGCCCCGTCCAGCCTGGCCTTGGATGTTCCCAGGGATGGGGCTTCTACCGCCTCTCTGGGCAACCTGGGCCAGTGTTTCACCACCCTCATTGTAAAAATTTTCTTCCTTATATCTAGCCTAAATCTACCCTGTTTTAGTTTAAAATCAGCACCCCTTGTCCTATCGCAACAGGGCCCGCTAAAAACTTTGTCCCCATCCTTCTTATAAGCCCCCTTTAAGTACTAAAAGGCTTCAATAAGGTCTCCCCGGAGCCTTCTCTTCTCCAGGCTGAACAACCCCAGCTCTCTCAGCCTGAACTCACAGGCACGGCGCTCCAGCCCTCTGAGCTTATGGACAAGTGGCTTTTAACCAGCAACAGCAAGACAAAGAAAAATCAAACTTTCTACAGAATTTTGCCTTGCCACAGTGAAAAACCTGACTATACGTCACAGCTATTGACATTTCAAGTCCATTGTCCTTGAAGTGTAGTTACAGCTGAAGCAGGCAACTGTGGGTTGTCACAACCTGGCTACAGTGCATCTGGCAAGTGTGCTGTCCGGCACCATGCTAAAAGCAGCAGCAATCAAGGCTAGAGGATGATCAAATAATTTCTGTTGTGTGTTTCATTGTGATCACCGTTTTTATCTTTGGTTTTGTAAGAGAACATTTAAGGTAACCGTGGGGAAACTGCTGGAAGCCAAAATCATGTCACAGTGCTGGGCTGCACAGACAGTGCTGGGAACCCAAATATTGTCCAGTGTGTGTGCAACAGGGAGGGCTGGATTAAGTAATGCAAAAAAAAAAAATTTACCCCACAAATAAACAGTGAAGTTCTCAATTTGTTATTTATGGGTTTCATAGCGTCAGCGATTCTCTGGCAGCGTTTCCAAGCGATGAGGTCCACCAAAGTTTGCCATGAAGATGACTTTCCTCATAAAATTCCAGAAGTGAGATATTCATTCCTGGTTACTCAATATCCAGTTCCCCAAGCAAGAAACAGAGGGTTTAAATCATCAGCGGTACACTGGGACTTCAGAGAAATTAAGCTAAGCAGTTTTTTAACACGCCTCAGTCGCCAAAAGAGTTTGCATAAAATGCATACCAATAATGAATGCTTTCATAGACTCATCCATCATTGTAAACAGGGATTGAATTCATCTGTTAATTTATTTCCAATGAATAACACGATCTGTTCAGACCAAAAAAAAGGTCTCACTACCCTGTTTTTCTCAGCCATTGAGTGTTTCCCTTTTACACCGACCACAACTCACTGGCACCTACGATGCCAGCGAAACCACCACCAGCCACATTGCTAATGCGCAGCTCAGCATCAAGGTTGTAGCTCTCCTGTATGTTTTCCCAAATCCAATTTAAAGTCATAACGTACTTTATTAGCTGCAGACAGAATATTTAAATTCAAAATATTTTTTTTTAAAGTTTCATCTTTTGAAATGGCAATTGGTGATATTCAAGCCACATGTTAGCCACTTGTTTTTAGGATAGAGGGTGTACCTTAGTACAAACCTTTCTCTGTTTCTTGAAAAAACAACAATAAAACACCCTTTGCCTTTTATCCACATCTGGCTGCAGCAAAAACAGTGACCCATGGAATTCAAAATTTCATACTTCACTGCTGCAGGCAAAGTCCAGAGGTTATTCTTGCTGTGTTTGCGAAAGATGTAGCACTGTCAGAAGGAGAAGTGCTTATTGAAAAAACACATGGGGTTTCTGTTTCCAAAAATTATGGAATTAGTCAGTGATAAGAGACTTTTTAATGCCCTCTAGCCATTCATGGGACTTCACAGGGAATGGCTAAGTTAATTGCAAGACAGGAGTAAACAGTCCATGTCAGATCTTATGCGTGGAGAGTGCCACCACCGCAGCTCAGCCGGTCTTGGTTCTCCAAGGGTCTGAAATTCTGAAGAGACTGTTAGACATAAATAATGAAACAATAGTAACCTTGAATTTAACCTTACGCTAAAGATGTTGTGATACCATAATGACTCAAGCTTCCTGAAAATTCAAGGAGGGAAGGAGTTATCAGATGAAGGATGATGAATTTAAACTATTTTCCCAATGCCACCATCCATAGATCATCCTTCTGCATTCCCAAAGACCATCAAGTAGAACTTAAATTTGGTCTGAATTAAGAAACTGGGAGTCATACTCAAATCAATATTCATCAAAGTTCATACTTTGTCAGACAAAGCAACCTGCTATAGTTCCTACGAACCCCACTCGGGAGAGGTATGAGTACAAAGACCACCATTATTATTTTATCATCCCTTTAACTTATTGCTGGAGGTGCCCAAACTCACTACTCATGTTGCTGTCCTCTGGTGAAAGGGCTTCCCCACATGTAAAGTGAGGCATTTTTGTGGGTGAGAAAATACAGTTGGGTGAACACAACTCTGTGGGAATAGAGATGTGAAAAGCCTCTGTCAGCCTCGCCATTCCCAAACGAATTTTCCTCCGTGCAGGATATAGATGAATGATGGAGCAGTAAAGTAGGCAGCTGTCCTTTGCTGCGGTGGGATTCAGGATCATGTCCTGTGGGAGAGGTTGTGCTCCGGGAGCAGTGGGGAGCAATGCTAGCTCAGGATAATCCTCCCTTTAGACGGCGGGCAGCCTCCTCCGCTCAGGTACTCTGGATGATTTAGAAGAAAGGCTATTGCAACGTGACTGATACCCACACTTTTGCTCTGCAATAAGCCCTCTGTGCAGGAGGGACAGGTCAGGAAAGGTATTTCTTCTACACAGTAAATGCAGATCTTTGGAGACAGTTGCAGCCAAACCTCTCTTTTACCTATTTTCTAGGAATAGAAAGGGAAGAGGCAGCAAAGCAGCGGCAGTGGCCGTGGTCAATGACCTGGCTCCCAGGGCAGCCTTGTCTCTGTGGTGGGGTCCCCGCACAAAGATGCCAGCTGGTGTTGGGGCACAGCAGCACGATGGCAGAGGACAAGGAGCTGCCCAATGTGAGCAGGTCCATGCTGTGCTTTTCCCCAGCGTATCTGCTGCAAGTTCAGCATGCTGCTCCTTCGAAGGGAAATGTCTGATTCCCAAATCTGGTTTTGGCTGGCATGCAAATCCCATCATCTTTCATGTGTGGGGGGGGTGGGGAGGGATGACTTTACAACTTTAATGATTGCAGAAAGATATTCATCTGCCAGTAGAACCTTTAGGAAGCACATTTCCTTCTGCCTTGCATGTGATTCTGAAAAACATTTGGTTGACATCTTTCTTTGAAGCTTCCCAATCATCCTACGTGTCTACAAAACCCGAACAGCAAACCATTGGCAGAACCACAGTTTCACAATATTTTGATTAAGGAACAACTCGTCCTCCCTGCTTTGATGCTTCCCTGTCTGTGTATCCTGGAGGCAGGATTTCAGCACTGAGAAGGCCATTGGACCTTGTCCATTTAAAGGGATGATGGTTCCTCTTTGTGGCCTGAGTTCAGGAAAACACCCTGAAAGCAAGGTATGAAGCAGGTATTTAAATGCTTTCCTTTCTTGGTGCAGACTTAAGGATGTTTAAGTCCTTTCCTGACTTACCACAGTAAAATCTCGGCACATGCCATAATAGCTACATTGAACATGCTTCAAATAGATGCAGAATAAGGATAGCTAGCATGCTTATGCTAGCATGTCTGTGCTTACAAAACATTATGCACTACAATAACCCTTGTAATTCAAACATTGACAAATGAAACAAAATAAAAGTAAAAAAACAAGTAAAAAACTGCTTTGTATATATAGTGTCATTGGCCATTCCTATTAGAAGGAAGGTCTGAGTAATAAACTCCCTATTATTTCTTTTAAACCCCAAGCCAAGTAATTCACTATAACATATTAGTCATATGGGAGCTATAGTCGAAGTATTTCTTTCCATTTGGATTGCCTAAGAGTTAACCTAGGAGAAAGACAGAGCATACTGATGACACCAAGCCCATGTAGATAAATATCATATGCTTTCCAACTCCATCACATTTGGTTTATATCAGCAGTGCTAAATTCCTCCATAATTCCCAAAATTGCATTCCAACTGGTTGACATCCACATTAGCTGGATGTTAATCCAGTTAAAAATAAATGCAAATTTTGAAAAGAAAATGAACTCATATGTGCTTGGAAAACAAACTATTCCCAGTTTGCTGTCTTTTGGGAGACATCAGCAGCCTTTCTTCCCCATTCTTTTCGAGACCATTTGAGACGGTTGCTTGAACGAGGCATTTTAAAACACAAGACCAAAGGAAAATGCAAGAGGGGAAATGACTCACCAGCTTCTCTGAAGGTCACCTTCATCCTCACCTCCAAACCAGGCCCTGTGATTTGCACAGCAAGCCAAGGGGAATGGCCTTGCCATCCGTCTGGGTCTCTGTCGCACACATTATATGGATTCCTGCCGCAGCTACAGCGTTGTTCCAGTTGCAGAGAAATGTGATTAATGAGAAAAGCTTTCCTGGCACATTTGCACCGTTTCTAAAAAGAAATGTAATCAAATTGGTATTCTTGCTTTCCTTTTTCCCCCAAGACCTGCTTGCCCACCCGTTCAGCCATACGCTGTTCCTCGGGTTATCTATACTAGCACCATCTGGTGAGTCCCAGAGATATTACAGGCTCGTTAAGAAAGTCTCAGACTAAGAGAGGAAGCACCAAAGGTGTGAGGGATATTCGCTCCCACATGGTCCCCAAGGAGAAGCTCCTGGTGATGACGGATGAGCCTGGTCCATGCAGCACTTGCCTCCCGGCCTTATTTACTTGCCCAGTTTGCTCCCCAAAGCTCCCAGGCTTCCCATGCAATAATGCACGGCGGCGTTTCCATAAGCCTGCAAGGGGGCTGGCCCATGCTGGGTCGCAGTCTGTGTCCCTGATTACAAGTGCTTTAATGTCCATTTCCCCACTCCTTTGATCCTGTCCATGGCACGCAGAAGAAAGGAAAATCTGGCTTTTGTCTGAAGCACATTTAACCCCGCTGCCCAGAAATGGGACCTTGTCAGTCAGTGGATTTCATGGGTGGATGAATGAGATCACAGCAGTCTTCAGTTCATTAAAAATAAAAGGCCTTCCTAGCTCTTGCTTTAGACCTATTAGGAAATTATTGCATTTAATGTCAGACCTTAATGGCAACAGAACAGAGTTATTACTTTCATAGGACAAATACAAGCAGTAGCTAAATAGCTCATCGGCTCCCGCGCTGGGGTGGGTTTCAGATGAGGTCCTGTTGCCCAGCTGGTATGAAACCCCCAATAACAGACCACAGATGATACCACTGCAACCAGGGGTTGAGCGGGTGTGCTGCTAAATTGGTCTGCAAACAGCAACCTGGACATTGGGATCGCATGTCCTTGTCTCCAGCCAGGATTTTCAGAGGGGTTTGATATCAGGAGCGAAGCCTGGCCATTTCTTTTTTTTTTTTTTTCCCCCACTTCAGGGACTTCCAGAATCCAGCCTGATTTCAAAATTTATGCAGGCACTTCTTCTTTAAAGAAAGGAAGCATTTGTCAGAGAAGTGCCTGTGTCTCCACATCTCTGTTTATAGCAGATGCTGATCAAAATTGAGCTACGCTGAGATAGTTCCCCAGCAAACCAGTGATGTTGTTGAGCTCGGGGCTGGTGCATTTAAATACAGCCCTCCAAAAACCTGCTCTGGGGGCGCGGGCTGCAGCATGGTATCCCCTCCTGTGAGGGAACTGTGGCAGAAGTGGGAGGGAAGGGGTAAAATGGAGCCCTCTGATCTTTTAGTGTTGAGCTCCAGGGGAAGGAAGACTGACGGCCCAGAGCAGTGTTATCTGCCACTGCTCCAGGACCTGTGTGCGCATCGGCTGGGGGGATGGATAGAGCAAGCTGGCTTTGAAATACATGCATGACATAGTGTTGGTGTTCCCCTCTCCTGAGTCTATATTGTTGCATGATCTCACATATCCACTACCACAGACATGAAGGGCGATGCTGATTTCAAAACAGGGGCAAAACAACAAGAGGCGCATTTCTGGGGCTTAACAAATTTTCCACTCAAGTCCCACCAAAACCACCACACTGCACACTTGAGGAGCACCAGCAGCTCTTCCTACACTTGGCAGTGCACTGCCAGTTCACATTGCCTTCAAACAGTCACAAAAATAAAATAAAACCCTCAGCAGCAATCAGAACCAAAGGGTATTTTCTTGCTTGTGCCAGGACCACTGCATGGTAGGGATGGAGTTTCCCTGGGCTGAACTCTTCGCCAGTGTCAAGGTGTATGAGCAAACAGCTTGCTACCAGGAGGAAAACTGGGGAAAACCAGAAAAGCCTCCGTGGTTTGTCTGTAATAAACAGGCTGGAATAACCTTTGTGAAAGATCTGCCTATCTGAAATTTCCTGGCCTAATCGCTGCATGCTGCGTGCACCCACGGGGAGTAAGCAGCTTCCTCCTGACCTGCTAGCTGATATAGTCATCTAACAGATAAAGAGAAACCCAGGTATATCCAGATGTTAAAGCTGGAGTTAAAACACTTGTAGCCAGAAAACAGACATGTTTTGAGCCGTGAGTGTAATTACCCACTGGGGCCCTCCCAAGGGATGTGGTTGACTCTCCACCACTTGAAGATTAAGATTGGGTGTCAGTCCCAGAGCATCGTTAGGCTCCTGCACGTGGGCTCGACACAGCGCTGCAGGAGATGTAGACAGCAAAGAGCAATCCCGTGTGATTTTAAAACAGACAGCTCTAGGAGGGCTCAGACCTCAGGGTTCATGTGTTGATACGTCAGCATTGAATTAAGCTGAGATTCAAATCTTCCCAGTAAATCCAGCAAGTGTTAACGTTTGTTGATGTTAATTAAGACACTGAATGTATGACTGCAGAAACGCTATGGTTATGCAAGCAAAACTCAGCCGGGCACTATCCAACAGGCTTAAAAGGCATGATGCCTAATCCTTCGGGTAGTTCTACCTGCTGTGTCTGATTTGGGGTGAAAGGAAGGTGTCTGTCAGCGCTCGCTTTCTTTCTGTGCTCACATATGTTTTTCACTGACACAGAGACAGCATCGCATCTCTCCCGTGTGCTTTAACTGCAAATAGCTAAAACATCTGATTTATACTTAGCCTAATTATATTAATCCTAAAACAAATAATCCCAGCTCTTATGTTGTCAGGGTGTAATTTTGCCGTTATTTCGAAATCACAGAAAACGGAGCTGGAAGGGAGCTCGCAAGGTCACACGGCGTAAGCGGGTGCCAAGTTCTCGCCAAACCATCCCCACAAGGCAGAGGTGCCTGTGTGGACGCCTTCGCACCAAGCAGCAGTGGAAAATCCACAGCCTGACCCAAAAATCCATGCCAGAGCATCCCTACCTTTAACCTACATGTCTTTTCCTGGAGATTAAGCCTGTGATTTCTTTCCTGGTTCCTCAGTGGACACAAAACCAGTCTATTCATTTCTTCTCTATTTAAATATTTGAGTTATAATATCATGTCTTCCCACCCCGTCCTCCCTGCTCAGGACAGCATGAGCTTGATTCTTGCCATCTTCCTGCAGAAATCTCATCGTTCTTTGCTGAACTCTCTCCAGATTTTCCTTGAAGTCTGGATTGCAAAAGCTGGACTGTTCACTGCACCTGAGGCTTTGCCAGCCCCGAGCAGAGCAGACGGGATGACAAACACATATACGGCATACGACACTCTGGTTTACACACTCCAGAGCGCTTTTGGCATTTTATACAAGTCGTTTGGCATACTGGACTGTCTGCGTGGCATTTCTGGGGCAGTCATCCCAGTCTGCGGCCCACTTCAGCCCTCTTCTGCAGCAGGCTCCCTTTTCGTTGCCCCGCTCTCCCCACCTGTCCGAGGGAAGTGCCAGGGTTTGCCTTTTTCCACACTAAATCGCATCCTTTTTATTTCAGATGGAGCCTCACTTTGTCCAGATCGTTAGGGGCTCTGATTTTGTCCAAAAAAGGTCTTATAACACCTCTGCCTTGCCATCACCTAAGCACTGTTGTTTGAAATTATTCTAGGTACAAGGGAAATTTATTTTGTTATGTTGTTATTGTTGTTTTTTAATAAACCAACAAAGAGAAAACCTAAACAAACACCTTCTGGCTTTCCAAACCACCCCGAGTGCTGAACATCGACATACCAGTGACAAGGGTAGTTTTTCTCAGAATTTATCCAGCATCTCCAGGCTTTGGCTTCCTCCGATGGAAACACTGGAAGAAATGGTTTTATTTATAGTAGTTCATTATTTCCACTTTCTTTCCCAGCTTTTACACACTCTGAAAAGTTTTTGACACATTATTTGGGAGACAACTCCAGCCTAGTTTTTTATTTTACCCAAATCTGTTTGTTCGCTGTTATTTAAGTCCAGTGTTGAGCTAAGCTTAATAATGGTGTAGTGTAAAACCAGGATAAACCTTAAATGAACTGCAATGCCTGCATAGACATTTTTAATTTTAATTTAAAACAATTCAGCAGAATGGGGCTGGCCAGACCTAAAGGTTTTCTCTGCTGCTCTTGGAGCTACCTCAAGTACAGGGGCAGTTTAGGTACCAGAAATGGTATTTTAGCTCAGATGAACTGCTAAGCCTCATGACCTGGGCTGAACACTGCATGGGTACCTCTACACCACCCTGGCTTTTAAAGCTCTCTTGCAGAGGTTGGGATGAATTTGGAGCACAGAGTGAGAGCAGGAGAGTTTGCAAGTGAAAGAAAATAGAGCCAGCTACGACATTAGAAACACAACCAGGGAGTAAGTGTTTGGAGAATGAGATGTTTAAAAATAATTGCAGTGCTGTGCTCTCTGAATGATTAGTCCTGACGATAGGAAAATGTGCCTTATTTCAAGCCTGGGCTAATCCTGAGGACTTAGGGCTGTTGCAACAGGGCCCCATTCTCCCTCGGTGGGCATCAGGATGAAGGAGGACTTCCTCACCGCTGGGACAAACAGGCCCCACGTGTACACAGACAGAAAGACAGCAGTCCTTGGCTAACACAGCGAAAACCACTCAAAATCCTGAGAGTTTCCAAACCCTGGTCAAACACCTCATATGCACTGCCAAAGAAGATCTCAAACCACCTGGGGCTCTGAAACAATTTTCTTTAGCTCTCCTGCAACCATGAGTGCACTAAGGTTGCCTCACCGCAAGGGCAATCATTTCTGAACCTGCTTTTAAAATAAAATTAAAGCTGTTTATGACGGGGTCACGTGACGTGCCAGCATGCAATGGGCATTTCAGCCTTATGACCCATCCAAGAGGCAGAAGCAACACTAAAGCAGCATCTGGTAAGAGAAAAGTAAGGAAAAAAGTAAATAATCCAATACTACTCTTGTGAATCACTGCTACGCTGTGGGGCTGAATACACAGAGGAGTAAATACACATATTACACAACATTGCATTCAAAAGAAAGAAACTCTTCCAAAACTGTTGTGGTTTAACCCCAGCCAGCAACTCAGCACCACGCAGCCGCTCCCTCCCTCCCTCCCTGCCCAGTGGGATGGGGGAGACAATTGGGGGAAAAAAGTAAAACTCGTGGGTTTATATAAAGACAGTTTAATAGGACAGAAAGGAAGAAAATAATAATGATAATAATAAAATTACAGTAATAATAATAAATGAATTGGAATACACGAAACAAGTAATGCACAACGCAATTGCTCACCACCCACTGACCGATGCCCAGTCAGTTCCCAAGCAGTGATCCCTCCCCCGGCCAACTCCCCCCAGTTTATATACTGGGCATGACGTCCCATGGTATGGAATATCCCTGTGGCCAGTTTGGGTCAGCTGTTATGGCTGTCTCCCCTCCCGTGCCCCTCCGGCCTTCTTGCTGGCTGGGCAGGAGAAGCTGAAAAGTCCTTGAGTTAGCCTGAAAACTACGTAGCAACAGCTGAAAACACCAGTGTGCTATCAATATTATTCTCATACTAAATCCAAAACGCAGCCCTGTACCAGCTACTAGGAAGACAATTAACTCTATCCCAGCCAAAACCAGGACAAAACCAAAAGCCACCGTCGGAGCTAGTGGGTTACAGCTGAGGTTCGCAGAGCTGTCCCCTCTGTATCCACAGCACTGAGTCGCAGCATACACATCTCAGCATCTCTTGTGTGTATTATTAATCCAAATCGGAGCGGATCCCAGACAAACTGTCCTGCTTTCCTGGCTATGTATGAGAACAAGCTAAAGCTTAACAAGCGCTTACCGCGGTTTTGATGTACAGCCATAACCCAGGTTTGCCTGATTTGCAAATCTGAGTGAACTCCTAGCTGGACTGGGATGAGTCTCATCTTTCCCACCACCTGGCAATTAATACTAATCCACTTTGAAACCTTCAGTCTTTACCACCCAAAAAAATTCAGCCTTGTGATTTTGTTTCTTCTCCCTTTGTGCAATAATAGTATATCCCAGAGGTAAAAGCAATGTTTGTTTCCAGGAAACAACAACAACAACAACAACAAAAGTCTTCACTGAATTAATGAATTCCATGTGCATCTGTGAAAGGACATTCATCTCAGCAGCTCATTGATGAGCAGCTCAGTGAAACCTACTGCCATCACAGCTGGCACAGCGTTCTGGACTGGGTTTTCTCCTGGATGGTTCCTGTGCCTTAGACCCCATCAGTGCTGCTAGGGCATGTCACAGCTAAAAGAAAGGAGACTCTGAGTCCTGGAAACATGTATGTGGGAGGGAAGTCCCTGCCGAGCCACTTGAGTGCACAAGCGCTGGGTCCTCAGCTGCCTCAGCCCTGTCTGGGCTTCTCTGCGTGGCAGGGCAGACAGCCAAGGCAAAAGCAAATGCTAAGAGTGAAGCTGTGTTTTGCGATTCATCAAGGTGAGATGCTTTTAGGGTGATATGAACAACTGATCTATGCATGGAAGCATGCATAAGAATAGAGATTATACCTGCAGTTACATCAGGTAGGAGAAAAATGCAAGGCAAAGAGCCAAGATCAAGAAAAATTAATACCTCCCTGTGGTATATAATTGTGCAATTAGGTATGTGTGATAGGTGGCAGGTGAGGATCTATCTTGCTATGAAACGCTGTAGCAAAGAAACCCTAAAAGCCCAGTAAACTGTTCCCATATAACAGTCCCTAAATTCCAAGACATGACCCATGTCCTGTCTTGAAAGTTCCATCTGTGGAGCGCACAAGTCTTTTTTCCCCTGTTACCATGCTTGAAAATTCCCCACTCATGCTTCTGTATTAAGCCAGCCACAATGCATTCATCAGGAACGTGTTTGTATGCTGTCTTCTTACATGGGACAAAAGCATTTTTGGGTGGCCAGGAGCAGTGCAATAACAGAAGGCACGAGCCCACATTGCTCCACTACTAAATAATCTCCTGTACCGCTGGGGATTCGCTTTTCCGCTAACCACCCCCTAATTAATGCAGTTAGGCACTGCTCTAATTCCATGCCTGCATCACAGTCCAAGTCTAAGCCTGCTCCCACAGACATCAATGACAAACTTGCCATTTATTTCAATAACAGCAGGATTGGACCACGAATACCCACCTTCACCTGACCTTCAACATGCAAGGGAGTTAAAACTTCTCTGTCTCTGGCTTTGCTCTTCTCCTTCCCCTGCCAGAAGCTGTAGAAGGCTAAAAAAGTTGCACCTGAAACGCCACCAAGAGCTGCTGCATATGCCGTGCATAGTCCTCAGCATGAAAAAAATGCATAAAGGGCATTTTAAGAGAGGTATCATATAATGAAAGTATAATAAGTTTCCAAAATTAGTAACACAGGAGGGTTTTGCATGGATCCAGAAGCGTGCCACATTTTCCAGTGATGTGCCTCCCATACTCTACGGAAAAACAGCCCGAGCCCAGACTTTGCCGCCTCTGCTTTGATGTGGGTGACTGGTGTGCCCACAATTTCCCCCTCCTGCCCAGGCACTGCTGTACATTTATCACAGCAACCCAGCACTCCTGACTGGTAGCATTCACTGATCTCCCCTTTACTTTACTTCTCCCAATTACGTATTTTGAGGAATCTCGCTGGCTTCAGGTGGCAGCAAGCATGCTTTTGGCAGCAAGGGAAGATGGTCGAAGCCCCAGCTGTGGTCCTCAGGCATCCACGTCTTAGTCTCAAATCCAAACCCCTTTGCTGTGACCTGATGCCCTAGTGTATCTGTTTACCGTCTTCCCTTAGCTCTTTTTTTTTTCATTGTTTATAAATATTTGCAGGATTGAATTTAATGAGCAAAACCATTCATTTTCATAATTCTGGTCTTCCACTGAAGGCACTGGGGGGGGTTGTGTGGCTGCAGTAAGATCCAAATCGTTCTTTCATTTGAAACACCATCATAAAATAAAATGAGTTTGTTGAAAAAGTGGAGTCCAGCCATGTCCACGAAGGCAACTCATTACGGCTGACTCGTCTTTCTCAGTGCTATTGACACAGAGGAACTTGAACAAAGTCGGATTGTGGTAAATTGGTGTGAATTCTGTGCGACTGTCGAACAAACGGACTTCTAAAATGGGTGGTTTTCTTCTTCCCGCAAATGGCATTTTTTTCTTCTCTAAAATGACTTTCGTTAAATTCTCCCACTGAAATGTGCTTGGTGTTTAATAATAGATGTATTGCATATTTAAAAGCAGCTGGTTTACTTAAATTAGTTCTACTGAGCTTTAGCAAATTTATAACAAGTATCTCAGTATTTTCTTGTTGCATGTACATGAAACCAAAAGTGTCAGATTCTCTGCCCTGTTGTGGTGGCAGAAAAAGGGAATAAACACAGTCAGAATCAGGCCTAAAGGTTTCTGATACATTTAAGATGTTTTATGGCTAGATTTTCCTCTCAATTCTTCTGGTTTTTGTACCCCAGAAGCCAGGAGAGAAACATCTTTATAAGAGAGAGGAGATCAAGCCTGGGTTAAAGAACCAGATACCATTTATTCCCAGTCTGGCACATGACCCCAGAGTATATGGTAAGAAGTGTGAATAAAATGACACAGACCCCCTCACCAGAGACTAGTGAGTCTGTTTATTTACTCAGCTTATACAGTCCTTGTTTTATACGTGGATGCACATGAATAACAACAAAATTTTAAGCCTGTGCCAGCTGGTTTGTTTAAGACTCCGACTACTTTTACACCCAGGGCGTGTTGAAAGGAGTGGAAACGCCTTCCCACGATGAAACCTACCCACCCACCAGTCCCCATCGGAGAGCCTTGGCCCCTCTTACCCTAACCTCGTTTCTTAATGAACTCTCTCCTCTCTTTTAAGCACTCTACAGATGATGTTAAGGCACTGAAAGGGCTTTACACAAATGACCAGATATATTTTCATCATTCCCTTGTGGTTTTTAAATGATACTTCCAATAGATCTACCACGATATGAACTGAACTGGGTTTTTCCCAGGGTTTTTCTCCTTCTTTGAACACTTCTTTCCACTGCATCAAGCATTCAAGTAGACCCAGTAGATCCTTCTCTTCCTCCTGTGCTCTGCATCTCTCCCAGTACAGCAACATCCCAGCATCTGTCCTCCCCAGATCTTTCTTTTCCATTGCCAAGCCCTGGATTCTAGCAATGATGCTATGCTGGAAAGGTAATGGCGTTTAATATTTAGCCTTTAAGAAGTCTTATGAGATTTACAGGTTTTAAGTGAGCAAGGGAAAAGAGCAATTATCAATAGCTGTTACTTTTGTCAGCCCCTTTACGTCTACACTTTAGTGCTTTGCATTCTTTCTACTTGTGGGAGGACACATCCTTTTTTCTTCTCAGTCTTTCATGTCTTTAAACACGGGAAGAGCCTTGATGCCACACTCTTTTTTCAATCTGCTGTATGGACTGCTTTGCCTTTACAACTTACAGCGGTCGTGAGATCTGAGGGTTTGACCTGGACCGACTGCAGGGATGCTGCATGGGATATGTTTTTCTGATGGTTTTTTTCTGGCAATCCCAGAAACAGCCTGAAGCCCCAGGTCTCTCTGTGGATGCTCCAGGTCTGCCTGGTCCTTGGTGTGACAGGTTTCATCTGCCCTCGCAGCACATCCCATTGTGGCCTTTCTGGATCATACGACGGGACCAACAGGGCGAGGGGGGAGATGAAAGCAGCCAGGCATGACCCACCTTGGTGTCTCCCACCCACACCGTGGGGGAGTGTCCCTGGCAAACTCATTTTGCTGAACTTGCAAGTAAAATAATTTGATTGTGATTGTTCAGTGGAGTCACATGAACAAAAATGCCCGTAAGTTCCTTTTCAGGAGGCTGAACGTAACACGGTCAGGATCGGGGTGAAGCTGGGAAAAACACCTCAGTTAAGCATTAGAGGAGTTTGTGTTCACCAACCCTTGTGGCCAGAAAAGAGACTGGGTCTGAACTTTTTTGTTTCCACTTATCCCTCATTTACTAATCCAGAGTTTCTAACACTTGTAATATTCTGCTTTATTATTATGCATTAGCCTAAGCTTATAATGAACATGGTATGAGATATACATGGTGCAGCATATTATGAACAGCTCTGATTGACGGTGCCGTGCAGTGATGACAGCGCTGTGTTTTGCTTTCATTTTTGGAGACTAAGTGGCTTACATGTGGTCCCGTTTAAAGGATGTCTGGGTGGCAGCTGCCTTCCCCTATGTGCTTGTGAGAGGGAAATGAACTTTTCAGTCCTGAAATACTGTAAAAAGGGGTTATGTAAAAAGGCTGCATGCAGCTATTGAAGGGGGAAAATATCCTCTCCAGACAATGTGACTTCCTGTTTACAAAATACAAATGTTTTGGACATTGCTCTGAAATGTCATGCAAGATTTTTTATGCTTTCCAGAGCAGTGTCCGGCTTGGGATCAGAATGATTTTTTTGAGAGCACTGTCCTCAGAGAATGGGACATCTTTGAGGCTGTACATCTGAAATCGTCAGTCTGTTTCCCAAATTTCAGCCTCTCTCTTTAAACACGGAGACCTCATGTTTAGGGATGCTGAGCCTGTGCCCACAGCAGCACCCTTCCAGGGATGGGGAGCCCATTGCCCTTGTCTGGGAGGCAGCCATATACCCGTGACTTCATTCTTTTCCATTTGCAGGCACTTTGCACTTTAAAAACAATGCAGCACTGAAAAAGATGAAACCCATATACCTGATGTAGCGTTAGGATGAGAAAAAACAATTCTACTTCTGAATGCAGGAGAAAGGATCAGCCCGTTCATTTTCTGAACAGAAAGAGAGGAGTGTCACTAGTCTGGGAAATGTTGTGAGCCGCCATGGCAGTCCCATGAAATGCCTCTCTTCATCAGGGCCAAGAGGTATTTATCTCTGTTACTGTGTAAGGCTATCTTAAAGCCCATGTGGAAGCCAAAGGTGGGAGCTATAAACACCCCCTGCGGTTCTTCCTATGGGCCATGGCTGAATAGGACCTGACAGCATATATCTCCTCTCTTTTCTTCGATGCTGGCAAGCAGTATTTTTTTTCCCCTTTTGCTTTTCTATGGCATGGACTGTCCCCACAGCTCAGCGCTCCTTTGCAGAGGGGAAGCCAAGGCCAATTGAGGAGCTCTTGTTGTGCTTTGGCACCAAACAGCAGGGCTGAGGAGCGAGTGAATAAGCGAACGAGTCCTGCCAAGACAAAATGGTCACTTTAAGTGGAGTTGTGGCCTCCAGTGACAAAGTACAAGGAGGCTGCCAACAGAGAGCTGACCCAGCAAAATGTTGGTTTATTTATACATTTCGGCTTATGCCGAATGCGTGCACTGTACTATATTCCCGGAGGGGAGAGGAGGGTGGAAGGAGCAAGGGGGAACCGTGTGATGAAAAATATACTCTGTAAAACACACAGGCTAGGGCTGCACATTGGAGGTGTGGACACTGGTTTCCAGGGAGAAAATCTCCCAAGGGACACCCAGAGGTCCCTACTTCCCACTTAGGAATCACAGCCTGACAGTACTGAGGGCTGGTGCATATAGTATTTATTATATCTGGTACCCAGGGGGAAAATGGGCTGTAGGCACTCCTTACATGGTCTTCCCATCCCCGGTGCTGGACGCAGACGTGAACCACCAAGCTCCCTCCTGCACTCTCCACCATCACTCAGGGCACCCACGGATGGACTGCACAAGGCTGTCCCCTGTGACCCCAAAGCTGAGCAGCTCTGCTGAGTCTCTACCATCGAAGGTTCCTCATATTTGAGATTAATTTCCTTCTCCTTTCAGCCACCTCTGTCATACAAAGGGGAAGAGATAGGGAAGGAGATCTGGGGTCCATGGTACAAAACCTGCACCAGTTTGGATCCTGCTTCTCACACGTCTATAAGGATAAAACAAACAAATCTCATTTTCTTTGGTTTCTCTGGGATTTTTGTTTGCACTGTTGTTCCGCTTGTTGTTAGAGTGGTTACTCTGATAAGCTGTGTCCATGAAGCAGTTAAATATGAGCACTTGTCTTCAGTGTGTACAAGTCACTGTTTGGGTCTTTCCCATCTTGCACGCAATGTACCTCAAATGCTCCATAGATAGTCAGAAAATACACAAGTTAAAATTGCGTCTTTTTTTTTCAGCACTAGAAGACAGGCACAGAGAGAGGGAGACCTCTCTCAGGCTCCTTGCTTCTGTCTGCTCCCTAAATAACACATTAATCACCCGGACAATGTAACTGAACTCCAGGCTGCTGCCTTCTGCCTTGAAAAATGTACTATCATTTCTGAAATATTAGTATCTGGGAAGTAAGGTTGTTGTCACTGTGTTTTTCTGAAATCTGACATAGTCTGGAGAGTCTGTCCTCTTGGGAGCACTGACTGGGTCCAAGGGCTCGTCTGAGGAATGCATAAAGTCTTCCCTGCTGATAAGCTGAGGAAGAGTGCAGTGCTCTGTCCTCCACCACACCTAACCTGGATGAACCTTGTGTTACTGTATAGGCAAATCCCAGTTTGGTTCAGAGCAGCTGGTTTTATTGTTTAAATTGATTTTTAACATTGCATTTCTGCCCATACATCATTAAAGGGCTGTCTAATTCCACATGAGGCCATATGGATTTCTCAAAGTGTATAAAATATCACGCTGAGATGAATTACGAATGGTCCAAGCAGAGTATTAAGCTGTGTAGGAAGAAAACATCTTTCTCATGACAAATCCCAGAACCAGCCTGGCAAGGTTATCGACAGAAAAGTCAAACCAAAGCATTGACATTGTGGCATGGGGGGGTCTCAGCCTCAGTAAAACACCATGGGGCTCAGTGAGAGGAGGAGAGGCATGGCCTCGGGGTGTCCCGAAGGACCTTGGTGGCCATGGGCTGGCTGCAGACTGGCCCAGTGAAGCATAATCAGGGAACCTGCCCTGCTCACAAAAGGAACAAGAGGAGCAAAACTGAAAAAGAATTTAAAAAATTGAGTTTGCATCCAAGTCTCAGAAACAATAAATGAGGAAAAAACTGCCTGCAAAAGCATTGCCTTGCTAAAGGTCTGCTGGGGTCAAGGCAAGCACATGTCTGTGTGGCGTTAGGGCATAATATCTGGTCAGAAAGCGAGATAAGGCTGAAAAGAGAGAAGAAGGAGGCACAGGGGAAATCTGGAGGCAGACATTGAAGGTCCTGTTTGTTCCCCTGGGCTCTGTGCTTCAAGTGATGGAGAAAGCCATGCAGCTCTCGCCTTCCATCTACCGGGGCTGCAAGCCTTAATTTAAGACAGCAGCTAAAATTGCTTCCTTTGGACTGTGACAAACCCACTCAGCTCCAGGGCAGGAGACTGAGACGTTTTGCAGTGAATATCACTTACTTTGAGTGAAAGGCTGTTGGAGTAATAGGCAACTGATGTAGCCTGTTGCCCTTTTGCAGAAGCAAAGAGGTAGCCAAGAAAGAAAAAATATTAATAACAACATGGTATCTGTCATAAAGGAAGGCAAAGGAAGGCAAATGGAAATGTTAAGTGGAAGCTACTGAGGGGGCTTTGTCATCTTTGGAGTATTGCTTTCCCCACGGATGCTCATGCGGCAAGGCATCTTGCCATGGTGCCGAGCAAGACTTGGGTGAGCTGAGTCCTTGTGTCCTTTAGAAGTGGCACGGGATGCAACACAGGGATTCCTTGCGGTATGTCGCACACCGAGTGACTGTTACACCCTCCTTGGGGTACTGGGGAGACAGAAAGGCGGCGTGCAAAGGGGAGCGTACTGTTTGGACACACAAACACACGCTTGTCTGTCGTGACGAGTCTACTTTGTGACCCCATCACATCTGCCTCAATCAATCTTCATTTGGCTTTGAACATCGATAGATGGCTCAGCAGGTTTTGATTATGGCAATGCAATCAGCACTAGTGATGAGCTGTGGAAAATTCCCCCTCCACCCTTATCTCTTTATACTTAAAAAGCTGGCTGGGCATTGCTGATTTTCACATTGCTGGTGGAAGGATCAGGCTGGGAAGGCTGACCAGAGACCAGCACACTCGGAGGGAGTGGGGAACAGATTTCCCTTGCCTTTTCTTGCTTTTAACACTAACAACCTGGTAATGCCTCCCAGCTTGCTGCTTCCTGCAGCCAGGCCCGTGTTTGCCTTGCTGAGTAATTCCATTTTGTTATTTTAAAATTATAATACAAAAAAAAAAAGCATTAGGCATGATTTTTTAGAGCAGGGAAGGCGGCAATCTTTTCCACATTTGATGAAAATGAGACCCTTGCTCTACCAGCAGTTACGGGCATGATGCTGAGTGAAGCTGGATGGTCTGTGTGAGGCAGGTGGCTGCACTGGAGGGTCCTTCTGGCCCTAAAATGGACTAATAACCCTTCTGAAAAATAGTTTCATTTTTTTGTGCATATTAGAGAAAACTGTAAAGAGCTGAAATGAGCTTGGGGAGTAGCCAGGGAGTATGCACACCCCTATGGCTTTGTGTGGCCAGTTCATCTCACTGCCAGTATTAAACTGGCAACATTTATTGGTTTACAGAAATGTCTGTAGAACTCCTGGTGCTGACGTGCTATAGACCACTTGCTGCCTTGCTGGCCAGTGCTTCCCTGCTGTTTTCCCATCTGCTGCACACAGCGGTCAGACAAACAGAAATTGCTCACTCTCAGCTTACTTGCCAGCAAGGACAATTGGCTGTCTGCTGTTCTCGTGGTGTGGAGGGGCTGCGGAGCCACTCAAAACCATCTCTGCTGTATTTTAGCAAGGGGACTCTCCAGTTGTGCAGCACCAGCAGTGCAGGAAGGGCCTGAGTGCTTCCCTGGCAAAGCAGCTCTTGCTTAGGGTATGGTCAGGCTGTCAAAAAAAAAAAAAAAAATGCTGTGTCACCTAACATCAGGCTGTGATGTACTCATTCAGAGCGGTGCTGACAAAAGACTGCTCCAACTTCTAGGGAAGCACAATGCCAATGTATTGACTCAGCTGTGCTGCTGAGCAGCAGCATGTGTTGGGCTCTCCAGCTGAAGAAGGGGAAGGATGGCATTTGCTGCTGCTCGCAAGCACTGACACTGCTTCATCGGTTTGCGTGCAGCATCTTTTGGTCCTTGGTCCAGGTTTTGGCAAAGAGAAATACCTCACATACTGGGTATTATCATAATTATAATTTTCTTTTACAGAGTAAAAAGAAACATCGAAGCTTCCCTCAGCTGAGTCACAAGATGCTGGAAGTGCAGCTTTTTTAACAGGCAAAGATGCAGTCTTGCCTTTTCTTAGATATTCTAATATTTTACAAGACCAGTGTGGCTCAAGTCAAATTTGCTGTGGGAAAAAATGTACAGCTCCCACAGCCTGGAATGGCAATGTTTTCCTGAGCTCTGAATCAGAACCCTTGATAACAGGGAACCGATAATATGTTTGGAGCTGCACAACCCAGAGGCTAAACAGCAGCTGCAGACCAAAGGCCAGCTCAGTGCTTCTAGGCAAACCACAAGCTCATTGTGGAACAAGACTCATCATGTTGTTCAGGCGCCAACTCAAATTAAGGAAAAAGCTTCCAGGGACCCACTCTAGAGAGGATGGAGGGATGCTCAGAGGAAGATGCCTTCTCCATGGCTCCATCATCTCCAGGACATCTCGGCTGCATCCATGCTGATAAATGAAACGGGACCAGAGCCGAGCATCCCACAGATGCCTGCACTAGTCTGTACTTATCAGTTTCTCACATGCTGCTGTTCTACTTGGCATGGGCTGCCTAGTGCTCCCCCAGGGAGTTCAGCACGAGCAGAAGAAAACACAAATCATGCAGTCTGCAGATGTTGTTACCTAGGCTTTAGTAAAGCCTTTGAAACCATTTCCCATGCCATTCTCCTGGAGAAACTGGCTGCTCATGGCTTGGATGGGCATACGCTTCACTGGGTAAAAAACTGGCTGGGTGGCTGGGCCCAAAGAGTTACGGTGAATGGAGTTAAATCCAGTTGGTGGCCGGTCACAGGTGGTGTTCCCCAGGGCTCAGTATTAGGGCCAGTTCTGTTTAATATCTTTATCAGTTATCTGGATGAGGGGATTGAGTGTACCCTCAGTAAGTCTGCAGATGACACTAAGTTGGGCGGGAGTGTTTATCTGCTTGAGGGTAGGAAGGCTCTACCAAGGGATCTGGACAGGCTGGATTGATGGGAAGAGGCCAACTGCAGGAGGTTCAACAAGGCTCAGTGCCGGGTCCTGCTCTTGGGTCACAGCAACCCCGTGCAACGCCACAGGCCTGGGGAAGAGCGGCTGGAAAGCTGCCCAGCAGAAAAGGACCTGAGGGTGTTAGTCGACAGACGACTGAGTATGAGCCGGCAATGTGCCCAGGTGGCCCAGATGGCCAAGAGCATCCTGGCTTGTATCAGAAATAGTGTGGCCAGCAGGAGTAGGGAAGTGATTGTCCGTCTGTGCTCGGCACTGGTGAGGCCGCACCTCGAATACTGTGCTCTGTTTTGGGCCTCTGACTACAAGACAGACATTGAGGTGCTGGAGCGTGTCCAGAGAAGGGCAGTGGAAGCTGGTGAGGGGTCCAGAGCACCAGTCTTACGAGGAGCGGCTGAGGGAACTGGGGCTGTTCAGCCTGGAGAAAAGGAGGCTGAGGGGAGACCTTATCGCTCTCTACAACTGCCTGAAAGGAGGTTGTAGCGAGGTGAGTGTTAGTCTCTCCTCCCAAGTAACGAGCAACAGGACAAGAGGGAATAGCCTCAAGGTGCACCTTTAGATTGGGTATTAGGAAAAATTTCTTTGCCGAAAGGGCTGTCAAGCACTGGAATAGGCTGCCCAAGGAAGTGGTTGAGTCACCGTCTCTGGACGTGTTAAAAGACGTGTAGATGTGGTGCTTAGAGACATGGGTTAGTGGTGGACTTGGCAGTGCTAGGTTAATGGTTGGACTTGATGATCTTAAAGGTCTTTTCCAGCCTAAACGATTCGATGATTCTATGGACAAGGCAGGTCCCTGTCTGCCCACAGACTGGTCCCCGATTTGAGTTGTGGGAGCTGTGTGTCTTCTGAGATTGAAGACTGCCAGGGGCTGAGCTGGGGCCAAGGCTGCCGGAGAGAGCCCCCTATTCCCCTCTGTCCCGCAGTCCGTATTGTCCTCACATCCAAATGCCTTCCAGGAGGCGAGGGATGCAGTCACAGCATGTCACATCGTTCCTTTGGCCCTGGCAAAGCCCCTGTGGAAACTCTTTTACCTTGTATGGCTTATAAAAGAATAGTTACATTTTGGGACAAGGGGGATTTCTGTATGATGCACATGCAGGTCTCCTTTCTTGCCCTGGAAGGTCTCAGCCAGGTCAGTGAACACTGTGAAGTCCCCACTTCCCCTGCCAGCAATAAGGGTGCTTGAGATATGAAGAGATGCTGTCATCAGGCAGATCATGGTCCCCAAATTATTTACGCAGTTCCTAGTGAATTACTATCTTGTCTTCCAGTTACTCAGCCATTGCCACTCATTTTGAGCACAAAGTGCTGTTTCACCCTGAATTGTCCCAGCTCTGCCTCCTGGGCTCCCCTGCCTGTGCCCTGATCAACATTGGGATGATGATCACAATTGCAAGGGGCACTTTTGCACTTTCCACTTATTTACACTATATAATGATACAATATTACACCCACTTTGCACTGATAAGCAGGGGAACCTATTAAATCAAGGCAAAACCCCAGTAAGATACCACTTAATATACTACCAAGGCTTCTTAGGCAGTCTCCTGGAGGTGTTGGTTGGATCTGCTCTTTCTGCTTTCTCCGGAGTGAATTTAATGCTTCCCTCCAAATATACACAGCCTAGACGGGGCAGAGAAGAGGAAAGTTCATTCCTTTGAGGCCACTTGGCTGGAGGCTGTGACAAATGCCTGTGATGGTAAGGAAACGTAAAACAGTCCCAGGTGGTAGCATGGCGTTGCCAAGCCTCCTCTGTTCCCCTGCACGAATTTTGCCACTTTGGGGCTCAGAGCCAGCCAGGAGCAGACCAAAGGGGCACCCTTGCAGGCTGGCTTGGCTGGCTGCCGGCCATCGTAACTAAGCACCTTCCCCTTCAAACCACAAATGGCAAGGGTGCGACAGATTTTCCTAGCCTTCTTTTATTTCCCTTTTACTTCTGGTTCAGTGTGGATGACAAATAATGTTTTAAGCTCATCGAGGAAATGACCTCAGATTTTAAGTTCTTTCCTGGGGCAGCTTTGAATATTTAAATGTATATGTGTGCTTTTCTGCTTCTTTCTTCTCTCCTACACATCCGATAAACAGCTTCCCCTCTAGAAACGAATAGAGGATGATATCATAGCTCAGTGAAATGCACTTGTTGCTTTAGCCCTCCTTGTGTTTCTACGGGCTCACTCAAATTTCACTGAAGTTGGCTCTGTTTCAAAGCCTCGGATGATGGATCACTGGGCCAGATTTCTCCTCTTGCTTTTACCATTCCAGAGGTACATAAGGCAGCAAAATTAATAATGCTGTGATTTTACTAGGGAATGTTATACATTACCAACCATGGACTCTTGAATGTAGGTATTTACCATGACCGCCTTGCTGGCTCATTTAAGCACTTCCCTTTCTGTTAGGTCCGGGTCCTTACAGCAGCTCTGTCAGGTGGAGCTAGATTCATTTCTATTTTGCGGAAGGAAGCAAAAAAGGAGAATTTGTTGTAGGGATAGGAGTCACCTCACCTACGCATAGCTACCCATATCAGCTAGCTTCCATTTTAGTCAATGAAGAGACACTGGCACCTCCATGGTGCGGATCGTAGATGTCCACAAAATGCTCTGGAGACTTCTTCCTCCCTTCACTGAGTACAGATGTAGCTGGGGCATAGCGAGATGAAATCTGCCCTAGCTGCCTTAGCTGAGGACCCACATCAAATGTTTATGGGATCATAAACATCAACTGTTTAGTTCCTTTTAGGCACTAAAAGGAACTGTCTTCCTCTCCCACGCCTCTAGGCTTCATGGTCACTTCTTCCGAGTCCCAGCACTTGCCTGTGAGCTCAGCCCTACCCAAAACTCAGTAAAGACCAGATCTCTGGGCCATCTACAGAGAAGCATTTGCAGAAAAGAGATTGGGGTGTCACACATCACGGCAATAACGGTGCTCAAGATTTCACTAGAGAAAAAAACAGCTATCCAAGAAAAGATAACTTCAAGCTGAACATATTTTAGGAAAGATTATTATTAGGGCTACTGCTATACTAAGGTAAGTCTCTTTTGTTGCATGAAATAGGGAATATTAATGCAGCTTTGCAGCCTTCCGTTAGCAATAGCCACCCCAGGCCAGCAAGCCAGTGCGTTATGAAAAGGCACGTGGCACTTTTTAAAGACCAGTCATCACAAACCACTTGATTTCTTCTGACCCTATCCAAAGTCCTTCTATAAAACGAATATCAAGAAAGCCTGACACTTACAGTTTTTCTTTTTGAGGGGAGAGGGAGGAAGACTTACAGTCCATTATAGCCTCCCTAACACGATCTGCAACTCCATCATGCAATCACCAAAGTAAAAAGAGGGAGACTCATGGTGCTTAGCGTGCTTTGCCTCAGCGATGTTGATTCAATCTGCATCTTGGTAAATGAACTTCATTTCTGTCAAGTCTCTGAGCACCTCACACAAAAATGTCAGAATAACCCTGTTCAAGAGTAATTCTGAAGAAGGTGGAACCACAGGAGCGCTAAGGAGGGTTAGATATCCGGTTTGCACCCAAACCTCAGTCAGTGGAAGAAGGATAACATCTCCATGATTATGCTTCTCCAGCCATTTTATTAATCCCTTTGCCACATGGATGTAAAGTGCTACTTCCTCCTTCCTCCGGAGAATTCAATCATCTGGTTTGTGCACCAGCGGTGATAAAAAAATGTACCATTCAAGTTAGGCTCAGGATGAAGATATTTAAAGACAGGCAGACAAGCTGAGGCAAAGGCAGTTGGTTATGGGAGACTGCTAAAGGCCCGCAGATGAGACAGGCTCATTGCCTTGAGACATGGTGTGAATAATGTTTCAGGGTTTGTTTTCTGGAGCTGCTTTTTTGAAGGGCTCAAATGCATTTTTTATACTTACAGGCACTATTGTGCTCCATCCCACTGGTGCACACACTGCACCCATGAGGCAGTGTTTTGAGGCTCCTGGGACCTAGGAACTCATTTCTTATCCAAACCGTAACTGAAGAAACTTCACTGCCAAACCACTGCAGCTGACTCCATTTGACAGTTTAGATCAGGATGAGTATCAGTCCAGGGTGGTGGGAAAGGAAAAAGGGGAGACAGACAAACTAAGAAGAGTTATGCTTAAAATGACACTGTGCTATGCAAAGTCTCACTGAGCACAAATATTCATGAATAGGGAAAAGGAAATAATACACCTGAAAACTCAAATAATGTGAAGAGTTTCCAACTTGCAGCTGGAGATGCTGGTTATTTCTGCACCATTTGAGCATGTTGAGTACAGGAGATGTCCTACATCTGAAGGCACACACCTGAGAATTTCTTTTAGCACAATTTTAATGAACTGCTCATATCATCAAGGAAGAAATAAACCAAGCAGAAAGGCTAGCAAACAAACTGTCAGCCCAGGACAAAGCAGCAAAGTCATAACTGAACAAAAAGAGCGGTAGACATAAAAGTAAGGATGATGTGATTTTTGACACACCTGGATGTCACTTCTCCCCCCTGCTCACCGCCAGTGTTCCATGTCAGCAGAAATACGTTGGACCCCTCAAGAGCAATAGCAAAGACTGGGGAACAGATCCAGCGTGCAGTGAGAGCTTTCAATAACCGCAGTGATCATGAGCTCAGGCCCAGTATGACAGAGTATTGGTTTGCTCATTTGGGTTTTGTTTCTCAGGTAAAACTTTTCACCTCCTCATTCGGTGAGAACAAGTCATTAGACATTTTTAGGATCCTGACTTGCTTGCATGAGTTGACAGCCCAAGAGTATTTGCCAAAAGTTGGGAAAATGCCAAGTTTTCATTAAACCTCTTGTAAACCCCAAACTGCCGTCCTGCGAGGCTACATCTGGCAAGGAAGCCATCTGCGATTCGTATAGTCTTGCTCCAACAAAACGACAACAGTGTGAAAAACTCTTTTCTCTAGTCGGCAGTGAACTGTAAAAGTAACATTAGTAATAGCTTCTGCAGGCTCAGTAATGACATAATTGACATTGGCTGAAAGCACAAGCCCCAACCGTGAGGTCTTGCCAAGGCTCTGGATTGATTCATATCATTCTTCAAAAATACAGGTCATAGTCAATAGCCCTCTTGGACGCTGCTTCTCCTGTCGGTGTTGAGACTGCTCTCCTTCTGAGCAGTGTCTGCAGTGAAATCTCACAGAGTACAAGCCTCCTGACCCCAGCCCTAGCAAAAAAAAAAAAAGAAGGGGGGCTGTTCTGCTTGACTAAAGCCATTTGCTTGACCCATAAACAAGGTCTGTATTTCCAATTGTTTAAAAACCTGCAGTTTCACAGAGAAGTGCACATTGCACCTAGTAATCTCTTATATCTATAGCAACATGACCCAGTGCATTTTATTTAATGCAGAGCCCTAGTAAGGAGACTGGGCTCTAAGCCATCTGCACATATGTTTCTTGGATGCCTGATATTTTCATTTTGCTTCAGATGAGCTGCACTGTTAGGGGGCTCCCATTTATAGCATCCGGGATTTTTTCCAGTATATGTTGTGCTCACCCCGTCTGCAAACCTCTCTTTCCCCCTCAGCCTCAAAAAATACAAACCCCAGCAGATGTCCATTAAAAAAAAAAAAAAGAGAAAGAAGAAAAAAGAGTGAGACGAAAAGCACTGATTTGCTCAAATCTCTTGCTAAAGAAACCATTCCCCAGCTCCCTTTGTGTTTAAAAGCTTGAGGCCCCTGTTTCAGAGAAATCCTAGAAATACGATTTAAAGACCTCGGTGGGACCGCGCAACACTGAGAGACTGCGTGCTTACTGATGGGGAATGTTTAGAAAAACAACACCTAATGCCACCAAGGTTTCCATTCGCACCTCTCCTGTTCTACACATTTCATGGAGAGCCTGGGTTGCAATGCAGGAGCTTTTCCTGCATTATTTAGACAAGTAAGTGACAAAAAAACCACTGGACCGTAGCCTGAACTCTTTACTAAATCTTTAGACCTTCCTGATTCAGGCTGCAAGCAAGTGGGGGTTTAACCAGCGGAGGGAAGACCAAAAGAAGATGAAAAAGACAAAAAGATAGCAAAGGACTATCAGGTAGCACAAACCCAAGTGCCTGATTTTGACCCTCCCCTGCGGCGTGAGTGAATCCACATTTGTGAAGATCAGAGGTGGCTCTCTGCTGACTGATGGGCTCCAGGACACAGGACGGAGACAAAAGACCACTGATAATGTGATTTTTGTTTTAAAAGATGTCGGGGCCAAGTGGCCAAATCCAGAGCTGGTGTCAAGGGGTGTACCTCTCTCAAATTCCCTCCTGCTCAGAGTGCCTGGGAGTTTTATGTGGGAAAAGACGAAAAAATCAAAGCCCACACCCGAGCCGAGATGTGACGGGCCAGCTCTTGTTCTTGTTGGTGATATTAATGAGGGGCTGGGCTGCCCAGTGAGACACGTCTTACTATGCTGCTCGACGTCCTCACAGGGTCACCTCTGTTCCCTCTCTGCAGACACCTCATTGCAGCCAAGGGTTTTGTCCCTCTGCTTGCGAGACTCCCAGGGCCAGATTAGCAAAGGGATTTCTCTGAGCTCCATTTCTCCTGCAGTTCCCTCCTCCTGCCAGCCCCGATGCCAGAGGCAGAGCCCACACAGGCTGCCAGACTGACTGCGTTCCCAAAGCCAGCGCTTGAAACCAAGGTCGGGATGCTGGGAACTGACTCTGAATATGCCCTTCTATGGCTATAGTGTCCATTGGCTTTTGCCTTTGGCGTGGTTTGAAGCTCCCACGGGCCGTAATCTGTGGTCTCTTTTTTGTTTCACACTGACTCTTCAACATGAGCCTTCGGGGTATGTTCATGGCCAGCTTGCTGGGTGGGAGACAAGGAGTTCATAAGCTTGCCGGGCCTTGTCTGCCAGAGCTCCCGGCTGGCAATGCAACGCTGCTCCACAAAGGGAAGGTCATGGTCCCTTTTCAACATGAGTGCTGCTGGAGGGTTACGCAAGCCCCTCACGAGGCAGGGATGGGTCCCCAACACGGTTTTGTAACATGCATACGCTGGGACAATAGAGCTCAACTGACGCCTTCCAAAAATAAAGCCATCTTCTCCTTAGCATGGCCCGAAGGATGCAAGACTTGAAAGGCTCCAGTGCCTCCTGCGCAGCTGCTGGCTCTGGTGACCAACATGTCTCTGCTGAACAACATGTCTCTGCTGCTGAGGATGGACCAAAGCCACCGGGAAGGCCAACACTCTCCATGTCATAGGGACAGCCCAAGGACAGCATTTCTTGGCGTGCCCAGGAAAGCCTGGTGCTTTGGGGCCCCACTGGACAGATTTCCTCAGGCTATGGGGACTTGGGGCCAGCTGCCCCGAGCTGCCTTCCCTTTGGAGACCTTTCTGCACTGCGGATTTCTGCTCAATGATACCCTGTAAACCACTCGCCAGGGACTCCCCGGGCCCTCCAGACCGCCGTTCTCACAGGCTGGCTGAGTATTAATTCAGCTATTGCGGGGTCGGAGCTGATTGTAAAAGGGAAAAACGTGTAAGGCAGGCAGGGAAACAGGCAACATGAGCAGAAATCTGGTCAAGGGTGGTCACTTCCTCCATTTGTATGAGGATTCAGGAAGTTCATTACAAAGTACTCCATCACTGTCACTTAATTCCAGCTAGATTACAAAAGATTAATAGTTCGGCTCCTTCTACCCCCTGCCTCAGAGCTGCAGAGGGTCGTGTTATCAGCCCCTTGGTGCGTGCCAGGTAGAGTTTCCCAGGACTTTGAAGAGCTTTTCTTTTACTCTCCAGTACCTTAATAATCTGAGCCAGATCATCACAGGAGCGATTAGTGTCCTTCTAGGCATGTCGGTGGGGGAAACATACGATACGGCAGATGACAAGCGTCATGTCTTTGGGAGGCAGGAATGAGTCTGTGATGCCTACAAGTGACCCGGCTGTGCTGCTTGGGGCAGGGAGCCTCTTTTTATTAGGTTGTTCCTCAAGCTGGTGTTACTATCACTGCACGCCAGAGGCCATTAATAACTCTGGGATACAGCACCAGATTGATAAGCAAGGCCGTTACACGCTGCGTTCACGTCTTTGGCCCCAACCTTGTGGTCCTGAGGAATTCAACCTGATCTCCAGATGATCTACAGCCTCTTCTTTTGCTTTTTCTTAATCTTTTCGCAGGTAACCTGACTTTGATGTGCATTAGCTTTGAGTAGGGAAGCCATATGAGCAACCACAGCAAAAGTGGGCATTTGCCAGAGTCTTCTCACTTCCACTACCTATTTACACACCTTGGACCCAAGCATCCGGTAGCCTGGTGTTATTAGCCAGGCATCTCGTTACTGTTCAAAAGACATCCATACTTTCAGCAGTTTCTCTGGTTTCCCCCAGGACCATCATGTACCGCATATGGCTCCCCGCCATGTAAAATTCAGAGGGATCTGGGTGGGATGTTGGTTCATGGAGGGGAAGTAGGGCAGACCCAAGTGGCTCAGCCACATCTGCTCCATGTCTAGGGCAGTTATAACTACAGAGGAGAGGGAGACTTCCTACCATAAGTTCATCCCTCCAAGCGGGATATTGGGAAGAGAAAGACTGTGAATGGATTCAAATCTGGTGAACAGTTTCTGTGAAAAGAGGGGATGCTGGCCCTTGAAAATATCCCTACTTCTCTCTCAGTGCTTCTTAAATGCAAAGATTGGCTATGGAAATGCTGCAGTGTTTCATTTTGTTGTTTTCTGAATGTTCACGTGCTTCAGAACTGTTTTCCATAGTGCTTCAGTTTCAAAAATTAACTTTAACCAAAGGATAAGTTAGTTTATCCAAAAAAATTATATAGCCCTCAAATGAAGTAAAAAAAATGTATCTCACATTAAGCCAAAAGTTTCAGATTGATCTGCTAATGAAAGTTTCTAGCATTGTTTCTTTCATTTCAGTGCTAAAACAAGTAAGGTATGATCATTGGGCTAGACACAAACTAGTATTCCCTCCCCAGTGATCAGTGGACTGTAAGAACTAAAGGAGAAGAAACATAAGCTGAGAAGAGGTGTTATTAGTATAATAATTAATTTTGCTGCTGTAGTAACTACTGGTCCTTGGGTATACAGGCAAATCTTGGTGGTAAAGGTGGTGGTACCTCCCTGGCCTGGGGTCCAGTGGCACGGACATATTTCTACCTTTTTCTTCAGGGCTGGTCTGACTGAGGGTGCCAAAATACCTGGTGGCCGCTTTTGCTCAGCCTGGTTGGCTCCCGCACAGGGCGGCGAGCAGACAGATAATGAAAAAAAGGGTCAGATAGCTGAGAGAACAAAATGTCAGACCAAAGATCTTGGACACAAATGTGCAGGTTGTTCTGATCAACCCCCTCTGAGAAACTGTCTGCTGAAAGACTTGGGCGCTTCTGTACCACATAGTTCACACATAATAATTTATGTACGTTGTCCAGCATTTTTTATTGTCATAATCGTATAAAGGGTCTTAGTTCACCGGTGAATCTGGATTTTGTGGTCATAGCAAATGCAAGGATAAGCCCCACACTTTAACAGAAGAAAAGCATGGTCCTAGAGCCATTTTTCCCATATGCTTCTTCAGGGCTGGCCCTTAGTTCACCGCTGGCCAAAAAACCCCCACAAAGACTTTTTTCTTTCTTCTTCCAGAGTTTCTTATTCCACTAAGGACTTATTATTATTTTAAACTTAATGGGAATTTAATCAGAAAGGAGTGACGCAGCGACTAGTCACCAGCTGAGCTCTGCAGAGCTCTGACGGATGGGGGCCAAGCCCCAGTCCAGCCTGCCAGAGCTCTCTTTTTGGTTTGGAAATCATTACTGCTGCCTCCCGCGGACGGCTCCGTGGCTGTGGCAGCCGATTACGGTAACGGGGGAATTAAAACCCTTCACCTGCTGTGGCTCGCACTGAGCTTCTCTCCCTGCCAAGTGCTATCTTTGCTGGTAACAGCCTGCAAAAGCCCGAAGCATCTTAAAACTGTGGCAGATGTTTTACTTTAATGGGGGGGAGGAGAGGGGGAGGAAGGGGAATCAGTGACAGGCTGTGAAGAAGAAAGGTGAGAGGAAAAACAGCAAAATGGAACTGTCCCATCTGCTTTTATCCCTCCGTTAGCTGACACAGTAAATAAGGGTGGTGCAGGCTGGTTATCTGGGAGGGATGCTATGCTGCCGAGCGAAGAACAAGCTGAAGGTGTCCACTGAGTACTTCTCACAGACTTCGAGCACTGCCAAAAAAAAAAGATCCAGAAAAGCCAGGAAGGTCCCAAAATTTGACCCCGAACTAAACTCAGACCCATTTGGTACCTCATTAATACCAGCCTAATTTTCTATCCTGTTCTCATGCCTCTGAGTTCAGTCTGAGATTTTAAGTGTCTCTAAAATTTGTAGTTGTTCAGGTCAAGGGTTTTGCTTTGGCCCTCGCTTAACTATTCTTGGCTGTTCCTCTGCCATGGGAGGTCTAAGAGTATTTCCAGGTTTATCAGCAACATTTCTTCTGAAAGTTGCTTCTCTAACCCTGCATTTTTGTGTGCATTGCTGATAACCCCTGTCTGAAATAATGCTTGGCTGGGATCCACCTGGATGTAAAAAAAGTCCATGCCAGAGTGGTCCATTTTTGCCAACTATATTCCCACTGAGGAGGGTTCTGAGCTAATGAAGACATTCAGAATTAACGAAGCAAATCCTCAGTGAAATCCCAGGGAGCTTCAGACCCAGAGTCCTGCAGCTGCAATTATTTTGTTGCGCATTTCTCCTCTCCTCTTATGTTCTGCACTTGCTCTTTTAAGCAAAAAACAAACTCCACTTCTTCTCCCCCATCCCCACCAACATCTCCGAAGATGTCCTCTGTTTTCTTCTTCAACTTTGACACTCCCAAGCCAACAGCAACATCAAAGAAATCTGCAGAACTTCCCAAGTTAGCAGCAATGGAAAGGAAAGGTGGGACGCCAAGGCTGCCGTGATAAGGTACAAAAGTAGGAAAGTTTTGTCAATCCAGTCAGAAGAAACTGTAGGCACCTACAGCTAGTACAGGCACCAAAACCCACTTCCAACAGATCTCCAGCTCACAGGACTCTTTCAGAAGACATGCTGATTATGGCTTTTTTTAAACAGAAAACAGGGATGTAGCCTGTTTGTTCTTGTGCAGAAGACGACATTTGATGTGGGGAAAACCCACCTGCTTTCCATTTTCAGGGCATTTTTCCATTCTTGGGAAAGACTGTGGACAATTGTGTAACTATATAGAAGCTGTTTTATTTCCCCTCTATTACAAAAAAATGATATGCAGGATTTGCAACTGTTCTAAGGACAAAATGTGTGACAAGAATGAATGACTCTTTTTCATTAATATGTATGTCTTTTAGCTAAGCTTTTAGTGGAAAAACTGCTCTAAAGAAGCCTAAATGTGACTTGAAGTCTGATGCTCTGCTAACTTGGCAAATACCTGAGGATGAAGTATGGAGAAGAGCTAACCTATAAAGTATTCTGTATTTTAACAGCCTGTTTCTCCATTAAGCTTTTTTAGACATCAATAGAACAAATTGTCCTGTATTGTATGTTACATGTCAGTGTGCTGTAAAAACATTAAGGCTTTTGTCAGCTTGCTACTTTAACCCTTAAAGACATTACTGATGGCTGGTGCTCCAGCAAAGTCGTTGTCCTCTGGCTTTTGTTGGAAAGCTACTGTTGATTTCATGGTTGTGCAGCCACATCATCATTTGTTTTCACCCTCAAGAAGATCCAGATGCTGGTGGTGATTTTATTACAGTTGCTATCGTTATTTGCTTGTGAGCTCCTCTATGGACCAGAACGCTCTCAGATGAAGAAATACGTAAACAGCAAGCAAAAAGACACCAAAGGCTTTTGCAATTTCAGCCCCAGCAGGGCAGGTTCTACAAGGCAGGGACACTCCTGCAAAATGTTGGCAAAAAAAACATCTGTAGACCATAAATTATACGCCTGTCCTTGGGCTCTTTCTCCTGAAAAAGTAAAGTTAATTCTGACCTTAGCAGCTGAAGGTATAGGAGGGATGGAGGGGTAGGTGGGGTGAGCCTCTGTGTACCGTTAAGAGGAAGCAGTGGGGTTTTAAGCGTCGTGCAAGGCTGAGCTCCAGATGGGCACTGCTGCAGCCCGGGTCTCCCTCTGTCGGCAAGGGTTGGTTGCTCTGCCCAGACTTTGAACCTTCTCACCAGGATTTTTGGCACCATCTTAACTTCTTCCTGCTTCATTCTGGGGCCGGTTGACTCCCTGCATGTCCCGCCTGACCCGGGAAGCACCGATAGCCCTGCCAGCAGCTCCCACTCACACAATATTCACGTCGTCCTGGTTGCTTCCTGCACGTGTGACCTTGAGATAACCACCGTCCACTCTCTCTATGGGTACGGCCTCTCAAGCAGGATGCCACCAGGCAGGGACAGTACTAACTGCTTGAGCGGTGGGTGCTCTGCAGTAATTGTCCATGTCCTCACCTTATATCCACAACAAATGCAAGCTGACTCGCTCCAGTTTCATTGAGTCATGTGGACCCCAGGTCCCATTGCCGTTAGCCTGGGACCATCACTGGGGCAGGGCTGCCACACTGCAGAGCCCCTCGAGCTCAATCCTGCAGCTGTGTTAGCCTCACAACATGCCTCTGAAATACCTGGGTTTGCGTGTGGTTTCATGGTGGCTCTGCTTGCAAAAAGAAAATAAGAAACTGCTTCCTGCGCTTTCCCAGTGCCTAGGGCTTGCCTGATCTTCACAACTGCATGTTGGGCTGTGGAGAAATTATCCGTATTGAAATTAATTCTCTCTTTCTCCCCTTAAAAATATTGTTTATAGCCCAGATCATCTCCAAGATCTGGCTCACACCTTGGCTGTATAATCTGGCAAAGGGGGATGGTGGAGGCAACACAGTTGTGAATATGGAGAAGTTATTTAAGCTGATCTTGTATTACAACAAATTATTCACATTGATGATTCAATCATTCACGACAACCCGGTGGGGAGAGCACAGTAGGCAAGAGCCCTTGGCTGGTCTCTCTAACCACCAACCCAGCGGTCCTCAGGCTTCAGCTGTGGACCAGCAGGGCCGTAAGACGGTCCTGGTCCCTTCCCTGGAGGGAAGGGCTGTGAAACCATTGCCAACTTTCCTCCCCATGCTGGAAAACCAAAGACGAAATCCTCTCCACATATATGTTCTCAAGAGTGCAAGAAAAAGAAAAACCAAACAGCATTTTAGGAAAACGGTGCAACAAGTGCATCTTAGTTGCATTTTTTACCTGGTCTTATAAAACAAAAGGGAAGCGTGATGGCACATGCCTAATGTGGACTCTGAGTCCTCCTCAAATAGGCTCCACGAACCTTTAATTGAAAAAAATGTTGAGGCAAACTGAATTACTCCAATATTCATGCCAAGATTTTAATAAGTGAGAGATAGCAGCTGCAAGACTAACCAGGAAATAACTGAGTAGCCTGTGCTTGACCAGCTTGTGGAAGGTGTTTGTGAGGAGCTGGTGACTGAGCCCCGTGATGTAGGTGGTCCCTTCCAGTCCTACGTGCCTGGGAATGGCCGTGGCTCTCTCCCAAGCGCCATCGGCACTAATGTGTTTACGTTCCTTGCCCTGGTATGCGAAGCAGCTTTGCTGGAGCCAACAGGTTTTATACCTGGAAGTCCCATAAGCGACTCCCCCACAAATCTGAAGAATTCACCTAAGCACCAAGATGGTGATAGCGGCAGCGAGGTCTGCAAACGCTGCCACTGTGTTGCTCGGAGGGGAGAAACGCAGTGCCACAGCACCCCAGCAGCTTACATCCCCCTTTCCCCTACCCCTTTTTTTAGCATTTTGCTCCTGAACACATGGAAACCTCTCTGTCTGCTGGAGAGCATTTAGCAGAAGAGTAAACAGGTCCTCCTCTCTCTTTGTGCTCAAACATGGGAGTTCACATCCTCTACCTCTTCCTCTCCGCTGCTGGCCCCCTGGAAGAGCAGAAGCACACCCCAGGGACAGCACAACAAACAACGCCGAGGGGCGGCAGGGCCAGAACAAAGAGCCCTTCAGCCCTGTGAAAAGTTCATCCTGGAAAAGGGAGTCAATCCCAAGGCAGTACTGGTACGGGGATTAAAAAAGCACCAGGAAAGCAGAACAAAAGCGGAGATAACGAGGCTTCAGTGGTCTTCTCGTGCATGTCTTAGACTTCATGCGTACGTGGGTTTCCATATATATATTTCCAAAAGGGAAATATGAGCCTTGTTTATAAAAATTACAGGCTTGCTTCCGAGTTTAACCTCTACCCTTTAAACAGCAGCCTAAGCCTCGGAATTGCTTTGTGCAGGGCAAACTGTTACTCTGGCCCAATTTGGGTTTGAAAGGAGCAAGCAATTCAGGATTTTCTCACTTATCTGCTATCTGCTTTTGTCTCCCAGGATCCCAGTGAAAGCCAAGAGCTTTGCAAAGAGCTTCAGGACTTGCTGTGATTGCATCATTCCCATCCTGGCACCCACACACCGGCTCCTGCTCCTGTGCCCTGCACATTCCCTGTGCCAAAAGCCTTGTACCTACCTCTGGTACTTACCCTTATAACTACCTCTTGTAGCTATTTCTTGTAACTACCTCTTGTACTTACCCTTGTAACAACCACCTGTAGTTATTTTTTGTAATGACATTTGGTTGCCCTTGTACTGCAGCTCTTGCTGGCTGCAGACGCAACTCCCAAGAACAATGTGACGCCCATAATAAATATATAGATATGTCTAAATGCCTAAACCATGCAGTGTAAATCAGTGGAAGGGTTAGGTATTTATCTAATATATACATTAGATACATATATGTGTGTATATATGGATTTTAATGGTGCTGTCCCTGCTTGAGCCTGGGGTAGGCTCTAATATATACATATATATAAAAAATATTAGACAAACATCTAACCCTTCCACTCATTTGCACTGCGTGGTTTAGGCATGTAGACATACATAGCGGTAGACAGGAATTCAACCCTAAAAGAACTGCCTTTGCCTTGAATTTCACAGGAAAGGCATACATCGGAAGAGGTGGGCAGAGAGCTAGCATTAGGCACTGCCCATAGGGATGTCCTTGTGATGTTGTGGGCGAACACAACTCCTCCAGTCAGAAGAGGAGGTGAAGGACTGTAATTAGGTGTGGGATGTTGGACTCTTGTCCTGAGGAAAAACAATGCCAAATTGGGTAATTTTTTAATAGCTGAGATGGTAAGCACATCAAGGTATGAAGATTCAAATTTCTCGTTTGCATTTTATCTTTGGATATCACAGGGCAACGTAAATTAACACCGTACTATGCCTGGGATGGGAGCCCTCACCCAGGAGCTCTGCTTTGGTACCAACCCATGAGAGTCCACCTCAGGCTTAAGGAGGGACAAGACCATTAAAAACCATTAAAGCTCTTAACCGAAAGAAATTGAGTGTTGTAATATTGATCATTGCCCTTCTCTGGGGCAAAACTCCTGCTGGGAAGACCCAAAGGTTTGCCCAATCTTGTATTGCTGCATCAGAGTGCCCGGTAACAGAAGAATCAAACAAGACAGTTGTATAAATGTGATTTTTCTTGCCCTGAATCTGTTGTTTCAGTTCGCATGATTCATTGAATGATTCCATTGGAGCCTGTAAATAACTTCCCCCCCCCCCCATTATTACCCTAAT
>JAVKLA010000090.1:5731795-5746446 GCA_034782735.1 Sagittarius serpentarius | reverse complement strand
GATTGAAAATGTGTTTATTTTGACTCAGAGATTGTAAAACCACAGGAATAAAACAAGTTTAGGCTGCCAGCGCTTTATTTAATTTCTTGTTCTTTTGCTGAAGCTCTGAGAATAACTTCTGTTTCCTGCCGAAGAAGGAAACAGTGTTTTCCTTGACTTATGTAAATACGATTTCCCTGCTCATACATTTTCCCACTGCTGGAAATAGGCAGGAACCTTCCCAGTGCCTGAAGTTTGCAGCCCGCGTGTAAGACTTTGCCCTCCACCGAGTTCACCTTGGACTGGCTTAGAGGGGTTGGAGTTTCCCCCGACGGAGGTTAAGCCCTTATGGGCGTGCAGAGGCTCGGCAGAGCGAGAGGAGGTGCCCACCGGCTCTCGGCAAGGACCTGCCTCCCGACCAGAGGGCTCTGGCTTCATTTTGACCTCAAGGCAACGCTCTTCTGCATTCATTTTTTTTCTATCATTTAAGTCATTTGGCCGTAACGTATAATCAAGACTTCCCTTACTGAGAGGAGCTGCAGCAAGAACAGAGGGAGTAAAATATAGGCTAGACATGTAATGGGAGCGTGTGAATGTGGGATGGGAAATGCAAAGGGAAGGACGGGGAGGCAGAGATGCAGTATAAAACCAGCACTGACATCGGGAGCTATTTTTCTGGCATGTATATAATCATACAATAATATCCAGTTGGGAGAACGTGGTAGAGTGTTTCAAACAAAGGAAACGGCTGGTGCCTGGAGCTCCTCTGCATATTTATTACATCAACATAATGATACAGAGAAATAAAAGAGAGGCAGAGTCTGGCGTTACAAGCGGGTGAGTGTCGCTGCTACTGTGTGTAGCACTGCTGGGAACGTGCCTGGCTCAGGCTTGGTGTGGAGGCTGGACTTTGGAGAGGATCTTAGTGAATTACTGAGGTTTTAGGAAAGCATGCCTGAAAAACGATGTTTGAAAACCTGGCTGCGCAGTGAGCGTCTCAGAAGTTCGACCTATTGAGCTCCCCAGGGAGGAGGGCAAGAGGTGGCTCCATCACAGCTGGATGGTCCCCACAGCAGGGAAAGGGTTGCTGGTGGCAACTCAGTCTTTCACTGAGCCAGCAGAAATGATGCCAGGGCTGGAAGCTCAACCCAGATAAGATCAGGCTGAATGGGAGATGGAAATGTTAAACCATTTCTGGTCGTGACCCTTTCTGACCGGCGATTGTAAAGACTGCTCAGGGAGGCGAGATGCTTCTTGGGGCATTTAGGTTGGAGCTTTTTCTCAAAGACATACTCTAAAGCAATCAGGCAATTACAGGCTTGATGCAAGACTATAAATTTAATTATCTAGCCTCTGTTATGCAAGAGGCCAGGAAAGATAACATTTCTGCCAGGCCTTTAATCAATGATGTGCCCGTTTGCAAGAGCACTGAGCGATTTGGGGCTCCCTCAGTTTTCAGGGGTCCTGCTGCAAGAAGCTTGACTTTCCCAGGGGAGGTACCAGCTGCATCTGGGAAATCCATCATCTTCCAAGGTTTCTTCACCTACCTACCCAGAAATTAGGCCACTGAAAATAGCTGTTCGCTTCTGAAAATGGTGTTCCCATCACTGCACCAACAAATGAACTCCAGATCTAGAAAACTTAAACCTCTAGGAACCTCTAAACCCCTACGTTTTCCATAAAGACAACTACTTTCCTACAGCTTGGCTCTTTCATACAAAGATTTCCCAGAGTGCTGTCTCCATAAATGAATCTTTTCACCTAAGGAAAACATCTATCTGCTTCCCTACCAGGGCCATTTCTCTTCTCAGTGCACACCCAGCTATCTTGCAGTTATTTATCTGTTTATCTTCTTTTCTTTTCTTTCTATTACTGCCTAGGTGATGGCAATTCCCTGTAACAATATAACCCTATGTGATTTATCACGGTAAGTCTGTTCCACTAATGCAATGGAGTCCCTGTTAGCTAGGGAAAAAAAAAAAAAATACAGGCAGCAAAAATCAGTGTATGCCATATAGATCTTGCACACGACAGTGGCAAAAGAGCTGACGGGGAAAAGCTGGCCTGTTGCTGATTATCAGTGCAATGTATCGCTGCTGTGGTCTACTCACAACCCTTGAAATGAGGTTTTAATTCCTGAAGTCTTGCACAAACAAAAGAGTTGCAGAGAGAGACACTGGCGTGGGGGAAGAGGAGCAGTGACCTTTGCAAGTGAACTCGCAAGGAAACAACGTGCCTCAGCCTTAGCCTGATTTTTTAAATTTTTTTTTCTCAGAATGAAGCTGGCTGTTGGAAACCCAGAAGCACTGGCGGTCAGACACCAGCCAAATCCTGTGTGCTTTGTTATTCCAGCATTTAATCCCACATGAAGCCAAGTCACGCTCAGATTTCAGACACGGCAATTGGGTCTGGGTCCTCATTGCCCTGGACTGTATTTCTGGCTGGTCAGCAGCTTGAGAAGCTCTGACCACCTGGTACCCCAGAAAATGTAAGGAGGTGGCCTAGGCGATGAGCGGGTTTTATTGCCGGAGTAAACCTCACCCGTACCCTGGGCCTGGCGTCCTTGTGCAGTGCACTGATTTCTTTACGGGATCTCCTTCGTCCGGAAGACTACAGTTTAAAACATCCAGAAGGAATAACAACACGGAATGAGGCCCGCTACCCCATATATATTATGACTATTACATATCATATATCATGCATGCGGTATTGTGATGACAACTTTTCTTTTTGATGGTGATAATCCATGAAAAATAATTAAAAAACCCCAATGATTCCCCAACTTCTCTGCATCTCCTCCAGCTTCTTCCTCTTTTTTCTCTTGCTCAGAAAAATGTGCGACACTGCGGCAGGCCAAGGCTCCAATGTGGGGGTTGTTTTCCCATCATTTTGGGTTTGCCATCTTCTAAAAAGCCCTTTATTTCCCCCTTGCTCCCTTTTGTCTAGGCTGCTTGTCACGAGCGCTGTTGCCCAACATCCCCCCACCTTCACGGCAGAAAGTGCCGTTTGCTGCTATCGTTATTGTGTGAGATCCTGCACTTCTGAAGCAAACAAAAAACACCCAAGTCGCCGTCTCTGGCTCCGAGCTTTTCCCCGTCAGCTCCCTGACTCCGCAGAGAGCACTCCCATTTCAGCCCTCGCTGGAGCTCCTCAGGGTACGATTGCAAGCGCCAGGGAAAGACACATGTTTCCCATTACACGCTTAAGTCCGCGCAGAGCCCTGGTGACAAGAGATCTTACAAAATAGCACTCGGTGGAAAGGGGCCGCAGGTGGGGGAGGGACGGGCTCGTGGGAGGGGCAGATTCACAGGAGGGAACCCTGTTATTAGTAAAATAGGAGGGATGGAGAGAGGATAATAGAAAAACTTGCGGTGGTTAATTTTAGCAGAAACAAACAAAAATAATTAACTTTATAAAAAGCTCTCCCAAGCTAGCCAGGTCTGGGGATATGTTGTTCACGGCATTTATTCAAATGCATGCTATACCGTACAAAGCTGCTGCAAGAAAAAAAAGAAAAAAAAAACAACCATCCAACACCTCTGTTTATATAAATTTCTTGATTTAACCCAATAGTCATTGTCAGCACTGCTCTCACACGCTGCTGTCCTGTTCCCTCGCCCCGCTTGGAAGCACTCCCTTGTTTCCAGAGTTGTGTTACAATCCCATTTGTTTCTCACTATAAAACCAGCTCGTTACGTGGCTCTTCCCATCCCTGCTGTTACAATACAGTATGCAATTTTGCATTTGCTTATGACACACCATGATCCGAGCAATATAAATATCATGGCTGATCTGGTGTTAATCATCTCGGTCCCATCTGATGGGAGGGCAATTGAAACTACACTATAGCTCTGCAGGTTATTCATAGCATCAGCTCACTAATTTTTACTGGAATACATTCGCATTTGAATGACATGTTTATTGGAACTTCTCTTGCAGTCAAAGAGAGTTATTGTGGGCATGGGCTAAATGCATTCAGCCATTATATTCTGCAAGCCGCGGTTAAATGCCAGACTAGGCTTGAGCTGGGTTTGAACAGCCTATCTATAAAATCTCCTCTATGTGTCACCAAAACAGACTGGCTGAAGAGTCTACGGGCTACCAGCTTAATATATTAGCCTAATACATTAGCTCTTAGCCTAATATTAAAATAACAATAATTGTCAGAGGTACAAATGTTGCGGCCGAGCAGAGACTGCTTGAAAAACGCAGCCCTGGAAGGGAGCGGGTCATCAGCCAAGAGAAATTAATTACCTTTAGCTCCCAGCTGTATCTAAATCAGCTTAAACGTACGACGTCCGCAGACTGGTTTTATCTCCTTGGAAGCAGAGGAGGGTTTGCGGTGCCACTCGGCAGCAGGCAGCTATCAGGGGCTTCACTTCGCAGCATCCTCTGGGGATGGCAATCACCTGCCAGGTCAGGAAGCCTTCCCCTCCCAAATCTGCCGGCCCTATCTGCCAAGGAAATCTGTCTCCTCTTCCATTTTCTGTCTCCATATCAGATTCTAAAGTACTTGGTGGCTGCTTTGCATGACAGTGTGCTGCTCCTCCGGCTCCTCCGGCACTGGCTCCCCGGGCAGCTGCTGGTGCTCCCACCGCGGCTCCTGAGCCCCCCCTAAGCTCCGCCATGGAGGATACTCATTTGGGAAGTGAAGACAACGCAAAGATCCTTTTCTTTGCTGGTTTTTAAAGGCTAAAAGTGCGCTGTCATGGAGGACTGCTATTTAGATGGGCTTCACTGGAAAAGAGACTTCTGACACTTTCCCGCCGTGATGGTTTTATTAGGCACATTAGCACCTCTATGCCAGATCCTCCTTCACTGAGGGCGAGCAGCCCCACTCGGGATGGGATTTAATTCCTCTCTCTGCCCTTGGGAGCTGTGTAAAACAGAAAACAACACACATTTCAGGTTCGCTGGGGACATGAAACTTGGCAAGTCTTGCACAAAACTCGGTGGAGACAGAGATCTGTCCCGGGAGCTGCCAGGAAGCACAGCCCTGGCCCCCCAAATAATCGCTGTTACGCCTCGCAATAAAATGCTCTGTTGCTTCTGCAGGACACGAGGGGTTTTAGTCTCCAGTTCAGGCTTTCATTTTGAGTTTGCGAGTCTGCAACCATTTGCCTTGCAGTAGGCCGGCGGTATTGGGGTGGGGGGAGGGGAAGAAAATCAAACCAGTGCGAAGTACAGAGCTCAACAAAGCTGATGATTTGGCTTTGGTTGTGAACCTGTCTCTCCTCAAATGCAAAATTGAATGAATAGAAACCAACCTAAAAAACCTAAAGTTGCAAAATGCACCTTCGTATTTAAAAGAACCTGGGATGCCGGTCTTTCTTTTGTCCCTAATTTGCAAACTCCTCAGTTTTTAGGGAATATGCCTGTTCTAGTGAAGGAGGCCAGGGTTGATTCAGACAAGTATTAAATGAAGTGTAGACTTGCAGAGTTATGAGAAATAACTTCTTTCCATCTTTGAGATCTCAGTTCCTTGCTGACACCAAAATGTGAATCAAAAACTGAAATAACTCTCACTGGGTTATTTTTGCTGAAATTTTGCACAACCACAGGCAAAAGCCCAAAGCATTGCTGAATGCAAAACACAAGTGACTTTATGCGTTATAAACCACTCCAGCTCAAGTACTGAAGAACTTCTCAGAAAGAATCAGGAGGAGTTTTTTTGTCGTTGTTTTTTTTTTTCAAGAAGGCAACATTTCTCATTAAAAAAAATTGCTATTTTTCCCAGACCTCAATTTTGGAATGAAACTGGAGTCTGATTAAAAGTGATGTGAAATGAAAATGTACAATTGGATAATGCAATATTAATGTCTTTCTTAAGAGTATAAGGCAGAGGACATTTTTATAGGGGTTTTTTTCTGGTTTTACTCTCCTTTTTTGCAACTCGCTTGTTAGTGGGAGTGCCAGCAGAAAAAGGCTGTGCAAGGCTTAAATATGGGCAGGAAATTTCCCAGATGAGGACAGGCAGAAAAGTTTGCTGAGGCATCAAAACTTAGCCGTGCTCGCCTGGAAGTGGATGTGCGAGCAACACCTTTCAAAGCTTTCAGATAGGAAGACAGCTCGTGTCTTGCCCCAAAACTGGTTGCAACCCACACACTGGGGGATATAAGCGTTTTAAATACTTCTTGGAGAAATAGTTGAAGCAGGAGCCTGCCAGCGTGCAAGATGGCTAGCTGCTAAATATTTTGGCTGGATGAAGCGTGCGTTTGTGAGCAGCCCGGACCAGCTGCACCATGCTGGTGAGACCATGACCAGAAGCTCATCAGGGTTGGGGAGATTTGGCCATGAAGTCTGACACAGGCCTGGGGTTCCCGCATCTCTGTCGAGGGCCTTTGTGGCTAAATACAGACATTTTTGGACCACAAAGTACCTTATGATGTCAAGAAACGGTTCTTCAGGAGAGTTTTGCTTTCTAACTAGCTCTTTCTAGAGCTAGTTCCTGTGAAATGTTTCTTTTTGAAGGAAACAAAGAAAAAATAAAGAACAAAGTAGAAGCAGTTCATCCAAAACTTCCCGGCCGTCTCCTCACCATTAGGTTTTGGACAATCTCATGCTAATCCATTTGGGAGAGTATGTCAGTAGCTATGGCTTCTCCTTTGAATAAGGTCCCACGGGGCTCCCAGTCCTGCCACCCCCCTCACCTGACTCCTAGTTTGGGACAAACAAGGTGTTTACCTTCCCTGCACCTCATTTTCTCTGCTGGTAATAATGGGAAGTGCTGATTGCTGCCTGCTTTGATGAAACCTCCCGTGATCTACAAATGAAAAATGCACTGTAAATGCAAGGAATGTAATTATTATTATCACCAAAGAAGCTGACGGGTGACCTCGGAGCTGGTTTATAGATTCATAATTGGTTTAGATCGAAGCGGCGATGAGGCAACATGTTTAAACATGCCATCGCATTCTCAGTATACCCAATCCAGTCTTGGGGGACAGTAAATATTGCAAGCGTGCTTAACCCGTGTTTCAGGACACTGCGATATCTTCACCTTTGATAATCTTCTGAGCCCCAGCTGCCCCAGTGATGCTGGGATTTGGAAATTCCCAGTGGGTACTCATTCTGTCATGCAAGTCAGGTTAGTTTTCAGCCTATGTTTTACTACAACGAATTCCGTGCAGACCTCAGGAATGAGACCCAAATACGGTTTGACATTTACAGGGAGTATTTAATTTCAGAAAGAGCCTTTGTGTATAGCAGAATCAGGCCGCAATGAAGAGCCCCTTCCACCCTGAAAAACAGCTGCTATTTAATATTATATAATCACTTTACGCTGCCCTCAAAAATAGAGGGTGAGGATTCAAATGCTGCATCCTGTTAAAATTATAGGAGAAGCCACTGTAGACTGAAAGCCATTTTCCAAATGGGATTTTAGCTGTAATTATGGGTCAAACAACTCCTCTTAAGTAAAAAGTGCCCTTACTTAATGACGTGACACAGCATCGCTGTAGGGGCTTTGCTTTTCAGTAGTTTTTTCCTACCTCTTATTTATTAAAGTGCTCTGGCCAGAAAGAGAAAACAACACAACCATGGGGAAGGTTATAAATTTTCTTGCTTTTGAGCAGAGCTCAGGCCCTAAGTAAAGAGAGGTTGGGAAGCCACTTCCTCCATCAACAGGTTATTCCATAATTACCCTCTCCCAGGTTCTCTCCACCTTCCCCTGCAGCCTGTAGCTAGAATTAGAGCCAAGATCCTGGGCAGAGTGGACACATCACCAGGCCCCCTGTTTCCCAGCGTTGTGCAATGCAGTCTCTGTTATCGGTGTCCTCAGGATCTTCCCACAGCTCAGACAAAAGGTCTGGGGTTGTTTGTAGATGTCTATAATTTGCAGGGTCCTCCCTTAAGTTTGATTTGCTCTTAAATATAGGACTGGGAGCTCCTGTGCAGAGGCGTCCCTCTTATTGCTTGATGTTTCCTGTGTACTGAGCGTGCTGTCAAAACAAATATTCCCCTACTCTTGTTTACCGCATTCAAGTCTTTGGCATCTCATACATCAGGCCCAGCTTCCTCCCAGCTCCTTATAATCACGATTGCCTGAACAGGAGCTATTAAAGGCTTTTAGCAGTCCTTTTCTTCCCAAGAAAATGAACCCCATCTCTAGGATGTGACATTCAGCTTCTTCTTGTGAAAACGGTGGTTAGAAATCCACTTAGCCACTCGGTAATATCGGGATCATCTGTCATTAGCTTCCAGCCCGTCCCCCTGTAGCCAAACTGGCTCCTGGCTGGTTTCCTCCGTGGATATTTAAAGACTATCGTAGTATTTATCTCTCCTTCCTTTGCTATTTGTGTGCTAGCTCCTTGGGCTTGTGTTTCATCATTGTTTTCGTTGCTTTTCCCATGTTTCAGCAGCAGACAGTGCTTGCTCCCGAGGTTGTGGATAGAGGAGGAGACCCATGGAGGGCCTGTCCATGGCAGGACCGGGACTGTCGCATCCTGCAGCTGCTCCCAAGGTCCCACGTAAGGTGGGGCTGGGGTTTCCCACGGGTCCAGCCAGCAGACCTGGCCTGCGCACCAGCTGTTTCACACCAGAGCACAACCTCTGTGATGGAAACTATTGAGCTTAGGCTGAGTTTTTTCTCCTTTAGGATCACAGGCTATTCTGGACTTGTGAGCTGCAAGGGGACAAACCTGATGATTTATCCACTAAGCCACATAGGCCCCTCAAACAGCTCCTTAATGTGAAACATGTGCTGCCGAGCTCCGGCAGTTAGTTCTCACTTCGCCTTAGCCCCCGTTTGCTCAAATGCTGAGCGCATTCGGACAACAGAGATTTTTTTGGTAAGGAAAGCAGCATTCCTGGAAATCCCGTTGCTGTAAGAACACGCTCTATCTGCTGGCACTTATTTTGACTCTGGCCTGAGTTATTTACAGAAGGCGAAGGATATTTCGCTTGACTTTTATCTAATTATGATGGACTTATGCAGATTAAGCATTATATGATTTATGCTATTTATGGCAGGCACGATGTGTTGGTAGCAGAGCATGGGTGCAGCGTGCCGGGCTCATGCTCGGGACTTGGGGCCCTTACATAAAAGGTTCTTTAGACCCCTTGCTCCCAGTTAGCACCAGCTCCTGTTAAAATCTGCAGGGGCAGAGCACCTAAAAAACGTCGCAGAGCAACACCGAGATTCACAGAGACCTTTAGGTGCTTGGCAGGTGCCACACAGCAAACTGCACAGGAAACCAGAGCTGGGCGACTTGTATCACTGGAGCCACTTTAAACCCCATCACTTCATTATGGTTGGCATATTAACTCCCACTTTACCTCCCTGCATTGCTCTAGGGATAGGAAATGGGTCGTTACAACAAATATCACCTTCCCCCGGAGGTTTTAGCATGGGGATGGCTGCATCACTTCTAGCATCCGCTAAGCCCTTAGGAGCAATTAGCTCAGGGTGCCTGCACAGCTCAGGGGGGAAGGAGACAGGTAACCTCTGCTAAGGAACCCGGCAGCTATGCCAGGAGGACCGAGTTTTACTGCCCTCAGGAACCAGGCTCCAGGCAATATCTCACAGGTTGGTAAGCAAATGCACTTGCACACATGCCGCCTCGGTGAACACGAGCTTGGCTCACCACGCTTCTCCCACCCGAGCCGGTGGGCTGGCCAAGAGCAAGCCTTGCCGCTACGCTTACTTACAAATAATGAATATTCTTTTGCTGCTTGTACCACATCTTGGAGTACTAAATAAAAGAAAAATATACTCCTTGAATGCTTTGGGATTGTAGGTGATGTTGGAGTCAAGGGCGCTGCTTTTGTGCTTAGTGCCTGCAACTATGTGGGGCTGCACTGTAGATGGGCAAATCGATTTGCATAAAAATGTTTAACATTTCCTAATGGGAATTGTTTAGAATTTCCCATTCCATGAAAAAAAGTTAATATTGTGATTTTCTGTCTCAATTCAGAAGAAAAAAACACAGTAAAATATTGGAATTTCTCAAGGGAAACCCCAAACTCAAAGCTGCCTTATTAAAGCGAGGAATGTCTAGGAGAAACCCCTAACATTTTTGGTAAGTAGAAATACCAGCAGATCGGCTTCCTCTGCATTAGTTTACCTACCTTGGTTGATAGACTAGATAGGGGGAAATACCATGAGGATGTCCCTTGAGGATACATTTCGCTTCTGACTCCTGACACCCGTTCCGGTTTCCTGGAGTACCTAAACCCAAGCATGAAAGGTCTTCCATGGGCAGAGAAGGGTGACTGCTTCAGAGCCAAACACATCTCCGTGCCCCAACCTTACCCCACTCCTGTCCACCTTGGCACCATACAACTAGTTTTGCCTCTCTGTGTTCTTAAGCTCATTTTCTGTTTAATAAACCCCTTGATTGCCTGGCTTTTATCTGCAAAAATGTACATATTTTCCCCCATAACAAAAAATAAAGGACAGCAGATGGTGTATGGACATGAACCACCCCAAAACGTCTCCCCTTCCCCATCGCAGCGGTGGGTGCAGAGGCAAGTGGAGCGCAATCCATGCGATTTTTTTTTTTTTTTCCCCTTTCTGTACTTAAGCAAAAATAGCTGGTCATAAATATAACCAAATTGGGAGAAAATGTCCTGAGGCAAACTGGAAGCTCATTACAAGTCCTGTGCTGGAAATGTTTGTGTTAGGCTTCCATTAAAGCACAATGTATATTTTGGAAGGTTGGCTACAGGCAGCCTGTTCTCTGCCGAACCCTCTGGCTCCTTGCAGAGGTGCCAGCCTGTCGAAGGCTGTACCGCTATGTGCTAATATCTTCTCCCAGAGAGGTCTGGCGGGTGGTTCATTAGTTTACGCACTAATCCGTGCTGCCTCGTGCTTCTTTGTATGGAGACCTGCTCTGCAAGAAAGCTACTTTCCGTGCTCTTTCCTCTGAACAGTTAATCCACCTGCTCGCCGCTTAGCCTGGCCCACTTCCGTGGGGAACTGCTCCCTTCATTGCAAGATAAGACACGCATGGCTTAATGCCTCCAGTGAGCTTGTCTTCTTTATTCAAATCTTCCTGCAAGAGCTTAGAAAGGCAATTGCCTTCCTATTGTCAGTGCCAGTTCAGACAAGGAGCAGGCACACAGTTATTTGAATATTTTGCCCTTAATAAATACGACTGAAGATGTAACCCCCTGCCTAGCACCCCTCCCCTTACCCCTCCGGCCTATTAGCATACGGCGGGTGGAAAGTCTTCTGCAGCCTTTTGTTCAGCTCACGTTCGTTCGCTGGCGTCTGTGCAGTTATCTGCTATCAACCCCGTGTGCTGCTGTTTGCTTTCAGCAAGGTCCAATCTGCATTCGGCTTTGCTCTCGCTCTACTGGTACGTCAGCTGCAGTGCAAGAATTTAGCACAGAGGTAACTTCTAGTTCCTTTGTAGCTCCTTTGGAAAGCTGAAATGTTCATAGATAGTTGTGCTCTGTGAATTTTAAGGTACATGTCAAGCCGTGACGAAGTCATCTTTCCAAGACTTCTTAACCCTCCAGGTTCACATCACCCCAAGGAGTCATCTCCAGACCTCTAAGACTTTTGCCTAGCTCATGGTGGCCCAGTGCACTTGCCTAACAGCATCGTACCTGATTTATACCAAGTATAAAGTGACTCAGCCCCCACTTCCCCAAGCTTGGAAATGCTGCCTACCCATCGACGTTGCTTGAAGAAACACATCTCGCTCATTGGCACGGAAGTCATTCAAGTTCGTTTTGAAAAGAGGCCTCTTCTGCAGCTACGGACAACCCCATGAGAGAAGCTTATCTGTTTTTCAGAAGTACCCTGAGGTCTAGCAGATAAGACGCCTGACTGAAGAAGGCATGAAGGAGGGTGTATGCTATCAAGCAGCTATTCTCTTGGGGCCTGGAAGGTGGAGGGGTTAAGACCTGATAAGGAATCTCTCCTCTTGGAGAGCAGCAGATTAAATCTGACCTACAAGCAGAAGGTGTTCCTGTCTAATTGCTTGTACAAAGAAAAATTGGTCCCCAGCTAGTCCCTTCCCTGCTGATTTTGTGTTAACTTGCAGCCTTCCTTACATTCTCGTAGGGGAAGCAAAAACCTGAGCAAAAACTGAGCAAGTCTTAAACTTAGAAGCATTATTTATGAGGAAACCCCATGAAAAGCTAACCGGGGGATTCAGCTATGGGAAGGTGGCACGATTTAGTAAGAAAAAGCATATTTTGATAAATAAAAGCAAAGGGATATGGGGCATGGGAATAAAGAAGCAGTTAGTAATGAAAAACAAGGCAAGTATTAACAACATATTTTTAACGGTAAGGCCAATGAGCCAGTGGGACAGCTGGCCAAGGGATGTGGTAAATTTGATATAATTTGGCACATTTACATCAAGCCTGGATGTCTTTCTAAAGGACTTGCAGTACCTTAGCCATAGGCTACAAGGCTAAACGTTAAGAGCTGCTGGATGATTTCTGAGCGAGGGATGGAGCATCCTGCCGGCCTCGGCACTGATTGATCTGTTTACGGTCAGTGTTGGTGACTCTTAGAAATGGGTGCGTCGGAAGTGCCGCGTCTAACCAGCCCAGGCTCGCGCCGCAGCCATTCGAGGGGACGCTTAGCCTGGCTTTGCTGAAAAGAGTTACCTCTCCTGAACTAAGTAGTGTTTTTTCAGCTGCAATTGTCTCATCGTTTACAAGCAAAACTTTCATAGTATTTTTCTAGGTTTTATTGTTTTCCCACGGAAAGAAATACTTCGTAAAGAAAAAAAATCAAAGCAAACTCCATTTTTTGTTTTGAAGAAAAGCTTCAGTGGGCTTCCCCCCACCCTCCCAAGCCTTGGTAGCTATTCTTCCTTTAATTTAAGAAAGGCTTATATCAGTTGAAGTTGTACTTGTGCTTACTTGACTTGAGGTAAACAGGACTAATCCTGCTTAAAACTGAACTAAGAATATCTACACGGTTTAATGAAATGGATTAAAATTTTACTTCATATTAAACATTAACAACTTTTCTTGTTCAGACAAGCCCTGGGAGGCTGAAGCAGTGTTATTCATTTGCCTGCAACATCACTGAAATTTCTTTGAAAATAAGCAAATTATGCACTTGTGCAGGAGCTGGGTCCCTTTGAAATGATGGTGCTCACGGGAGATCTGGCTCCCTTCCTCCTTTGGATAAAAAGAAGGTTTCTTTTCCCTTTTAGATTTATTTTATTATTTTATTTTATTTTATTTTATTTTATTTTATTTTATTTTATTTTATTTTATTTTATTTTATTTCTGAGTTCCTTAGTAAAACAGCACAATTCTTCCTGTTCCGTTCAGGATGTTTCTCCAGGGGAAAGATCAGCCTAGCATGAATTAAACACTCCTTTATTTAATTTATATCTCTGGCTGACCTCAGCTAGCATGCACTCACGCCACACACCTGGAAATGGAGATGTCAAAGCACGGCTGGAAGGCCAAGCTTTTCACACTAGTTCCTGTACAAACTAAGTGATAGCTTTGTTTCATTTTATTCATTTTTCAGGTGGCAAAGAGAAGTCACGTTATTTCAAGGTTTGGTATAATTTTAATCACTGCAAAGACTTCAGAGGCAGGCTGAATTCCCCTCAGTTCCCATTTCTTCCATCCATAGATGTGTGTGTACACATATTTTAGTGTTTTGGTGGGTCTCGCTCTCAACTTTCTGCTGACACGTGGGAACACTAAAAGGTGTTTTGCTCTAAATAATAGCCCATTGTTCCTGCTGGTTATGAACCCTTAGCATAAAGTGAGATCAAACCCTGTAGCGTTCATGCCTTCAAACACCGCAGATGCTGATGCCTTTGCCACCAGCAGTGAATTAGCTGGCAGCCTCGCACTTCACATGTCCTGAAACACAGCGCTGAGAGTCACCTGATGAGAGATAAACCAAAAAAAAGCCATGACGGTTATTTCCTGGGTTAAAAACAAAAATTAAATGCTACGCAAGGCTGCGCCACTATATATTAAAAGCAGCGTTGCCTGCGAGCTACCGCCGCGGTGGCAGTCGGCGGCTCTTGAGCAGGGCAGAACTCGCAGAACGAGACTTTCTAAGGAAACCGGGAGATTTTCCCGGTGACTTCGTTCCCTTCTAGCTACAGATAGGACAGGGCGGGGATTCATCACAACCAGTCTGATCACTACTACCCAAACACTTACATAGGTGTAGTCTGTGCCCCGAGGAAATTGTAACTCAAGACAAGCTAACGCAGGCACTCCCGCGCCGGCTGGTGCCAGTGGGGGTGGCGCGCAAAGGTGATAATTGAAAGTTGTTGGGTTTTGAGGTTGGCGTGTGTGTTTCCCCCCCGGCCCCCGCGCCACCCCCCCCTGCTGAGTCAACAAGAGGTTGTTTTCTTCCTTCTGCTTCCTCCGGTGAAGGCCACAGCTTCTGTGTAACCTTGGTGTAGCTTGGCAAGACAAGCAGTTGGCCATCGGGGTTGTGTCAGGACCATCACCTGGCACCCAGGGAACAAGGGTGGGAAAATCGGGAGGAGATGGGCAGTAGCTCGTGTCTGTGGGCAGGTATATGGACCACGTTTACAGAAGCCAGGAGGCAAGTGATTCACTTCATTCATAAAATGTGAACCTCTGATCTGGTCTCCAGAGGTAAAGATAAACACAAGGCAGGAATCGCTTGACTTTTGGGAGGAGAACAGTGGGTGAAGGCAGAGGGTGTGTCAAGAGAAAGGGGAGACGGCGGGGGGGGGGGGGGGGGAAATGCAGCCGAC
>JAVKLA010000090.1:5714631-5731695 GCA_034782735.1 Sagittarius serpentarius | reverse complement strand
CAGCCGACGCAGGGTGCTGGCTCCAGGGCTGGCCGCGCTGCACCCCAGCCATGGACATGGACTTGACATCAGCCCCCTCCGGTGCTGCAGGACCTCAACCCGAGATGTCCTCTGGCCCCACGGCTGAATCCTAGTTTTACCTTTACAAACAGCTGAATGAAAACTTCGGACACCCAAAACAAGGCAGGCTTGGAGCATGAGAAAAACAGGCCTCTACTTGCGGGGCAAATCTCCTCCCTCCCCCTCCCTTGATTGAGAACTTCATATCCGAAAATCATTGAGCAGAAGTACAACCGCTTCAGCCTCTGAAGGCTGCCAAGCGTTCTTGCTGAGTGAAGCTGTTTAGGTACACCGAAACACAGCCGAACCTGGGGCTTGCGTAAACCTTTCTTACGGTGGAACAAAAGACCTGCTTCCATGGCAGTCAGGTGCACGCATGAATCTCTGCCTGTGAAAACACGCTGAACCGGTCTCTGTGCAAAAGAAGACAGGTTTGACCAGAACGGCCCCTTGCGCAGAAAGGATCTGCCAGCCAGGCCTGAGCATCAAAGGCGCTGGGTGCTCCACAGCCTCCGATTAGCATCGGCATAAGCAGGGCCCAGATTTTGCAGCACTAAAGGCCACAACCAGCATGCAGCCCCGGGCTCCAGCAACACGCCTTGTTTGCATGAACGCATCGGAGTTTGTTCATCCCTCTCTTTCGCCGGGATAGCTGCAGAGAGCTGCAGCGTGCGGAGCGGCATGCAAACCGCCAGCCCCAAAGTCTCCCGGCTGTTCGGCATCCCTGCTGACGTGCCTTTGCGCGAAGGACCAAACATCATAGCGGTGCAAGGTGCAAGCTCCAGCTGCATATGCAGACGCTGCTCAGGGACCACCCGCAGAAGCAGTTGCCTTGGGATCCTAGCGCTCGTATGGGTTTGGGTTTGGGTTTTTTTTCCATTTCACCCATTTCTCTTTCACTTCCTTCCTGCTCCGCAGGGAGCGATGGCAATAGATATGCCCCGTCACCGTGCTCACGGCTTGCGGTACCTACACCTTCGCTCCTTTGGCTTTCACTTCTCTACGGGGTTTCATTTAAATGCTCGTTTAGTATCAGTGCTCATTCCTTCTGTAGCACCTAAACATGTACTCAACGCTCGGCTAACCCGAAAAGGTCTCTGTGGACCACGTACCACCTTCTCCCATCCATGCCTCCAGCAATTACCACCCCCCCTTCACTTATTTCCCAAGCAGTCAGCGGGGGTGAGCCCCCGCGAAGCCGCACACCCCCGGCCGACAACACCGGGCAGGCAGACGGGAAGTGGAGGAGGAAACGACCATCGCTCAGCCAGAAATAGGACTTGGCGCTGCCGATGCTCAGCCCTGCACTGTAAGGTTCAAGCTTGTTGCTTTCCACAAATTTATCCACGGCCTTTTCTCCCTCTCTCCAACCTGACCCGCACATCCTGAGCGAGGTCTCACGACTCGCCAGCCCCGCAGCCACCAGCTCTGCCCCGGCCCTTATCGCCTCCTGAGCCGTTTCCCCTCCGACGCTTCTCCAAGCCCTCCTCTTTCACCCAGACATCTGTATTCCTGTTTTCTTCCAAGTGGCTGGGGGTTCAGATGCAAAGGCAACACTTTTCCCAGCCCAGCCCTTGCTGCACCCGAGCCAGCCCCTCACGTGAAGGGGTCCATGGGGCTGAGCTCCTGCCAGGCGCAGGCAGACGTGGCAGGGTTTCCTCCTCCCACCCAGGTAGCGTATTTTGGAGATAAACTGGGGACTAAGACTCTGTCCTCACGGCCGTTGCCCTGAAGCTTAAGTCTCGCCTCTACAATACACTCAATCCCCGAACGCTTTCACATCACACGCGGCACCATGAAAACTCCCTTTGCGTTTAGGACAGGTGCAGGTTTATGAAGTTTTTCCACGCATAATAGAATATTACTACTAATTAGGATAATAATAGCAAGTGCTAGCTGAGTTCTGCTTGCTTAATTTCCACCTGCTATTTATTTGCAGTTTGATGTGGTATTCGCTTCCTGTCATGCATTCTTGCAAATTATTTCTGTGCCGCCTTATCTCGCCGATGCGGTTCACCCAAGGAGTGGCCGAAACGCAGCTCCGACCGTGTGTCACCGCCAAGAAGTTCATTTTGTTCTGTTGGAGGAAAATAATAATAATAAAAAAAATAAAATCAAGGCTGGCTTGTAACTGTGTGCTGTGCACATGTGCATATCTGAGCACGTGTTGTTGTGGGCTTTTTTTTTTTCTTTCTTTCTTCTTTTCCCCTTCCACCCACATCTTTGCAACCCAGCGAGCTGCAAGGTTTTTGTTAGCTGCAAAAAGTGTCTGGTTTTCATGGAAAAAGTGTTGGTGCACAGCACAGTTGGGAGCCCTCCTGGGCAGGGGCCATCCAGGACACCCAGCAGCCAGGCTGTGGCTCTTCAGACTCCATTTCAATAATATTTCCTTAAAGCTTATAACATTGCTAAAGAAAAAGCGATGCCCTCAATAAAGAGGGATTTGCTCAAAGACTGGGCATAGCTAAGAGCAGTTCAATGCAAGCTCACGAGTGTCCCTGTCACACCCCTCCCCAGCCCGGAGCTGGTGGGACCTTCTCGCACACCCATCAAAAGTGGCATCGGGTCCCTTTTTATCCAGATGCCCTCGTCTATCATCAAATCCCACAGGGTCACCCCCAATCATCCTGCTGGGCAAGGGCCCTATTTCTCTGGCAGGGGAAGGTCAACCCAAAGGCAGAACGCAACTCGCACCGGGATGTTTAGTTGTGTTATGAGCTTTTATTTAAAAAGCACATTTATACAGCAATAATTTCGCAGATACAAACTTCAATTTTGTATTCTACAAAAGTCTTTGAATATTCTTCTCTTTACAAAATGGAACATTACAAAAATACAGACAATTTAATATGTTTTTTTTTATACAAATGTCTCTAATTGTAGTTATTTTCATTAAAATATTACTACCACAGAACTACAATATTTTAGTCGACTATAAAAAAATTAATCCAATGCTTTTTTAAGCAGCAAAATGTAAATAACACAGGTCAGGACACAGTTTATAGTCATAGTGGATATATCTAAAATTGTTTCAGAAATAATATTTTACATAGTTAATTTTTAAGGTTTTATACATTATTTATATAATATTTATATATAAAAAAATCATAGCTTGCTATAGTTGAAATGATAGGACGGATTCTGTGAGAAGGATGTGCAAATGGCCATTCTGCATGCTTTGCGGGATCCCTTTGCAAATGCCCTCCGTGAAAGGGCTGCAAACCAAGAACCTGTGGTTTCCGGGCAAAAAAAATAAAATTAAAAAAAAAAAAAAAAATCTCATTCGAGATAGGCACGACTGATTTACCACCGGTGTCACCGAGCAGAGCGCAGGACCTGGTACCTGCCGTGGCGCACACTGGGGTGCCCAAGGGAGAAGGGGTGGGGTGGGGGGGGGGATGCACAAACCGACTGACACCCAGGCTGGGACGTGCCGCCCAGCAGCCCGTCCCAAAACTGCAGAATAAAAGTCTCCCCAGGACTCAGCCCCGAGGTTGTAGTGCGAACGCATCTTCAGCAGAGCTGTTGCTACCCACTTGTAAACCGCCAGCTCCGGGGAGCGTACAGAAAATCTGCTGTGATTTTAGGGAGGGGGGGGTGGGGGATGGCCGGGAAGCAGAGGATGCTTTTTTTATGAAGGGCCATTTGTGGGTGGTGCACATGCCTGGGGGCTCAGGCAGGACAAACCCTCGCCAGGGAGCGAGCAGAGAGGAAGAAACGTGGCTTCTCTGCGTGGAGGATGGAGTTATTCCGCCTCGCTGCACGTCTCGGGACTGCTCCTTAGAGGCGTGTAGTGTGAACAGAGACCCTTCAGAGATCTTTGACTGGGCAAGCTTCTTCTAAACTAAGTCACAGTATGGAACAGAAGAGGCAAAAATAAACTAGTATCAAAAAGAGAAAAAAGCAACTCTTACAAACCAATCCCAGATCTTGACTCAGTGCTGTTTCTCGTATATAGTGCTACACAATTTAGTCGTGAGTTGTATTTGTTGTTTGGTTGGTTTTTTTTTTTTTTTTTTTTTTTTTTTTGTTTGTTTTTTTTTTTTTCCTCGCAGGCATTGGAAATCTTCATAGTAAAAAAAAACTAAGATGGCCAGCTTTCCAAAAATCCCTTAGTGTTCATTAGGCTATGAACAATTTGGCGTTCACTACAACATGAACACTCAAACCAATTGCACATCCAGAACTCCGGCACCTCTCCTTGTTTGTTCGGCTTTTGTAGTTTGTTTTTTTTTTTTTTCTTTCTCGTTGCTTTTGACTTAGTTGACCACCACCCCTTTCATCCAAATGTCGCAAGTTGAAAAGACCACAGAGTAAGACTTTACTGGTCGGGCAAGAAAGTCTCTCCCTACATTCTACTGTCTGATGAGATTTGAGAGCAGCAGGTAGTTGCTGTCAGCAGTCTTTTTTTGCAAAAAAAAAAAAAAAAAAAATTTATTTAAAATAAAATACAACACCCATCCAACTTCTCGAAGGTCTACACCATGTTGTGATGGTTATTCCGCTCAATGATGTCCACAGGTGAAAGGATCTCCTTCCGGATGGGCGGTGGAGGCAGGCAAGTCTTTGTCTTGGGCTTGAAGAGATCTGAGACGTAAAACACCTGTAGGAATAAATGGAAAAGGCAAACTTAGCCACACTGGGTGATGCTTTGTTCAAAAATTTGGTTTACAGAATATATGCATATCTTTAAGGTGCAAAAATAGCACTCTGTGCTACTGAATGCCTACCCATAACACAGACAGCTCTGTAATCCCAAGCACCTGCTCCCACCTTTCTGTACAAGACGGAAGAAGGCTCGGACCTCACAAAAGACAGCGCAAAAACATTGCAGAACCATTTCACTTCTCCCTGCGTAATCATCGAGCGCGATACCCGAACCTCTGCTGAACAGGTTGAAAAGCCAGGAAACAGATACACAGCCCACACTCCGATAAAATAACAAAGGTCTCCCAAGGGCTGGCCTGACTCACGGCGAGCGGTTCCAGGGACGGAGTCAGTGTGAAACAGTTCATTCAGCCAGACATCAGACAGGCAATTAAAAGCTTTCAAATCAAAGCTGTATTAAAAGTTATCAGCAATGAGTCAACGGTGAGTGATGCTCTCCTCATGCCCCACCAAGGCACCGGTACAGAGCCAGGGTCTGGTCCTGAAGCCAGACCCTAAGGAGAGGAGGAGCTATTCCCGACTACTTCTTCCGAAATATCCCGTGACGTAACCCCTCTCCCGGATGTGAAAAAGCCAGCGCTTGGCAATTTCGGGAGGTAGCAACACAATAAGAAACAAAGTGTTGGGAGGAAACTTCCACATCCTCCCTTGGCAGCCGCTGCACAAAGCTTATCAGTCCTCCAGGGCCAGGGTACTTTCTCCCTTGCCAAACCTCAGCCCCACGCCAGAAGGGAAAAGAGTCAGACGGCATGGATCCTCTGGACGGAGCAAAAAGTGGCGAGGACTCATCGTTTTGTTAGCTGGAACCACCACAGGCCCAAACTTCGGTCCTGCCGCTGACTGCCTCTGCCAGCCCAAATCTGCCAGCTCACCTCAGACATCCTTACGCACCGGTAATTCGGCCCGAGCTGTGGGTTTGCTGAGCCGAAGCTCCAGGAGGAGCAGCGTGCAGTTGTAGGAATCGGCGGCACATTTGAGTTTTCTCCCACAGCACTCCAATGCAACATTTAAGCAACAAGACAAATTAGGGGGAAAAAAAAAGTAAGCCCAAGGTGCTCAAAGGAATAATATTAGATTAATACCTCCAGGCTGGGTAACACAGGGAGGGAGCAAAGGTTTTCCCCATCTGCATCTCCACATTTTCTAGCTACCCAGAGCCCTATGCAGCAGGTGTAGTCCTCCTTCGAAACAATTTTTGCAAGTCCCTATCAGCAGGGGCAGATAAGGAGCTGAGCTGAACAGACAACAAACCTGCTATAAGTGGCAATTTACTCCTACAATGCAGGAAGCTGAGGTGTTGTTGCTTGGCTTTTATTGCTTTGTGGAAAAGGAGGGAGGGAGCCGACATATAAAAGAGCTCTTTTTCTGGTGTGTCTGTCAGTGTCTGGCTGCCTACTTGTATAACAGAGCTGATAAAGTTGTTTACAGGGCATCCGAGTGGCAGCACTTGTATCTTTGCTTAAATAACGGGGTCCAGCTGATCCCGCCAAGGATCACAAGCTAGAGTCTGGCCTCTTGCTGCAGCATCGCAGTGTAAAAACATGTTGAACTGCTCTGGCAATGGTTTTCTTTCGGGTCATTAATAACTGTAAAACCCCCATTCGGCTGGCTCGGCGCATTTCCGATGCCATCTCGCTTGCTTGCCCACCTCAGAGAGCTGGATTCAATCAAAAAGATGTCCAATTTCCGCACCAAGATAGCCATGACAAATCAATTTATGGGAGGAGACTGCCGAGTGCAAGAAGCATACGGGGGTTACACCTAGTCTGGTCCATATTTTGGACAGGAATGAGTTATGGTGGAGTGTCACCCTGGGTATTTTAGCTTTTACTGGGCTGCTCGCTGCTTCTCAGGGTTTAATTCAGAGACTGGGTAAGAGGTTTCATTTCTCTTTAAACTGTATTTCACCTTAACATGGCTGGAGGTTATATAAACACTTATAGGAATCATGAAACATGATCTTTGGGGGCTAAAACAGTGTGTTAAATCCTCCTAATGCTTGAACTGTTTAACACAAAAAAGGACTAATAAACATGCAAAGTTTTTCACTTGGATTAGCTCCATTTCCTGTAGAAGGTGCTCTCCACCCATAAAGAAAACCTGATGGCAGAAGACAGAGCGCGTATTATACAAAGTAAGCCAGTATCTTACGTTGCCACTTAACAATTCCTATTCCTATTCATTATATTGAAGAAATCTTTAATCACATACAGAGAGTTTAAAACAACTCATCTAAGCTAACCAGAGCAACACCAGGAGCACGTCCTTCCGACGTCTCCCCTTTTCTCTCTCGATCAGATGAAGACATAAACTACATGACACATAGCAGGCTGCCTACAATGCGCATAAAAACTATTTCCATTTAAGAAATCCTCATCGTATTTCACCCTGGATCCAAGTCCGAATGTTTCATCAGCTGGAAGCGCTTGACACTAATGTCTTCTGCTTGTTATTTCAGGCACTGAAGGACAAACGTGTCTGCTGCAGCACAACCTGGATTTAAGCTCTGGCAGCCCTCGGAGATGAAACCCACAATTGGTTTCTACTGAAAATTACAGCCCGGTAACTATGGTATTTTAACGGCCTTTGACTACCATCAGCGTGGACCCTTGAAGGCTTTGCTGAGTGAAGGGGTGTCTGGGAGCACCCAGGGTGGGTTGGAGGCGATGAGTCTCCAGGTCCCTCCCTCTGCTTTAGAGCATCCCGTGCATGAGAGCTGCATCCCAGAGCTGGGCAGAGACCCCCAGGACATATCAGTAATTGCTTTGATATACCGGTAATTTTAGCAAAAAGCTGATCAGCTGTACATTCAGTACAAACTCCAGGGATTCTCTGGGTAACTCGTCCTCTTGTCCCTTGCTGCCATCTCCTAGAAGGGAGGAAAGTCTGCCAGCCCCTCCTAGGCAATGGCTCATGCCAGCAAAGCCAGGTTCGGGAGAACAAGAACGTACTGACGGTTCTTCGCAAGCTGACGAAATGGGACAAGGGTTGGGTTTAAACCCTGTCCCGAATCCTAAGCTGCTGCCGGAGACATCCGCAGCCACCAAGGCACACCTGCAAAGGGTGCAGAGACAACTGCCCCCTCCACGAGCCGGCTGGGAAGAGCAGCACCGGTTGCCCCAGGCTCGCAGGCAAAGCCGAGCCTGCCTGTGGAACTCCAGGCAGCTGCTTCCTATGTCGGTTTACCTCGACACAGGAAAACCAACCCAGCGCTGCCGCAGCCTCCCCTTCCCAGCACAGCTTCCAGCTGCCGGAGGGCCGGGAGGGGACGGCCAGCCCTGCTGCTCATCCTGGCCAGGACGCATCCGGACGCCCGTCCCGAGCATCCGGAGAGCTATTGTCTTTCTGAAACTGCTGCTGGGATCCAGGGATGGATCGCCTGGTCCCGACTCCCCCTATATATTGATGTTATCCCACCTCACAAGCAGAAAGGCACACAGAGAGGTAAATACCCCCTTGTAAAACCACCTGGCGATGCGCACTTGGTGTCTCAATAAACCCACACGATACAAATTCAGGCACCTGGACTGAGATGAGCTGCTTCATTACTCCCCGTGTGGCCCAGGGCCTTTTCTCCCCAGGGCTGCCAGCCCTGCCATCGTGGTCCTACAGCTGACTGCTGGGGCAGGAAAAGGTTACCAGGATTTCAAGAAACACCCTGACGGTATTGGAATGAAGGGGACAGGACCTGTAATGCTGTTGCTGCGAGCAGGCGTCAGAGCAGCAGCACATGTCTGTGCACAGATACACGCTTCAGTTTCCCCCTCTGAATTTGTCAGCCCTGCACAGGACGTTGGCATCGGGCAACAGCAAAACCCAACAGCTACTGCTCAGAGAGTTAATAATCCTTCATAAAAACTTCCCAACAGTAATATTTTTGTCTTGGCTTTAGAATATTATCAGTGGAAAGTACATAAATAGGTTATTTTCTCTCCTTGCAAAATATAACATTAGCAAACTTAATTCCTTTCCCCCAGGGCTGCTTTACTTTTAGATCACTTAAAGAAACCGAACAAACCACAAAAAACCACCCAAGAAAGTGGGAAACCGTTAAAATCTTGCTTTCAGGGTTTCGTACAGATATGCGAACCACCATAACCCCCAACCCCTTTGTTTCTATGCGAGGCAGCCACCCGACCCGGTGCCCCCCACCCTGCCTACTTTAAACATCCATACGTGTCACTTCGAGTTACAGAGCTGCGCAATCAGGTCACTCTTTGGAAAGCAAACTGCACGAGAAGAAGCCGGGCAGCCGAAAACAAGCAGGCACAGCTTTTGTTGGCCGTCTTCTCACGAGCCCTGTCGCCACGTTAAAAACCCACCACCAAACGAGGCACCCTGCCTCCCCTCGCTGGGCAGACACCAGCTCCCGCTCCCGGGTGACAGCTTTTGGCTGGATCATGCAGGGAAGAGCCATAATCCCAGCCACGCCAGACCCCCCGCCTGGGTCCTGGGGGAAAGCCTTGCAAACGAGCCGGTGCTCGTTACCAAGAGCAGCTGGAGAAGCAAACGCTGCTGGCCAAGAAGCAGCCCCTCTCCCTTGTCTGAATGCCTTTTCAGCGTCCCAAGCGGCCTGGGAGAAGGGGCCCTTTGCCCAGGAGCCTCCAGGAGCTCAAAGCTGATGGGGAAAAAGCTTAAATGTTGCATTTTTTGCTGAATATGCCGTTTGTTTGGCAGGGGACAAGAGGAATTGCTTCACCCCTCCAGCACAGCAGCAGCGTTTGCTTACGGGGAGGGGAAAGCGCCGGCAGGCATGCCCCCGCTTTGCTGGGTGCCCGTCAGAGCACCCACCATCAGGCTGGTAGGGTGCTCCGCTCTTGAGCCGCACTCCACGGGGTTTACACACGCTGTCACACGGGGATGACACGGGACCGAGTCCCCCGAGCACGCTGCCTCCTGCCACATCCCCAGCTGTAACGGGGGGTTACATGAGCTCACAGCAGCATGGGCTGGAGGGGTGCCCACTATTCCCCCGGGACCCCCCCCCAGCATCCCCGCTGCCGTTCCTTGCACGGTTTGCCGTACTCACCACGCAGTAAGCCACCAGGGCTCCCTGTGCAAAACCCGCCAGCACATCGGTGGGGTGATGCTTGTGGTCCGACACACGGGACAGGCCGGTGTAAAATGCCATCATGATGAGGGTGAACTGGAGGAGGGGACGGAGCAGGCGGGCTCCCTTCCACGTAAATCTGGCCTGCAGATAAAACTGCGGGGAAGAGAAGAAAACAAAAAGGTCACGTTAATTTGAGGGTAGCAAAGGAGAAGCTGTGCCCAAAACGCGCACGCACGGCAGCAACTGCTCTGTGGGGCTGGCCATGGGGCACCCAAACCCCCGTGGCTCAAGGAGCGGGGAGCTGTCAAAGAAGAAGGATGCTTTTGCAAACGTGTGGCCTCCGTCATACAGAGGGGAGTGGACTGAAGGGATTTTAACTGGTGCAGGGGCTGAGGGCAGAGGTGGATGGTGAGCCAGGGTCAGGGGTTTGGGACCCCCCCCCCTCCCCCCGCATCCCAGCTCTTGCCGTGGCCCCGCTTCAGCCTCCACACGACATCACATCAGGCCGCGCAAGGAAATTCCTCCCCACTGCTGCTTAGCGTGTAACAGCAGCAAGGTCCCAAATTTGGTGCTCGCAGGACCCACAGCATCTCTCAGAGGGAAAACGGGAATCAATGCAGCATGTCGCACCTCCAGAGCCAGCCCCAAGGATTTCCAGACATAGCCACAAACGCTGACAATGTAGCTGCAAAATGCAATCCCCTAACACTGCCATCGTGTTTCCCAGCCCGAGCCCCGGGGTTTGCAGGGGCGCAGGGAGCAGCCGACCCACCACATGGCATGGGAAGTCGCTCCTACCCAGCGAGGGAAAAGCAAGGTCCTGGTTTGACCCAAAGACGAAGCTGACGTGACGTCAAATGGACATTGTCCCCTGCCCCTCCGTGACTATCTCAGGCCCGTTTCCGTTCCGGCCGGCGGGCACGGCCGGTTCCTGTGGGAACCGGGAAGCCGGGCGGGAAGAGAGGACAGGAAAACGGCAACCCGCTGCCCACAGATGAGCGGGGCCGGGCGCAGTGTGGGGAGGAAGGCTGTGGGAAGGGAGGGACGCCGCAGCAACCATCGGGCTTGGGGAGCAGAGAGGCATTTGATGGGGCTCAAAGCGTGTAAAAGCGCCTGGCAAATGCTGCCTGGCTCCTGCAGCTCAGACCTACTGCCCACGGGCTCAGCCGCAGCAGGTATGTTCTGCCTGTTCCTAAATGAAGCACTAGAAGTCAGACCCAGCGTGGTTCATGGGACTCTGCAACATCAGAGGGCTGGAAAGAGGCTTAATACCCCTTTACGATGCCTTTTACGCACCCAGAGCAGTTTACACTGCCTTGATATAAAAGGGAATGAAGCTCTCGCTGGGTTCCTTGAAACCCCAGATAACTTAATGACAACATTTACCTACGAAAGCAGAGTTATTTGGAAAGCTGATAAGGGGGGAGGCATTATTTTGGCCAGTTTAGCATGTTTGGCTGTTGCATAAACATTGTATTTACCCCTTTTTGGAAAGAACACACACTGGGCTCTTCAGACGAAATGAAACATCATGTCATTTGAATGGAGCAGATGCTCCAAATTGTTAGCCAATTAACATGGAAGAGAGCACTACCAAAACAGCTCGGCGCTGGCTAACGCACGTTACGATCCTGGGGAATACATCTGCAAACCAGCCCGAGCCTGGGAACGGAGCCACGTCACCACGGCGCACACCCAACACCATGCAAACTTGTGCGCGTGATGCTACGGGACGAGTTACAGCTCTCTAGGTCCCCACGCCGCGAACCCACGCTGATGCAGCCCAGCAAATGGGCCACTCGGCTAGTTCTATAGTTTGTGATGGTAATTTCTACGCTTGGGAGAAAGATGAGTCAACAATCAGCATGTCAAAATTAGGAGGCACGATCTGCCCACGAAAAAGCCCACCACCAAGGAGGAGGTGCTTTCCCTCCAGGTTAAATGCAGCCACCGCGGAGCTGGAAAGCTGGAGCTGTAAAATAGCACTACCCCATCCTGCACAGTCACTTGCAGTGATTTAACAGCAGGCACTTCATCCTGCAAGCAAATTTCTATGCGGTTCATTAGCAGGGAACTGCATTTTTAGTTTGCAATGCTTAGGCTGGCTGAATTTTCATTGCCGTGGTATTTGTGCACCCAGCGATCTGTCACTGAGAATAAACGGTGCAGGCAGGATACTCCTGGGGAATATTCAGGGAAGATAGTGATAGAGAGAGCTGGGGGGTCCTGCTATCTTTAAATACAACTTCTCAGGATAGAGACAACATCCCTTGAAAAAACAGCATTTGTGGAGAGCGGAGATTTTAAAGTACGCGAAAGATATAAAAAATATGCTTCTATTGCCATGGTTTAGGCTCAGGATTATTTTCACGTTCAAGAGCCTCAGCCCAGCCTAGGTGACAGTGCAAAACTTAGGTTCCAGTACGTTGTTGCAGAGCAAAATTAGCTCCAAGTATTATATCTTATAAACTATTACTCTTAGTTCTACCAGGAAGACTTGAAACCTAATGTCCTTCTTTAGTTCTGAGGCTCTGTCACATCAAACCCCTTAAGAAAGAAATTTGCTGCTGGATAATTTGACATTTGTCCCTTTTGCACAGCTTTGACATCCCTTCAAATCATTCCATCCCACAAGCTTGGACTAAATAGGTCATCTACAGGTGAGGATGCAAAGTATCAATTAAAAATGAGCAATAATTAGCAACAAAAAGCTAACACTGAGTTTGAGTACGCAATAAAGCAGACACTTCTGGGGCCGAAGCGATTAAACAATAAACTTGTTTGTACACCGACCCACTCCTTCCAAAGCACAGCTCTGAAATGCGTGCCTAATGTACACACTTCTGCCCTGGAAAAGGCGTGCAGAGGCAGTGTGGCACTGTACGAGGCGTGCTGGGTGCCACCCAAGTCCCCAGCACCCAACGCATACCCACACCTGCATATCTTCCAGGAATAAAACCTACCCAAATGGATGCATCTCAGACACTGAGCTATCAGTGTGAGGATCCTGACCGAGCTCCTTTGACCGGCGCAATAAAAGTCTTGCAAAAATTGCTCTTTAGTTCCCCGTTCATAAAGAAAAAAAAAGAAAAAAAAAAAAGGAGGGTAACAGCACTTCTCATATTCCGCAGGCACATTATGAGCATGCAGTACACTAGAAACTGTGCTCAAACACCAGGGTGCTGAGGATCCCCTAAGTACTTTAGAGACAAGCCTCAGGGTGCTCCAAACTTTGCCTCTGCCCTCAGTATGAAAGAAAAGCCTAGTTGATAAGAGAAGGTGAAAAAGTGAGAGAGGAGCTTGGGGGCTGAAAGGATCAGAACTTCCCTAAAACAGGAATTAGTGCTATTATTAAGAAATAGGAAGTTCCTGGCAATTTATCTGAAAACATGCTTTTGAAGGTTTTTTTTGAAACCTGGGAGAAAATCTGAAGTACTGCCTGCTAAGGACTGCCAGATTTGGATGGGAACGTGGGGCTGGATGGAGCCCTTCCGGGGAAGGGATGGAGAAGCAAGACCACAACCGGGGTTATTTCCACCACAGACCATCACAGGGCAGCCAAAGTCAGGAGGAGCATCAACAGGAGCAAGGGTGGATGGAATGAAATGGGATCACACAGAGCAGGAGTTATTTGGAGTTCCCATCCACTGTCTCCTGGCAGACGCCGAGTTACCACAAAGCAGATGGCTTGAAGGACGTCACATCGCTCTTCTTCTGCCAGGGGACTTCCACAGTGCTGGTGGGGACAGCCCGCAGCCACCCACAACCCCCGAGCAAACCCGTCGAGGAGGAGCTGGCAGGGGACATGGGCCGAAAGCATCACCTCCAGCCTCCCGGGGCTTTCTGCCGCCCAGAAATCCCGTCCTGTTCACACTCTCCCCACCGCAAGGCCGAACGCCATCAGCCACGTCCCTTAGTCACAGCTAAGGTTTCCTTCTGGGAAACGGCTGGGCTTGTTTCTGACTGCCTGACCCAAAGTTACCTCCATCTCCAGCCCCATCTGCAAGCAGAGTGGTAGCCAAAGCAGTATGGGGCCAAAACCCCTCAAGTCCAAACACACCCTGGCGTAACGCACTGCCCTGGCTGGGCAAAGCAAGCTGGAGGAAGGGGAGCTGCAGAATTCAGCTTTTAGCACCAAGATGGCCAGGGGACAAGGACAGGAGAACAGCATCCCAGCACCAAAGGGATGCGTTGTTTGCCTCTTCCCTGCCTCTGCTGAGCATACAGCGTCCTCCCACCCCAGCAGGAATATCTCCATCAGCGCAGCAACGCGGTTCACACCTCAGCCCTGGCCTCTGATGTAATTCCAGTTTAGTCGCTTACTTAGGTCACCGCTAAACTTGACTCCAAGTCCACAGCCACCATGGAGTTTCCTTCACACAGGCACGTCATTGCTCAGCAGCACGAGGGCACTGGGACCTTCTCCACCCTTCAGCAAGAAACTCCAGTAAGAAGCCTCACGCTCACCCTTGATACACAAAACCAGCAACATCTCTGAATTTTTCATATAAATTAGTAGAACACGCAAAACCCCTTTCTGATCTGAAGTCTTCAGCCACACCCACCAACGCACAGTAAATACGCAAGCTGCCCTGTTTTACTCCCCTTTTATCCAGAATCAGCCAACATTGTTAAGAGATATTAATTTAGCTTTTCTGATATTAACTTAGCTTTTCTGCATCCTCTGTGTGCTTTCAGGCAACTTCACGCTGTAAAAATAAAACCCCCAACATCAGCATTACGGGCTCATGTGCTTGGGGGGAGCGGAAAGCCCCCATCGCTCTCTGCAAAGACTCCCCACGGCCAGCGAAACAAAACCGAGAGGTGTGGGTCAGGTCCAGAGGGCTGCGTGGAATAAGCTGTTACATACCTCATCTTTCCTCAGCCTGCTATAAATATGTATTACGGGCTCACTCAGCCAAGGAGTAACAAAGCAAGGAAAATTTAGACAAAGAGGATTACCCAAGCGCGATTTCCCCTTTTAAATTTTTTATACAAAGGCCTGATGTTGATTGGGTTTTCTTGGTGACAAGAAGGCTGCGAGAAACTTGGCCCTGAAATCTCCATGTTTAGAACTAAACCCCAGGAGATTTTCCTGTATTGCAAAAGCGCCTTTCCCTGGGACTTTTCCCTCAAAGCCCTCCAGAGCTTGGCATCTATCTGCGTTTTCCTATTGGGAGCCTGTGGCCAAACTGCTTATCCTTGATGGATACCGCAGGGCACTGCTGCTGTGCCAGGCGATGAGGAAGATGTGGTCACCCATCCACTGGCTACCAAATACCTGGGCAAATCCAGCCCCATGGTGCAGGCGAAGCCCCGTGGGATGCGTGGGAATCCCAGTATCTTTTAATAGACCGACTAAAGCTTTCTGGCACCCGTCTCCATCAGGTGAGGCAAACTTGAAAACATTATAATTCAGAATGGGCTCTAAGAGTGAAGCCAAGGAACGCCAGGAAAGACGGGAAGTGACTTATCCTTGAAATATGAAGTATTGTTCAATAGGGAATGCACTCAGAACGCGGCTGACCACCCAAGCCTCTGCAGCACGTGCTCAGCCCCCCAAATGCCCCCACTCTGCACAGACTCCCAAGCAAACTCCCGGTACCCAAAGTGCCAGCAGCAACCTGCCGCGGCACAGCCCTCGCTTCCCAGGAACTGGAGAACAACCGTTTGGTTTTGATCGAGATGATTCCCTCATCAAATCCATCAAACCCACCTCCTGCATTCACTGGCATGGTGGATGCAACGTTTCTAACCAGGCTTTCAAAACCCCACTCATTCATTGAGCTGGGCAAGACAGGAGGGTGTATTTTATATTAAATAAAAGCCCTCTGGGTTATTATAACCTTTTTTTTTTTTTTTTTTAATTATTTTTGGATATTACCAGCCTCTCCAACATGAGAGATTTTCTGGCTCCCTTTTTCTACGAGATTGCTCGTTCAGGCTCTGGCAGTGGCCAGGGAGCTGCAGTGACAGAGAGCAGGGTGCTGCTACACAAGTTAGAATCATAGAATCACTTAGGTTGGAAAAGACCCTTAAGACCATTGTTTCCTCACCTCTGATACGCACCACGTCACACCATCTTGTCTCAATTTCCTTTTTCTCCCTTCAATTTATGACCAAACACTTGGTGTAATTTTTCCCCTGACTTTTTAAGGCACAAGGCAACTGAACAGCTGGTCAGACAGACCCTGCTACCAACCTTACCCCAGTTTTGGGACAAGTTAAAAAATAAAATCATTCTGAAGGGATTTGGCTTCAAAACCGCTCTATGGAGCGGGATGAGTAGAGCAGCCTGTTGTCCCGGATCAGGGGGGACAGGGGCAGAGGCTGCTGAGCGCTGACAGTTCGAGTGCTCCCATATGGGGACAGGGCAGCAAAGAGATCAGAGGCAGCTTTCTGCTCCGAAGCGTTAGGCAGGAGCTAAACGCCACTTTTGAAGCCTGCTACGAAGTCAGAAAGAGAATCGGGCAGCAAGCATTGCTGCAAAGCAGCGCTGGAAAATGAGCCATGCAGGTTTTCCATGTGTCCCGTGGGAATGCTGCATGCACGCTGCAGTTTTAGGGTTTCCAGTGCACCCCCTGCCACCAGCATTCCCGTTCGGTTTTAGTCTGCTCTGTAACCGCTAGATTTTCAGAAAAAGACGGAAAAAAACCCAGCAAAGCAGCATGGTCTGCCCTGCAGAATGGGGGGTTAAGTCCTGGCAACTTTGGGCAGCCACTGCTGAGGCGAGCAGGGTGGGAACAGGGGGAGGGGGTGAGCACTTGCACCCCGATGCGCACAGCCCCTCGGGTTTGTCCCCTACCCTGAAGGATGCTGCAGGGCGTGATCCTGTGCAAGAGGTAAAGCATCGGGCTTGGCTTCCAAAAAGGCCCCGGAGCAGCATCTCCTAGAAGAGTACCTGAAAGGACAACCTGAATTTTGCTGAGCATTTGGAGAGAAACAACTGCCGACTTAATAGGGACTGGCAGTCCTTGCTGCTTCTGGATGCCAGGCTTGAAAGCATCTCGGGGCTGACTTATTTGACTGCCTGCAAATCTTCTCGGAAAGAAATAAATGCCGGCGTGAGCGATGGTTTCCAAACCAAGCTCCGAAAGTTTTGCAACGGCAGTGGCGGAGGGCTGAGCCTCCCGCAAAGCATCGCCGGGGCGGTTCTGCATTGTAACGCAGCTGGGAGGAAACGGCCAAAGTGTCTGCTGAAGAAATTCAGAAGTTTTCCAAGAACAGAAAAAAAAAAAAAAAAAAAAAAAAAAAACAAACCGGGGGGGGGGGGGGGGGTGGGG
>JAVKLA010000090.1:5688128-5702900 GCA_034782735.1 Sagittarius serpentarius | reverse complement strand
GGGGGGGGGGATTTAAAAAGGGGATAAGCTTTCGTTGGCCACCCATCGGAAAAGCCACGGAGGGAGAGGGAGGGGAAGAGGAGTTTCTGCAGTGACCCACCCATGCAGCTCTCATCTTCCCAGCCCAACCTTCACCTTTGCACTAAATTAAACACCATCACAGTCTTTTTTTTTTTTTTTTTTTTTTAGTGCTTGGTTTTGATGGAGGTTGGGTTTTTTCCACTAAATCTTTCTTCTTTCAAGCCTGCAGGTCAGTGGGATGTTGCTGGCTATCTCAACAAAGCAATGGTAATTTCTAACAAGCACTCTGTGATGCATTTGGCTGCCAGTGTCCAGGCCCTGGGCGTGTTTTTAAGGTTTCGGTAGATTAAACATCTAGCTTAAGTGAAAAAGATCATTAAATAATTTGGCAGGGCCGAGGGGGGTATCTAATTCCTTATTCAAGACACACTCTGTAAATATTTGGGTACCTACAAGAAACGGGCTTTCTATTTGAAGTACTTAGTGGCTGACCTTGGGTACATATAAACCTTATTTGGTTTACAATATTTAACCATTACAATGCTTACATATTTTAAAACGCATAAAAATTAGATTAGCCTACGGTAGGCTTTTATCGGGGCTTTAGAAGTTGGCTTCCCCAACTTTCAGAGAAGAATGGCAGCACTGCAGACCAGACTCGGCAGCTGCTGCAAGAGCGAACAATTCTTGAAGCCAGTTGACATTTTATACATATACACACATATATATATAGACACACAGATAAAATTTAATAACAGAAAGAAGTATTTCCACATTTCCATCGTATCAGGCATATGCTGCCAATCACAGCAGGGCCTGATTCTGCACCAGCACCAACAAAACGGGTGGCTGAAAGAGCAGGAGGAGCTTGGTCAACCGAAAAATAATCTCAAGGGACCTGATCCACAGCCCCGTGGTAGCCAAAAGAAGGAAACCACTGCAGAGTGGACTGAGCCATTATGCTGGGATTTTAAAAGGTCTTGAAAGCGTCGGTGATGTGCCTCCTTCCCAGTGGTTTTTGACCGAATCTGGATACTTGAGGCCCATATATTCACAGAAGACAACTAGGCTAACATCAGAAATACAGAGTACCATTGACTCTGTTATTTTGTTACCTGCTCAGTCTTAATTGTTCTTCACCTTGGTTCCAGCAGTCCAGAAGACTGCTCTGTGCATCTGCCTGTATTTTGGAAACACATTTAATACCTTTGTTTGCAAAACAGATTCCCATTCAACTCTATTACAGTTCCACTACTCTCAGCTACACAGACACATGAGGATAGCAAATTCTCCAAACACACAAACAAACCCTAGACTTTACTGTAGAACAGGTACCTGCTTTAGAGTACTAAAGAAGCAAGGATCAGTGTATATTGCATTTCTCCGATTTGACCTGTTTGGAAAAGTCCTAGGACACAATGGGTTGATTTCCACAAAAACCAAGATATTAGCTCATTTTCTACCTGCTGTACATTCTCCCACGTAACTCCCACTAACCTTTGCACCTACCTATGTCAATCTGTCTGGTGTCCTTCCTATCAACAGGGTGACATTTCAGTCCATTTCATTATTACTAGGTATACGTCAGCCAAATCACGGGAACTTCAACGTAAACCTCACCATTTTTAGGTCCACCAGCTGCTACAGAGCCCAGGAGACTTCCTAGCAGGCAGACACAGGTTCATTTTGACCTAGATGATGGTATTTTCTGGGGTTTTACTTTTTGGGGTTTCTTTTGTTTGTTTTGTAATAAGAACTGGTTATTCAGGAACACTGGGCAAAATGTCTTCTCATGCCTGCTAGTGCAATAGCAAACAAGAAGCCAAGAATATTCATTTTCTATATGGACAACCCTGTAACACTGATGACCCCAAGCTGCAGAGGTATTTGAGAAGTACCTCTAAAAGGAACAGACAGTGGTGGCAGGAATGACAGGTATCTCTACCTGCTGCCCAAACCCATCATCCAGAGACATACCCATCCTTTGCAGTAAATACAGCCCCGTGCAACCTGGAGCACGCTTGTTGACCCAACCGTCCTGGGACAATATTATTATAGAAAGGCTCTTGGTCACAGATACTTTACACAAAACGTCAAGTTATTCTCATGCACTGCAAATTCCTCTGGATTCAAAACCTTGGTAGAAACGCTTCCTCATGTGGCCAGGGCCCAACATGCCAGCCCCATGCTCCAAGAGCTCCAGATGAACAGGAGTGCTGCCACTGGTTTTGCTGGGAGAAATATTGCTTTTAGAGAGTACCTGTTACCTAGTTCCAGAGGTAAACACCACATACAAAGGAAGAAAAAGGAGAAGGGAATTCTAAGAGGCGTGTTAAGTTGTCCCTCTTGGGAGTTTGGCATGAGCAGATGTTTTAAAAGAGCTTTATATTAAAGTGCACATACATTTTTAATACCTAAAAAATGCATTAATAAGAACAAAAGGTCTTATCCAAGCCACACCGCCTAGATGCATATAAAATTCTGCATTTGTGGGGTAAAACAGATTTAAGCCAGATTGGCTGACCAGCAAAAGCTGGAGAGGGTGAATATAAAAGACATTATCAACAGGAATCCAGAGCCAGCTCCAGTCAGACATGATGGAAGCAAAGCCATCATTTAACATTGTCTACAGCAAGGAATAAAATGCGATATGCCATGCAAACCCCAACGTGTCAGCATCTTTTGAGGCACCTCTATACATCCAAGTGCTTTGGAAGGTCTCGCAGATATGGCAAGTCTGACCTAGGATGACCCAGCTTGAATAGAGGGAGAAAAAAAAAAAAATTAAAAATGTGTCTGTGAACTCTGTAATACTCAGGACAAATGGATCGTGTGAAAAATACACTGCGGTGACTATTATGTTTTCAATTACAAGCGAAGCGAACACGGTTTACTCTGCCGGTCAGCGGGGTTTGGAACGAGCCCTGCCTCACCACGACTCCTCCAGGCTCTGCCTTCGAGGAAGGGCTCGGACCACTGCCCGGCCCCGGCAATGCTCACGCTGCAGGAAAGGGGCACGACACCCCGTTTCTTTGGGGGAAATCTAGGAGCTTTCTTCCAAACCGATGTAAGGGTGAGCGGAGCTGCTGCTCCCCTTCATCCACGTCATCCCACATTGGCTGCGTGAACGCTGATATTTCCCCATGTAATAACAAATCTGCTCCACTCCATCAACCTCTATTCAAGAGGAAAGTTTCATGGGCTGCAGGTGTTGTTTTAATATATAAAATACCAAGCAGAGACTCCTTATCTCAGCTTACTGCCCCCAAACACCACCACATATAAGCCCTGGCTCCTTCTCTTTACACAGCCATGCCGAACCCTAACAAGAACAAATGGAAATACAAAACTGCAGCCAACAAAATTCTCTCAGTTATTTTTAAATCAATAAAGGTGCAACGCTTTTTAAAAGCAAAAATAAAGCCAGTTCACCTGGTCAACATCAGGTCTCTTAGAAAAAAATTTCATCTGCTGAACTTCCCAAGCTTCCTCTCCCCCTTCCCGGAGCATCCCGGCCAGGCACCGCAGCTGTAATTAAGCACGTTTTTGGGAGCAACTGCCTCAGTGCAGGAGACGGCAGAGCCCGTGTCCGCAGCGCTGAAGCCTGCTGCGAGTAGCTTTCTGACCCAGTTCTGTCAATGTACCTATTGTAAATGCAAAATCCTTCTTCGGATTTGAAGCAGCGGCCACCTGCACAAATAAGGCCAGGTTATAACTCTGTAACCGAATACAAGCACTGAAAGCTTAAAAAGTTTGTAGTCCAAAAGGCACTTCTGACCTCTTTCTTAAAAGTTCACTAATCACTTTTAATTCATAATTTATTTCCTCTTAATATACTTGCTTTATATAATACCCCCCTTTCCCCCCCTTCTTTTTTCTGGAAGTTTCCCAGGAGAAAATGGTATTACACAACTCCCTTGATTAACTGGAAATGAAACTTTTCCCCCTCGGTAGTCAAGATTTGGTAGAGTTTCCAGGATATAATGCATGGTACACAGTGCTGAAAGGAAAAAAAATGTGAGCATAGGTGGACATGATCCCAAGGCCCTTCAAGTGATGGGGGTTTGATCTCAGTGCTCCCTCGAGCAGAGCTCAGTAAGGCTTTGCCTATTCACCAATGGGTTAAAAAGGTATAATATTACCTTTTTTCTCCCTCCTCCGTGTTTTGACAGCAGTTATTGCATAGAGTGGCACCCTAATGTATAAGAATATATGATATAACTGAGATTGCACTGGTACCCAGGTAATACTAAAAAGAAAAAAAAAAAAAAATAGTAATTCATGCTCATAATTACAATAGCTTTGTATTACAGGGAGGGGAGACTTTGCAGGGGAAGGCGAAGGTATGATGGCTGCTGCCCTGGCCATGCTGCCACCTCCCTGCCTGCAGAAGTTTGAGTTACTTTGGGGGAAAACAGCAGGGAATAGGATACTCTGGTGGCAAGCCATCACCCGCAGTGACAGAGGTGCCCAGCCCGCATGGCTCACAAGAGGGATGACTTACCTACCCTGACCCATCTGCCCCTGGATGAGACCCTATGAATTATTTGGGTCCCCGAAAGCTAAATGGAGATTTTTTGGGGGACAGCATGGTTCCACGCTGCACACCGTCTCAAACTTCTAGGTGCTTTTTAACCCCCTAAGAAACTGCCTATTCTGCAAATCCAGGTGACACAGCAGTGTCACGGCAACACCTAAAATTTCACCACCCTCTTCCGCAAGCAGCGCTGGCACAAGGGCCAGCCACGGCGGGCACGTCCACCTTGTCACACCCAGTGTCACAACAGACCATTTCCCACGCACAGCCCAAACCTCCCCGCGATGGCTGCGTTTTGCAGCCAGGTGACATTTCATAGCCCCGTTTCCTTAGGGGACAATATAAATCGGGCCGCATCCGAACAGGACAGGCGATGGCCAAGTCTCTATTCACACTGACTCAAGGGACACAACATGTACCGTGCTTTTTGAAACCAAAAATGGATAACTCCCAATTTCCCTTTCCAGCCCCGCTGTAACAATGCTGTGCCCTGCTGTCAGGGAACGTGTGAATAAATTGGGGAAAAAAAGGTTAAAGAAGCCCAAGGGAACAGCAGTCCCTTTTTCTTTATTGCAGTTAATTTCAACAAAAGCTCTTCTGTTTCCCCCCCTTTTTTTTGGAAGGGCTTTGTGCCAAGTTGCATTATTCCTCTTCACCATGGTACTGCCATGAAACCTGCCTGGTATGTTTGCCTGAAAATTGCAAGTTTTCATGGAAATTGTTTTTATCTCAACAACAACTCCCTCTGTCACCTCAGATACGAAAAGAGGAGGAGAAGGGCTCCAGCTCAAATCTGACCCCAGCAACAAAGCATCTGCAGCAAAGCACCATAACCTTCCAAATCCAGTATCATGAAAACCTGCCCCCCCGATGGGGCAGAAACCCTCCAAAACCCCTTCTACTACCTCCCTTGTAACACCAATGCAACTGCAGACACGTGCAACGCGCTGCAACCCACTTTGCACAGCCTCAGTTTTAAACACTTTGAGGCTTGGGAAAAAGCCCGTACCATCGGTGGGGTTGTTTTGAAGGATTTTTAAATGGAAATAGTTTCTTTTCTTGCAGCCCATCATGGCAACCAGAGCCCGCTGGCTCCTGTCAGCGAGGCAGGAGCTCAGCAGCTCTTAGGGGGTGTCCTCTATTTCCAGCCTATTTACTGCTCCGTTGAGAAAGGCGCCTATAGATGCTCTAGTTCTCACATGGGACTTTGGAGGGACTCGGTTATTCAACAAACCAACCCTTTCTAAACGCTGTCAAAGGAGTGATTTGATGCCTTTCAGTGCTTACTATACAAAATGCTGAAAGACCAGCAAACTTCAAAAGCCGCAGAAGCGGAGCTGGAGTTTGGCAGGAGTTCATTAGCTGCCTGTGTCCTTCTGTGTGTGGCTTGTAATTACATGCAGACCTGATGCCAAATCCTCATCTACTGAGGGGTACCAATTAACGTGCTGCTGGATGATTCACAGGTAGCCAACGTCGAGATTTATACAACCGGCATGCCAAATATCCCATGCCTTTTTTTTTTTTTTTTAAGCTGGCCTTTTTTTTTCCCCCCTCTTTTCAAGTTGTTGTACAAGCAAGGTTTTGGCAGCAAAATTGGGATTGTCCAGCTTGTTCCCAGGCCACACACTGGTGGGCCTGATCCTGCTGTCACTGTGCACCAGCATCTGCAGGGACACATGAATCTCTTGGTGCATGGGCCAAGGGCTTGCAAGTTGAACTTCTTACTGTATTTTCCTCTTCATATAAGGCACACTTCTCTGCTCGAAGGAGAAAAACTCTAAAATTGAGGTACAATTTGGATTCCATACTTGCCATTTTTGCTGCTTCGACCCTCTTACTCCTATAGGCAGTAAAACAATAACAGCAGGAGCTTTAACGGCAGCTGTAGAGGCTGAGGAAGCAGGTACCTAAAAATGGTAATTCACATTTGGGGGCAAAAATATATATAAAGCTGCATCTCCCACAGGAAAAGGTAACAGTTATTAGATCCTCAGACAGAAAAAAAAAAAAAAAAGCCCTTCTCTTACTTGAGATCTGCATCCCTTTGCAGCCAGCTGGCTCCCCACGCAGCCCTTGGCAATTAAAACCTTGGGAAGTCAAACACAACGGCACAGAAGCGAGCCTTTTGTTTCCCCACTTTTTCATTCTTGTCTTGTGTTTGATCCCCACACAGATTTCTCAAACTGCGGGGAGACCATGGGCCCAGTGGAGCATCTTGGCACTGACTTGGAGCGGATCTCCAAGCACGCTGGTCTGCCACCACTGTTGGTTTTCTCATGGAGAGCAGGAGACCTAACCCTCATTTCCTTCTTTTGCCCGACTTTCTACTTTCCAAAAGCCAAGGCTGGTCCACTGAACTTCTCCTCCCCTCAGTCTGCAGCACCTCGGTGGCCTCCAGTCCCCAGAGTCACCACGAAACAAGTGGCACGAGATGGGCATGATTTCCGACTTACTGGAGGTTTGATGCTCCTGGGCAGTAAACAAGACTGCGAACAGGGGCAGGCACGAGGGAATTCGCAGAAATGGTCAGCCTTGATGTAACACTGCTCCCAAAGGCACCAGCCACAGGACAACTACGCACTCAAAAATCACGGGTTTGGATGCGTTATGGATATATGTGTAACACTCGGAGACCCTCATTAGCAGTAATTTGATAGCTTTTGCTCTTCTTCCTTTACCTTTGTCATACAGCTTTCCCCAACAGCCAGCTTCTATGTTAATTTTTCTGACAGTTGTTCAGCATGCAGACACTCGTGTCTCCCACTCTCCCCTCCAGACGCCGCCATTTCCATCCATTTTCCGCTTTCCATAGAAGCGGCAGTTTCTCCACTGCACTTCTTGCTCCCATACCACTGCAAAATGCCTTCAGCCCTGGGGGATAACTCAACGCCAGAAGGGCTGCGAGCACAACCCAACACTCGCACCGCTTTATGCTTCTAATAAACCTTTCACTGCATTTGACACGATACAGGTCTTGTCCAGCCATGAAAGCTTTCTTGCTTATCAGGAGAATTTTTAATCAACTAGAAGGGAAAATGTGGCCTGACATTTTATTGCTTCCTTGTGCTTTGCTTTTAGATGTTTTGGTTTTCTCCAATTTGTACTCTTGCTAATCTCTTTAACCGGGGATCAGTGGAAAGCCTCGAGCCTTTCATGCCCAGCAGCTTCCCCCGGATAATTTGGAGGCAGGGCAGGCAGAGGAACATGGGGGGAGCGGGGCGGGGGAGCTCACGGTGGGGTGGGAGAAGAAGGCACCAGGCAACAAGCTCTCACACTCACTGCAGGTTCTGGGACATGGTTTTGTCCTGGCCACAATTACAAAACAACAAACAACGTCTGTGGGGAAGGGTCATAAGAAGTTCAGCTTTCCTCTATTAAAACCATCTGGTGCCTATAAAAAAACCCAACTGGTTGGTTGGGGTGGTTGGTAGCACCTCCTCCCTGCTCAGCTCTCCCTGGCACTTCGAGAGCGTGGTGGCACTCAAGAGGTGCCACCGCGAGGGACGGGGCTGCTGTGGGGACAGGGGGGCCAGCGGACACACACCCCGCTTTGCATCCCTCCTGCTGTGAAGAAGGCGCCCCAGCAGCCATCCCTGTTCACTTTTCCTTATCTGAGCCAGATCCTTCTTTATGAGGTGCCTGTCCCCTCAGCAACACAAGCTCCTGCCAGAGTGCCCTCGGTGAGCCTGTGAGAGGGCTGTGCTTTCTGAGCAAAATAAAATGTCCCTGCAAGGCCAGCGTGGGACCCAGCAAAGGGTTTCTTCAGGTCGGAGACACCGACGGGTCCCTCTCCAGCATCAACAGCGAGAGGCATCGCCAAACCTGCAGGGGATGGGAACCTTTATTTTTCCTTTATTAAAAAACAAAACAAAACAAAACTAAACCTCCCCTTTGTTTCCAACAGAAATAAAAGGGGGGGGGGGGGGAGAAAAAAAAAAAAAAAAAAAACAAAAGAAAAAGAAGAGAGGAGCGCTTACAGCCAGTTCCCCAGCCTGTAACACAAAACCGCGCTGTGCTGGGAAACCTTACACCGCGCGGCATCCAGCTCATGTACTCCGGCTCTGCTCGCCGCCTCCCGGATGCTTCCCCGAGCCCAAACTGCCCTTGAGAGAAGCCAAGCCTCAGCCTCTGCTGAAAAGCCTCTTTGTTTGGATTCCCTTTCCAAATCAGCGTATCCTGAGATTGAACTCCCTCCCACCCCTCTGCAAGGCTTTTTAATGCTCAGATGCCTTTGGCAGCAGCCAGATTCGCCAGCAGGTTTGCGGTCCTGTAATAGCGTTCAAAACCTCGGTGCTGGGGCACGTAGGGTGCTAGGAACTTTCTTCACGTTAAAGGTGGGGGGGGCGGGCAGGGAGGAGGGATGGAAAAGAAAGTATTGCAGAATTACTTCAAACGATCCTTTAATCGTGAATTGCGACTACAGGAACTAAGTTCTCCTTAATTAAACAATACCTTTAATCAGCCTTCAATAGCCTGCATTAAGACATACCAGTGAGCTGAAGAGGCACTTTTTTTCTCTTTTAAACTGGAATAATTGAAAGAAAACTAGACAAGGCATCACTGCTCCTCAGAGAAACCCAGGCACGGGGTCTGGTCCATACATGCATCACCAAGAGGGTTCAACTCCAACTGCTACCGTGAGCTTTCCCTGCAACATCATCACTCATTGCACCCAGAAGTTAAATGCATTTTCCTGCGCTGCCCACACTGTCTGCAAGCTCAGGGGTATAAGTGTGCTACATCCATACAGCCCCGGCATACAATGGGGTCCCGCATCTCCCTTGGGGTTTGCAAGCACCCCAAAATCCCGCAATCCCACAAAGGGCAGCAGATACAGTATTCCCATGCTAGGGCCTCTGGTCTAGCACAGACCCACCCGAGACCCACAAATAGCACCAAGGCAATAATTTCAGTTACCACTTGGAGCAAAACACGGCAGATCTTGCAACAAGGGACTGTAATGGGAATGTCAGCCCCGCACCTTGCCCCAACGCCAAAGGGGAAATCAACCCTCTTCTCCAAAACCAGCCTCAGGCCCAGGACTTGAAGCAATTTCACTAGGCAAAAGTTCTTTTTCACTTGCAGTTAGCTTTTTAATCAACCTCAGCGTTATATCTTTCTCTGTGAAAGAAAAATGCTGAGCATTTAAGCAGGTGGATTTTCAGAGTGTGGACCCAATCCTGTGTTCATAAAGCAATACCCACTTTTGCAGACAACTTTAGCGAGAGCAAAAGCAAAGTCCCTATTGTTATATCCACAATCCAGATGGGTCCCAAACTCCATCCCACTTGTCTGGCTGTTTTAAGCGCACTGCATCCCTAGACCCTCCACTAGCTCTTAGAGCTTTAGGCACTGGAAAACTTTTTTGTGTCCATGCACGTGGTGATTTATCAAAACAGCCTTTCTTTAAAATGCTGTTTGACTTTTCCATGGGGTTTGCATTCGACAAAGATTCATACCAGCTCAGTCAGAAAAATAAATGCCATAAAACTTCTCCTTTAAGGAAAAAAAAAAAAAACCAACACTCAAAAAAACCCCAAACACCAAAACACCCAACCCTCACAGTCCAATGCTTTAGAAATGCTTCCACATGCTAATCAGCCTCCTATTCAGTTCCAGACTGAATAGGACTCAAACAATGACAAAGAAATACGCTGAACCTATTCCACATTTCATCCCCTTCACTCAAAATGTTGCTGTTACCTTGGTTTTCAGCCGCTTTGTGGGAGTTGCAGCAGAATGACAGCTGCATGCTAAAGCTGCAGGGATGGTCAAGAAACGAGAAGTGCTAGATGAAAAAATATCCATCCCAGATTGTGGGAAAAAATACGGAATTCGTTGATGAGACAGTCACTGACACTGCAAACTTTGATAAAAACCATACAAAAAACCCAGGGCATCTACTGAAAATATAGCCTCTTGTGGTCAGGCAGTAAAGGGAATTTCTTCTTAGCTTGGCAAGTATGAGTAGGCTAAAGCCCCGTCCAAGCCCTTCCTTTGAGGATTAGTCATTTGTCTCAGGTATTATCAATGGGCAGTTGTTTCAGTGTACCTTTCCCCCCATATCCTTAACCAGAAAAACTTCAGCTCTTATTTTGGGAACAGACGAGCCAGTTCCTGCTGCAATGGGTGATGCAAGGACGTTTCCCTTTTCTGCAGAACACAGAAACCTGGGAACGGAGCCACGGAGGGAAGCTTTCGCAGGAATCGAGGTGGGAAGCTCCAGGACAGGTGCACACACGTCCCAGGAACACGCTTCGGCCCGAGCCCTGGGAGCCTTAGACTTCTCCTCCACGGTTGCACATCGCTGAGGATCCGATTTCAAAAGATACCTCGGGAGGCAGGCGATGGCCTGGCAGGACTGGCAGAAGCACTGAAGTTTGCAGCTTCACTGAAATTGTTAGGAATTAGAGGTACCTCAGTAGGTCTGAAAGCCCCACTGGGTCCCTGGGTGCATCCTTACTGGGAATACCGCCTTCAAAATGTGCCCTCACCCTCACCAGGCTCCAGCTCCCTGCCCACGCACGGAGCTGATGCTCCTTCATGCTCCTTCTCCTTAGATTAGACATTCCCAGAGGCACAAACCTCCCCTGCGACGTGCCTGGGCAGGACCAAGGGCAGCAGGGCCCAAATCCTGGCACGGGACTCCTCTGGGGCTTCGGCTGGGTTGCAACCTAGGAATTGAAGGGAGAAGCAGCTCCCCAAAAAAGCAAGGGCCATCTGATTGGTGATGAAAGAGCAGCTTCAGAAACCTGCTAACACCAAACTGATTCACAGCTATCGACTCCAAAGGAGTTTTGCTGCTTGCCATCAGCTTACCATCCATCCAAAACGACTCCACGAGCATCACTCAGAACACGAATGCACCCGATGTCCACTGACCAGACCTGCTTACCAGCATTTTGCCACGCCGTTTTCGACTCTCCCTTTGGAAACTAACACTTTTAAAGAGCTTGCAGAAAACCTTGGAAGCCCTCAAAATGCCTGGGGTGCGGGACCGGCTGCCGCGGCCGCTGGGTTGCTACAAAGACCAGAGCAAAGACCTCGCCGTCAACATCGGTGGGAACGATAACCAGGGCTGGGCTGGCCGCTCGCTCCGGCCAGCCTCAAGCCGAGACTTGCAGCCAGGCTTAAAGAAAGGCCCATCACACCACCCCAAAACAGAGGTCATAAATAACTTGCTGAGCATCAAGACGACAGGAAGGCCAGACCCCATTTGGCACATTGGCTTTCAAATTCAGTGGCTGGACATTTTGAGGCGCGACACGATGCATCAGCTTTGCATAAGCACATGCTGAATTAACAGCAATGCAGTTAATATCTGTGTGCAGTGCCTCTCTCCCATACATGCATGATCAGACAGAGGGGCACTGCTGCAAAAGCTTTCAAAAATGGCTGCCAGTCTCACTAATTTACAGTAAAACCAGGTGAAAGCTAACTACAAGATGCCATGCAGCTTGTCGCTTCCTTTGCGCAGCAGCAAGCTGCAACCCTGACACTGCTGAGGGAAGTGAGCTCTCAGAGAGAGCATCATTTGTTTCAAGAGGCATGGCTGCCCAAAACCACTAACCAGTAACTTTCACTTTTTCTTTTTAAACCCCTGGAAGGAACAAGGATGCTGTTCTCAGCTCCTCCAACCAGCGAAAGCGAAGCGGCTCCAAGAGGTACAGCCTGCCATCTGCAAACTCCCAAAGCAGCGAAGAACACCTCCATGCCACAGCTACTTTTCTTACTCAGGACAAGGTCTGGGTTAGTCCAGCAATGCCAGTCCAGCATCAATCTGCCGCATCTCTCGGGCACCGTAGGCTAAGCCCACCGGTAGTTTTATCAGAAAGGCTGGAGGCGTCTCCCAGGCTTCTCTCTGCTATGGTCAACAGGGCTTTCGTATCTTTTTGGGCAAGGGATGAAAAATTATGGGCAAGTGCTAGAGGATTATAAACAGCATTGTCAGACCAACTGCAGCTTCATTTGCGCTTTGGCTGGTAGCCCCTATAGCTCCTGACTGAGAGCACCATATGCTCAGATAAGACAAGCTCATATATGGGCGCGAGCGACAGGCAACGCTGGAACAAGAACACGCGGCATCAAGAGCACAGGCATTTTCAGAGCATCAGAAGCTCTGGAGTTAAATTACACATTCTGCTTGTAACGTTTACTTGATGCGTAGAGTCGGTTTTCAACTCGTCTTCAAAACATCCAACACATGTGAAAAACAAGCCCACTTACGTGACCAACTTGAAAGGACAGAGTTTATAGGAATTTCTGATACTTAGAAACCCGCCAGGACAAACCTAATTCTCAAACTCGTGTCTTGGTAACAAACGTACGCTTACGGCAAGTTTTCCACTAGTTTGCATCAAAAGCTGTATGAAGACACTTCAAATTCCTCTTTTTTGGCGACGTTCTGCCTCCTCAGGTCTAACTTGAGGAGCAGCTTCTGCCGATCGTGATCCCACCACTACAACTAAGCCATCGCGTGCAGCTAAAAGGCAAGGAGGGATTCTCAAGCGTAACTTCCCAACAGCTGCTCCAACACAACCCCGTACACAGACACCCGATCTGCGCTGAGGAGCTTTCCACCTGCTAAAACAGTGGAGCAGGTAGTGCTTCTCCAAGGTAGATGCCATGGGAGAGAGCAAACCAGGGACAGACGAGATGGGGTGGCTTTGAAAGGGATACGAATGCCCTTCTGAGAAAGGGGCCACGCTGATCCGCAAGGAGACGGGACAGACAGGGAAGCCTCTTCCCAACTTTTAGTGAGACACCCCCCCGCCCAGCTGAGGTACCTGCAAAGCCAGACCGCAGGCTGGGTGCGGGCAGGACCCCCGCGCGCGCAGCGGAGCAGCCTGCAGCACTGTGTTAGCAAGGGGGGGAGCAGAGAGGGCTGCTTTAGCCTCTGCTGTACCAGGGGTCCCACAGCTCCGCCACAGCAGCCGGCGGCGGGGGGGGGGGGGGGGAATTATGAAGTATATTCAGAAAACTGGCTTCAGACTTTGTAATTACAGAATAAATGCTGGTTTACTTTAATTCACCTCTTTTTTGAAGCTTTATCATTCACTTGATTCTTATTTTCAAGCCTTTTTTTTTTTTTTTTTGAAGTATGAAACCTGACCTGTCAAAAAGACCCAACACAACTGCAGAAGCCAGAGCCCTAAGAACAAAAAAAGAAAGAAAAAAAATAAATAAATACGACGGCACTTGTACTAAAACCCCAGCTGGCATCCTGCTGCACGGGAGAGAAAGCCGCATCCGGGGAAGGGGTTTCCCTCCACCCCCCTCCAGGACACAGGCCCCCAGGGGTGGACAGGGCCCGGGGAAGCTGCTGTTCCCAGCGCCGGCTGTGTGGATGCTAGGATAGGAGGGTTTGAAGGCTGCTGCCTTTCCCCACGCTGCCTTCAACAGGCATGCCCTTGTTCGAGGCGCAGGCAGACTGGGTGACCGCAACGGTCCCTTCTGGATTACCACGGATGAAGCGGGAGCATTGTATGAGCGAAACGGAGAGGACGGAGTCTGCTCCGCCAGAGCAAGCTATGGAGCAGAGCTGGGGCTCTTTTCCCCTCATTTAGGTCATTTCAGACAGGAAGGGTGTTTGCATGTCTCCATCGCCATCTCCGACGCAGGGACTAAAAAGGAGCCCTGGTTTGCACGACTGTGCCCATGCAGCACGGGTTCCCCAACTGTGGTATGCAAACCATCTTTGGGCGGTATATGGAGGCACATGCATCTGGAGGATATACCATCGGCCTGTATCTAGTCAAACAAAGTCAGACCAAAACAGCCTAGGAAAGGCATGCATATTAAATTGAGATTTAAAGGGTATACAAATAATCTGTTTGATCTGGGAGTGATGTTTATATTATTTTCTGTGCTTGCTACAAACAGACAATTAAAAAAAAATGTCATCTACTGTAACTGTGATCCCATCTCCCGCCTGTCTCAGCAGCAGGTACACAGGATTCAAAGCACTTCTGGCCATGAAGCAGTTGCACGTAATTCTGCTTTCCTGGAGACACATCTTCAGGCTGGCCAAATTCCACCGACTCAGGAACGCCAGCAGATTTATACCCCCGAGGACTTGGTCTGCCATAGGTACAGCATTTCCGTGTTCTGCAATTAACACCTCAAGTATAATTGTCAGTAATAACCTGGTCTTGATGGCTCTATAAAAACAAAAAAAACCTAACACCCTTCCCCCCCCCCCCAAAAGTGTA
>JAVKLA010000090.1:5653570-5682982 GCA_034782735.1 Sagittarius serpentarius | reverse complement strand
GCTCCCCGCCCGGCCCGGCCCGGCCCTGCCCGCCCGCTCCCCGGCTCGCCTCGGCCGGCGGCCCCGCTCCGCGCCCCGCTCCCCGCTCCGCTTTTGTTTAGGAAGCGACGCGGCCGGGACACGGCCGAGCTCTGCCCGCCCGCCTTCCCTCCCTCCGCGAAACTTTCCCAAAGTGGGAGTCGGGGGGGGGGGGGGGCACGGGGGGGTGTGGGGGGGGGGCGTGGGGCGGCGGGCAGGGGAGAGGAGCGCAGGGACGGGGCGCGGAGCCCCCGCGGCTGCTCACCCATGACGAGGCAGAGGAAGTCGAGGCAGATGAGCAGGGCTTTCTTGCTGCTGCTCTTGGCCGGGTTGTTGTTCAGCGCCGGGCTGCCCCCATTCTTGCTCTCCGGCGGGATCGCCTTATCGTACTTGTAGCTCTGCATTATCGGGGGCGAGCGCCCGAGCCGAGCCGTGCCGTGCCGGGCCGAGCCGAGCCAAGCCGGGCCGAGCCGAGCCGGGCTCGCACGCCGTGCGCCGGGGAGGTGCTGCCCGCCCTGCCGGAGCCGCTCCCGGCCTCTCCGGTGGGGCACGGACGGGAGGCGAAACGCAGGCGGGTCTTCCAAAAGTGGGGGAAAAAAAAAAAAAAAAAAAAAAAAAAAGGCAAAACAAAACAAGCACAAAACCACCAGCAAAGGAGGGGCGGGAGGGAAGGGGGAGTGAGGGTGAAGTTTGCGGGTGTCCCAAGGCGGTGGAAAACTCCTGGAGGAAAAGCCGGGGGGGAAGGAATTAAAAAAAAAAATATTATGTATATATAAGTATCAAGATCTCAGTACGCGGGGGAAAAGGTGCGGAGGAGCGAAGGAGCAGGGCGGTGCTGACTCCCGAGGGCAGGTGGGCTCCGCGCTCGGTTCCGCGCTCGGTTCCGCGCTGCGCTGCGCTGCGCTGGGGGCTCCCGCCGCGCCCGCCCCGGCCGCTCTGGGAGCCACCGGCTTGCTTCTGCACTTTTATTTCGCGAGGTCCTTTCCACCCCTTAGGAAAAAAAAAGAAAAAAAAAAAAAAAAAAAGAAGGGGGGGAAAAAAAATCAGTCACTTCGCCTCGGATGGGATATCCAAGTAAGCACAGCCCCTTTCCTGCATCTGACATTTTACATAGATAATTAACTCCACATTTTTTTCCTGAGGGAAGTTAAAAAAAAAAAAAAAAAGAGTCAGGAACTAAAGTTTTTTCGCACACCAGAAGGAGGGAGCCTCTAGCGTTCACAAACCAAAGGGAGGAGTGCAATGGGAGAGGGGGGGCGGGGGGAAGGAAAACAACCAGCCCATCCAAGGCTGGGGGACTCCCGAAAGGTGGTAACGGTGTGGAGAAAACTAGTAACAAATAACTTTAAACATTTTTCTCCTGGTTTTTCTTCCTGCCCTCCAGCTCTGCTCCCTGTGCCGAGACAAACCCTTTTCGAGGGGATGGGGGGGGAGTGGTACCCCCAGACCCCGATGCCTGGCAGACCCCAACGGGGCTACCCCAGCAGGGCCGGATCCTGCCCTGCCCGCCCAGGGCTGAGGGATGGGTTTGGCCATGCCACCCACCCGCCGGGTACCACCACCGCACTGTAGCAGCTTTGCCCTCGTGCACCAGCACCGTCACCTTCCTAAAATGAGTGTAACGAGAGCATTTGGAGTTGGGTGAGGGATTATGATGTTGGTTAATCACCCCTTTGGTCTAATTAAAAGTCACCAAGGAATTAAACGAAAGGTTTCCCAGGAACCTGGGCTGGCGGGATGGCGGTGCTTCCAGCTCCGAGCAGGGCAGCCGGGGGCACGGGTGGTGGGAAGTGTGGTACCAAAGGAAACTGCTCAGGACAGCACCCAACCACTTTCCTTCTTTTTTTTCTTTTTGGTCTTGTATCTGACCTCAGCCTTCCGTCTGAGTGCTGGCAAACCGCTGCTGGGCCAAATCCTGTGCCGTGGAGCATATCCTGCAGGGTCCCTGGTGTTTCTCCGCCTGCGGAGGCGGGTAGGCAGTCAGGGAGGGAGGACAGGTAGGACTCCCCAGCAAGGAGATGCTTCCCTGCTGCTTTTCACGCAGCTGCGGAATATAACCCCAGCGCTAGAGATTGCGCCTTGGCAAGGGCAAGTGTTCCAGGAATCTGTTTAGACACATACCTGGGCATACTGGGGCCAGCCTGGGAGGAAGAAAGCAAAGTGGCTCTTTCCATATTTTACTTTTATATGTGCGGTGTAAAAAGAAAGGGGAAAACAGACCTTGGACTTTCCTCCAATTCTTTCATTATGCCTCAGTGGCATGCACTTAGGTGCCATCTCCCACCTTACTTTTGGGGAGACGGCCCTCTTTTGCCCGACATCGCCCCATGGCACTGAGCACAAGCGCACCAGGTTTGGCCCAAAATGGTGCCCCGTGGTGATGGTCACCCACCCAGGGGCCAAGCTGCCTCTAGAGAACACATCTCAAGGTCTCTCCCTCCTTCCCCTGACCGTGGCAGAGGTGCGGGTGCCTAATTTAGGCTCCTCGGATGCCTGAAGCGAGCGGAAAGAATCCTCACGTGGGAATTCTCCCCCAGCCGAGGGGGCCAGCCCCGCGCCAGCTGCGGGCACGCTGCCCAGCCCGGCTCGCCGCCTCTGCTGCGCGGCCAAGCATCCACCCTTCCCCGCACCCTTCAGAGCCTGGCCCTTGTGCGAGGAGCCCACGGCTTCAGCTTCCGCCTCCCCACGTCCCCAAAGCTGCTGACTGAAAATGATCCCCACTGAAATTCCCTGGGCTAAATTCAGTTTTGTGTTTAAAGCGAGAAAATGAAAAAAAAATTAAAAAAAAAGACTTGTCATTGTAACAGCAAACAAGAAAAAGAGCCTTTCTTGTACTTAAAGAGAAATTGAAATTATAGTTTTATATTTGCATTTACAAGATCCCTCAGGCTACTAATATTTGCATTTTCATAACAAAAAGATTGTACTGTTAATTGATGCAAGCCAGGGCACACAAATAAGTCTGAATCTTGGACAATTTCTTAAGGGAGCAGCCACTACAATTGCTCAGTTCACACTTGACAATGGATAAGTCAGCAGCACCAAAAAGCAGCTTCTGTGCCTTTGTCAATAATATGCAAGAGATCCATTGGTAATAATTAATTGTTTATTCATAAATGCAATTATTGAATACACCATGCAAGAGCTATCCTTTTAGGGCTCAGCTCTTCCTTCCAGTCAGACTCTAAAGTGCCACTATGGACTGAGGTTTTTCTTTATACAGATTAACTGAACCGATTGAGTTTTATGAGTTACTAGCGAATTTTGCCCCACATTTTTGGAGACTGATTGATCTCGCAACATCTTCACCACCTTCCCATCTCAGCTGGACCAGACGTCTGGTGAACAAGGAATGCAGCACTGATACAATCTATGGGAAGATAAAACATTTGCGGTAACACTTCTTCTTGCCCAGATTTAGACGTTAACTCGGATATTTCAGAACCCCAAAATATTAAAATAGGAATTGTGTTTGATTCAATCTTGTCATTTTAAGAGAATAAGCTCTTTAAGACTACTCCTGGAACGGGGAAAGGGGCAGGAACTGGATGCTGCCCCTTGCACCTTTTTATCTGCGGGACACAACTACATGGAAACCCGCTCATTACATGGCAATCATTTAAAACTGAGAGCTCTTCCTCATTCAGCATGATCAGTCATCATGATCCAGGCCAAAGGCTTCTGTCAAAAAAAACCCCCAGTAAAATAGTTCCCGTTTCTACTTTTTCTCTATCGTCCACAGAAGAGCGTGTCCAAAGGGGACAGCGAGGTCTGGTTTGGGGAAAGAGGAGCCTGTCGAGAGCTCGTGTTTCCACCTGGTACCCAGGGTGGGTTTGGGGAGAGAGAAGGGAAGGGAGGCAGCTCCGGTTTCTGTTCGGAGGCTCATAGAAATAGCTTATCCTACGTGTTATTTAATGCAAACTGGCTATTTGTTGGAGTGGGGAGTGGATCTGTAGCCTGCCCTTACGCTCCCGTTTACCCCATCCCACTCTCCTTGGCCCGGCACAACTTTAATTAGTCCCTATGACGTGTTTCATTAGTCCAGCATTACCGCTGGGGTGCAGCGACAGCCCGGCAAGTAGCACGGCCCTTCGCCGGCATGGACCCCGCATTCCCAGCACTGCTCCTCAGCCGGGCAGGATGCGGCCCCAGCGCTCCAGGCTGTCCTGCTTGCAAGTGTAGAGAATCCCTCCTGCTCTTCCCGATGTGCTGCAAACACGAATAACATTGCGGAGCAGTTTGGTGCCTAAAGTGTGCATGGTGGGACGCCCATTTTGATGAGCAGCCCAGCGCCAAGCCACCGCTGCCCCTTCAGACCTACGGCGGGGTTTTCTATAGGAACCCACTTTGCTTTTCCATCACGGGGAGTATTTGGCAGCAGCTCTTCTGGAGAGGGGACACGCAGTGGGGAAGGACCAGGCCCTGCTATTGTATTTCCTGGAGCTGTTAATGACCATGTCTATAGCAATCCTAAAATAAGAAAGTGAGCTGTGTTCAGTCCGCTGATTGTTATCCGTACGTTATCTGAGATGGTTCCCCACCAAACAGGGGAACTCGAGCAAAGTTACGTGCTGTGCGGTGGCCTAAACTGGAGTCACGAGGCCAGGATACCAGTCAACTTCAGGAAAGTCAAAAGCTGAACCACCGCTACCCTGTTCAAGACTATTTTTAGCACCATCAGCTGTTGCTGGAGAAGATACCACGAGAGGGGCTGCGAGTCGTGGGGAGGGAGCTGGGGGCATTGCCAAGCCCACCCCAAGGCAGGAGGAGGTGAAGGGCAGGAGAAGTGCCACATCCCCTGCCTGCTTTCACACGTGGGCCACCTTCGCCGGCGCCGGGTTGCCCAACGTGTGCGATCATTGCTGCCCCATTAAGAAAGGTTTGCTAAGGCTGGACTTAGACTTGTCATGGCAGAGAGAAGCAAATAACAGTGAAATCCAAAGGGGGCCCAATTCTGTCCTCTCCAATGCCACTGGGAAAAATCAAGCCTCATAAATCTTCAGGTCATTTTAAAAAATTAGCCGTTAAATGTCATCCTGATACGGTGTTTGCTGCTGTTCAGGAAATTGGGTATCCAGATTGATGTAGGCCAGGAGGGTCATCCCTCAAGCACGTGCCTCGGTGACCCACAGGGTAGGAAGCTCTGTGGTCACGGACCCGTTCCTGGCATCCCAAATCACTTGGGGTCAGATGCATTTGATTTGCCAACAACCTTCAAGTCCAGTCTGTTTTGAAACCAGCATCTGCACTATTGCCAAGTTTCACAATCCTGGTGTTTCTCCTTAATTTAATTTAGTTCCCCTAAATCTTGCTGGCTGCTGACATGATCAGAAGATTCCACTTCGCATTATTGCAAAAAAAAAAAAAAAAAAAAAGAGATAAATTTCAAATGACAGGATTGCAACAGAAAGCTTGAAATTGTGACCTCCAGATCTCACCTGAAAGACCCAAGTGCACAAGCTGTAGAAAAGGACACCTTTTGATTTAATCTGAGGATTTTCTGAAGGCCAAATCCCACGATTTGAAGGAGCGTGATTTACGATTTGGGGGCACTGGGGACCGGTAACACCTTGTGTATAGTCCGAGTGGTGCCTCTGTCTTCAGCCTGCCGTCCCTGTCCTCAAAAAAGAGAATAACAGCACCATCTACTGCCTTTCCTTAGCATTTGCTTGGAAAAACCAAACCCCTCAGCTCCACCAAAGCTCCTCCAGCAGGTCACGGCTGTGGTTTCCCACTGCCTGGTGACACAGCTCAGTATTGATGGAGAAATTAGACCAAACTTGGACAGCAAAAATCAAAAGCAGCATCTTAATTACAAAAGACGCACGTTAATTATTAGAAATTCCAGCCCTGAATAACACACCTTCTCCCCAACTGGTGGCTTTAAAAAGAATTTCAATAGACTAGTATTTTCATATAGTTCCCTCAAATCCTTTCATGTGTTTATTAGCAGAGCCTTAAAGGGCTGTCTGTATAATTCACAATTTCTACTGGGCAGGCATTTTCACCATCAACAACAGTTAATGAAAGAGCTGGTACATCGCCGCTCGTTGCTAACCTGGTAAAATCTGGGTCTGTGCTCTGCGCTGGCAAGCTCCCAGAAGTTTGTTTGAAAGTCAAGAATGTGCCATGGTTTAATTACGCTTCTAGGTCAGGATCTAAATGAAAGCCCCGTTATAAACAGCAGTCTCAGAGGAAAGGTCCACACTCGAGTTTTTAGCCCCGAATTGATTACCGGTTAACTCAGGGTAGTTAACACGTTTGTAATGTCTGGTCTGGACACTTCCCAGATGTTTGTTGCAGGATGCAAACATTTGTGGTTTATAAGGTAAACAAGTACACCTACATTTTTTTCAGCCTGGATTGATTTCTGGTTGCAAACTATCTGAATAACCTGGTTGAGAATGCTCAGCACCCCAATGAAAAGTGAAAGGAAAAAAAAAAAAAGAAAAAGTATCTTTTTCCACGTCTAGACCAAACCATTTTATGGGCCACCCGATAGCTTTTGGCATCGCCTTCAAAGTGTCCAGTCCCCGACACGAACGCGGGCGCTGACGGGGCAGGTGCGCGGCTGGCCACCGGCGCTGTGGGGCAGCAGGAAAGGCGACGCTGAGCCGAGGAGCAGCCTTGGAGGTGGCGTGCGTGGGCTTGTGTCTTCTGAACGCCAGCCAAGACACTGCTCTGATGGGTTGGTACTGCAGGAGGCCTGGACACGTAACCAGGGAAGCAGGGAGAGGCTTTTGAAAGACTTCTCAAGGAAAATAGATGGAGCACTGGTGGGGCTCATCAAGAGAGGAAGCAGCGCAAGAAACAAGTGAAGCACGTGGCCCCACGCGTGCGGGCCCCTCTATCAAACCTGTCTTGCACCACTGTACGACGTGAAAATGGAGGTGCGCCAGGGAAGAGCTCCGACATCCTTCTCACTGCCGCCTCACGTGAGATGCGAGGGTCAGGCCTTGTATTTGTATACAATGCACAAGCCCCTGGGCTTATCTGCTCTCAAGTCTCCATCTCGATAATTCATTGTCAGTGATCCTGAAGTATTTAAATGTGTTTGCGAGGGCCAAGCTGGACCCTCCCCAAATATTTGCTTCAGCGCACGAACTGGGTTTGCTGTAACCCGGGCTGTCCCTGCTTTGATCCCTCCGTGCCACGCAGTGTCCGGCGGGGGTGTAACGGGGCTGCGCAGCCCGGTTCTGCCACGGAGGACCTCCCCCCGTCTGCGCTGAAACTGTGAAGGAACCCCGCGCAACGAAACAGGGAGAAAAGAGGTTTTTCGGGGATAATGCTGCAGTGCTGTGGCCTGAGCAAGACTGTGCTGCAGGCTGACAAGATTTAGGCAGTTACGCTGCAGCAGCCCCTCGAGCAACCCAGGGGCAGGAGGGGGCTGCAGGACCTCAACGTCCCCGTGGGTTGTGAGTGCTGCACCAGGCGTTCAAGGATCCTAGTACACACACAAAAATCTCACCAACAGCCTTCAAAGCCCACTCTTTGCTCCCATTTATCTTATCTAGCACTCCACTGAAATATGGATTTACATAATACATACCTAATATATGAATGTTCCTATTCATCGAGAGGATCTCGACACTGTTTTCTTTGAAAGTCTTGACAAAAACAATCAAGCTCTTTACAAGAGAAGATGGTTTTATAGCTCTGAAAAGGATTTTCTCCCTGTTTGCATTCTGAATACTTTCACATAGGCCGTTTGATAACTGTGATAAGAGCCAGGCCCAAAAACTCAGAAGCGGTAGGATCCACGGTTTGGCTTAGTAGCACATTACAAAAGACAGCACTCAAATTACTGACTCGGAATGAACCATTTGGTTCACACCCTCTCTCTAGCTACAGTATTTTCCCAAATTATCTTGCAGTACAGCCTTTCAATAGCCAGAAGGGGTCAAGCCAGGCCCACTCCCATTTGTCACATGCATTTCCAGTTAAATGCCTTTTTTTCTTTTTCCCTTAAGTGCACAACCTTCCCTTCCCGCTTCACTTTTCTGTGCCAGTTTAATTTTGCTTGGGACATTGGATTTCAAAAGGCTGAAGAAATGCCTATAATGAAGAAAAGGCACTAAAAGAAATGATGTTCAAGTTACGGTATTGACCTTAATACAGCTCAAGTGTCTTTACAAATGCATGCAAGCTGCCTTGAAGACCACAGCATCAAACTACTAGAAGATTGCTATTCTATTTTCTCCGTGCACAGATTCACTGCAATATATACCTAGCCTATCTTTTGCTTTATTTTGAAAGGGCTGAAGAAATAATTGCTTTTATATGAGTGTTTGGGCATAAATTATTCTTCTAGCCAAAGGCAGGCAGAGAAAAATGAGAAGTACCTTACCCATCTTATTTTAAATACTGACAATGATCTTGGAACAAACCGTTGGGTTAGTGATTGATCTTTCCGCCTTCATATTGTGCCTGTATAGAAGACATGCTGTAGCTGAACACAAAGTACTGGGCTCAGTACAGGAGAGGATGAAGTTAGGTGGCTTGAGCTATCCAGCGACTCAGACTATGGCATTAATGGTCTCTTCTGATCTTCAAAATCTGCAAATTTGCTCTGAACCAGGGATTATGAAATAGCAAAGAGTAAATCTCTTTAAAATTGCCAGTAAATGTCAGGAAGTACACTTTGAACACACAAAGACACAAGTTCACTGACGGTCGTTGCACAATAGATCACAAATAGCTTGTGTGCTCTGTCACGGGCCCCTTTATCTTCTTTACCCAGTACCGCCAACACCAAACACTAAATGTCAAAATCTTTCTGTTTCCAAACCCTGAGACTGTTTTGAAATACTGAGATTCAAAAATGAAAGAAAAAAATCCCCCAAAATGATGCTTTTTGAGTTCTTGTTTTATTTGTCCTCGGCTGCCTGCCTTTCTCCAGCCACGCACCCACGTTTACAGCCCTCTTGCTTTTAGCAAAGCCTCGTGCCACTAGCTGCTTGGAAAGCGGAGCAAAATACCAACCGCGAGGTGACTTCTGGGGTAACAAACTCAATGCCAAAAGCACAAATCGCACAAGTCTGACAAGGCGCCCTTTCAATTTGGTTTTGGTTTCATCTTCTTTTCAGATACTGCCAGCCTGGGTGGCTCTGTGACCACATGTGCTTGTGTCCTCATGGGCACGAGCACCTGATAAGCAGCCCAAACAATGCTGGTAGGTCACGATGTGCATTCGGGAACCCAGCCCTGATTTTAGTCTTTCCTACTGGACTTTGATGAAAAGCTTCTGATAATGGTCCTTAAAGAGAAAATGTGATCTTTTCCTATTTCTTGAACCACGCTTGGGCATGTTTTCCTTACTCAGATAGCACCTTGCTGTCACAAGCTGAGAAGCTGTTGCTCTCTGTATTACACGCCCTACCTGAAAGCAAGAGATAGAACAGACCAAAACAGAAAAAAAGAGAATTGCAAATGAGCTCAGTACTTAAGCTCACATGGAAAATAATTCCATAAAAGAGGAATCGTGCTTCCTAAAGCAGCATGGTACCCGGCTGTAACAAGAGACCCTTTGGCTGATGCCAGCCGAGGAGAGCAAGCACGATGTGACTGCCTGCCCTGACAAGAACGCAGCCCGGACAACGCAGAGGTCTCTTTGCTGCGACTGTCTGCTTAATACCACCGATTTTAAAAGAAAGCAATAAACAGCACCTTGCTTCAGAAGTTTCACAGTCCATAGAAATTAAACCTGGCCAGTCCAAAAGGCTATTATTACTGCGCTTTCTTGTGCAGATATGATCTCAAGAAAAATACACATGTAGGTCTAATAATAACAAATAATAAAGCTATTCATACAGCCCGCTGCTTACACGATGGCAATTTCCCCGTAATTGCAGGTCAAAGAAACGGGCACACAAACAGCAGTCTGTAGTAACTGTGGGCTACCCAGGGCTTGGGTTGAAGCTATTTCTCTTAGGTACATATACTTTGGGGAAGAAAACTATTCCAAACTCCAACCAAACCTCCATAAAGCTCTCCTGCATCCCTGCCTGGAGCTGTACTCACACCAGAAAAACACGAGGGGAAAAAAAAAGCAGCGTGAGCACAAAGGTGTTTCAGAGGGAAAATAGCTTCTGGGCAGTGACGAGACACAGCCCTTTCTGGTGCCGGACATCCAGGCAGTGAAGCAACAATCAAACCCTGACAGCTCCTTCCCTGCCTGTCACGCGAATCACAGCACAAATTTACGCCCAGGAGTGACTGCCTGTGATTAAGCAAGTGGGGAAATCAAGTGCCTGCCCCCGTCCTTTCTCCCTGGCAGGGCTGCGGGGGCGACGAGGCGGGGTGCTACAGGCAGCAGATAACTCGCTCTCCGATAAGGTCAGGGCAGGTCCTGCCTGCTGTGGTCTGCCTGGTTGCTGCCTGCACAGGCAGGGCAGCAGGGCTCTGCGGGCAGCCTGTGCGGTGCCGGACGGGATGCTGCAGCCCTGAGACTCCTTTGCTCCTCTAGAGAGAGACTGAAAAGGCTCAGGAGAGACAGCCGTAAAGTCACCTCCAGCATGTGCTGGGACCTGTAACTCGGCATCCTCCTAACCAGGAACAGGGCACGTGCAAATGACGCTGGTAATTGCACAGCACTCATTGAGTTGTTGAACTCAAAGGTCACCTGCAGCATGCAAACAAGGCAGGGAGGGAACGTTGTGTCCCTCCCTTGGCTTCTGCACCCCCAGGCAGCCACCCACGGCCACTTACTCATTTTGGCACCCCGTCTGGTTCCTTGCGCCTTTGTGTGCACTTCTGTGCCGCACACATCAGCACCTTCCGAGCCCCAGCTTGGGTGCTGGCTCCCAGCCCCAAGTACCAAACCAGGGCTGAGCCATGGGGCCAAGCACAGCTGCCTCTCCCAAGGAGCTTGATCATAATCACTGCTCATTTCAGAGATGATAAAAGCAAATATTTTGATACACAAACTGGGGGTCTAATCCTGCCTGGAGCTGAAGTTGAATGCTCCCTCCCAGGAGGACACAGACACGGGACAGGGAGAGATGCTGAACACTCCCCCTCCTCATCCCACGCCAGCAGAAAGACACCTTCAAGGTAAAGAGAAGGAAAAAAAGTCACCCAGCCAGGAGCCATCTCTTGTGGTGCTTCTGCTTCCTTCCAAAGCCCGTTAATGGCCTAGGGACAACTTGGCTTATTTAGAAAACAAGGTGGATGAAGCAAAGGTAATTCCCTCATTAGGGAATGTTTTCCAGCTCAGAGCAGCTGCATTTCCAGTTACCTGCAGCTGTCCCCAGACTGCACACCTTCGGGGACACTAGGGGACGACACATGAACAGACAGCAATGTGTGCAGTGTGCGGCGCACCCAAGCACCCATGAGGCTGGCAGCATTCAGGAGAAAAAAAGAGGACATGCGTGAATGCACCCACGCAGGCTTTAATGCACCTTGACTTGTGCATGATGCCTTTGCTCCTCATCCCGTCACATTATTTTCCTGTCCCCATGGCCCAGCACCTGGCTGAGACAGTGGAGCAGACCTTGGAGTGAGCTGTACCCCAACGGGATGGCAGCAGGAGCTGGAAAAAGTCCACCTCCTTGGCCCTTTTGGTTTCTTCCCCATCCAGATGGGATTCCAATTTTTGGATCCAGCTGCAATTACCATTTTGGAGCTCAGGACTGCTTTCGGGAGCCCAAATTCCCCCCCTTGGATGCCATCTAGTGCTCAGTGCTGAGAGCGGAGGAGCCTCGCAGGTGCTGGGAGCTGCTGGGAGGGAGATCATCTCCACTCCTCTTCCAGGGGCTGCAGCCACCCTTCTGGCTTTAAGCTGCTTGCTCACACCAGGTTTTATTTCCCAAGATCTCACCGAAAATCACCTGCGATTTGGGTTGATAAAGCCTCTTCCAACCATATGCGTCTCTGCCTCTTTTTTTTGTCTTTGTAATATTGTATAATTTCGGGAATAAGCAAAGACAGGGCAGCGCAGATTCAAGAGGTGGGACTCCTTCAGAGGATAACATCTGCTGGAGCCAACTAAAATCTGTTTCCAACCAGTGGAAAGAAAACGTTTCCTTGAAGTGCCAGTTTATCAGATTTATAAGAGAAGGCTGCCATAGGGTGGGAAATGCCTACTTCTCTTCATTTGACTGGAAAGTGAACCAGAATGGCTCTTACGGATAGAGCCACCTTTTCAGTGTGCAGCATAGATCCCATGCAGGGCTGTCGTCCTGCTTTTGAGGGAAAGCTTGGGTAGATTTTCATGAGCCAACATGGTGAATTCAAACATAAGAACTTTCTTCACGGATTACACGAGGTGCAGGGCGGGTAGAGGGAAAACAGGTAGAAAATAGCCTGGCGCTTAAGAAATACAACTTGCAACCAGAATATAAGGAATGCAGAAGGAAAAATAACCCTAAAGTTTCACTGCATTGCAACTTCTTTCAACCAGCGTCTTTGTATTCTTCTCACCGGCAGCAAGTTTTGGTTGTTTCTATTATTTTTATTCTTTTCTTGCTATATGTCGTCATGCATACAGAGCTTAGAGCATGAGCAAAACCTGCAGCCGCAGGTGCTTGAATTGCCCCATCACACATGCCCATGCACCAGTACCCCACAGCTGGGCACCCAGGGAATGCTGCACCCCTTGTCTCCTCTCGCTCCCTGCAAAGGTGGCTTTGGTCTCCGGGAGATGAACCACCCAGCTGAAGGGTTGGGGCTTGTCCCAGTGACAGGGCACAGGGCTGAGGATCCTCAGCCAAACCCCAAGATTTGTGTATCCTAAGGAGGATGGCAATGTATTTTACCCCAAAGCCAGCACTACCACTTTGTCCACTTCCCGGTGCTGCTGGCCGTGATTTTCTTGTGTGATCTCTAGGGAATGACCATCCCACCAGTGAGCACAGCACAGGCCAACCCATAAGGTCCTTCTGCCACCCAGCCTCAGTCCCCAAACATGTCATGAGACTCACTGAGACTGGAAACTTCCCTCCCCCTCCTCCACCCCTCTCCCAGAGCCCAGGGACACACACTCCACACGCCCCCAGTGCATCGCAGCCCCACGGCTCCCAAGAGCCAGCTCAAGTCTGTCTCACCAAGCCCAGGTCTCACCTCTGCACTGCAATGTAGACGTATCCTCAGGGCACGTCTATTCACCAGGCTCAGGCTGCTCCGCTCCTGCTCAGAGCTGGCAGGGTGCAAGTCAGGTCTGGTTTGGAAGCTGCAGAGCGGCGTTACAGCGCAAAGCGAGCCGAATTTGCCTGGGCACCGCGCCACACCGAAATGGCTCTCCAGCACGCATCCAGCTTGGGGCGAAAGCGGTGAAGGCTGTGCAGACCTGCTCCTCTGAAGGCTCCTGCTCTGGCTCCCAGCTCCCCATCGCCACCGCTCTCCGAGAGCTGTGCTGCACTCCCAACCACAGCTAATCCTGCCTTCCTCTGCCTCCGCTGGCATCTCCCCCTCCCAAAGGTGGCAAGTGCTTGCTCTTGCTGCAACAAGGCCATCAGGAGCACTGCATCTCAGTACCCCTGGGGTAATGCATGGCTCCTGCCAGAGTCGTGCTCCCATTTCAGGGGCGCTGGGACTAAGCCTGCGCTGGGAGAAGCTAAAATGATTCATTTGCAGGCTTGCTTGCTGTTTTATTAATTCCTTTTTTTCATCTGCAATTTCTAATGGTGCAATTTTGAGATCAAAGCCCTTCCCCTGCTCTAATGGCTCCGTGTAAGTCCCGGCCTTCACGCATACAGGAGCCTCTGCCTCAAGGAAAGACATGAGACTTAATCTCAGCCAACATGAACCAATTCACAGACAAGACAAACTGGGCTAAATCTTGCTCTCACTCATACCCATCCAAACTTAATTGGCTTTAATGTGGTAAGAACGTACTCGCTCAACTGATCTCAGTCAGATCAGGCCCATCCCCGCTGCGTATTTAAGAAAATCCATTGGAGGGTGCTGCCTGTGAAATAACTGCAATTACCCCTGGCCTGAGGCAACAAAGAGTAGCTGCAGAGTGTGCTGCATGGACAAACAGCCAGCAGGACGCAAGGCAGGGGTCTGCCGCATCCTTCCACCCGGAGGAGCGGTGTTTGAGTTGGCCTTCCCGAGCAGCTCAAAGGTTGATCAAAGATTCTATTTCCACCCTACCTGGTTTCTTCAACACGCAACAAATAGCCCCACACATACCCTTTCCTCCCTTGTTTCAATACTGCTATTCTGCAGAACAGAAAGAAGTTAAATGGGGCCCAAAAGGCATGGCTAGATGGAGGTCTGAGGGGGAACAGGGCTCCTGCCTAGCTGGAGATGCTGGTAGACATTGCCCAAGGTCATTCAAGACATCAGGAACAGGAGAGCCTGCACTTGGGACAACTGCCAAAGTTTAACATAAGGTGAACCTGTACAGAAGGGTAGAGGGACTTTATTTTGGTTTAGACCTGTCATAGTAAAGCTTGGCTTAAACTGATTAGGTGTTGTTTTATGACAAAAGCAAGCAAAACCTGTCAGAGAGAAACATCGCAGCTTGCCGTCCTTTGTATTCTGAGCAGTGGGCATGTACAGCCATGCTGGGCAGGAAAATAACAGGGCAAGAACAGAGCCAGTCTCACCAGTTATATCTGAATGTAAACATGGTCTCTATAGGGCATGAACGAAATCCTCAGCCTGAGGGCACAGGAGAAGAGCTTAAGGTTGTTCTAGCTGAACCTACTCTTACCAGATGCAGGTCCCCCTTTGAGCATGGTCCCAAGGCAGCCTGCAGAGCCCTTGGTGATGCCCTCTCTCCCCTGGGCGCTGGCTGCGGCCATGCTGGATCAAGCACTGAATAACCCCCACGCCACCAGCTTCAGTTATTTGCTCGTTTGATTTTTCCCAAGACAAAACGCTTTGCTGCCGCTGCTACACAGCAATGCATTGGGCTGTCCCCTCCTGGAGCTGCAGTCCAGCTTCCCCGCCTGGTCCCTTCTGCATCACCCTGCCCGGTGGCACTGCTGTTTTAGAAGACCGCTCAGGTCATGCATTTTGTCAGAGTCAGGCTGGATCTGTCTCTGATGCGTGACACCTCATGAATCACTGTGAATCAGGAGCAAACTGGCTTCCCTCGAATTTGAAATGAGCCGAATCTTTTTCTTACAGACCTACTCCATCATTCCCCATTTAAAAAAAAAAACAACAAAAAACCCACAGACTTTTCATTCTCTCACATCTAGCAGAAGCACCTCACTGAACAGGGTCTCTTTTCCCATTAACTGTAAGTACATTTGTTGTGCACGATGCCATTTGATTTATGCGTTGCTGATAAAACACAGGCTCTGGTTTAACAAATCAATACAAGAGTCCTGTTCAAAGCCCCTCTGAGCAAAGAGCTTCTTGATGTTGAATGTTCCCTTATCTAATCTTTCATACTTCAGCATTTCTTCATTTAAAACACTGATAATTAAAAATGCAGAAGGGGATGATCACAAGGAGAGATTACAGAACTTTAACAAAATATTTGAAATAATAATAGCATTACATTACAGGGAACAATGTCTTCTTATTAACTAACTGCTGTGCAATAGTGCCGAGGGATCCCAAGCAATGGCTCAAAACCCCTCTGCGTTAGGTGCTATGCAAAGACAAGGGCTGCTATGAAAACCTTACAAACTCCCTATAGGATGCAAAAGGCAGCCTAGCAGATGTTTACATCTGCAATTTCTCTGAGACAGATCCTTAAGTTTTTCTTAGTTGTTACTGAATTCCAAAGGTTGATAAAATGCTGCCTGAACCAAGATTTTAAGAGCTCTATTCTTTGAGCTGCTCTGCATTTTATATAGAGAGATATGCATCAGATGATACATCAGTTAAAAATAACTGGGAAATATCAAACAGTCATAAGTACATGTCCCACAGGTTTGCATATCTTGAATACTGAAATGCCTTCCAATCACGCATTAAGTGACGAGTCTCACTTTTGCCACTGGGAATAGCATATGCAATGCCTTCTGTTTTGAAGGGTTTTTATTTTGGAAAGCTGTGCTAACAGACACTGCTCAGTGTCCGTGTTAAAGAAGGCAGACCCAAAACCTTGGCTTTGCAGCTGTAGTAGAATGGGACTGGAGGTTAGTTCTTGTGGGATTTTTTCTTAGAAGTCCCCTAACAACCCTGTAGCAAACCTACAATCACCAGCCTCATCCTTCATAAAAATGGGAAAGCTAGCATTAGACTCCAAATGAAGAATAAGCAGCAAGGACTCAGGACTTTCAGCTACGAGTGCCACAAAAAAACCCATATGCTTTCTTCACTAGGGCTCAAGAAGCACCAGGGCTGCCTTAAGAGTAAAAATTGCCTCTACTTCACGCGGAGATCCGAGAGCCTCCTGCATTGTGACCCTGTGTAAAGGGCTGGTTACAACAGATTGAAGAGAGAGGTGGAATTCAAAGCCAACCTGGATATCACAGCTACTCTGCAAGACAAAAGAAATGGGTAAATTCGTATGCAGTTCAGTATAAAGATCCAGCCATCCAGAGCCATTTCACTGCACAGCTAAGCATGAGATGGATCTGATTTCTTTTTCTTCCTTTTAGCCACAGTACAGCAAAATCAGCTCACTTAAACCACTGGAAGGGAATCCCTGTGCCATAGCCCCAATGTGCCTTAAATTGCTAGAATAGCCATTAGCCAATAAACCCGTCTCCTGCTTTTTATCTGTATAGCTGCGATCCCTTTAGAAAGGAGGAAAAGCAGCACCCATCATTCATGGGGAGAATACAATTGAAATTAATGCAGTTCCTTAATTAATCAAAAAGTCATCACAAACAGCCTGTGAAATATCCAGCAGAGACATCCTAGCTCAGCAATGAAGCTATGTTTGTCTCATGCCTTTACATTAAAAAAAAAAAAAAAAGCGTGATAGCCTAACTACCAAGAAATTCAAATTACATTCTCCTTGTTCCTTTCCAACCTGTCCCCAACATGTCTTTGAGAGGCACTTATGGCCACATTCTCACACTCGTCCTCACCAAAAGATGCTCAGCACCAGAGAGGACTGTCCCAGCTCCTCCTCATATAAGCTGAGGATGGGGACCAGAGTAGGAGGCCACTCAGCAGAAAATCTCCTTGTAAGTGAAAGGAATCCACCTAAGACTTTGTGATCTCAAAAAAACAGGAATAGGAGCTGAAGGTCAAAACTACTTGTAAGAATAAACAGTAGTAATTGATTTTTTTTCTTGGATTTGAGAGATCAAAGGAAGGAAATACATTGGGAGAAAAACGAAACAAAGTGAGAGGGCTAAAGGCAAGGCATGAGAATAGAATAGACTATTTCTGTTAGAAGGGACCTACAACGATCATCTAGTCCAACTGCCTGACCACTTCAAAGCTGACCAAAAGTTAGAGCATTTTTGTCAAGGGCACTGTCCAAATGCCTCTTAAAAAATGACAGGCACGGGGCATCGACCACTTCTCTAGGAAGCCTGTTCCAGTGTTTGACCACCCTCTCGGTCAAGAAATGCTTCCTCATGTCCAGTCTAAACCTCCCCTGGTGCACCTTTGAACCATTCCCACGCATCCCGTCACTGGATCCCAGGGGGAAGAGCTCAGCACCTCCCTCCCCACGTCCCCTCCTTCAGGAAGCTGCAGAGAGCAATGAGGTTGCCCCCCAGCCTCCTTTTCTCCAAGCTCGGCAAGCCTGAAGTCCTTAGCCGCTCCTCACAGGACATGCCTTCCAGCCCTCTCACCAGCTTTGTTGCCCTCCTCTGGATGCATTCAAGGACCTCCACATCCTTCTGAAATCTTGGGGCCCAGAACTGCACACGGTATTCAAGGTGAGGCCGCACCAACGCTGAATACAGCGGGATAAACCCTTCTTTTGACCGGCCGGCCATGCTGTGTTTGATGCCCCCCAGGATGGGCTTTGCCCTCTGGGCTGCCGGGGCACGCTGCTGACTCACGTTGAGCCTGCACCCCCCGGTCCCTTTCTGCAGAGCTGCTCTCCAGGAGAAGGGAAGGGGAAGACAAAGGGAAAGCAAGGGAGCAAAGGGGGAAAAAAAGACCTAAGAAGGGAAAGGGAGGTGAGAGGGGCAATGGGATCAGAGAACGAGAGAAAGAGGTTAAAAAAAAAAAAAAAGAAAGTCAGACTGGGTACTCTATAAAGAAAACTGACAATAAAGACTCACAGAAAGTATGGTCAAGTGAAGGGGCAGAGAGCATGAGCTGGAGGTCAGAGAACCAAGATGCAACAAACATGGAGGAATTTAACAACAACAACAAGGCCCTCCATATTAGGATGCATGAACGTGTCGAGCTAATCCCTCTACTTTCACTTGCCCTAACAGAGTTGGTGCCTGAAACAGAATTTGAGACACAGGCAGGGTAAGAGACAGGCACGTCAGAAGAGGTGAAAAGGATCAGAAGCAGCATTTTTTCCCCTCTATAACCTCTCATATTTTGTAGCTCCACCTCATCAGAGTATATGAGTATACATGGTATAACCTTCAGGAGGTGAGTTTGCAGCTTGTCCTACATGACATGCTGTCAATCACTGTATAAATCATTGTGCTCTTGATTTTTCTCATGCTTGTATTCCAAACTAGACTTTCTCAGCAAAGCTGCTGTTCAGTCTCAAAGAGGGTTAAATGGTTTTCCAGCTGATCCTTGGCCACAGTTTCTTTCTACTCAGCTCAAAATAAGGGCCAAATCCAAGCTTGGCTCTGCGCCGTCTGTTTTCAGTATTACTCGATAAGTTCCTTTTGTCTGGAAAAACCTTCAGATTTATCTTCCACTTTTCCCCCATACAGAGATAACGGCCAAATCACAAGCGCCTTTGCGGAACATGTGCGACTCAGATGGTCATGAATCGTAGCGGGGCTCCATTTTCAGACGCCAACTCGCAAGACGCAAAGTCATTTGTTGTTTCCTACTTGTTAGACCCCCCCAGCCCAGTCCAGCTATGACAATAACGGACTTAACAAGAAGCCATTTTGTTGCTGATTAAGCTTTGCCACCGCAATCGCTGGGTTGCACAGCAATACATGCCGGTGTAGGGCTCTCCAGGGAAGCTCATGAGATTCCACCTACATCCGCGTATTCCAGATTTTTTCCTCCCGGCCCAGCAAACTTGGCAAAAACATTTTGATTCCTACTTAAGTGGGTTGTGAAAAACTAACGTTCTCATCTGAGAGCAGGTCTCCAAAGATTTCTGCAGAGGATGCGAGCGTGGCTCCCACGGTCAGGCTAGCCCCAACGCTCACATCTGAGAGGGCATCCTCAGACTGGAAGGGCTCCACGGCCTTAGCAGAGCAGAGTGGTTTAAACCAGTACAGCCGATTCACAGAAATAATAAAACCACATTAGGAGATCTAATCTCTAGGCAGCAGGAAGAACTGATGGGAAGGCCAGCTGTGAAAATCGCTTTCCTTTACACAACGCACAAGAATGGGCCAAAAATGCTACTGCGGGATGAAGTTCTGTATCACATGAGTTGGTCAGAAAACATTTGCAGGATTATTACAATATATCATTTCTCAAATTCATCAGGAAATTCCCGATACAACATACCCTGAAGTCCATGGGAAAAAGCCTACTGCTTCCAGCATGCACTGGAACAAACTGGAAAATTACTCTAATGCACAAACTTGCAATAGGACGCAAGTAAAACGATACCCCTCCTTATAAAAGCAGTCATATCAAGCAGACTGTAAAATTAAACTGATGCGCTAACATGCAATACAGCCTAAGTAAAATATACATCCCTAGCTGTCTAGTAATACTGCTGCATACATCTAGTGGGCGTGATTAGTGTGTTATGAGGCAGTTACTTAGGTACACAAAGCATAGGCAAAAAATGGTTATTTCTCTTTAAAGAGGTTTTGGATCGTTTGCTTTTAACATGGATGGTCAAATTTTGGTTTATTTTTGCAATACACTGTTGAGTTATTAAAGAAAGCATTGTATAAAGGTTAACTCGGAAACCTGGGAATCAGGGAAAACACCCTTTATTATTTTTACATAGCAGTAAGACACACAGGTTAGAGAGGAATACGACATATGAGTGCTGCAAGTCAGAGTTTACACGCATGTTTTAGGGGCTTTGACACACAGTCAAGTTGCTGCATTGTAAAGTGTTACCCCACTTTGGCTGATGGATAGTTACTGCCCGTGTAAGATGTCTTACCCTTGTATGGAAGCAAGGTAACTCCAGCCAGCTTGCTCCATCGACGCCAGGGTAAGCCTGGGCGCACCAAGTGCCTGCGGAGCAGCCGAGGGACAACAACTTCTTTGACAATGGCAACTTGTATTAAAGCCTTTAGCAATTATTTCTCATCAAAGCCTCTAGATAATTAAGGCCTCTCTCCAAATGAGTGCAACAGTTCATGCACGTTTCCCACTGCTGCCTTGTTAAGCTTGGTGACCTACATGAACAACGCTGCTGCAGCCTCGGACAAGCCTCCATCTCACAGATACACAAAAATGCCAGTTGTGTAATTACCCCTGAGCATCCATTTTGTGGCAGCCTTGGCACAACCATTACAGACACTGAACTCTTCATCCTCGAAGCTGATCCCACCAGGACTGATGTGCACAATGGGGGGAATAATCACTTTTTCCTAACAGCCAGCAAAAATCTGTATTTCTGAGTGTAGATCCAGATGCAAAGGCATTGACGGCCATTGACAGCTAATTTTCCATCTCTAGGAGGCTCTGTTATTTATCTCTGATCTGGTGGGGATTCAGGCTAATGCAACAGAAGTGAAAAATCTCTACTGGTCTTGCAAATATATTGAGCCATCCTCTTGCCATGTCATACAAATTCATAAGGCGAGATTTGCTCTTGGTTTCACTTCTCCTTGCTGTGCGTAGGTCTAGGAAGATATGAGAGATCATTCAATGAATGTCTGCAACTTATATCCACTCCATCTTATCGGCACCCCAACCTACATATAGCTAGATTTCCCCCCACACCCCCCGACACATTTTCTTGATTCACCTTCAAAATCTGAGTGGGTGAGATCTTACATTTGTCCAGATTTTTGCTTCTCACCGCTGGCTGCCACACCGCTTGAATACAGATGCACAAAACGGCTGGGAGGGTCCTGATGTGCCCATGGCCATGCAGGCACCGTGCGAGCCCCTTCCTCCAGGAAAGCGATCCCTCTGTCACTGCTGACTGCAGACATCCAAAATTACTCTGGCTGCTCTCTCAAAAGGATGTTTGCAATTGTGAGGGGAATCACAATTTATGCTCTGTCAGAAATGGATTTTTTTGTTTTCCACACACACTGCAGGTAGCCTGCTTGCTTTGCTTACAGACTTTCAATTTACCCAACTTTGGTTCAGAGAGATAGGTGAGGTTTCTTATAGGAAGAGGAACAGCTGGATTATAAACATAGCAGGGAAAAGATGCCCCATGCCCCACCGCCGCTACTGCTCAGGTGGTACCACCCTGTGCTCCCTGCTCGGGATAAACCTCCGGAGCGAGCCTGAACAAGGCAGGAGTCCCGCTTAGCAGGGAAGTATCCAAAAATCCCTCCACAAATGCGCAGGTAATACAGGGCTGATACTTATAGAAAATCACTAATACCTGCAAGCTGTCCAAATTCATCCCCCGTGGAAAAAGCACTCCCTCTCCTCTGCAAACTGTCCAAATTCATCCCCCGAGCATGCAGCCGAGCAAGCACATCTCCCTGCCTCTCGCCTGCCTTCCTGACAAAGCCCCGAGACGTCTCTCTCCCCGCTCGCACTCCGCTACGCAAACTGCAAACTCACAGTTCGACCATCTTCCTGACGTTACCATGGTTTCCCAGGTCTCTTACCAAAGCTCATCCCCGCGACGTAACCTAAAATGTTTTTCTTAAAACCTGTAAGAGATTCCTATGCATGGATTGCAATCCCAATCTTTTCTTTTCCCCAGTAGTTGATTTATTAAAAATACCTAACCCCAACTGTGCCAGTTTCCCAAGAACACACCCCAATGGCTTCTGAATGAAGGGCGAGCCTGTATAAAATATTAGGCACAGGATTTCACAGCCATAACAGCTAGGGAAGCACCAAATCTAGGGACATAATCACATCGAGTTCCTGATGATCCTGATAGTGTGGGAGATTATTTAAAGTCATACATCTTTCAGATTATTTTTTTTCAATTTCATAATATTTGAAAGAAGCCACGCAAGCCTCTCAAACTGAGATTTCTGATGCAAGAACTCCACACCGCAGACCAAAAATAGCAGCATTATGAGCGCTAAAAGTGTCTAGCAAGGCTTTTTATTTTAATTCATATTTGAGAAAGGTTTCTAGCAGCTGGAGAAAGTAAGAGCTGTATTCATAAAACCCTTGGCTATTTGCCACACAAATGGTGCTTTTATCGAGGGGGGGGAAGGGCGGGGAATGGGGAATGTGCCTATTCCACATCAGGAATGTGTTTCTCCAATTCATAAATCCTCCCCCTCTCCCCCAGCTGACTAAAGGAAACCTTTCTCAGTTCGCCACTGAGATGAGAGAGGGCGAGAGCGATTCTCCGAGAGCGCCAGCCCCAGAAAGAGGCATTTCAGTTGAAACAACACGCTTATTAAAAACACGCACACAAATAGGACTATGTGTTACAGCCCGGTCGAGGGACGCTCAGACCTGGCAAAGGCAACAGCGGGGACAAATCTCTCAAAGGTGCAGCCAACCCATCACACTAGCAGCCTGACATGAAGTGTAACGTCCTGCCATAAATACGTACCTTTTTCAGGACAGGTCTGAGAGTTTCCAGTCTAAAACGCCCACTCAGACAAAGGCGGGGAGAAGGAATGAGTTATGAGGATGGGGAACTGAACCACAGAAAGACTGAGGGCTAAATAAAAAAAAAAAAAATAGAGTTACTTCAAAATTGGTGGTTGAAGATGATACGCAGACATAACTGGAAATGGGACCTAAAACTCCTGATTTCCCCCAAGGAAAGCTTTGTCCTGAACTGCGGGTACCACAAGGCACTAAAGATGTTTCTCAGATGCAGCTGCTAAGGCGCAGGGGAATACCTGTACCTGGGGTTGTTCTGGGCTTAGTGACTTCGCAGCTCAGCACTGTTAAAAATGGAGCAGTTTGGGTTAATAAGAGAGGTCTAACTTCTGGCAGATTCCCAGGTAGGGAGCTTAAGAGTAAAAATAAAATAAAAGCCACTTAAACATTAGGGCTTGGCAGCAGCCAAGCGGAAGGTTTGGATGGGGATTTTTGGACTTCAGCTCAGCTCCATCTCTCCTACTTTGGGCACTTCAACACTTAACTGCACGTAACCCTTGACAGCTTGCCCGTCATCCCACAGGGGCTGAACCCAAATCCGGAGGTCCTGGTCGAGAGATGAACCAGGTGCTTGATGTGCAGGGACTGACCTCGCAGCATCCCTCCACCCCAGGCAGGAACATCTGCACTCCACAGTCCCGTCCAAATAACAGATTCTGATGCTTCAACAAGCCTCTCTTTAAGTATTTCTTCATTTCATACCATCTGTGTGTGGTTTAATTTTAGCCCTACTCTTGTCCTGGCCATTGTGGACGTGGGGAACGTGCTGTTCCACCCTGTCTGCAGTAACGTCCTGATACAGAGCAGCAATACAGACGGGGCAAGCAAACAGTGGACTGATTCTGCAAGGTCACGAATCTTTAAATAGCATTTCATATCAAGGTCAAAAAAGGCTGGACCTACTGTACAGGCAGAAGACCAAATTCTAAACTCTTCCTCAGTCTGTCCCTGGAATAGATCCTCATGGGTCCAAACCAAAGGGTGAAGATAAACTTCAAACTCCTCCTTACTAGCAAGTGCTTTCCCAGCTAAGCTAATTAGGCAAAGCTAAGAGAAGGTCTGCGCCAGCTCTCGCAGATTATGCCCTAAAAGAAAACGTACTTGGCAAGCCACTGAAAAAATGCTATAAGCAGCTCACACGGTCACTGCTTTTCCCTCCACGCTGCTAGAAGTTATCTTTCAGGATTTGCTGCTGAGCTCCAGGCCTCAAAGTTTCTGTAGGAATTGTATTGCCCAAAACTTGTAAAGAAAAGGAGGGTAAGACTGCATGGAAACATAAAATACCCCCTACCTTCCCATACAGCTCACCTCATACCCACATTGTGCTTCACATTTGTGGATAAAGCCTGAAAGATCGATTCCATGATTGCAGAAAAAGGACTAGTGTATATATCCGCCTTAAAAATGACGCCCCAAACCCCCAAATAAACTGTCACCCTAATCACAGAGCATATAAAAAAAGACAGGAATTCATTACTATTAAATTCTAAAGGGATGAGGAATCTAGTTACTCATTTGTGCCCTTAAAAAAACCTTATCCAGAAGTTTCATTCTCACGTAGAAGGAGTAAACCACTCAGAAAATGTGTCCTTGTCTAACTGCTGGTTAGAACGTGTATGCACCAATGCTGGCACATGCCAGCAGTCTCTTTTCAGCAGCCTCCTCATTAAATGAAGGTTTATCATGTTGCATGCTTGAAGTGTTTTATTTTCAACATAAGAAACACCATGCTCTTTCCCCACTCTGACTCAGGGAGGGTTTTCAGCACATATTCCCACCAAAGCATCACATGTTGCCATACAGTTCAGATTCTCACTCAATACCAGAAAAAGACCCTAATAGACTTTGAACCCATATGCACTACTTTTTTGGAATGAGACTTCCATATTGCATGTTGCTACATTATATTACGAGGTAATCACATGGTTGTTTTTGAATCACTAACCCCCAGAAAAGTTAATTTCCAACACTGTAGCACGACAGTTCAACATCTGCTCTCGGCCAGTACGTGGGGTTTGATAAACAACATCAGTTACATAATATAAATGGGAATTGCTTGGTTACAAATCTAATGTGCATAAGCCTCTGATGTATGTAGTTTCTCTAACAAAAAAAACCCAAACATTTCACATGTCACGGTTTACCCACTGCTGCATTATCTCATTAACTATCTCCTCCAAAAACAGACTGGGAAAGCAAATCCTGCTGAAAATCCACAGATTTAGGGCACTTACAAGGGTTGGATGGCATGCCCCAGAACCTGAGCTTTTGTATAAACAGATGCACAGTCTTCCTGGTCGGTTTTGGTCACAGCGAGCTGGAAAAATACTGCATCCCAACCTCTTCCCAAATGGGCCAAGAGGTTCAGGATGCTGAGCTGAAGTCCTTTGACAGGTCAGGCGTGGCTCGAGACGTTCAGCTATGAGCCCTTCTGCAGCTTCATGATGGCAACCGAAGCCAGCGCTGCAATAGGCAGCACCCCGGTTTGCCCGGGTGCCCTCCCAGCCCTTCAGCATCCTGCTGTTTAGCCCCACATTACCAAAAGCGTCCCTTGCATCTTAAGTGAAGGGAGTTTGGTACCCGAGAGGGGCATCAGCAAAATGCAAGCGCGTGGCATGAGCCTCTGTGAGAGCTGCGAGGGGCCCGTGTTCCTGCCCAGGACTCCAGCACCCCACAAGGGGGTGCAAAAAACCCCCATGTTTTAGCATTCAGACCTAATTTCTACTGAAAATCCAGCCCTGGTAGCACATCAGGGAGAGCCGAGTGCCCCAAGTGAGGGGCTGCGCATCCCACGGCAGCTTTCCCCGTGCCATCACGTAGTCCCCAGCTGCCGGGAGGGTGGAGGTGCAGCCAGCTCGGATGCGGGCGCTGGCTCCCGGCTGGCACTGGGGTGCAACAAGGGGCACAAGCAGCAAAGCAAGAGAGAACAAGTCCTGGCGGGACGTATGTAACAAGCCCGAGCCCAGAAAAACTGACTGCTACCACACAGCGTCTGAAAAAGCAGAGACAACTGGCCACAAAGGAACCAAAGGCATGTGAGGATGCCCTCCCCTAAACAGAGATATACATCCTGCTGCTCAAACAAGGGATTTCTCAATGAGCAGGGAAAAAGAAAAAGAAGGAAAAAAAAAAAAAAAGCCTGGAGATTGCAAACCACCCAGCCTCCAGCTGGACTGAAGAGCACCCAGTCTACATTTGATTTCCACCTTAAATAAGCTGCAACACCACTAGGCACAGACAGACCATTCAGAGATGAACGGAAGCAGAGGGAAGAGATTTCTATCCTGCTTCACAGTCAAATACCATTTTGTGTGATCTACGCCAAAAATAAAAATGACGCTTTGCCAGACACTGGCGTCTCCATCTCCTAGCAACACCTCCCCCCCCCAGCATTTTACTCAAGACCCTTCAGCTCCTGCCTATAAGCCCAGCTCCCTTCCCCAGTGCGTGCAAATGAGATCTATGCGATACAGATACACATACCTATATGTGTGCACGCATACATGTATGTGCTTAAAAGCCAGAGGAAAATGAAGCAAATACCCTCAAGCCCGAGCCCCAGCACCGCTTTCCAGGAGCACACCAGGCTCTGCAGAACTCGGCTGTCACTAACACTGACGGAGGTGGAAGGTGCTTACCCCCCTGGGGACATGCTTGCTGCCGAGCAAAGGGCTTTCTATAAGTCTCCTGTAAAACTTAAGCCCCCAAAATATATCCTATAAATTAAAAACCTGATTAATTCAACATTTCTAGTAAACAGCTTCTGTGTGTATAACAGGCTGTGGAAACACTCATGACGCATCAGTTTGCTCTGAGATTTAGTTACCAACTTTTAGGAAACAAGCAAGACAGCAAAGTAGTACATCTACATACAGCAGCTCCTGTTGAACGTATTAGTTTAACCATTAAAAAAAATACCACCCGAGATCTCACCTATTTGTTGTGGTGCTTCATTCAGGCAGAGTCAGGGCTTGCCAAGACTGGAAACAGAGATCAAACAAACCCCACGTGCTCTTGTGAGCAAAGACAGAAGAGAGCTGCTGAGAGCTTGCAAGGTAATGACTTGCATGGACTGACAATTTTGCAGCTCCCTGAAGAAGACAGAGTTTTCTCAGGCTTTGCAGGACATAGTATTACTACCATCTTATCTGAAGTTTACCATTTGTAAATACCTCTTTCTCTTTTGCCTTCCTGTACGTCTATTGTTCTGACTGAACAGATATCGTTTCATTATACTATACATATATTTTTGATTTTGTTGAATTAAGTTGTCATTTTATTACTTATGATAGTACAGTTGCATAGTCTGGTCATTATTTTATCCGATATCCTTTGTTTACACAACCTTCCCAAACAGCTCTTCACGACTGCAGAGCATGGATTGCATTTGTGACTGCCTTCTGCTACTTCTTGTGGCTGAGTAAGAAACAAAGAGGTCAGTACTAACAGTATTCAAACACGGCAGAACTACTCTTCAAATACGCTAGACCAATTTCAGTGCTTAGCCACGCTACCTACTTGGGACGAGCGTGCACGTGTTTTTTTAATGTTAACTATTCACGTCGTCCAGACAAAGTTTACATCCTGTTTCGGAGATGAAGGAGAACGTCCTGCTTTCCTTAGGAAACTTTTTGGACTTTCAGCCGAAACTGTCCATCGGGTGACCGCTTGAAGGACAAATGGATCTGAGCCTCTATGCAGACAACAAACACCTTGCCCTAGCACAGCTCTCTGAGCTGAGGAGCAGCTCCTGCTTTGCCTCAGCGCTGGTCTGGAGACGCAGAGGTCCCAGGACAGCATTTGCAGGGGTCCCATCACCCAGGCAAGAGGCAGCTGGGGCGGTGGGACTGCAAAGCAGGGAGACCTTCACCTTACAGCAAACACGCCCGCATCAGCTGCTTGCCAGCCTCAGTTACTGTGCAGCATGGCAAGGGCTTTCTGGTTTTTGGGTTGCAGTCGTCCTCTTAATGAGTAAAAGGGGAAAGCTTCATCACGGAAAAGAGCTGAGATTGCTAAATGGGTGTTTCCTTCAGGATAGGGTTTTCCTCCCCCAAAATTACATTTCTAATGAAAAGTTCCAGCAAGAAGCAGCCCACTTAGAGCAGCTGCATTATTTAATATACATTACCCTACCAGACTGCAGGCTGTCCCAGGGCTGAAATGCTAAGGAATGGATAATGCTCTCATTAGGATGAGTTGCTAGCTCATGAGAAACAGCAGCTGACAAGCACTGCCAAGATAGGGATATGGTTTCAGCAGGCTGCCCTGACTGCTGATGTTATTGTTTCCTTCCCCATCCATCTGTTTTGCTCCTTTGTGTTAACACAGCTACTGACCCGCAAGAAGGCTCCTGTAGCTGCTCTGCCAAGTGAGAACTGCTCATCCACCATCACACCCCAACGCCCTGCCCAGCAGCTGCTAGCTGTGGGTAGCACCACCATCACCCCAAATTCAGCCCTTCCCCACCACTCATGACTTTACTTACACACACGCTGGGGCTCCCCTTCTCCCAGCCTGCAGGCCAGGATGAAGGGCAGCAAGGAGACATCCTCAAGTGCCATCTCCCTTTCTCAGCATGCAGGACCCAGGGCATGGCACCAGCCAACCAGGCAGGTCCTGACACCCACCATCCACCCCACAACCACCCTTCTCTTCTCCATGATGCTTCCTTTCTCCCCCTCCAGCCCACCACCCAACCACCCCAACACAACTCCCCACCTGCCCATGTTATTTCATTACCATCAAGCCCTTCTACTCACCCACCTTGCCTCCCAGCCCAAGGTACAGCTGGGCCTTGCAGGGTGGGTGGGGGGGACCATGCCTCCCACCCCACAGCATCCCTCCTGTGGGGATGTGCTCTACGGGCCTAACACAACTCCCCTGGCCGGTGCCACCCCGAGTACAGCGTCACCAGAAGGAGGGTTCAAGGCAAGGAAGGTGCACCGAAAGGAGGGCATACCCCAAGGACAGCGCCACCCTCTGATGGGTGCATCCCCTGGCAGGTGTGACCTCCCCCACCGACAGGCGCATGCCAAGCAGGGTGTACCATAAAGAGGGTGCACCCCAAGGACAGTGTCACCCTCAGGTGGGTGTCACTCCAAGGAGGGTGTCACTCTCAGGCACATGCTTTCCAAGGAGGGTACCACCTCCAAGCAGGTGCACCCCAAAGAAGGTGCACTATAAGGAGGGTTCAACCCAAGCAGGGTGCATCCCAAGGAGTGTCACTCTTAGGCAGCTGCACCCCCCCCAGGCAGGTGTCACTCCAAGGAGGGTGCCACCCGCAGTCAGATGCACCCCCTGACAGGTGCCATCCCAAACCAGGTACACCATAAGGAGGGTGCACCCCAAGGAGGGTGTACCCTAAGTGCAACGTCACCCCAAGGAGGCTGTCACTCCCAGGCAGGTGCACGGCAGGGAGGGTGTACCCCGAGGACAGTGTCACCCAAGGAAGGTGTCACCCTCCGGCAGGTGCACCCCAAGCCGGGCACACCCTAAGGAGCGTTCAACCCCACACAGGGTGCACCAGAAGAAAGGCACGCCCCGAGGAGGGTGTCACCCCCAAGCCGATGCCGCCCTAAGGGACTGTCACCCCCAGGCAGGTGCACCCTAACACGGGCGCACCCCAAGGAGGTGCAACACCCCCCACCCCCCCCTTCCCCCCCCCTCCACCTGGTATCCGCGGCGGGC
>JAVKLA010000090.1:5577592-5653141 GCA_034782735.1 Sagittarius serpentarius | reverse complement strand
GGGGGGGGGGGGGGGAGGGAAGAGGGGGGTCGCGGGCAGCTGGTGGGGAGCTGCAGACCTCGCCCTGCCGTTGCCGGCTGCAGCCCCCCACCCGCCGGCAGGACCCACCAAAACTTTCCTCCCGAACTCGGAGGAAGGGGATGGGAAGGTTGGACAGCGAACCGGGCGCTGACCGGCGTCCATCCCCCTCCGCGCCGAGGCCGCGCTCCCTTCTGCTGCCCTTCCCTTTCCGCAGGGGGGACATGCGCTTCGCAGCGTGAGGAACCGGGAGCACAAGGGGGTTCTTGGGCGCGGGTCGCCCCCCCCCCCCCCCCCCCCCTTCCCCGGGGAGCCGAGGAGCCTTCCCGGCGGGCTGGGAAGCGGCTGCCGCGGGGCGGAGACCTGCAGCAGGCGGGGATGGAGGGCTCGGGTCAGGCTCGGGCCACCCGCTCCCGAGGGATTCCGCCCTCGTTCGTGCCAGAGCAGTCAACTCGCCTTCTCAAGGCACCGGCTTTGCTTTACCTGACTGTGAGATTTGCGCAGATCTGTATTTCTTTTCCCCCTGAATTCTGCCATTTACGCGCAAATTTTATCTTGCAATCGAGACGTTAAGGAAAAAAAAAAAAACAAACCACCCCAACAGCCAAAATTTATTGTCTAAGCAGAATGGATAGCTGTGATTCCTGGTTGGAAACGGGTTTAGCTCCAGCCGGGGGAGCAGCTGCCCGGCTCGGTGCCCCCCTGCCCTGCCGGGAGGTTACCCGCAGTCCTGCGGCTGGTCGAAGGGGTGATGTGCCCGCACTCAGCGACTGGAGTTTTAAAATAAACCAAAATTGACAGCAGGGGAAAGAAACCACCGCAACCACTGGATCTAAATCCACCTGTGACCATTAATCAGGCCCCTAAAAATATATTGCTGTGTTTAATCCCAAACCACAAATTTACTGACTAAAGAATTATCGGAATACATACTTCTAACAGTAAGGACCGTTTAAATCACGCATGTATACTAGCAGACCTCAAAAAGTGCTCCAAAGGCGTTTTTTTTTTCTTGCGGACCAAATTAGGCCTGCCAACAATAGCCTTTTTTCCTTAGCTACCTTTCAGGATTAACTAGCACTAACACCCCTCACCCCGCATATGACCCGACTTTGGTAAAAACTGACAGTTTCCAAAGAAACATTTCAAATAACATAAAAGAGGTTTCCTAGCTCAAAATCCTTTCTGGGTAAGTAGAACCCTTTATATATGTATTCATTTTTTCCCTTAATGTTTTGCCTACAACTGACAGGTGAAATTTGGACTTGAGACTGGAAACTGAGATGAAGAAAATAGATCCTGTTTATACAGAATGGTAGCATTTTAATCAAATGAGCTTTAGAAAAAACTGTATTCACCCTGTTTTGCAAGAAACATAAGAAAAGCGAAGAGATTTTTGCCTGATTGGTTCAAGCTTTGTATATGTTGTCTATTATAACTGCTTTTTCACTAAGGCGGCTGGTGCCGTCAGTGAGTTTTCTTGTGGTTGATGTGTTTTCTTCAAACTCTGCCTGAGTTTGTAAGAGCCACTTTTTCCTACCTTACTCCTCAAGGTTGAGAAATCATAAATTACAGTTGTTAAGGATTACAGTTATTAAGGAAAAAAAAAATGGCAATGAAAGAAAGGATTTAGTGATGATGGGGTACTAACTGGAGCTTGAATTTGTGGCTGGAGCTAAATAGTCACTTTGAGCCATCAGAAACCAGAGATATGGCAGAAAAAGTCCCTGCTGCCCTGTTGGGATGTTCATTCTGGCTCAGCACTGCCTGGGTCATCGGTGAACCGATCCTCCCAAAAATTAGCTGAATACTGCAAGAGATGGTTAGTTTTAAGCTCATTCAGTTCCTTGACCTTGTGTATAGAAAGGCCATACGAGGCACGGAGGGGAGGAAACAGGTTGGCAGATGAGAGCAGGATTTTGGTGATAATACTGAAATTCCAGCTGGAAATGATGATGAAAATACAGCATCTGTTAGAAGAGAAGAAGGTGGCAGGAGTTAACGCAGTGCCTGTGAATGTGGTGGATGGATAGGAGGTCTCATGCCAAGGGTCAACGTTACTGCACAGAATTATGCCAAATACAGGGAGAGCTGGTAATAGTTATTTGCCCTGTCCTCCAGGCCAAAGGTAAGATTAATTTGCAGAAAATAAAACTGTGGAAATGATCTTGGATTTTGAGTTTAGTGAAGGAGGTGGCATCTCCTCCGCTGGTGGTTGGGTAGGAACAGATTAGGCAAATGGAGGCTGTGTTTGTCCTGGGCGCATCCCACCCCACGGGTCCCCGAGGCGCTCTCGCTCGACCGCAGCCCTCGCACAACGAGAGCTTAAATCAAAATCCGGCGGAGTAACACAAATATTTTTCCATGTGGTGCCACGCACAACGTCCCCGGTGGCCACTTGGTGGTTTCTTACCCACACTTGTTGGCCACCAAGGTGGTCAATTTGTGGTGCCTCAAGGACCGGCAGTGCTTGGGTTATGTTTATGTTGGTTATGATGGCACCTCCCTGGGCTCGAGTCGGGGTCAGATCCCATTTTCCCAGGTGCTGTACCATCGCTGCTGAAGGACAAACGTTGTATCGGAGGGAAGGTAAACTCAAGGAGATTGAACAGACGAAGGAAAGGGAAAGGAAGGATGATATAACATGCGAGCAAGTGGCACTGGGGCAGAATTAATACAGCGTTGCTAAGTATATGCTTTGGATGGATTTCATTTTTAACTTTGGGCTAAGATAAGGGCCGGCACAGCTGACAGGAAAGGAGTTTTCTCGCCCCTCCATAAACTTTTACATTCCCCTGAAGAGTTTGCAAAAATATTAACTGCTTGTACTACCTGAGCTGCATCAAACACACACCCAGAGGTAGGCTTCGTTGGTATCTGCTGTAAAAAAAACATGCTGTTGAGGGGTTTTAATGATTGTCTCGGCTTGCTTGTAGGTTAAACACCATTCCTCCTCATTTTTTCTCTCATAAAAATAACTACATTAGAAGGCTTTTCTTTCAGAAACTAATTCTATTATGTCTCTTCCCTTCTTGCCTTAATAGCATCTTATGCTGAAGCGTTCTCGTGCCCAGATGGGCAAGCAGATGGGCTGGCAGCTAAGGACACTCACACCGTGTCCCGTTTGGTGCCATTTTTTGGAGTTTAGGGTCAGCGTTACCACCTAACCCTTACGGCTGTTGTTTTTTTGTGGCACAGCCTGCAGTGCTGTTCCTCATCTCGGTGTCAACTCCATCTCCCCTGCTTGCCCCAGCAGAGCCCTGGTTGCTGGTTTTAAGCTGCGGTGGAGCTTACCTGAGTACTTGTCACTGAAAGACAAGACATATGCTCAAATCCCGTTTCTAGTACTGCGGCGCAGCCCTCCCTCCTTTTTTAATCTGGGGAGGCAGCGAGAGGGAAGGAGAAGGCTTCCTCACCGCCACCCGAGGCCACCGTTGCCCGTCCTTGGGGCGAGGAGAGGCCAAACCCGTTAGAGATGAGCTGCGTGCGCGTCCCCTGCCATGCCGGTGGGAGGCACGGGACCTGCCGCTGCTCCTCGTCTTGGGGCCAGGTCATCCCAGCAACGTGCTCCAACACATGGGGTCGGAGACGGTGACTCCAGGAGCAGAGGGAAGGTTGTCCTTACTGCCCCACGTCAAAATTCCTGCATCTACAGGCTGCAGCCGGAGAGACCCACAAGGCGTAGAAGTCTCCCACCGCACGGCAAATTATGTTCTCTCTTTGTCTCTATCTCTCAAGGCATTCAAGTAGGCTTAACAAGCCACCGGGGACGGAAACAATAGTATCTCTGTATCTAATGCTTACTGTAAGCAAGAGATGGATTACAAAATAGACTGTTTATTTTTAATTATTAATGTGTTTGAGCTAGCAGACCTTCGCCGAGTTACACATTGTTTGTCATGGATGGAAAGGAGAGGAACTATTTGGCAGTGGTATTAAAAACAACAATTACTCATTCCAGGCATAGCCTTTCTTTTTTTTTTTTTCCCCCAAGTGTATAATAAAAATTTTTCAAAGCATATATGGGGATAAGGCCAGAAAGGTTTATCTTGAAACAAAGGATGGCAGAAATCAGGGCTTTCTTCCTAGTTCAGCGATAAACCTCTTTACTTCGCTGTTCCTCAGTTTCCTAACTTAATGGCTTAGTGCATTATAATTCCTTAACGGAGCTGAATGAATCGAGGACAGCTTTCAAAGGACAGCTTCTCGTGCTCCCAGGAGAGAGGGAGCAGAGATATTGCAGTGCTATAGTTGACCAAATCAAATGCTGCTGGTAAAAGACTTGATCTCAGAGACGCCTGCTGAAGTTGTCCGACACCCCTCTGTTGTACTTTCCCCAGCCTCCTCGGCATAACGTAGACCATGCACCTACCATGACAGCCTTGGCAAAGAGAGATCAGTGCCCTTTATAAGACTACTATTGGCACAACGTGGCGAGAATTTCTTGCGGCGAACAAAGGGGCTGTACCCCGGGCCCCTGGCAAGCCCCAGTAAAGCTTGAGCATGTCTTTGTACCCCTTGCACACGCGCTGCTTTGCGGTCTTGCTCCAGCAAAGCCTCCCTGCCGTGGGGCAGGCCCAGCACTGCCCTGCTCTCCTCTCCCCAGGGATGCGCCAGGGAAAATGCCTCCTCGGACTGCTTACAGTGCTCTCCTTGCACCGCACGAGAGGAATTATCTGCCTCCTTCAGCCCTCGGCTAATCCCTAAATTGCGTCTATACTGCAAAGCTTAGTTTATTTTCTTTTCATCTAGTAGTTTTAAGTATTGCGAGGAATAAAATGGACATGCAAAGTGGTGCTTTAATTTTCAAGGGCAGTAAAGTGTTTTATTTTTAGGATGCTCTTATTGAGGAAAGAATCTCTGGCAGGTCTTATCTGGTGGCTAATAATAGTGACCTGGCGTGCCCCGAGCGATGCCGGCGCTGCCGCCCTGCCCTTCTCACGCCGTCTGCTTACGCCGTTTGCTTCCGATCAGCTCATTAGAGCCTCCAAAATTACAGAGTCTAATAATGTAATAACAAGGTTTGCTCATAATTATTAACTCCTTGTGCTCTGTGTTATTACTGGAAGGGTAACGTTCATAATTAGAGAGCACAAATACTTACTGTAAGCAGGTTTTTTGTGCAGTCTTTAGAAAACCATCCGAATGTTACCATTTTTAATATCACGTTAGAAATTACTGAGAAGGCGTAGCTCAAGGCCGGAGAACCCTTTTAGATATAAACATCCAACTGGCAGTTTTCAAGCAGTTTCTGCTGTTAACTTCAATATAAATCCTGCTTCCTCGAAGCTTTTTATTTTTTGTGTAGTCTGGTTTTTGATAACAAATGGATCAAATGCTGAATTCATTTCACATTCTTGTTAAGTTAGTGCAATTCCCTCAGTGACAGTGGTGCTACTCCCAGTTTGTGGTTACTGTTTGTCCCTGTACACAGGAGATAAGCATCAGCATCTCGACGCACCAAGTGCAGATTATACAAACCTATACTGAAGTTTGTATCTTTTCTAAAACCGGAATTTGCTCTTGCAGCACAGCAGTGTTCCTGTAGCTTGTCGTCAAACCAAGAAGCATGCTTGAGAAAGTATAAATAGAAATTCATTTTAGTAATGCAAATCCTGCAATCCTATTTTGGGCAGGGCAAATCCCTATATCATTTTTTAAAGGAAGTGTGATGGTCTAGTTTTAAGACCGGGTTTATTAGGGATTTAATCAACCAGTGTGTTACGGTGGAGATTCTCCTTCTGCCATTTAAATATATCTGTTTCTGATTGATCTAGCTTTTACATGCTATAAATCCTTGCAAATTAGCTTTGGGTATGACCTCCTCCGGTAACTCACGCTGTTTTATTTACTTGAGTGTTTTTTGCAGTTAAGTCCCCTCTCTTCTGTCTTCCGTGAGTCCACTGGAAAAACAATAAAGTAAAGAGACAAAAAACATTTAAAATATTTCACCCCCTCATCTTTTGGTTTTTTCCCTTCAAGAGTTGCTTTTTGCTTATCAATCACAGTGTCCTAAATTGCTTGTACGAGTCTTGCTGCACTGTTTAGTGACTTTGCAACGCTCTCTTTCTGATAGTTGGCGAACACCAGCTGACGGGGCACAAAGTAGCAGTAAAAATACTCAACAGACAGAAAATACGCAGCCTGGATGTGGTTGGGAAGATCAAACGAGAGATTCAAAACCTTAAACTCTTCCGGCACCCCCATATTATCAAACTGTAAGTATCCTTTCTGCCATGTGTTCAGCTTACTCCTCCATCTGCAAAGACTTCGCTTACACAGTTGACTTGGATTCAGGAGATGGCTTAGAGTAGTAGAAACTGTTAGGTATGTGGTCAGGTTTTTGCATGTTAGAGCCAAACGTTGCTTTTTGAGAGTCTCCCGCTAACTTACGGGAGGACACAGTTGACGCTTTGAGAAATGATGGAAGACGTTTCTTCCATTGGGAGTCTGAGTTACTGCGACAGGCAACAGACTGATGTCCCTGCATCAAGTTTTGCTCAGCTAAACCCGTCCAAGCTGTCCTCTCTTCCATGCAGAGGCCATTATAAGGGGGTCTGGGCTTTTCTGCATTGGGGTGCTATTAGGAGTTTTTGTGATGACCCTTTTTAGGCTTCGTATCTCCAGACTTGAAGCTGCTGAGAATTGTGCCTGAGGAACTGCAGCACGTTCAGTCTTGTAGAGTGGAGGCTTGCCCTGAAGTCAGTAGGATTTATGTTTTAATGGCCTGATTATCCAGAGCTTAAAGGAACATTTTTTTAAATTTATTTTTCAGACATAAGTTTTCAAAGTTGCCACTCTGATGAACCTGAATTTAAGTTGTAAATCAGCACCTGCGCTCCAGCCTCTGGGACTCCTTCTCAATCCCCAGTTTGTGCAGCCAGTCCACATTAATGAGGCACTCGATAATATCTTTGGCGTTTCTATAAAAGAAAGCTGTTGAATGGTAACTGCAAGGATAAGTTGACATTTAGGTCAGCCTTAAAACTGGCATGAGATATAGCAAATACCTGGGACTTAGAGGCAAGGGAAAACAAATTCTCTCTACAGTTAAATAACTAACCATGCAGCAACTGTTGACTTTAGAGTAACTTCACAGTTCCATGGATTTATTGGAGAACAGATTGGTATTATTTCATGAAAAAGCCAGCAAAAGCCCTCAGCTGTGTATCCAGCATCCTGCAAGTTAAGGCCTGTTCACACATTTGTCAAAATGTTAAAGCCTAAAAATTAAACCCAGTTTAACAATATCAGTGTCCTATGGTACTTACTGCAGTCATGAAATACAATGATAAAGAAAAGAGGTGAGGAGGAGACCATAGCACATAAACCTCCTCTTTCATTAGCTTTTTACATGTATATAAAAGAAATAGTGGGACAATTAACAATAACTTAGATGTCTGTGTCCAAAGCCCTTCAGAAAAATTAGGTTGATCCTGTTGATCTTTATGGGACTATCACCTGTTTGCTTGCTGATCTCTGAAAATTGCTGGGAGTCTGTTTGTTTCAAATTACAACCCATGGAAATTCAGCTGTAAAAAAAAAAAAAAAAAGCAAACAACAATGTATCTGAAATAAAACAGAGCGGGGTCTCAGCTGGTGCTGCTACAAATTCGTGTAGCTGCATTGACCTCAGCTGATCACTGGCGATTTATACCAGCTGGGACACTGAAACGCCTTTGCAGTGCTCAGGGAACGTTTTGAATGAAAACGGAGAATAAATTTGCGAGTCAGGGGTGATACTCTTCTTCCCCCCACCCCCCTTCTAAAATATAGAGGGATTTAATATTTGAAAAATAACTTTTTGGGGTGCTTGTCCTCGTTTCTATACCTTTCCAAAAGAAGCTCCCTCTAGGGTCTAGAGTTCTTCTTTATCTTCTTTATCCTTGATATGAGGGAGACCAAATATACCCCCTCCCTGCCCCCAGCTAAGGAAGCCTTAATTTCTAAAGCTGTTGTTGCAGATCTCAGCCAAAATGGAAATTCGAAAGTCAGGACAGTCCTAAATGTGATAGGATTGTCTGGCAGAGTTTTCAGAGGATTATTTAAAAGCTTGAAGGAAAACCGTAGGTCTGTGAAAGAGATCTTTTCATAGACAAGTGAAAGATTATACTTGAAATAAGAGATGGCTTTTCAGAAGTGGAAAGCAATTATAAATGCAAGATCCAAACAAATGCTTATTTTAATGGTTGACGTGAACTAATAATCTGTTTAAAAGCCTTTCCTTGTTCTTAATTATTTTTTTTTCTAAATCCGCTTGTGTTTTTGAAGGTACCAGGTCATCAGCACGCCAACAGACTTCTTCATGGTCATGGAATACGTATCTGGCGGTGAATTATTTGATTACATCTGTAAGCACGGACGTGTAAGTGCCAGTACCGTGTCAGCCCAAACACTTGTGTGGGAAGAGGATGGTGTTTAGAAGCAAAACGACTGCTAAAGAGAACGTGGTTAAGGTTAAGGCCCAAAATAGAAGTTGCTTCACAGCAATCCCATCTGGAATGTCTCGTACCCAGCTCGCACAAAAGTTGCGTGTGATTTTTTGCAACGTTCTCTGCTGTCTTTCGATAACGCAAACCAAAATATCCAAGGTAACCTGTTGCTTAGTGCAAATATTTGGAAAACTAGCATGTTTTTATAATTTTTAGCTATGGGTTGCCTGTCAAAACCCCCACGGTTCAGCAGCAGATTTACAGCATTGGAGAGGAAGACCACTCGGTGTGGTCTCCATCCCAGTCATTCACCTCCCCCAGACTCCCCCTTGGCTCCACGTCAGGTTTTTTGAAGACTTTTTAAGGATGTGGCTTATCTGAACAACATTTTCAAATGCCAGTAATCTTGCTGGGTATAAATCACCTGAGGTGTAGGTTGAGCCCATGAAATGTGATATTATGGTTACAAAGAAAATCACTAGTGTCTGCCCCGTGGACGTCCTCGCGAGCAGGGAGCAATCGCAGGGCAAGGAGGGAAAAATGGGCTGAAGTGGACATCCAGAATAAAGCTTCAGGTGAAGGATCAGCCCATCATACGTTTCCTCTCTGTACTGCAAAAATCAGTACATTTACAATAAATTGGTTTAGGTTAGCGCACTGGTCAGTGGAGCTGGCTCCATTTACTTTTCTACACACAGTTCTGATTTCCAGCACATTTTGCCCATCTGGATCTTTTCAGTGACTATTTTGGATCCTTTCTGAACTTTCGCATTCAGAAACTAAATTTTTCGTGAAGAGAGTCTTTAGGAAGTCACCAGTAAAAATAATCAGTCTCCTCATAATTTTAAATATAATTTCTCTAATATAGCTCATACAACTTTATAGCTGATATAGCGATATAGCTAATTAAAATCATCACAATATTTCACCTTTAGCTTTTTTGGTCCAAAGCCATCTGTCCAGGAGGAATTGCTGCCTGCAGCATCCTCTGCGGTGTTTTGTCCGGCCTCGATCTGCACGTGCTCTATCGCAGAACTGGTCCCCTTGGGACAGCAGGCCGTTGCCTCATAGGTGCCACCAATAAGTTCTTCTTGATAGCTCAGCTAAATTCAGGTCTCTTATTTCATCTCTGGGCTATATCGTTTGCAAACACTAGCACATTATAAAATGCAAGGGGGGCAATCTACTTTATTTGCTGCTTCTGGTCACAAGCACGCTGCGATTTTCTCTTTGCACCCTGGGACATTTTGGCTCCTTGCTAAGTCAAACCTTCCCTTGCCAGCTCTACACGCAGACCAACCTTCAGGACTATTTCCCCTTGTGTCCGTCCGTAGGTTGAAGAGGCAGAAGCTCGACGCCTTTTCCAGCAGATTCTCTCCGCGGTGGATTACTGCCACAGACACATGGTTGTCCACCGAGACCTGAAACCAGAGAACGTGCTGCTGGACGCGCACATGAATGCAAAGATAGCCGATTTTGGTATGTGACCCCAGCAGCATTCCAGAAATGCAGCCAGCTCCGAGGCGCTTGCTGGAGCGTGTCCGTGGAGCACGCCTTACAGAGGCCAGAGCCTGTTTTCCTAACCACTAGCAGTTGCCTTACCTGAAAAGCCCACAGTTATAAACACCGGCCGTTTTGCAAAAGCAGGGATTACTTATTGTACGCTGCTTCTGTACTGGCATTAAGAACGGAGCAGCGAAGTAATTTTCAAATCTTTTGTTATGTTTTAGTATAATCACCTAATATAAAGATTTAGCTAATTTATGTTTAAGACAGACTCGGTGCAGTTAATTCCAGGGTGAGCTGGCTGTGTGTGTTTATTTTCATGTGTGTTCTCCATTCGTTTGACCACGTGCTCTTGGCCCCACTTCATTTTACAAATGAGCAGTAACAGGAGTCTTTAGGTGGCATTACCAATTGAAATCCATTGAAATAGCTGGGCTACCAGCTCGGCCACAGCGAGTCCTTTCTAGCAGTGATAAATCCTTTTGAAGATTTACTAATTTCAAAACCCCACACAATTCCCATATAAAGTAAGTGCTCGGGCACGAATTATGTCTCTTTTGCTCTGTGCTCTGGGATTTGCAACTTAGAGAAGCAAAATTAGCCTGGAGTGAATATTCCTTGGTTGGATGTGAAGATAACCATAACAATAACAACAATAATAATCTGCAAGTCAGGTCAAAGGACTCTATCTAAATTAGGTCAACGGGTCCCCTCCAAATTTCCCCCTCTACTTGCTGTACCTCTCCTCCTCTGTGCGACATGGAGTCCTCTGTGGCTGGACCTTCACATCAAACATCAATATGTAGTAAACATCTTGGTTTTTAGGATTGTCCAACATGATGTCAGATGGTGAATTTCTACGCACCAGCTGTGGTTCCCCAAATTATGCAGCCCCTGAAGTCATCTCTGGAAGGTAGGACATTCCACTTCTAATGAGAGCCTATGTGAGCACATCATCTTTAAATTTGTTCTTGGGATTGGAAAGAGCTTTGCACATCTAGTAAAAGCAGCTGAATCCTTCCAGCCTGTATTTTATGTTTGGGTGAATCTTCTGGCAAAAACCGGAAAGTTTTCTTGGTTATTACATTTCTCAATAGGTGTAATAGCAAACCATGTTTCGCTAAAGATGTTTGCCTTGGAGGAATTATTAATAGCAGATGTTGACTGTTTTTATTGCTAATTAAAGAGGGTGAAAATTACTCTTTGGATGCAAATACTGAGTTTTCAGATGGAAAGGCTTTTCCAGGCCACCCCCTTCTCTCCTGCCCACCTGTAATATGAAACACAGTGTTAATGAGGAAAACCATTCGCTAACAGAAGAATCAGGAAGATCTTTAATCACTTCCCTACACTGTTGAACTCTGGTATTGAAAATGCTTGTCTTCTGGTTCCTTAAGCTAGCGGTTTTGTTCGCGACAGTAGGTTCAACCATCATATCTTTGTTTTGAATTGATGAATGGAATTGAGAAACCTCCAGTGTGGTTGCATCTCTCAGCGTGCAACATCTATACAACACATGGCATGTTGGAGACACTCTGCAAGGTTGAATTGGACTTTACCATGTTGATACAGAGGTGTTACCTCCTATATTTTACTGTCAGCAACCTAAGTTACGTAGAAGGTACTTATTTCCCTAACTCTCTCTAAGAGCATAACAAGGCTGGCAAATACAGATTTTCAAGTTTTCAGTCCTCTGTGTGGTCCTTCAAACTGCCCATCTCATTATCTGCCCCATATTTTTGAATCGCCCTTTGCATGAGCATTAGTTTTCGTAATCCAGAGTATTTTTGCCTATTACTGTAGGTTTTAAATACAACATTTTGTTCAGAGTGTGTTCGCTGTGATTGTAATTGTTTTATCCCTGTTTACACCAGTGCAAGTGTTGGCAGAGTATCCTAGGAATTAGACCAGCACCCAAAAACCCTGTTGTGACTACAGCTCTACATGCGAAAGCAAGTAAATCCTCATAGTCAAGAGGGGGACAAAGCCAGAAACTCTACCATCATTCCAAAAAAGTATTAGTATTATTTCCATGTCCTTTTCAGTAAAGGCCGGATGCGCTTTTTTTTCAGTTTGTATAGGAGACAAGGCACATGGCAGATTAACAAGAAGGATTTAGTCCCTGTATGCAGAGTCTGATCATTGCAAGGGTACAGGCAATACCGCTTATAAGCAACAAAAGTAGGAAAGAAAAACAAAATCAAGCCTACGTGTTGCAGGTTTTCACTGGCTACAGCTGCAGCCCTCCCGCATCAGTCCTGCTTACGGTATCAGTGATGCTTGAGTTTTATCCCCCTGATGAGTATGCCAGGCGGTCCTCTTCCCCGAGCTATAGCAGCGTACAAGAGCCACGTTTGCAGGGGAGAGGCGCGATGTGCTGTTCCTGCAGCGGGATGAATACCTTGCCGGTGGGCGTGCGGAGCTGGGGTGAGCTGGTTCCCGGCTCCTGCTGCCTTTGCTGGGTAGAGCACAAAAGCAGTAGAGCGTGGCAGCTCAAGGTTCAGAGTCATAAAAGTGCATCTCGTTTGGGCTTCCGAGTCCAATCCACTGTTCAGGCAATGCAGTTACCAGCAAAAGAATCAGGCTTCCTATCTGCTGGAATTGGGCGTGGAGGCAGGACCCAGGGGGCATCTAGCTAATCATCTGCATTTCCAGAATGACTTTGCTGCTGTCCCTGGCCTCAGCAGGGAGAGTCTCACCCTTGGACAAGCAGAGCCGGTGTTTTGGTGGTGTTCAGAGAATGGCCACGTGCGTGACCGGCGCTTTTTGTAGACCGGCGAGTCTGCAGCGCTGCTTTTCAGGAGGAGCAAGTGCAGGATGCTGAGGTTTCGTGAAGAGACTTCTGTATCTCCATTTCAATCTCTGTATTTTGGTAGGGTTTTACAGCCCAAGGGTAAGCGCTGCCTCCAAAAACCTCTGAGAAAGCGTCAGTTGTAGCAAAAAGAGGTTAACAAATTGAGCAAGGAAGCAGCAGCAAAACCCATGTATTTGGGGTGTCCCTACTTGGTGATGCCAGGGAGCCCATTAGCAGCTTGTCAGAAGCGGGAGCGCCTGCATACCGGCGCACGGACTTCAACCGAAAATAAACACTCGGAGATACAGTATCTGCTGCCGTTTAACCTGCCTCGCTGAACGAACAGAAGGTGCTGGCTGAGCCCGTGGGGCGAAGGAGCAAACAGCCTGGCAGAGCTCTTGGAAATGTGGGTTTGGCTTTTTGGAGGGTTTGGCGGAGGCAGGGATGTACACGGCCATCCAGAGGAGCGTGGGCAGCCAGCGCCAGCTCTGCCATGTCGTGTCCGCTCGCCCCTGAGTGATTTTGGCTTAGGCAGGTTTGCCTGAGGGCACCCAGGTGAGCAGCCCTGGGGTGGGCTGCAGCTCTGGCCCCAGCGGAGCTGGCACCACGTCCCCAGCTCACCCAGTGGGACCTGCACCCTAACTAAGGAGAGGAAGACGGGGGGTGACACCCTTCTCTTGCCCTTGCCTTCGTGCAGGCTGTACGCTGGCCCAGAGGTGGACATCTGGAGCTGCGGCGTTATCCTCTACGCCCTTCTCTGCGGCACTTTGCCTTTCGACGATGAGCACGTCCCCACCCTCTTCAAGAAGATCCGCGGAGGTGTGTTTTACATCCCTGAATACCTCAACCGCTCCGTGGCCACTCTCCTCATGCACATGCTGCAGGTTGACCCCCTCAAGCGAGCAACCATCAAGGACATCAGGTCAGCCCAGGTGGGCTGGGGTGGGCTGGCTGTGTTCGGGGGGGCTCTGGCGTACTGGTGGCAGAGGATGGTGGCTGTCCTGGGGGTCACCTGCTGGCAGGTGGGCATGGTGGTTTACAGAAGTACTCAGCTAATCCAGCTGGTTTTTTGTCCCAAGTGATTCAAGGAGCACTCCTGCGCCCTTCTGCGCTGATGGAGAGGTGGGTGCTGCTGGTTGGCAGTGGGTGATGAACAGGGTGATGATTTTATATATATTTTATGTATATATAGATATATATAAAATGCTATTTTATTGCATTATAAAATCTCTTGATAGTGCTTAGCAAAACCAGCTATATCACGCAGTAATCCTAAGAACTTAATATCCACCAGCCATTTTTCATTACTTTATTTCAAGACCACCTCCGTCTGGGTACCAGTTCAGAATAAGAGGGTAATCATTGTACTTAGTGTCTATCCAATAAAAAAAGAGGAGAAACACAAGAATTACTAACTTAGTCAGTAAATATTGGATATAGTTTAAAATGTGAGCAAATGGTTCGTCTTATTGCAGCGTAGTTTTCTTGTCTAGTCAATGAGCGCAGTGCCCATGAACCTTTTATCTGCACGCATCACACTGGAAATTCAAGGTAAATGGAACAATTGGGCTCTTAAGCAGATACTTGTGCCTGCAGAGATCATTAAAAGTTCATGGCTGGCAGTAGGACTTCAAAATTCTCACAGTCTGAGCCATTTTAGGAACATTTTGTAAAACTGGAGCCTGATACGCATTTTATGAAACTGTTATAATCATTACATCTGGCTGGTGTGCTGAGCATATACATAAATGTTACTAGGACTTTCAGTTCTCAGGTTTTTAAAGCATTTGCAATGGGTGGCCTTAATTTTACCCTTCAAGTAAAACCAAGTAAAATGCCTTTTTTATTTCTTAATTCCTTAAGACTAGAGGATTTAACTACATATTAGAGCAGTAGCACATGTGGCGAGATTACAGTTGGTATGTAGAACCTATAGACGAGGCTCTCTATGGCGTTTAGCCACTTAATTATCATTGACTTCATTGTAAATGGGTGGGAATCGGGCATCTGGATAGCTTTTGATGCTCTGTATCTCTGTCAGACCCATAGTAATCAAGAAGCACGAGCATCTCCTAAGCGCTGAGGTCTTACCTCAAAGCCAAGTGAGCGGCCAGCCGTGCTTGGAAAGTGTCATCGCTGTTGCAATACTGGGGGGACCGTGCAGGGCTGGGGTGTGCTCCCCAGTCTGCAGCTGAGGATGAGTCTTAGCTAGAGCAAGCGAGGGACTGGCGGCAGTGGTTGCCCCAGCTTGCCTTGCACAGAGCTCACGGCGGCTCCTCTCTGCCTTTCCCCAGGGAACACGAGTGGTTTAAGGAGGAGCTGCCCAGTTACCTGTTCCCAGAGGACCCTTCGTACGATGCCACCGTCATCGATGACGACGCGGTTCGGGAAGTTTGTGAAAAGTTTGAATGCACAGAGTCGGAGGTGATGAACAGCCTGTACAGTGGTGACCCTCAGGACCAGCTGGCGGTGGCTTACCACCTCATCATCGACAACCGGAGGATCATGAACCAAGCCAGCGAGTTCTACCTCGCCTCCAGCCCCCCCACCGGCTCCTTCATGGACGACAGCGCCATGCACATCCCTCCTGGGGTGAAGCCGCACCCTGAGCGGATGCCACCGTTGATAGCGGACAGCCCCAAAGCCCGGTGTCCTTTGGATGCCCTCAACACCACAAAGCCAAAGCCCCTGACTGTCAAAAAGGCCAAGTGGCACCTTGGAATCCGCAGCCAGAGCAAACCCTATGACATTATGGCCGAGGTGTACCGTGCGATGAAACAGCTGGACTTCGAGTGGAAGGTAGGGAGTGCTGGTGCTTCGCGTTGGTTTTCAGGGGTCTTTTTCTCAGGAGCTGAATCGCTCAGGGAGGTTAATAAGTATGGTTACAGCCCCACCTGTTTCCAAATAAATGCTCACACCTTGCGATCATCCCTGTTATTTCTCATTAATACAAACACGCTGAATTAAGATGTTAGCTGTGGTTCAGTATCTGTGGCGTTTATTTATGCCGTGAAATAAGAGTTTTCTTTCTGAATGCTCTAAGGCTCTGACTGAAAGGATGATTCTGCCTCGTTTAGCTGCGGGGATAAGAGGAGCCGGTCACATTCCTAATTTTTGTGGCTAATTCCTTGCGAGGTCGTCTGGAGTGCCCCTGAGCAAAGTAACTCCCGTTATTTCCGCTTGGGTCCTAGCAGTTGTGTGTGCTGAAATGGCCTGATATGCATCTTAAAAGATGCACAGATGAGGGGTGGGGGGGCGTTGGGGACCGGAGGTTGTACCGTTGATGTGGTGGCATTTTCCTCGATGGAGATGGAGCGGTGCTCGTGGACCAGATGTTCCTTCAGACACTTACTGCTTCCCCGGTTTAGGGCTCAGCTTCCTGAAGGTCGGTTTAAACCCAGATGACATTTTAGTGGACGGTACTCACTTCAGATATTTCTTCAGAGGTACACAGCATTTAGTCACAATCTTTTTCAAGAGTCCAATTAATAAATCCCTAAGTTAGCCCTTAATATTTTCTGCTGAGCCTGATTCCCTGAATCTTGGTGCAGTCGCTGACGTGAGCTCTCCTGACTCATGGCCTTTCGCAGCAGCCTCGTGCCAGCATCGGGAGCAAGGTAAGGAGAGCTTCAGCCCAGATCTTCATCACCAGAGGAGGTACCCTCCTCACTCCAGGTCCCAAGGGTTGTACAGTGCAAAGGTCGCTGTGCTGCTTCTTCAAAGCCTCCAGTCTCCTCCTTATTTTTGATAATACTGCGTATTTAAAGCCAAGTAGCGCCCAGAAACCTGATTTCACCGCACCAGCCAGGAGATGGACTGTCTCCAGATGCATATGCCTACGCCAGCCAGACATTTGTTAGCTGCATGGTTTTACAGAGAGCGAACAAACCTGATGTATTTCTGGTACAGAGTCACAAATCAAGTCAGCCCAACGTCTTCATGTAGGCAGTGGAGCTTATTTTGTACGAGCGGGTTTCACAATAGTCTTTCCCGCCCTAAGAATAACTTCAGATGTGACTCTTCATCAAAATAGCTTTCCCATCCATGCGATTGCTTCGTAAATATAGCACAGAGAAAAGATCTCATCGCAAATGAGATGCAGCAGATTGTGGGGTGGGAAGCGGCAAGAGAAAATACACAGCTCAAGGCGGATTCACGAACGCTGAATTTAGCTGCGCCGATGGGAGAGGTTACTCGCCCCAGCTGCCCAGCCTGCCCTGGTTTCACAGGCACGGCCCTCGTACGCGGGTCCACGAGTGGCCTTTTTGGCTCATATGGCCTTTGCTGCTGGTGAGGGAGGAGCAAACATCAGTTTGGTGCCTGGCAGACGGGTCACGGCAGCTTTGTCTGCCAGCAGCTGGTGAATCAGAGCCCTAAGAAGCATTTTTAAAGACAGGAGGAAATAGGATATGAAGCCGTTTGCTTGATTTTATAGGCATTGCTCTTTCTAGAAACTGTGTTTTTCTCAGAAGGTATCTTGTTAGTATTTAGAGAAAAACAAGGAAATAAATGTTCTTCTTGCTACCTTGAATCTTAGTCCTGAAAGCAAGTTTCCCGATGCAGGTGGTGAACTCCTACCACCTCAGAGTGCGCCGCAAGAACCCGGTGACGGGCAACTATGTGAAGATGAGCCTGCAGCTCTACCAGGTTGACAACCGCAGCTATCTCTTGGACTTCAAAAGCATCGATGGTAAGCAGGAAATGGTGCAACAGGAGATGTAAAACACATAAAATGGCAAGTTTGGAACTTTAAAAAGAATTTTAAAATCATTCTTTGCATTTCGAAATGCTTATGCAGCTGTTTCAAGTCAGCGAAAGCCCTTTCGATCCGTTTGTCTCCACTGCTGTTGCTAGTTCCTTACCAAACATGCATTGCAGATGCCAAACTAATGCCACCTTTTTTCTTTCTTTTTTTTTTTTTTTTTTAAATATTCAAGACGACGTGATGGAGCAGAGGTCCGGCTCGTCCACGCCGCAGCGCTCCTGCTCCGCCGCCGGCTTGCACCGGCCGAGGCTGAGCATCGATGCCGCCGCGGCCACCGAGTGCCAGTCGCTGATGAGCTCTCTGAGCGGCTCCTTCGTCGGCACCATCCCCTCGGTGACGCCGCGCCTGGGGAGCCACACCATGGACTTCTTCGAGATGTGCGCCAGCTTGATCATGGCCCTGGCTCGCTGACGGCCGGCACCAAGGCACCAGTCCCTCCGCACATGGTATCGCACTGTGAGGATCTGGTCCCGCTTGTCTGTTCCTTGTTTCTTCTCCCTTGTTCCTCCGCCGCCGCCCCTCACCGCTCCGTAGCCTGCGACACAGAGCCAATTCCAGACGCAAAACATACTCCCCTCTAACAAGGCACTAAGGAAATTAAGAATAACTTCATTTCACTCATTATACCATGGTGAAATGTATCCAATACCCCTTTTTTCCTGGTGAACCGAATGGGAAATGTTGGCATGGCTGTAAAGTAGCAAATGTATCACAGAGTTTTTGGGAAACACCTCCCCCCTGGTTCATCCTGTGTTAATGGAGCCACGGCCAAGCTTTCTGCGATGTAGGTAGCGTGTAGTGAGGGTGTTGTTGTATCCCCTTTGCTGTGCAGAGCAGGGGCAGGATGGGCTGAGCCAGGTCAGAGGTGTCGACCAGGAGCTGCGTGAAACGGAGCGGAGGGGTAATGAAGTACCTCTGTGGCATTTGCACCCGGGTGCCGGCGGGGCTGCTGGCCTCTGGTAATACTTCCCTCCTAAAACTAGCAGCTTAGATGCTTCTGCACTAGTGCAATATGTTGTCCCTCCCCTCTGGTTTGTTCCCCCTGCTAAAGTTGGGGAGGGAAGGTGGGATGTGCAAAGGTCCTGTTGCAAACGTGCCATGGGAAAGCCTCCACGTGCCAAGTCTTTGCAGAGGAGTGTCCCGTAAGATGCTTTATTTCTTCCTCCTGAATGCCCCGGACGGCACTCACCTCCTCACCACGTTCAAAGTTGATGGCTCCTTGCCTTTTTTCCAGCCCTTAATCGTCGCCCCCCCCACCTCCAACCCGCTCACCCTCCCCTGCCACACCGCCAGCTCCAGGGGCCAAATCCTGAGCAAGACGCCCATGAGCCACCGACGGAGGGCAGGATGCCGATGAGCCACCCGAAAACCCGGTGCTTTGCCCATGCTTCGCCCAAGGGTGGGGATCGTCACTGCCGGGCAGGAGCCAGCAGCGTCGCACCGCTCCGAAGCATTTACCTCTCACCTTTCCCGTAGGAAGCCTTCGCCCGTTGTCACCACCCTCAAATCGTTGCCAAACCTGCCTTCCCTGCCCTGCCGAAGGGCTCTCCCGTCCCGCTGCTGCTCACCGGACTGTGACCTTCACCGCTCCGCTGATAAGGCAGGGATATCTGAATTCAGAGTTTTACTGTTTCTTTACTACTGGCTATCTGAAGGATAGGATTTTATTTTTTAAGACAAACTACAGGGATTTTTAAGGTTAAATTCTTGTTATTCAGGGGTGAACTCTAATGCACGTGTGACTTCTTTGTTTAAAAGAATTATTATTTTTGACTACGTAGGCTCAATCTAATGGGCATCATTGCCATCTGCTTGGCTTTGCTATGGTATTTAATTCCATTTACTTGATTGCGAAGGAACGTGATAGTCTAATCAGTCAAGGAACAAATGCTTTATGAAAACTTCACCAAAAAAATCCTAGGTGGTTTTTTTCGTCTTTTTTTTTTTTTCTTTTGTTTTCTTTTGTTTTAAGAAACAAAGCAAAGGAGAACTTTTGCTGGTCCCGGGTATGCAGTCATTCAACTTTTAAAAAAATTTAATCCATCTTTTTGATAGCTTCTTATGACCCATCAAGGTTTTTTGCTATAGGGTTTTTTGTACAGTTGCACTTTAATTTATACTTTCTGCAAGTTTCTATGAGAAACAAGGGAGAGAACGACACATTAAGCCTTTTATACTAATCATTTTAGGTAACGAAGACAAATACAGGATATTTTTGCCATCTACTGGCAGTTAAGTGGACATTTTCAGCTTGAAGTCCCTTTTTTTTAAAAACACAAAATTGCCTTACTTCTGTTACAGATTACACTTGGATTCTCACTAACGTGACTTTACAGCTCCAGTTTTTCCAGAAGCCGCACAAAGTAGAAATCTTCCAAAAAAAAAAAAAAAAAAAAAAATCCGTTTTGCCGTTAAGTTCTCGTACGCTCAATCCAACACAGCAGTTGTTGGATTATAAACCTGGCAGCAGAACAATTTTGTTTTTAAAAGAAATGCTGGAAATATTTGCAGTACTCCTAGGTTTTGTAACAAGCTTTTTATTATATTATCATTATTAAATAAATACGCTGGGGTGGAGGATGGCTTTGGTACTGTGCCTGGTGGCTATCGGATGATGCGCATCTCCAGTGCTGTGGTGTGAGCGGGTCATACCTGGCGAGGATGGAGAAGCCAGACTCCTGCACGCAAAAAAACCCCCACCCCAGAGCCAAAGCTGAGCAGCACCCAGCTCTGTAGCAGCTTTCGCATCGCTGCCGAGACACGAGCAAATGCTGAGCGAACAGCCCTAAATGGTTTTGGGTGCTGGAGATAAGCCCCTTTGGAAAGGAGCAAGAGAGGGCAGCTGAGCGGCCGTAGGGACAGACATTGATTTCCCTTCAGGAAATAGCTACAAGTGCCCGTACCCCCACCGTGAAATGTATTTGAAATGTAAAAGGCTGTTTAAATCGTTGCTCACAACGGAGCATCTTGCCAAGTCGCTTGTCCTGGAAACACCTGTAGCCCAGTTGATAAGGGGCGGGTGCGTTGGGTATAACCTGCGGTTCAGAAGCAGGTAGATGTACAGAGGTCTTGCCTTAAAATGGCACTTGTCCTCTGGGATTTCCTACCCAGCAGAACTAATAGTATTAAACAGCAGCAAATGCCCTTGGGAGGAAATATTTGCTTCCTGGAGGCGGGTGGGATTTCTAGGTGGTAGAATAAGCCCTTGTGGCACTTGGCGTTTTCTCAGACCTGTGCCAACATTAACTCCTATATGGATCTGCAAAACCAGTCCTGCCTAGGAGGCAGTAAGAGTGGCTCAGTTTTCCGTACGTGGAGACACAAAGAGGTGAAGCGACTTTCTTGCTCGATGTCGGCAGAGGCAGTGGAGCGAGTAGGACCGATGGAAGTACCTCCGTGATGAAAGCATCGGGTTAAACTGTCCGTTACAGCCTTACCCAAATCCACGCTGCATTTTGAAATAGTCTGAGAAGTTTCACTTCTTTTTCTGGTTTGTATATTTTACCTTCAGATAGGCTGTTTTCTGGTTCCCAAAAGAAGCTGCTGACCTCCAGTTACATTTTCCAGAGGAAAAGTTTTAACTTTTACAGTGTTACACTGTGGTCAGGTTTTTTTGAGTTACGCTGGTACATGCACAAGCGTCAGGAAAAGCAGGGTAGACATATTCGACCTACAGAAACTTGAATTATTCCAAGTGCAATTCTTCAGAAGCCACTGGACAGCTGTGCTTTGCAAGCCACAAACTCGCCCAGACTTTGCTTCGGCCCGATGGGGAGCAAGACAAAATGCAAAGGATGTAGAGTTCGGATAGGCTCCAGCATTAACCTCCAGCTCCTGGATGGGCTAGTTCAGAAACAGCTTGTACTGTACTAGTTGGCAAATATATATATATGTATATATGATATACGTATATATATATATAAAAAATAATGTAGGTAGCATCTCTGTCATTGGCCTCTCACTTTTATTTGCCCAGCGGGGTAGGGGTGTGCCCTGGACGCCTGCCATCGCGCACACCCTGATCCCGGCATGCAAAAGGACCTGGAGAGAGGGGATGGTATTTTTACACCTTCTTCTAGGTAAAGCCTATGAGTAGCTTAGCTGACCCCGTCGGACCCAGCGCGGCCTCGTCCGGGGAAGGGAGCAGAGGTGGTGTCGGGAGCTGGGAGCATCCTGCCCTTCCACCCTCCCCGGCCGAAGCCCTGGCGCCGACGCCGTTTGGGGCGGTTTTATTTTCAGGAGTCAGAGCTGAACAGGTGAAGGCAGTGGGATTTTTTTTTTTTTTTTTTTTCTCTTAACGGGTCAGAAATGCATCTTCAGCGTGTGTGTCCAATTTAGCATTTCGAAAGGTGTGGACAAGCACAGGGGTATATATGGGCAGTGTTGTAAAAAGTGAAGCAACTGGTTAGTGTATGTTGTATATACATTTTTTTGTGTGATTATAATGCCATTTGTGTTGGAATAGATGAAGTTCAAACAAAATGACCATTCTGTCTACTCCTTTTCATTTTACTGCTCTTTACCATCAGTCATCTTGTGCGCACTCATAGGGAAGGAAGCGAGACCTATACGCGGGACATGAACTTGTGCCTTCGACATAACGTTAGGACTGCTGGAAGTTGCAGCTTTATTTCAGGAGGTGCACAAATCCCTCAGCTTATGCAGAATCCCGCCAGTGAGACATGCAGGCCGTGTTTCTAAATACTTGGAAGTACCATTTGTTGTGCAATTATTTGGCTTCACCCTTTTATTAGGTGAGAGGACAGGGGGAAGAAGAATCGTGCATCCATCCCTTTGGATGAGCCAAAAAAATCCCTGCTCCAGCTCCTGCAGTATTTTACCGGGAAGTTTTTTCACGTGTGTGATATACCTACTAGAGACACCTTTTTTGCGGTCTTACTTTGGTATGGGCTTTCCATTTAGTGCTTTTCTTTGGCTTCCTTAGCCCTTCCCTTATATATTCCTTTTCATCACTCACTTATTAAAAAAAAAGCAACAGCTTCCTGTAATTCTGCATTTCCAGGCTGCCTCTTGGACATGGAGTTAACGATTCATTCAGAGGTACCTCACTCCCATGCCTGAGAGATGAACGGGTTTTCACAATTCCTACATTATACCTATTGACCAAACACTGACTTTTTCAAAGAGCAAACCTGGTATCACATGTATTCGCACACGTATCTTTGCTCGGTTTTGATCACCAAAATTAGGAGAACTGGATGGTAAGTCAGAGCTCTGTCTGCAAAGCATGAGTACACTTCTGGTGTTCCAGAACGTCTGTTTTCAACAAAAGCCTTGAAATTCCTGCTGAAGCTGCCTTAATTTAAAAATCAAAGTTAATTTGTAAGATTCCTCTCTGGTTTTTTTCAAGTTTTGAAATAGTTTATTTATCCTCATCTGACGAAGCTGTGATGTAGATACTGTAGACCTGGTAATATTTATTCTTGTTGCTGAAAGCATGTTCATGTGTTCTGCATCATGTTATATTCACGTGTTTTGTACCTCGATGCATTTGGGTTTTTTTTTTTTTCTTTTAGAGCACAAAGCAAAACTGAATCCCAGGCTAACTGTAGTGTCCATGGCCCAGCATCATTGGGCAGACAAACCTCAGCTCTGTGAGAGAGAGAAACCAGACTAGTCCATTGCCATTTTTTGTTCGTACTATAAGGAGTATTTATGATTATGATATTATGTATTTATGAGGTTTTTTTGGTTAAAATGCTGAACTTTAAAAAGCCCTGAGTATTAGCATCCCTTCAAATGTATAATTAACATGAAGCTTAGAAAAAAATCCTGAGCTCTATAAATACTCCATCCTTCTTGGTATTTTCTGTTTGTCAGCTGAGGGACCGGGGAAGGTTTTGGTTTCAAATTAATTGCTTTAGTACTTTCTGGGGCTAGCTGTTGTGGAAGGGCACTGAGCCTAGGTTCAGTTTTGTCCTTTGTGCATTAGATAATCACAGCGAAGCCTTTTACCTTCCATTTATGGTGTGGAAAGTGTTTCTCGGTGTATTGCACTGCATGTGATAGCTGTCTCCATGGTTGACATTTGCACTTTAATAAACTCAGAGATGAAAAGAGACAAAAGCAACAAATCCTTAAAGCTTCCTTATTGCACAGTCCCTTTTTGCAGGCTGGGGTTGGCTGGTAGAGTTTCCCTCTGGAGGTGCTCCCGGCACATCCCGGCTGCGGGGCCGTGGATGCCCCCAGGGCTTGAGAGGGGGGAAGGGGCAGGGAGGGGAATTAAAATATGTACGTGAATAACATAAACAGCTTCCGCAACCCAAAATACATGCCAGGAGCCAGGCCCAAAGGTTTTCTTCTGTATTAGCGTGCATCCAGCAGAGCTGATGGACCTGTGCTGACTCAGATCTCGACTACTTATGCAAAAGCACGGAGAGAAGGATTTTAAAGATACTGTGCAAAAATAACCTTTCATTGCAGGAAAGGCATTTGGGGGTTGAACTGGGGACTTAGTTCGTGTATGCCTGTGATGCAGACGGATGTGAATCGAGTTAAAGCACAAAGCTGCAATGAGTGCTCCAGCTTTGTCCCTGTCCACACTCTCCCTTTTACACAATGTATGTGATACAGAATTGGGTTGTAAGAAATTTCAGTTCTCCCTCAGATTCAGCAAATGAGAACAGTTATCATGATACTCTCCATTTTGAGAAGGAACGTGGAGGAACAGGGTTTAAAATTCGCATGAGAATTACTTCCAAGTTTTGATATGTTTAGGAGGTACCAGTAAGGCTATAAAAGAAAAAAGGAAGAATTTCATTTCCTGACCAGTATCTTGACCTAAACATAGCCAACCTGTGGTTTAACTGAGGAAATCTAAGTTGCTATATGTAAAGTGGTTTTGTATTGTCTCGAGTCATCCCATATCAAGCACTTTCCTTCTGTACGTGCATTGGAATCTGTCCACGAAGAAAACCAGTTTAAGTGCATTGCAAGGCGTCCTCGCGTTAAGCCAGCTGCCAACGCCAGTGCAGAAGTTTGTGTTTCGCACCGAGCTGGGTCGCGACCCCACAAGGATTGTGCATAATGGCACCGGGATCGGGGGCTGATCACGTATATCACAGGATATATGGGGAGATGATTTTTTTTTTTTTTTAAACCTAATTTTAAAAAAAAGAAAAAAATCGTTAAATAACTTCCTTAGGAGACAAAAGAGAACTACCACATGTGGCTAATACAAGATTTGCCCACAGTGCTTACAGAGCATGTGATTAATAGACTTCAGGAGTTGTGAGAGGACTGGGTGGAGAGGAGGATGAGGAAGGAGTCGAGGAAGGGGGTGTTTTCTTTACAGGATCAATCCTAATCGTTGCATGGAGAAAAGCCCCCCCCAGGTAAACCGTCTCCACAACTTGCATTCGGATACGTCCCTGCAAAGGCTGTAGGTGAAGGACATAGCGCACGTCCCAGCCTGCTCTGAAGCCAAACACGCACTTCAGCTCCCCGAAATCTCCATCTCCTCTAGAGAAGTCTAAATATTTGGGCTGGCAAGCCTGCAAAGCTGCGCATGCTTACAGGCGTTTGTTTTATTTATTTTTATTGCAAGGATGGATGCAGGCCAATGCACTTAATAGTAACCACATGGTAAAATAAATAAGAATGCCTGTATGGACTTAAAAGTAAATGTTAAATATTTGCTCTGTTTTTCTGATGTCTTCTATGCCAGCTTTGAAATGGCCGTGTGGCAAACAGCGCTTTTATTTTGCTCTGTTTTCTTAAGCTTGGAACATTTAATAATTTCTAATTAAAACATCTACATTTTTAGGATATTTATGAGCAAACTGATATGGGCTCTTAAAATGTGCCAGGGAGGGGCAGAAGCAGCACACTACAGTCATATTTAAGGTTTTCTTTCTTCCAAAGCAATGTAAAAACCCTGTCCACGTTTTTCTGCTTTTGAAAAGGTAGCCACTGAATACACTGAGGAGAAGCCATTAGCAATTTATATTCTCTTCCTACATTTAGGAGCAATTTTTCTTAAAATAAGCAATCATCCTCCAGGCCCACAGCAGAGAACAGCCCGAACACAGGGGCAACTGTTGGGTAACTGCCTGCCGCTGCGAGTCGGTGGGAGCCAGAAGTCAGCCTTTACGTATCTGGGATGCCTAAGTTAGCTTACAAAAATAAAGTAAATTTTGACTGAATTCTTTATTTACTCTTTTTTAAATGTTTTCTGGAAAGAAATGAGTCAAGTTTTCCACTATTTTATATATTTAACCCAGCAAGAGTGGCGGTACATACTTCTTGTCTCAATACTTTTGTCAAGCCCAAACCCAGTTCAAATTTATATGCTTTGCTTTTTAAAGAGCAAGTCTTTTGGGGAGTCTTGCAATTCCAGCACCTAAACCAGACAGTAACAAGATGAAGCAACTAAACTGCGCAATTTTTTCATGGAAACCCAGAAATGTTATGGCTATTTCAGAGCTGACCAACAAGGTACTCCAAAAAGTGAGAAATACTGAAAATAACTAATGTTGAGATAATCAGTGAAGATATGCTCTGAAGAGCAGACAAAAAGGAAACTTCTCTTGCAGATTAAACAGTGTCAGTGTGAAAAATAAAACTTTATTTACATTTGCATCAGCACTCCACAGTTGACTAACACGGGCTCTCACGGATGCGGGAAGCACAGAAGAGACCTTCAGGGATGCTCCGGGGAGAAAGCAGCTCTCAGGGCAGTTAGTACTGTCTGTCTCAAAAAAAAGAAAGTTTCGCAGCAATGGGCACCTGGGCAAGAAGCGGGTCATTTGTATCAATTATGCATGAGCCTGCAAGGAAATGATACTGCAGCAGGGAATTCAAGGGTGTGTTTTGGCAAGGCAATGCACACCGCGTGGCTCATGTTTGCAGCAGATGTGAATTAATACGGCATATCTGAAGGCAAGTCAAGAATCTCCAATTTATACAAGTCATGACTGGACGGGGCTTTTTTTAACTGCAGTTGGACTGGAAACCTGTATAACAGCAGAATAGCAGACTAAAACTGGAAATACTTATTTAATACTGGCTGTTTACATTAACCTTCCCCTGCCTTCAGAAGTTTTAAGTACATTTCTCCAGATCTCAAATATCTATACACAGGAAGGAAAAGAAAATATGCATCATAATAAATAAAATCTGAGTTTACCTGAAGTTCAAGTGCTCCACTAGAACATACCCATCTGAGAGAAGGGGGGAAAAAAGAAGCCAATTAATAAACTCCTGAGCAAACAAAGGCAAAGCGGCTAAGCACAAGGAACGTACTGTTGGTTGCTCCTCAAAACTGGATTGCAAAGTGACCACCCGTGCCAGAGACTTTCTGCAAACTTACATCTGCCCTCCAAATTGCGGCAAATCACTGCGTTGCCCTCCGTGACATCGATAACGTCCAGCTGTTCTCCAGCTGTGACCGGGAGATCAACTCTCCTCTTACTGGGGACCGAGCACTCGGCAGTGGCTGTGTTGATGACATTGATCTCCTTATCATACTGCAGAAAAGAAATAAAACCACAAGTTATGCTACACTCGTGTGCAATGTCTTCAAAGGGCAGTAGGGCGGGACGGAGAGAAGAGATTTCAGGATGGGTTGTGAGGCTTTGTTTGGGGCTGAGGGGAGGGAAAAACCCCAGCAACATCCCCGATGAAGAGCCCAGATTAGGGGAAAAGGCAGCAGGTCAGCGGGACATCTCTCCCAGCATAGCTAAGGACCAACAACTTTGCACCGTGCATCTTTTAAGCATCACACATAGCTTCTTTCCTCCTCTGACACTACTAGCTCTCTAAAAAGACACGTACCATAAATGTTTCTCTAAAAAACTTCTCTTCTTTTTCCATCTTCTTGCTTTTTTCTGGATTGCTCTTCTTGACTTTGAAGATACTTCTGCATTGAGAGAGAGACACACACACACACTTCCAAGGTCCATTTAAATAACCCCTGGCACACTGGGAAATGCAACCCAGAGCCTAACTCTAACCTTGCCCGCAATGAACTCTTGGAAGAGCAAAGCACGCCACTCACATCGCTATTTTTCGTAAAAGTATGAATACACAACTCGAATCTGTTGGTGAGCCATTTTGTATCTCCGTTTGGACTGCTTTCTCTGTAAGCAGCGTGGGAACAAACAAACTCTCTATCAAATGTTTCAAATCAGCCGTGTTTTTATAGAAGTCAACAGCAATTCCCTTTTCCCCCAGTGGTTTGTCTCCTTCTGTTTTTATTTATATTCACACATAAAGGGTCCCCAGATAACTCTCATCCTGAGTCATTTATGGAAGTGGGGCTTGACACAGGTCTGCATACTTTTGTTGCTTTTTTAGCACATGGAGGAGAAAGTCACCCAAGCGACATTTATATTGCACTGTAGTGTGAAAAACAAGCTCATAACTGGCTTAAAAGGAGCAATGACCACTCATGCTGGGGCATTCACTGGGTATGGAGATGCCACTCTTTCTGGTTTATGCATGAAATTCCAGCTATGGCATTCATTTTAAAACTAAGACAGGAAAAAAACAACCAAACAAAAAGTTTGCGATAAATTTTTCACCCCTGGCTAACTTTCACACGCTTGAAATTAAGAAGAGGGGAAATGAGCTGAAATTAGGGATTTCTAAGCTGTGAAGAGGTTCCTGCTTGGCAGTCTCAGCCTGCAGGCCCTGCGATCTCTAAGGAACAGCTAAAATCCCATCGACTTCCTGACACTCTGTGAAATCATACACATGACTCTGCACAAAACAACAAGCCGTGTTTGAGCAACCCCGTGCGGGAGCTCTGTGGTGAGAACCTAGAAAATAGAGCTCTGCTTTGCATTTGTTTGAAGTCCCAGGTACTGGGTCATCAAAAAGCTCATTGCAATGCACACTCTCCTGATCTAAAAGGGAAAAGGAAACTCCTACTTCTATGTGAATTTTTGCAGCACCAGTAACAGAAAGTTTTATTTTTGCTTCTATGCACAAATGGTGCAGCAAGAGGCAATGCAATAAACGTAACTGGAAAAGGAAGACCCAAGAAATCAATACTTTAAAATAAGGGCAAGGGGAACACGCAGGCAATTACTACGCTGTGTACAGGGCTTCTAAACACAGTGCTCTTGCCACAATGGCAATAGCTGATCCACAGAGATCACATAGTTAATCAAGGCACAATTCAAGAAGGAAAGGGACTGACCAGGGCAGAAAAGCAGCCAAATAAATAGCAAGTAGCACCTCTTTGTGTCGGTTAAGCGGGAGGACGTGCTACAACTTCAGGATGAGACCCTCCGGTTATTCCCTGCTTGCCTACCGCTCAGATCCAAGAGTTTGTTTTGCCCTCAAGATATTTTCTGCAAAGTTTCCTGAAACCTGGGTTCAAAGGGAAAGGACCCTGGAGCAGCAGCCAAACACAAAATGTTTGCACAGTCAGGGGCATCCTGCTTCTGCAAATGACTTGAGACGCACATACGACGTTAGACAACGTGGGAAAACACAGAATGAAAATGAAGACCTTTCCACATCATTGCTGCTTTTCCTTTGGTCCTTATCCTCTTTTGCCATCAGAAATTTTGGCATCCAGGTTTTGTACTTGTCATCCTTCTCTCTGAGAGGAGGGGAAAAAGCCACACAGAAATTCAAGTTTTTTCCAGCAGACCGTGTCCCCTCCCCAAACCCGTGTACCTACAAAGTCGTGATTTTTCTCTCCGTCTCCCCCCACAACCACCGCTGAAATGCAAACACTTGCTGCGATTTATACCAGCACGCGCTGCCGCCACAATCATCTGGCAGCAAGACATCAAAACATGCTGTTCCTATTAAAAGTAATTTTTCTGACAAGGAGCTTGCCAGGACGGGGCTGATTATCGGGTCTGGGAGCCAGAGTTTTCCTTCCTTAGGAAAACTATCTGAATTTTCATGTGTTTCAAGGAGCAGCTCTCTCCTTTTCACATCTCCAGCACTAACTAGGTAACACTGAAGAAACATTTTGCGGGATGCTACTTGCCAAATTAAACACACATGGAGAGGGCACCTGGACTGTCTCCAGAGGGCTGAGTCCTGACCAGCTCATGACCCTCAGTGGCTTACAGTACAGCAGGCTCCCCAGGGCAGAGGTTTATGCGAAGAGGAACATCTCCATGGCCCAGGGCCAGCCCCAGGAGAGGGCACGCTCCTCACCTTGGCTCTCTCTGCCCCACCTCGACATCGTCGTACACCATGTCCTCCTGGGAAACAGCCGCTGTCAACCCAAATGCAACAGAGAAAATTATTAGGAGATGTCATTCTGAGCCTGGTACTCAAAACAATGTACTGCAGAGGAGAATTTGGGCTGCTGCTCGTCGCTCAACCCAAAGGGGCCAAGGCAATGCAAAAGGAAGATCCAAAAGGGCTCCAAAACACAGGCAAAACTCCAGCACAAGGCAGGATGCTTGGGTTTGTTAGCTGTGTTTATGGGCACTTTTCTGGACGGGTTTGGCCATCCAGCTCCCAGGGATGGAGCAGGAGCAGCACCAAAGCCCCAGCTTCACACTGTAGCCGGCCCAGGCAGGGTTTCCAGCCCGAGGACGTGGGTACGTTCACTCCAGCGCCTTCTCAAGGCTTGATTAGTGGGGACAGGTTTTGCGTCCATCCCCATTTATGCAAGGCCTGAACTTGTCCCTCCAGCAGGCAGCGGTAAGTAGTTTTACAGTGAGCTGCTGGAGCACAGTTCGCTGTTAAACACCACGGCCAGCCTGGAAGCAGTGGCGCAGTGTGGACTGCGTCACATGTTGCCTTCCTAAATGTATTCATATCTGCAGGAAGAATGCTTCTTTTCAAAGCAAAACCATCCAAAAATGAGCAAAAAACCCACCCTCAAGTGAAGCACGGATCTCTATCAAGTCCTCAAAGTTAATGCCGCCACATTATATGATTTTCAGAACGGCGTGATGCGTAAAGTTGATTTTCTATTGTGCAATACATTTGCCTCTTCATACGTACACATAAATCCCCAAGAATCAGACACATGTATGTTGCTTACCTAAATTTGGTACCGAAATGGAAAACAATCTGTGGATAGAAAGAGGACTTTAGACACAAGTTTGCGCATCAGCATCGCCCAAAAAGCCACACCAACAAACGAGCAGCGCTTGCTGCTGAAGCGACAGAGGCAGGTCTAGGTGCATGGGCTCCGTGACACCAACCACGTTTGCCAGAGTTACATCCCTTGCTAAATAAGCATCTCCATCCTCTGGCAGCAACAAGAGCCATGTGTTCATCAAGCATGCTATGAAAGGCCTACATTGCATCCAAAGAACAGTCCAAATTGGCAAAAGCAGCCTCCTCCTGCCCACCCCTACACCCCTTCCCAATAGTTAGAGGGCTGATGGACAGCTGGTAACTGTAGTCAGTAGTAATTCCCTCCTTGTGGTCTGCCAATAACATGGGTTGCCCACGAGCTTACATGTGACGATGGCTGTAGATATCTAACAAGTTTGCGGGAGCTTTAAGGGTTCTTTACAACAGGTGAATGGCATGAAACCTGGTGGCTCCTTCCCTCTAATGATATTTAGCAGTAATGCAGGAAGGAGCCACTGACACAGCAGAGCACCTAGTTTGAAAAGGTTTTTAAGTAAAACAAACCTTCCTCATATAAAAAAGGAAAGGGTTAATCTGGAATTTCCAAAGGAATAAGAAAAAGCAGCATTTTCCTGGTCTTCAGGCACTGTGGAACCAACATTTTCTTACCTTAAGTTTTCCTTGAACCTGGTATTCTTCAGCTTCAACTTTTCTATCTTAAACAAATTTCCAAATCTCTTTTGTTTTTCTGTTCTGTCCAAAAGAGAAACAGATTTTAAATTAAAGAGGCGCTACGCGCTGAACCACGTGAGAGCTGCAATACTGGTAGCCCCAGAGATCCTGAAGCAGGTAAAGGAAGGTCAGCAGACCTTAGACCTCAGCTCAGCAGTAGGCTTTAAGCCTTAACAGCATCATGTGGATGAATGATGGATTCAATGGGATAGGCAACAGCACGGCAAAAGGTGCTTAATTATGAAGTCAAAGCTCAAACCTTTGCTTAGCCTATAAACTTTTCTGTGTTAATTGAAGTTGTCCTCCTCTGACCCAGTAACTACAGAACGATCCAGGTTTATTTGGAGTAAAAATTCCTGATGAAAGGGACAAAAATTGCCCAGAAGCATGCAGTGCACATTAAAGGAGGCCATCGGGAGCACGTCTGTGCCACCCTTCATCCCACACTTCTGTCGTGCATGTTTTTGAGAAGGACGTTCCACCGCACACACTTCTCTCTCTCAAGCTTACGGAGGGTTGCAAAGCTACACAGCAATTTTCTAATAAAGGATCTGCAAACAACCAAGATCCTCACATGGGGGACATTACCCATGTGCAAGTACTATTAAAAATACTTTATGTGTATCAGCACACCTTATCCTGCATGTGGGATCAACAGAAGGATTACATAAAGACTGGTTCGGGGATTCAGATACTGACCTCTGAACCCCGTGAATCTGGTCCTAACCTTCGCGTTGTCATGAAATTCCCGTGCAAACCCAGCAAGATGCACTGCTCTTCTGTGAATTAGCTGTAGAGTTTAATTGCTGCTACTGTTCGGCACCCATGTGCAGAGAGGCGCAGAAGAGGGACGGGGACGCTTCCCAGCGGGTGGGGGACATGCACGGTTGGTCCAGGAGCCAGATGCAGGTTCCAGCACGCTACCCTCTGGCCGGACAAGCTCGTGCGCCTCCACCACACAACTCCCATGGACAATTTGCAGAGAAATGAGACTTCGCTTTTTAATAACTGCCCAGTCACCTCCAAGGTTTCAGGTTTCCCATCCCTTTTTCCTCCCTCTTTGACACACACAGGCTCTACACGCATGCATAAGCTAGACTTGAATCCAGATGCAAGCCAGCATGAGTCTTGCATCCGTAAGGGAGAATCAGATGTACAGCAACACCTTATTAGTCCTCCCACACTGCTCCTTAGACGAGAGCCACCAGATGCACTCGAAGCAATTGTGTGCAGCATCCCCAGCCTGTATGACATTCCCAAAGGCTGTCTCTGTTTCTTACAAAGGGATGCAGGAAATCTTTTACTGCATGAGGGTAGGGAACCACACAAAGCTAATAAGCAAAAGCACAACTAACTTCACATTTCACCTCTTAATCCATTTGGGAAGGTCAGGCAACGTATAAACCTGAGGCTGCAAAACTCATTGCTTTTATAACACACCCTGTGGAAGCAAATATCTTGAGAAGCGATATAAAAAAAAGAACAGATTGCAAGTTAGTTACAGCATGTCAGCCTGGGCTCCTTTCAGCTTTCCAACCTTCTGTGATCTGAAATGTAAGCATTTTGCCCCTTTTTATGGGGACAACGTCCCTTTTTGTCCCTCAAGCATTACCTCGTTTGGCACACAAAAAAAGGTGCCATTTCTGAGCTACAGCTGAGCAACGCTTTTGATCGAGGGAAGGCTAGCAAGGCTGTCCTGGGTGTTTTATGCAAGGAGAGGTCTGTAAGGGGAGTACTTCCAATGGATGGAGAGTGCTACAGGCTCTAATAGAAAGGCCTCACTGCTCCGGGATTTAATTTCGGTAACTAATTTTTCTCCCTAAGTATCAGCCAAAGTGGAAAGAGGGAGGAAGAGGGGGAAGAAACCCACCCATATGACAATTTTTCAGCAATTGCATTAGGAAAAAAAGGGCTTCCAGCCAGTACCTGGCATGGGAGATCAAGGCCAGCATTTCAAAACACAGGTGAAGAAATCGCAACTTACTCTATTTTTGCTAGATTATCACCCCCAGTCTCAGCATCTTCATATGTTTCTTCGTAGCTGTTTCCTGAAACTTAAAACCAAGGCATGCCATTATCACAAACCACGTCCAGTAGCGATGAGGTGAGGTTTGCTGGACAAATTGCACCCAGGCCATTACATTTTACTCTTACAGGTTTCAAGGTCGCTCAAATGAATTCCATGCTAGACACGTGGATTGTTCCCCATTGGTTTTAATGGGAATTCAGAGCAAACAGGCCAGAAAGAGATACTATAGATGCTGAAAGTTAAATGAAGCTATTCACATCATCTCCCAGGGACCGGCCCAAATTAAAAGCAGCTCCCATTCGAGCTTCCCCACATGCTGAACTTACTGCTGGCTGAAGCAAACGGGCCTGAGGCATCTGACGCGTGGCTGCTAGAAGACAGAAGTATTACATGGGGATGTGCTGCAGCGTAGTTTTTAAGAGACATTTCATAGACACAGCCGTTGCGAAGAGCCCGGGTCCATACTCACAGTCTATCTTGCATTTCCTCAACGTCATCATATATATCCTCTGGTGCCTGCAGAGACTGCCAAGTCTTTTGGTTCAAGGCTGTTCTTTCTACCCCTGGATTTGGAGCACCAACATACACATAGCGCGCTGGAAATGAGAAAGGGCCTTTGCTTTAGAAGGTTTTCTGAGGAACTTCTCTCAGGGCAAGGGCAACTACTGAGGGTAACAGTTGACGCCACAACAAATAAAAGCCTACAGACATCACATTCCAGGAGTCCAGGAAAGTCCCTGTTCTGAACCACTTTGAGAAAGAAAATCGAAGAATTTTAAAAGATTTTAAGTTTTAAAGCATTTAACTTTAAAATATTTTAAAGTTTTAAAAGATTTTAGGTTTAAGAAAATGAAAACTTCCATCAGGATTCTTGGTTGTGGCAGTTCTGATCCAAATGCTGCTCACCGGGAACTATCCCAAGAGACTATTCATGGATGTTCAGAGGAGTGATTGAAGGGAGAGCTTAGCATGGTTGGTGGAGATGCTAAGATCCAAACAACGGGCCAGTGCATTGTCAATACACCTGTAAATCAACATCTGAGAGAGGAGACAAGGAGGGCGAATATCCCAGAGATGTATTTCACCAAGGGCTGGAAGCAAGCGTGAGAGTTGCACCTCATGAGGTCAGAAAAAGATTATTACTGGAGGACTCCGTTACGTGGCAATATTAAATCCTTAAAATTGATTTAAGACAGTTGGAGTAATGTAGAAATGCAGCCACACAAATAAAAGCAGATAGTGTTTCTAAATGAACACGAGTGCATACAGTAGGTCTCACCAGAAACATGCACCATCACAATATGGTCTAGTTAATGACCAAAATTTCTGCAAAACATTCAAACTCCCATGAAGAAGAAAAGGAGGGATGGTTGGGAGGGGTGGAAACAAAACAATTCAAGTCAGCCTCTCTGATGAAGCAATAGCAGGAGGCTCACCAAGAGTACTTTAAAAAAAAAATCTCAACAGAAATTACCTCCAGCTGTTCAAAGGTCAAGCAAACCAGCAAGGTTTCTTACAAAAACAGATGCCGACCAAACCAGAAAATTATTATGAAGTGACTGAAAATTAAAAAAAAAAAAAGAGGACCACACCAATAACAACAACCACAGCCGCAGTCAATTTACACTTTCTCCTTCACACTCCTGGTCTGTCCACAGAACCCAACAGAGCTACTTTTCTCTCCTTCACCTTTGAAATGCTGCCACATCACACTAATGGCTTGCAGAGGCAGGAGTAAGCCTTTGCAGAATACAGCCCACGCATGCTTATACCTGAAGCTGCAAAATAGTGTTCACAGAGGAGATGTGACTGGGTTTAATTGTGCAGCTAAGGTGCATATCACCAGCTCCGCATGCTGTCTCAGAGCATCATGACAGAAGGGCCCAAAGTCAGAAAAAGGCTCACTGGAACTACTGAGAAGATGGAGCAAGGAGCCATCATCCGGCTTAATAAGGGACAGGAGGAGACTTCAGGCTCTCACCCTGCTCACGTGGGTTTCTACCACAAGCCTTAGCCAAACCTTTTTCTGAGACTCCATAAATTATGAGAAGCAGAGGGGATGGATTTCAGCTTTCTCGGATAAGTGCAATCTGCTAGAAAAACAAACACCTCGGTTTGAGTTATGCAGATGGTTAACCAACTTAGGAAGCTATTTGCAAAGCCAAAATAAATGATTCAGACCAGAATACAAATGCGCATGCAACCTTTTGCCCTGGTTAAACTAAATTGGTTCAAGAGTTGCATCCAAATTTAACATTATTTCCCATATGGAAGAGACATTTGGGCAACAGATGGGACTGAGAATTGAGGAAACACTCAACAGCGCAATGAGATACTCACAGAGCTCCGCTCCGTCTTTTGCCAGCCCTTGTGGGGTAGGATGCTTTGCAGTCTGGGTACTGGTCACATCCTTCTTCACTTGCAGCACCTTCATCCCACCTCTACCATCTTCCTTGGTTTGGCTAGTGGGAGATAAGTATTCATTGCCACCTGCCTGAGAGCAGACATTTGGTTTGGTCAATACAGTCTTTAGAAAGAGCTTTCCAATATAAGTTAATATAACTTACATATATACATGTATAAGAATATGTTATCTTTCTGTGGACTTAAAACGGTTTCACACCCTTGGCAGCACTACCTGCCTTTTAGACGGTAGCCATTGAGCAATGGGCAAGCAAAAGAGAAGGCAGAAAAAAACAAGTGATTAAGGACTCAAATTTCAACTGTTTTCTGAAAAGAGGGAAGATGATAGAAGGAGAAGAGACATCCTACAGTAACTATTAAAAGTAGTCTCAGGGATACAATACCTTGAAAATTGTCTTTGCTTCCTGTTTCTCTCCTTCACAACTTGGTTTTTCCTCTTTTTCATCCTCTATTATAGCTCTTCCAGGACTGAAAATTTCAGAAATGAGAGAGATCTGAGAACACAGACACTTTAGCAAAGTCACAGACAGACAGATTGCTTTACGACTGTGCCCAAATAAGCAACTCATTTTCCTTTTGAATGAGGTAGATGCCAAAAAGACGACCAGTATGGGAAAATCCAAATCTAAAGGCCACTGGTTATTTGGGGTAATAGAAATCACTCTTGGAAAAGAGACAAACTAAGGTGATGATTGTTTTCTAGTAGCAGGAATGGACAACCTAGATCCATTTGCCAGTGGCGGTACCTGTGTCACGAGACTTGCCTCTCACCGTACTATATTGCAATTTGGGGAAGAAGATAGAGCAACAAGAGGCAGAGCATGATACATTTTTCCCAGCATCACAACATTTCCGACTAAAGTGACCCCCCTTTTATCACATGATTCTTCAGTCCCCATCGAAAAAACAGTCTTCAGCCAGTGACAGTAATTAAACACTGCAAGGAGTTTGAAATGTGACATTTAAAGGGTGAAATTCAGTGTGGACCTTGCCTTACCACACAGCTTTGGACTTGGAACCAGGTGTCCCACTCTGAGACCCTCTTACCTCTCCCTTCTTATACTGAAGAGTTCAGGTTTCAATAGGAAAAGACAATGTATTTTCTTGTGGGCTGGAGGAGAGAAGAAAATCTCCACTCCAGGTATGCTTTGGGATGAAAACAACCTTAGAAACCATGAGTGCTGACACACAAGAGCATCATTGTCTACACTGTCCTGGTCGCGAAATCTATGAGATTTCTTTCTGTTTACCGAGTGTTACAATAGTCTAACCCTAATCTGAGTTAGTTATGGGGCTAGAAGAAGCTTGAGAGAAAGGGAAGGAAATTACCTGGATTTGGCAAAGAGAAAAGTCTTCTGTTTCTAGAATAAAGAAGAGGAAAGCCTTCAGCCACTGTGTTTTTTTCAACAGTCAAGCTTTTAGACAAGGCCTCAACTGTCATCTAGTATTTAAAGGAATATTTCTTTAGAAAGCCCAGAAGCATTTTACGTTTGGAATAGTCATCAGACAAGGATATTTCCTCTACTTTGCAGGACAGGGGATACACATATTGACAAACTAAATAGGAATAATAAAACAGTGCAAGGGATCAGGCCAATGAAACTACTGGTCAGAATGAAAGCAATTACAGGTTGGAGGGCTTACAGAAGAGGAGGAAGTTTTTTTAATTAAATAAAGATTTTCCAGCCTACCATAAAATAAGGCTACAGCCAAGCCAGAGAACCTCTCTGCAAATCATGCACAGATAAGTGCATTTGGAAACCCGTGCTGTTTCCTGGACAATTTGATCGCTTTGCAAGTCAGAACTTGAAAGTGGAGCTTGATGTTTTCCAAAGAGTAGTTTCCCCTCTTTTAGGAGAGCCAGAACAATACCCAGTACATGATCATCCCCTGGCACGAGGGGACGTGTTCTCTCAGCCCAGCCACCCACTGTGAGCTCGGCCATGCAGACAAGCAGGTCTTCTCTAGGCAGAGCTGTAGCAATTCCTGCCCTGTGCAATGCACAGTCCTGCCTTCACTGCAGGATAGCTCCACCGCCAAGGTGAACTACCACCCCCGTTGCAGCCAGGGTAAAATGAAAAGAGTCAAGTTGTAGTTTGCAGCAGAGATATCCCTGCAGCAGGGGACGAAAACCCGCACAGTCGTGCCCACAACAGTTGCCCTCACTCATGAGCCAAAACTCGAAGTGTGCTGCCATGACAGGCAACTTGGCTCAGTTTTGCTTTTATGCCTTCACAGAGGGATTACCAGCACTGGCTCGCCTTTGGCAGGAGCTTCCAGAACAATTCGGTGGATTTTTTCCTCCAAGAATTCATGAACTTGATATCGGTGCTTGACACTTACTTGGTCTACCACCGACGTCCACATGGTGTTACCACTTCCTTACATGTTTGCAGCAAAGGTCAAGGGAACTGACTCCCCTAGTGTGTTTGGAAACCTCATTAGTCTTCGTGATCCCTCTGCAATTTCTTATTTATTTTTTGAGAGTCTTCACAGACAACACACATAAAGAAATACTTGGCAGATAAGAAATACAGATATTAAAGGTTTCTAAGACAGGAAAGCATGGTACGTATGGTACAGTCAAGCCTGAAAGATCAAAACTGGCGGTGATAAGACTTACCTTATGTTCTTGAGGCTTTGCCTTAGGTACTAGAAAAGATATTTGTGAATATGTATTACTTTTTAGTCCGTGTTAAAGTCACCGAACTTTAAGTTGCAAACCCCAAATTCAGCCCACATGCTCAGCATCCAGGCACACTTTCACCATGGTACATTCACCATGTCCTGCTGGCCAGAGTCCTTCCGTTTGCTATTTAGCATTGGCTTACATTCACAGAACTGGAGCATCGAGCTTGACTGGCCACAGTTTTCATAGCCCTAGGGGCAAACCCAAGAGGGCTGTGGCAGGTCCCCCCAGGGAAGCTGCTTGGCTCCTGTTCCAATGGGGGAGAAAACCAATGGACAAGGCAGAAACTAACCTCCCCAAAAGGAGGCAACTTTGAAAAACGTAAAAGCAGAGCAGTGACAACCCTGATAGGGAAAATTATCCTGGGAAGAAGCAGCGATGGAGATGGAGAGGCTCTGTACCCTGCACACTTCCGTTCCCAAGAAGGCGCTGAGGTTTGCCTCACTCTTCTTTTCTTTCTCTTCTGCAGGGGCAGCATCTCATGATTTTTCCCCACTGCGGTTTTACTGTAAGCACCATTTCACCACCAAAATGCTAACTTCTTTTTTGCCTGTGCCCCAAAGTCCTCACACACTGCCAGCGCACAGAGGGACAGTACAGACAGTCATCTTTGGTCACCCGGACTAATGCACAGCTGCTTTTCTCAATATGAAGAAATGATATTATTTCTTTTTTTAAAGGCTTTACCCCAGATAGCATGTAATCCACCTAGCATTCTTGCCTTGCAAAGTACCTTCAATGACACACAAGGTTGTGGTGTCCCCAGACTGACTCAGGTACGTCAGGGTTTCTTCGTAATTATGCTGCTCTTCAAGTTCAGCACTGAGAAGGTGAAAGAAAAGAGAGAAGAGGTGGGTTTTTTTCTGGCCATTTTAGAAGTCTAGGAAAAAAATATTCTTCTTAAGGACAAGTAATTCAAGCGCTTTGATACTGAGCCTACAAGAAAGCAAAGTGAAATCAGGAATTCCTCGGAGGGCGAGGAGACCCGTGTCAGATGCGGGGGGCTCGGTTGAGCCTCCCCGCAACTCCACACTCGCACTGCTTTTCCTTTGGGAGGACAGGCTGCCTTTTTAGGGCTCAAAGCACATCGGGGACTTCACACTGGGATTACGGTCTTCTGCCTACAGCGATCCCTCAAGTAGAAACAGAACAAAAAATCCAAGGAAATCAGAGTGCAGCATTTTTCAAACATACTACAGCTACTTTAAAATTAAGAACAACCCAGTTACACTGTCTGGCATGCTGTTTGTCACTGAAGGAAACAGGAAGGGGAAGGCAGGGTTATCAGAGGGTACGTTTAAAGGTCCCACTCCTGAGTTTCTCAAGCCACACGCTCCATGCCGACACAGCGAGTGGCATATACCAGTCATGGGAGAAGGCAAGGCGTGACAGCCCCAGCACCACACAGCCTCGAGTACTGGGCTTCCCAGCCCAGTCCCTGTCTCCTCATTCTCCTTTTTCCTTTCCTCCTCCGGAAATTCAAATTAGCGTCGTTTGGGAATAGGTGCAGAGAGAAATCCCAGCCTTTCCGGATTACCCAGGCAAAGCCCCAAGGCTTCCCCTCTGCCCACGGCAGCCAGAGGTTTTGGCAGCTCAGGAGCGCACCGGGAAGTGGCAAATGCACAAGATGCAGCTTGTAACACGTGCGGAGGACGGGGTGGGGTGGTGAAAGAGCACCAGGAAGAGTTATAGTGAGAACTTCCATCTTTTAACAGTAAGTCCATAATAAAGCTCAGGGAGGGTTTGGTTTTCCTTGAATCACCCTGTTGTCACAGCTCAGCTTCAACAGAGTAGTTGTTGCAACTAAGACTAAGTAGTTGTTGCAAACCAGAACAGGAGAAACAAGAAACTCAAGGTGCATTTAAACAGCAGTGAAATCAGAGTAAAAAACGCCTCCTACAGTCAAGCGGAAGCTTGTGCTAACGGCAAAGGCTGCCCTAGCCCCCTGCTCTCCCCTGCAGCCCCCCCAGCACTGGGGGCAGTGCCTGCCAGCTTGCTGGTCCCACAGCATCTTTTGGACACATAGGACCCACTGAAGGGGACACACGTAGACATACTGCATTAATACCGCAAGCCGGTAGTTTGTCCCCGGTGCCATCGCTTGAGGAAGAGGAGACCAGGAAAATCCCTGACCTTTCACTTCCCCAGCCCAGCCCCTGGAAAAAATAGCATCCTGGGAGCCGGGCTGGACACCAGAAAGCCCTTTATATACACCGCAGTGCTACACGAGGCCTGAACTACAGCTGGGCTGATGGGTCCCTGACTGGCATCGGTGAAGGCAGAGTGTTTATCCCCAAACAAGGAATCGGAGCTCAGGATTAGTTGGCCCAAGCAACTACGTCAGGGCCTTTAAGAGACCAGGTTTCATTACAGGCGAGGCTTTGAGGAGGGGAATTTCTGCCCCCAAAATGCTGTGACTTTGCTTTTATGCTGCAGTTAATTTAATTCATTTCCCCAGTTATCACATGGTTAATATTTAACAAGTGACCTATTGTAAAGACCATATCACAAGTATTAGAGCAAGACAACTAATCTTGCTGCAATATATTACTAGGACAGCTTCCTTGTGGTGCCTGACAGCTTTGGAGCTGGTTATTTTTTGACCAGTTCTCTTCTGAGAAGCACAGCTTAAAAGTTAAACAAAACACCAGCCAAGGCTGGCAGGAACACCTCATGATGTGAAAAGCACAACTTGCTGTGTCGATAGCTGCAAGAGTTCATTGTTTGGGCGCAGAAAGTGTTTTAAGAATTTGTCTCCTTTTGCTTTGGTTCAGCCATTTTGTTTCCCATTTTCCCAGCTGTACATTCACGCAGCTAAGTCAAAACACGTACATGAATATTTTTCTCCACTTTTGCTGTTTTTGTGGCACAGAACCAGGACCACTATGCAACCACTCATGACAAGCCAGAGACGTACCAGAAAAAGTCAGGATCCCCTTCTATTCAAAAACAATTGTGTCTGTAAGATTTCTGAGACATTTCGGACATTTGTGCTATCAGAAGCTGAGCCAATCAGCTCATGTTCTCCAGCAAGCTTGGACCACCACTCAAGAAAAAACTCACTTCAGCATCTGGAGACAGCTGAAGTCCTGGGGATGGGGAGGGAAGGCAGTGGCTCCTGGACCCCAGCTGCGCTGGCTGCACAGGCACGCAGGAGGGCAAGCTCCTCCGCTGCTGGCAGACAAAAACCCCAACACCTGCTGGTTACGCCGGGGCTTTGTTTCAGCAACAGTTCACAAAAACATGTCTTTTCTAAAAACACCAAGTTGAGTACATGGAAAACAGGAAGCGAAAAACACACGGGTGCAACCCTCCGACCAGCTAAAACAGACCTAACGACACAGGGGTAGGGTTCTCCGTGCTGCTCGAAGAGCCCGGAGGAGAAAACAGGGATGAAGCTTTCTACTTTAGGAGAAGGTCATCCCAGCCAACTTTGAGCTTCCCGTGTAGGTTCGCACAATCCCTGGAGCAAATTGCTGCCTCTGGGAGCGGGACGTTCCCTCCAGACCGCACGGGGATGCTTCAGCATCGCGGGATGGGGATGCTCCCGTCGCCTACGAACCACACGTTGCCTTGCCACACTCTCACCTTTCGGGGGTCAAGTAGTCCTCTTCGTCAGCAGCTGCACACAAACACACAGAGGATTAGCGTTTGAAGGCAAGGCTGCTCTCCTAAAGAACACCGGCAGCAGCGACCGGGAGGTGTGACGGGGACGGCCCTTCCTCGAGGCAGCACGCCGCACACGAAGAAAGGCGTGAAATAAGATTGCCAGCAGAAACTGGGGATGTGGCTATGTTAATATGTCGTTATTTCATGTTTCCAGGCAACAACCTCAGGCTTTCTAGAGATCAATAATGGAGCAATATTGAGAGGGCATGGAGACAACGACGTATAAATGTAACTAGTTTCCTCCATCAAATTAATATGTTTAGAAAAGGCAAGTAGGTTAGAAAAGACTTTCAGTGAAAACCTCTGTCTTTCCCTCTTATTCTTATCAAGGCCAGGACAGATCAGTAAGTGCTGGCACAGTAAAGCCAAAGAGAGTTTAGCTGAGCCCTTCCTAGAAAAGCAGCTCCCTTTGAAGTCAGCAAAAGTTGTGCCTAAAGATCTGGCTATAATTAAGCCTGTATCTATAAAGAAACACTATTTAGCAGCTTTATAAGTGGTCCAGAATATTCTGTTATGCAACATCAATAGGGTTTTATTATGGGAAACTGAACTTTTGCATTTCTTGATGTTGGAACATTTAACGATGTTGCCCTCTGTTGTATTTAAAACAGAAGGGGGGGGTGGGGATTAGCAGACCAGTTTCTACCAATTTTATTGTGCCTTCCCACAGTTGTGTGCTTCAGAGTCAAGGCACTTCCCATTGAAGAGGAGCGATAAAGATCAACTCGCCTCGTATGCAGCTGCAGCTGCTTTACAGCCAGCTGTAAACCGCTCACAACATGCTGCCGTTGGGAGGAAAGCGGGTTTCTGCATGGGGGATGACGTCCAGCCTGGAAAACCAGATCCCTTTTCCAGATTAAGAGCAAAAATCAGTCTGAAACTGTTGGGCTTTTTTTAATATTTGAGGAAGATGTTAGAAACAAGTAACAACGTCTTATTTCCGTGCGGTTGGAATCGTGGCCTTATAGATGTCAATAAACTGCAAATTATTATTCATTTTCTGCAGAACGGGTTTGGGGAGAGAGACTAGAAATCTCTTACTTGTTTCATTTCCTCTGTGAACCAAAGGCGCGGCGCTTCGGAAGGCGCTGAGATCAAACTTCGGGGGTCTTGCAGGCTTCCTAGGGGCAGGACCCAGGGATTCAGCTGAAGGGAGAGGTTTAATTCTTGGCCACTTGCTCCCGGGGCTGTGAGAGCATTTTCCTGCTCCAGGCTGGCAGAAGGGAGGCTCCGATTCTGCTCCAGAGAAGCACAAGGACAGGCAGCAATTAGCCCTCATTTAAGCAAAAATCCATGTAGGATCATTAGTTGTTTCACAGACATTTCTAACCATCTCTCCTTCCTCCCAACTTCGGCGTCCCCGTTACACAGTGGGGCTCTTACCGTGTTAACAGAATGGAAAAACAAATGGAAATGTCAATTTTTACAGGTTTTTACAAAGTTAACCATGCTGGGGCCTCAGCTCTCGACAGCTCCCTTCCTCTGGATTATAAAATACTAGCCTAATTTTCTGTACCGATAACATTTTAATCTGCCAGGATTTACTGGCATAGCTGTTTTCAATACACAGTCCGAGCAAGGTAGCTTTCCAGGGTAAACAAAGACTTAATCTTTTCAGTGCCCCGTCACTCAGCGTGACGTTAGCAAGGGGAACTTTGCGGCATTCGAGTTTCCTAGCACCGGTTTCTCTAAGAAATATTGCAAGGAGGGTATGCTCTCTGAGGTCAAATATGACCTTTTCAAAAGCTGGGAAGGTGCAGAGGGGGGTTTCAGGTTTAAGCCTTTTTAATTTGAACTAAACTGTCTTTGCAGAAAAGCCAAGCCTTTATATGTCTGCGTGAAAACCAAATAGCAGGGCGTAGTCACATTTGCTTTGTAATTGAGAAAGGCCAAAGCAGACCAAAACTGAACATATTCCCCTGACCTCACCCTCCATCCTGGTCTCAAAATTTGGGCAATTTCTTAAAATTAGTTTTAAAAAATTTGGTGGAGATGGGGAGCCCTCCCTTTAGCCAAGTTCAGCAGCTGTTTGAGACCCATTTTATATCTCCAGGACCTCCAAGGAAGGAAGAGACCACTCCAATGGGCCACTTTGGCCTCTTGTTCAAGGGTCCCAGCTCCTAACGGCTCTTCTCTCCAACTGCTGTATCCTGCACATTCAGAGCACCTATATGCATTTATGCTCATATGCCTATATATATATATGCTTACTGTTAAGAGTATAGCTTACTATACCTTTCTGGTGCTGAGGTTGCTTCCTTGGTGCACGATAACCCGGCTGGCAGAACGCAGTTGCTGCCGTGCTCTCAGCAGCAGCTTCATCAGCGCTCCCGTGTCCTCTGGGAGCCCGGGGAAGAGCCGGCCCGCTGCCACACAGACCATCCTTCTTCTGGGCAGGCAAGTCCAGCGTGGGCTCGCTTCCAGACGGTCGCATCCTGCTGCCGCCCGACGCAGCAGGAGCTCGCGTCGCCCTCTGCTCCGGGCAGGGGTGCACGTATAAGTTTCCTGCCCGTTGGGTTGGGAGCATCGCTCTTGCTTTCTCGCCGCGGGATAAAGTGTTTTCCCAGATCTGTAGGGCATGGTGGAAAGAATTTGGAAGCGAAGGGCTCTCTGGAGATGTTTGGGCTGACCCTGGCTGGTCAGTGCCGTAGGATGGTAGAGGCTTCTGTGGGCCGTTCTTGGGAGAGCTCAGCCCTCTCTCCAAGACGTTGCCTTTGCGCTCTTCGTTGTGCCCCACGTAACCCAGCTGGGCTCGAGGCCACGCGAAGGGGTTGCATGGGGTGAGCGCAGAGGGTTGGGTGGCAGGATGGGCAGGTTCATCCTTGGGTTTTCGTATTACCACTTCTCTCTTACTCAGGGGCAGAGGGTTGGACGCGGCGTTCCCTCCAGAGCCCAGCTTGGGAGGGATTTCAGTGGGAGGCTTCTTGAGTGGCTGCACCAGCTTGTTGGCCAAGTCGGCGTCATTTTGAAATTTCGCTCGGAGGGCTCTGAAGTCAGTCACACCTTCCTGGGTGGGGGAAGAGAGGAGAGCACAAAACATCTGCTTTCAGAGGTGGCAACAGTCAATTTACAGGATCACAGTCATTTCAGAGAGAAAGAGGCCACAGACTCCAGCCTAGTCACCAGGGATATGCAGAACTTGGTGAAAATTTTAAAGCAGGAGAAGAGAATTAGCGCATTCAGAGAATCCTCTGAAGGCCCACAAATCACTGCTGATAAAGACAACGGAGCTGAGAAAGGGAAAAACACAGGAGCGGAGCATGGAAACAACCAAGCAGAGCCAGCAGGACCAGCAGAGACGGCTCCTGCTCCCCAACATCAGCCAGTGTTGGAGAATCTCCCTCGGGAGGACCTGGCAAATGTTAAAACGAACGTTAGAACTTCCTGGCAGAGGTGCTGCGATACCGCTTATGCACCTGCTGGGTAGGAAAGCTGCACCTATTTTCAGTACACAAGCACCAGCCAGGGGGGAGGCCGGTGCCCCAGTCCATCTGCTGCCTCCTCTAGAAAACTCCACCATGAGAAGAGAAGCACCAAACACCCTCCTTGGTGGCTCCAAATGACCCCTGGGACAAAACCTTCTTCCTCCACTGTGCTGGTTCAGCCTGGGGTTCCCACGGCTCTTCGGATGCTTCTCCCCTCGCCATTATTCCACCCCAGGAAGCAGAGGACATACAAACCACACGCACACAGCACACAAGGACAGCAAGAGCACCTTCCAGTCCAGGTGACGAATACTGGCTAAGATACTCAATTCCCCTCCGCACAGTTGCCAGACCCCAGGTTATACATGATTTTGAACAAAGAGAGCTAATCAGTGACACTGCAGTTTAAAAGGGCGCTTAAAGAACATTTTGTTTCAGGCCTTTGTCCCCAAGCGTCTTGCTGTCCCATGCTGGAGAAAAGGGGACCGCAATTTTTGCCTGCAATGTCGTGGCTTAAATTTAGCCCTGAACTGAACTAGGGAGAAAATATGAAGCAAAATTTATGAGCTACTTAAGTCCTTGAACTGCTCTATAACTTTTTATATGCCATGATTACATTAGGTGCACTACTCTGGCACTACTTAGTTCAGTGCGGAGAACTGTAAGGCTTCAGGAGAACCTGTCTAATGAGGAAATTGGAAAAAATTATCTAGGACAGAACTTCGTTATTCTGAAAAAAGCCCCAGCCTTAAGTGTTAAGGCAGAACAGATGAATAGCATACTGAGGTTTTATTGCATTTAATTGCACGATTTATTAAACACTGACAATTTCTCTTGAATAACCCCTTTCACTGGCTTTATTACTTTCACAGGGTAGTGCATGATGTAAAGAACCAACCCTTGGGGGAGAGGTTTGAATTGCTCCAATTATATTTCATATTAGTGGTCAGCAGCGTGATGCCGTGTAAGCTGCCCAGACAGCCTGATCTAGCGGCGAGCCGATGGGAATGAGAGTTTTCAGAAGCATACGGAGGATGAATCAGATTTTGGAAAAAAAAATAATCCCACATGTACCAGATCCCTGCAGCGATGCCAGACAGGAAATAAAGCAGCGAGGTGCCCTAATGCAATTGCACCGAGTTTTTGCATGTGCTGCAGCAACAGTTGAAGAGTTCAATGCTGTTTACCTCTCCTTACTCATTTTCTTTACTGTAGCACATAGTTCCTCATCAGTGCCCTCGGAGACAAAGAAAAGAAAAAGTACCTGCACGTCTCAATGTGCCACAGGAGAGGCGGACTCATGCAAAGCAGAATTTTCGGTCAGGCCTCTCCCTGGCACTGGCTGTGACAGAAACGGCTGTGACAGTCACTAGCGTGGCACTACCTTTAATTAAAGAGCGAGGGATACAAGCCTCCCTTTTTCCTTCTCAAGTCGTTATTCCTCTTGCCTTGAAATGGCAGCTTCAAATGATTTGCCTAATTAACTGGAAGATGATCTGCGCTTAACGCACTCGCGGTGCCCTTTTTGCTAGAATATAGTTTACTGCACTTTGCAGCCCGCTGGGATATTCGCACCGATGCCACGAGCAGACCCGGCACGGGAGGCACCTGTCCGGCCCCCCGCCAAGCACACCGAACCGCCCGCGAGGATGGGGTTAAATTGCACCCCACGGCCACCTCCTGCGCACCCACACCTGGCTGGACGCTCTCTCCCTCCCCACACAGCTCCTGCAACTGCCCCTTCCTTGCACGGGGCTGAGCTTAGCATGACCCTCCGAGGTGCAATGAGTTCTCCCGGTCTCTGCGGAGATGATTTTCCATCAGAGCCAGGACTGTTTCAAACCACAGACCCATCCAAGCAGCCCTCGGGCTCGACCCGCGCACCTTAAGCAGGCTCAGGGTGATGCTCAGCCTAAACGCGGTGCTGCGCGGGTCGCAGGCAGGTAGGACACACGTGAAGTCCCAGCCCCAGTGCCCCGCCAGCCCAGGGAGGGTTCGGTGCAGCGCGGAGAGGTGCTCCCCTGCAAATTAGAGCAGTTGACAAGTGGGGAGAAGACGCTAATAAATTTAAAGGACTGCCAAAAGCTCACAATGTGTATTACAGCTACATCTGGCCAAATAATTCAGTGTGAATAATAACAAATTTGGCAAAAGCCCACGCAAGATGAGAGAGGGAGAGAATAAAAAGGAAACAAACGTCCACTGGCCGGAAAGCTATGAGCATTACGGAGTCAAGGGACAGCTAAACTTTCCATATTTTCTCCCTATAAATAAAATGCTCTTCTAACGTTAATATCATTCTAGGAAGCAGAATAAAGCTCAGCTTAAGCCTATGATAAGGATACTTTTAGAAAGAACAGCAGCAGGAGGTTTGTGCTGATACCAAGGACTAAGCAAAAGGAACCTGAATTCTCATTAGTTTTCTGCAGTTGCTTTTCTAAAACAAATAGACACAGGAAGAGAAACCCCATTCAAGACATGACACGCAGGACAACCGAGAGGAAGCACTGCACGTTCCCCTCCTGAAATTCTTCTGGTTTCATCCATTCTTTATCTTAATTTCCAAGGGAGCTCCCATGGGTAAATGTTTAATCAGCGCTGGCCTCTGCCCGGCAGCGGGGCGGCTGGAGCCGAGCCCAGGCACCCCGGGCACGCTGACGAGAGCACGCCGCAGATACCATCTACTCATTAACCCGCCAGCTTCGCTCAGAAAAAAAATAATAAAGGAAAATAAAGGAAAATAAAATAAATCTAAAAAATAAAATTAGATTAAATAAATAAAATAAAATTAAATTAAAAATCCACCTCTCCTTTTTGTTAAATCGAGAGGCAGCAACTGCAGCCTATCTCAGAGCGAGGGGGGAAGAAACCAGGCACCGGGAGCCCCTCAGCCCCTGCTTTGGGGCAGAAAAGCTGTCCCTTTGTGCTCTCCGTGCAGAGCAGAAGCAGCAGTGAGAGCGTGCACCTAACCCCGAGGTTAAACTCCTGGCAGCACTTCGTGGAGGTAACAGCCCCAAGCCACGAATCAGCAGAAAACCGAGCAGCGAATATTTCACCCGGGCCGGGGCAGAGGAGACGGAGCAGCCCGTTGCTGCGGTGAGGGTGGAAAGGAGCGGTGCCCCAGCAGTTACCACGTCCATCCCTTCGCTGCTCCGTGCCGGCTCCAGCGGTTCAGCCTGGCCGCATGTTTCCCTGGCCCTGCCTCCGGCCGGCACCTGCCACGGCTGCTCCCCGCTCTGTTGCCCGTCCCTGCTGCCGTCACAGCACCGGGTGAGGTGGGGCGAGCCCGAAAACACACCTGGGCCGAGGCATGGGTCTGCCCCCGGGGCGGGGAGAGCCTCACCTGGGCAGGGCTGAGCCTGCCTTGACCTGACTCACGGGTTGCCCGAACCACAAACGTCAACACCGCGGCAGGCTTCGGACGGGCTCAGAAAGCGAAGAATCACGTTTGGTTTGCTTTTTGAGGGAAAGGACGGCACTCGCCCTCGGCACGGCTGCCCCTACAGCACCCACGTCCATATGGTGTCTCTATACACGGCGGTTCGCAGGTCCCTTCTCACACCTGGGGCAAGCGAAGCTGAGGAGCGCAGACGAGTCCCACCATGCCCAGCAATATTCCTTACCCCACCTCTTCATAGGTCTCCCCACGGGTGACACCCACCCTACTGCATCAGCCCAGCCTGCGCCAGGCTTTTCCCCACGCCGAAGCCAGAGACCTCGGAGCGATTAAAACAGACGTTTGCCCAGACGAACCAGATTTCTTCTTCATCTCTGGGTAGCAGAGCCCAGCAAAACCAGTCGTCCTCACTGAAGCCCGCATATATTCCGCGGTGAAGCAGCTCCTTTTCATGGTGAGCTGTTTCTCAGAGTCCTAAGGACAAACCAGTTAAATTAGGGCAAACAAGACTTTTCCCCTCACTGGATACTTCTGCCCTGGAGAACAGCCTGAAAGGATCTGTCCAAACATTGAACCCATGTCTTTTACAGAGTATGTCTCCCAGGAAAAGCCAGACTGGTAAGCTTGGCACGAAGGGAACCGAGAGCCCCAGGACTTTCTTTTTCCCTCCGTAACTGATCAAATACCATTTCATTCTTCCGTGCGGGAGCGCTTGTTGTTTTCCTTCGAGCGGAGCCGGCTGCTGCACGGAGCGCAGGTGCTGGGTGCTGCTCAGAGGCAGCTGTCAATAGGGCTTGGGTGGGCAGGGAGCCATCGGCAGCCTGGGCAACAGTCGCCCCTCACCAGCTGACCCTAATCCCACGTACCAGGACATGGCACCTCTCATATATATCGGTCCCAAAGAGCTGCCTGGAAAAGAAACGCTGCAGCAACAGCAGGCCCTGAGGTTAGGGGGAAAGAGACTGGCCAAGCATGTCCGTGATGTGTAGGATCTGACGGCAACCTGTGTGCGTATGATTGTTTGACGGTGTCCTAGATTTCTCTCCACTGCTTTGAAGGTAACGGGTGCGATCCATGACCTATGGCTGGACATTCCCCCCCTCTGCGCTTGAGCACTGAGGAAAGCCTTGCCCCAAGCATCCCTAATGTCCTTTGGAGTGGGACCGATGCTCTCACAGCCTAACCCGACCCTTCTTTCCAGAGCCAAGCTTGAGGAGAGCTGAAAAAACAAAAAGGAAAAGAAATCGAGGGGAAAAAAAAAAAAGAAGACTCATTCGTCAGGGACATGTCTCGAAGCGCGAGGTTCGTTCCTTGCCACATGAAAAGCCCTGCTGCTGCCTGGTGGTCTCAGAGAAGAAAGGGGGGTCCTGCCGAGCTGGGAGTTGGCAGGGAAGTCCCCCAAGGCAGGGCCGGAGTCGCGGCGTGACGAAAATGAATGCCGGCTTTGTGTACAGGTAGCCGGGGAGAATTTATGACCAGCCCAGTGGTATGAACACGGGCCATGAATTAAAGCACTGTTGGAGGATCGGGAGGTTGTGACTTCAGAGCCATGGTTCTGCTGAAAGGACAGGGCAGATTCCTCTATATAGGCACTAAAAATAAAAAGAAAATGCCAAAAGTTTCTTTAAAACACGGATTTTGTGAGTGCCAGCCCTGGTGGGATCCCACTTGCCTCATCTCCCTTCAACAGCAGCCCCAGGGCTACCAAAAAACGCACCGGGCTATAATAACTGCACAGGGAGCGTGGTGTGGCCGTGGTGTTGTATAGATCAAACACTGCAGAAGCGGGAGCCGACTTTTTTCTCTGGCTCCAGACCTTTCTGGGGAACGCCTGATGATAAAGAGCTGGCGCTGCTCTATATTAGTCACCTTTTAATGGGCCACATGGCACAATTTCCTTAGAGAAACTAGACAGATACGTCAGGACGTGACAAAACAGGACTTTACACCCTCCCCAAAATGCTGGAGGGAATGCAGGTAACCCCTTCGATAGCCCTTCTCCTCCTGTCCCGCCTCTCCCCGCAGTGCTGGTGCCTCCCGTCAGTTCCCCACCAAGCTGCAAATTGCCGTGAGCGGCAACGTCCCAGCAAAACACAATGACCACCTTGTCCGCCGCCGCTCTTAATCAGGCAGCAGTTTGGAGCAGGAGTTTGGGGTTTGGTCTGGGTTTGTGCATCAGAGGCACCGACCCAGAACGGGAGCTCCCAGGCTCAGCCCCACCTCGAATAAAACCAAATACCGCTACTGAGAGCAACGGCACCAAACACTTCCTAAGCGTGCACGATCTCCCCCAGAACAAACAATTTCAGCCTGTTTAAAAATTTAACATTCTATGATTGGGATGGGGTTTTTGCAGTGATGCAATTAGTATCTTAGACACATCAGTCCAAGGGCTGCAAGCACAGCATTCAGCAGACTTATTTTCCCTGCGTTCCTCTTCTCAGCTACTCAGTGACTGGTGGCATTTGTCATATGTTATAGGTATATTATACAGATTTGGGATTTTTTTTTTTGTTGGTTTTTTTCAGTTTCACAGAGGTATTACTAGAGACCAGAACCAAGAGCAGATCTTGGGAACATGATCTATTCCTAATCTTTCAGACTTTTAGAAAGGTGGGGCAGTGTGACTGGTGAAGACCAGGGAAATTTAGGGGCAGTCCAGTCTTCTTTGGAAAACAACTAGATCCAGGTATTGCCCTTAACATAATTGGAGATATCCTTATCCTTAGCCAAGTGCCATGATATTACAGATTGGGGATAGTCTGAAAAGTTATTTTCCCTTGTCACAGCTGCTGGCCCCGCATGTGGGACAGCACTGGGGGAAGGAGATGGGGCACAGAGCGAGGGAAACGGCTGCTCCCGGGTGCAACACAGTAGGGTCTATATACCTGAAAAAAACAACCCAGAACCCAGAAAAATGGGCAAAAGTGGATGACAGGGCACAGCCTTGTGCTGGGGGCGGATTTCGGCTGAGCTTTTATGCCTTATTCTGCCCCCCGGGAGGGCTAGAGCAGCCACCCCAGCCGGTTCCCTGCCCATCTCCCCCCTTTCTCTGCCAGGAGGTCATATCGTGGTTTTCCAGCAGAGGGGGAGATAGGATCACTTCTTCCAAATAGCGAGCCGCTTCCTCCGTCTTGCATTAGCGGCATTAACGAGAAATTTAGGAAAATGCAGTATTATTGATCCCCGCATTCAAAAAGCTAACACTTTCTTTTACTGGCCAGGACAAAGTGTTGTTTAGGAGGAGCCAACATAGGAACGCATGCGGCTCCTTCAGAAGTTTTAAGATGAGAGCACCGTAGCAGTCGAAAAAAAATTAATTTAAAAGCCTTGCAAGGTTTCAGGGTTTTTATCTGGCCAAGCTACAACGTTGTCTCTGCAGTATGGCCCTGATCCTGTAAATGCTTAAGTGCACACTTCTTTTTTAGCAAGATAGCCCAGATAATTGCTTGTGTGCTTCAGGCTGTTCACTCTGGTGCAAGGTACGTTATCAGACCAGTTCAGTATTGGTTGACCCCAAATGAGGGCTGTCATGTCCAGCACTAGAGCTGTGGTCATCTTCTGGTCCTTAGGTGGACCTTTTCCACAGCTCTCTGCAGCTACTGGGTTCAGTAACTGGGACGTGTGTCCCATCCACATACGTGGCATATAGCTTCGTTCGTCCTTACAATGCACCATCTCACCGTGAGCACGCAGTGGCCGGAAAATTTAAGCAGGGGATGAAGAACAACTGAACCTCAGGAAACGAGATGCGCAACGGGTGCATAGAGGAAAAGTGTGTTGGTGTTTGCAGTGACTGGTCAGCCCTGTTTTCAGGACACAACCGCTACCTGTGGTGTGGGACCATCACTGTGAGAGTGACCACTCCTGCGGGCAGTGTTTGCTGTCACCCCACTGACACGGAGGATGATGACCTGGGTCAGGTACAGCCTGCAGCATCATCTTTTCCCTGCCCTGCAGCAATGCAGTGCACACGGGCGTGAGACCTTCAAGAGCACAGAGCATCTGCCTAGCAGCATAAACTATAGCAAACTCATTACGTCTGTCTTACCTTTTTTAATGCTTCTACGCGTGTCTTCTGTTTGCTATACAATATAAAGCCACCTTTAAAATCTGAATCCTTCTCTTGAAGGTATCTGTGCTGGGACTTTGGTTTTGAAGCTTAGAGATGAAGACCTTGATAACTTGCTTTGCTTCCTTGGCAAAACAGAAGTTATTTTACCAAGCTCCCGTGCAAAGCAAACTCTCCAGCACTTACGGAGAGGATGAGCTGAGAAAGCCCATGTGTGCTGTGAAAGCATGTGTGAAACGGCTAACTTTCCAAGGGCAGAGCACAATTTCTTCATCTTGCCATATCTAACATATCTATAACCTCTGTACGTAGCAAAAATCTCTGTGTTTGTTTAAAAAAAACCACCCTACCCCTGAATGAAAGGCTGTCTGCTCTGCACTTTTCCCTGAGGATCCACGAGAGAACAAAAAGCACATGGCAGGTGTCAGTCACATCAACAGCAAGAAGCTCGGATACAACTTTGGGGGTATGGTGTATCGAACAGAATAAAAAAGAACAGGACTGTCATTAGATGTTCACGGTCTTCAAGTCAGGAACAAAATTCACATTTATAGTATTGCATGAATAACGTACTACAAAAAAATCATAACTAGAATATTGGCATAAAAAAAGTATGATTCTTTTAAGTAACTGTATCCCCTGCAGTGAAAACCATATGAATATACCAAATATAAAAATCTACACATAATGAAAGTACAAATGCAAATTGCTGGACAACAACAACGTTATGTTAACTCTTGTAATATAACTTCACCCTGGAGCTAGGCTCGTGTAGACAGCCACATTACCAAATGTGCAGTTCAGGTGCTATTTAAAAGATCAATGCATTCTGCAGGCAGAAATTAATTCCCCTTGTTGGGCCAAAGACATTTGAAGTGGAGATTTTTTGAAGTGGAACAAAATCCTGTATTGGTATCAGAGAGGAAAAATGGGTGCCCAAGTTTGTTTACGCTGAGTTATCTGCCCCTGATTTTAGATACACACGAGTTGTAAATGAGGAGCTGGTAAATTAGAGGTTGGCAGTGAAGAGTTCTTCGGTGTCAGGGAAAATTTTTGAGCTTTGCGATGGGAATAGTCCCAAAGATACAAACTCCCACCCAGGCTTTGCTGCAGCGAGCTCGCTGCTCAGCTCAGCCCAGCCCGCTCACAGCCGATATTTCCGTGCTCTTGAAGAGCCCCAAGACTTCAGTTCATGGCTCGTCATCCTGAAGGTGACTGCATCGCTATTGACAGCACGGCCAGCATTGCAAGCCAGAGGTTCAGAGAGTTAATTCAAGTTTAGAGGCAAGGATCCAACACACGTTTTAGACAAGTTCAATTCATAATGTTATAAATGGAACCATAACTTCTATATATATCACTTTTGGAACATAACACCTTTGAGAAAGGTTCTTTAATTTCACCTCTAATGTGGTGTGCCTTGCTTGCCGCTTAAATCTCTCTCGCACGCCTCCCCCCCAAAACGACCTCACCTATCAGCGCGAAATTGTTGTTGTGCCTGATTGCACAAACCAGCCCAGCCTTTTACCTGGGAGACGTGCCACAAATAACTTTCATTATATATATGGTGTGTTTCTGACGCCGCTATCAGAAAAGAAAAGATATAATGCTTTGACAGTCTTGCTTAGATGCTGAGGAGGCACTTGACTGTGCAAAGCAGCCATTTATATCAAAGGATGGCAGAAGTCTGGAAGATTTGGAAGAAGACAGGTTTGGCAGACGGCCAGGCAGGCACCCACCATGGGGACAGTGGGGTCCATCCCCACCAGGCCTCTATAAGCATGGCTAAAACCTTTTAATGTCGTTCTGTCTTAACAGCCACATGCAGAGAGGCTGTAATGTGTAACAGGGAGGTAACGGTGGGAATCGCCTTAGGCCACTTTCAATCCCCTGCTTTCTCCCGGGCAAAAGCAATTTAGGTTTAATAGTATATATTAAAAAAAAAAATTAAAACCCTTCTTTTGACTTCTTCTTGTAGGCAAAGAAAGGAGAAGGACTTTCTGAACCCATCTGAAGTGCGTTAGTAGGTAAGGGATTACATTAACACACTCTCGAAGGTCACAAAAAGGCAGTTTTCATTTCATTTCACTACAGAGTTTACCCATGTGCTACATTTCTTCGTGTTTAGCAAAGACGAGCCCCAGGGTCATTCTGAACTTTAATTACATTAAAATAACATGGTAAGAAGTCCTTTTATTTTGATAATTTACAATACCAGCTATTGAAATGAGCTTTGCAATTAATTTAGGAAATACACAAAGTGACACTTATATCCCAGTCTTTTGTGGACAGAGGACAATTGACTGTCTGCTTAATAGCTGTAATAGCCCAAGACTAGATTTTCCTACTGTAATTACACTTTCTTTTGAATTTATTGAGGTTCAAGCTTCCAGTTCTCTGCTGGGAACACTTCATTTATGCATGAAGCATCTCAGCCCACTTATGCAGAAGAAAAAGCAGGGAGATACAGACCCTTGTTTGAACACAAAAGTCTCCATAGATATCTTTCTTACTAGTTTTTTTAACTACTACTAAATGAAGTTATAGAGGAGCCTTCAGGGGAATTGTGCAGGCTATGTGCAAACTCGAGGAAACAGGTGTGGGGCAACTTGGGCTATAGCATGACCAAGTGCCTTTCCAATGGCCATTTTTTCTTTCTTCCAACACATGAAAACTAAATATTCTCATCTTGTGACTGTTATCTCAATAATAAATAACCCATGGTGTTCTTGCTTTCTGTGGCATTGCTTTCTTATACTTGTGCACATCCACTACTTCTGCGTTAAGATCCCAACCAGCTAAAAGCATTACAGCCACCACTAACAGATGGCTTTGCATAGCATATGGGTAAGACACAATTGCAGATTTAGGGCGCATCTTCCTCACCCCAAATCGCTTTAGAAAACAAAGATTTAGATTCTCATGTTGCAGTGACTGTGGAGAGCCACCCAAAAGCCAGGTGGTAACTCACATCAGCTTTGGAGATGGGACACTACCTTATGGGGACAGCAATGGGAAGAAGCTGAATTGACATTTCCTTGACGTACCTGGAAGGTACATGTTCCTCTTTATGACAATCTTCAATTTGCTGTCCTGGGAAGCTTTTCCCCGGTCAGCAACCAGACGCACCAAAATTACAGTTAAGTCACTGTGGGAAATGAGTTTCTTCCTCCTTCAAATTAAAAGGAGAGTGCAGGCTGGGCAAGAAACACACTGCTGCAATAGGACGTGATTGACTTTAATGTGGAAAGAGTTACACAGCTTAATATATTCCCTTGCCAGAAAACTGGGAATTTGTTTCCAAAAGGGCAAAGGCCTCCAGGATGTGTCCTGATTCTTTGTGATTTGCTCTGTGCTGTTGTCAATGATTTACTACAGCGTTTTGGAGTCCGGTGGGCTCCGTGCTTCTTCTAGCAGTGTTTACCCCACGGCATCCTGAAGCCTAAAGCTTTTGTTTGCAGCTGATCTATAGCAAACATTTACATATGGAGAAACAATGTGGTGGAGCCCGTGTCAGCTTTCTCCTCTGATTCTGTCTATGTGCTCGCTGGCTTTGACGGCACGTCAGGCCACGGCTACAGCATGCAGAGACCTCGAGGCATTGCCTTCCCAGAGGTAAGTCCGTTCCCCCCCCCTCAGCTTTACATATAGAAATTACAGGCAAGTCAGTCAGCCCATCAATTTTGTCCTGACTTGAAGCATGTGCAGACTGTGCTCTCTGTAAACAGCTACTAGGAAAAAAAATATTGGCAGTTGTCCAAAGCTCAAGCTAGGCATCGTAATTCCTTCTTATATGAACTGTTTGCACAATGGTTTTTCTTTTACAGATGACTATTAAGCCTTCTTAAACTTCCTTACTGAAATTACCATACTGGGTTTGGGTACTTAAAATGAATTCCCTATACAGGATGATTTACGAGTGAATATTTTTCATATTCTATTTCATTATAATTATTTTGCGTTTGACAATGTGAAGTTAACAAGTGCATGTGAATAACCCAATTTTCAATCCAAGCCAGATCCTCATACCTCAATTTTTTTCCCTGAACAATATTATTAACCTATACGAGTGTCACTTAGGCTTTGAAGGAAGGGAATAAACAAGTTACTTTTTTTCTAAAGCTATAGTGTCATGATAGGAAAATGGTTGGGGGTTTTTTCTACAGCTATTAATTTCAGGCTTGTTCTAAAGGCAAATATGATTTAGAAGGATCAAAAAAAAAAGGTATCAGTGATAATTGGAACATGGAGACAAGGAGAAGGTGGAAACGAAAAAAAATGTGGTAGTGATACACTTAATTATGAAGGCTTATTCTGATAATCCCTTTTGAAAATGAACAAAGACGAGATTTTTGATGTTTGATGAACTTATCAAACAAGGCAGAATAATGAAGAGGTAAATGTAAAATCCAATCGAAGGTGAGCCAATTAAGTACTTTGTGAAGTGCTGAAGGATACAGCCCACAAATCCTCCTGTCAGAGCAAAAAAGCATCAATACATGCGTGTCCTCCAGCTCTGTGTTTGCCTGCAGTCTCCTGTTGTTTTCCTGGAGACACGGAGGGGTTTTATCTCACACACTGATCTGCCCCCACGGGCTCCCTTGCTGAGCTGTTGTGGCTTTCATTTACTAAGTCTCTCTTCTGTAGCCTCTGATGAATCCCCAATGTGCTCCGTACCTCTGCTAATTATCAATATTTCTCTTTGGACTGCAGTTTAGTAAGTAAAACAGACTGCTCATTAGTTAATCACCAAAATAATAATAATAATGTCTTGGCTCAGAATAACCCCTCGAAATGCTTCGAAGGCTGTGGCAAACACAGAGTTGTATTAGCACGCCACAGACCGCTCCTCAAGACAAAGAAATGCACTATACAAATAAAGATTGTTGGAGTAGGGATAGAAAGAGAGATCATAACGACTGGGCTGGGTGGCAAGAGAATTATTTTCTTGCTGTTGTGTAGTGATATTCAGTGTATGTGCAGAAAGCCTGATCCAAGTGCCTTTGTGATACAGTGCCCTTGCCATTTTCTGCTTTTATACTCTTCCTTTGGTTATTTTCCTCTTCTCGGAATTTATGTATTTCCTTTTAGAAAAAGTCAACCAACAAATTCTCATAGTCAACTTGGCTTTGTACCTTGCTTTCTCAGCGCTGTTGGTGCAGCCATTCCCACCACTCCAACAAAGCCCATGGGAATCATGATTTCATACTTGTCTGGAAAAATACTGACGATGAGTTCACAATAGTGTAAAAAAAGTGAAATCAATAGACTTCAGAACAGGCCCAAGGTGATAAACATCACTAGTCCTGGAGTTTGTGATGTGCTTCTGAGAAGAAAGCCAAAAAAGAAGCCTTTCCTTAAAACCTGTCTCTTCTTGACATTCCTCCTGTTTACTCAGTGTGTTTGGTCTTATATATATGATGTACATGTATTTTATTGCAATCTACTTATTGGAAAGGGCTAGGATCTCTTGGGAGAGCAGGGAACCCAGGACAAAATCCTCAGGTCCTGCACCTGCTGCCTCTGACCAATTCTGACAGTGAAATACCTAGATGAGGCACCTCGGGTAGTACAGCCACCCCCACTAAGGGATGCTTCCCATTTCCTACGAAACATGTTCCGGTGGAAAAACACACACACACAGAGGTAATTTTCTCCCTGCTAGCCTCCAGCCCTCCTTAAAACACAACTTCAAAGACCTGAGACCACTATCTCTTCCCCTGCTTAGAAGAAGCAACAGAGATGTTAATTCTCCGGCTCCTGTCGACTGTCAGCTCAGCCAGTGGTCAGAATGGACGGATTGCTTTCCTTGCCAAGAGAAAAAAGTAAGACTCCACTGTAATGCATTCATTTATCTTCAGAGGTGTCTGTGATGAGGATGTACACACATTAATTATATATATTATACATATTCATCATTCTGAAGCATCCAGTAAACTCATCCAAATATGATGGAGGTGCTCCTCTACTAAAGAGGCTCTTACTTGCCCTGGTGTAAACTAGGGAATAAATTCGTTTAAGGCAGCAGAACTGCAAAATGCAAAATCAAGGCAAATGGTGGAAGAATCAGGCCAGAATATTTGCCCAAGACTTTCTTCCTTCTCTATCTCAGACATAATTAAGTATCCCCTGATTCTTAATGCAAATATTCCAATGAAAAGAAATTAGAAGCAGCCTTCATTCATCAGCTCCTGTTCTCAGTTTTTTCATATAATTTCACATATGTCTTCATAATTCAATAATGTATTTTCAAATACCTGACATAATTTTGCTTTCTACTGAGTTTATATCCCTGTATTCTTTGTTCCTGTGCTTATAATCAGTAAATGATTTGGCTCTTCCTTCTTTCCTTTTTTTTTTTGCTTCCTAATTTAAAGAGCAGCAATTCTCATTAATAATCCATCAGAAATGTTGGAGGATCAGTGTCGTAATTAGCGTCTGTGTCCATCTGAGCCTGTTACATTCCAGGACAAAGCATGTGTAACTGGAAAAATTCCATATTATTTCCAAGGAATAAAGTAGGGAAGAGATTTTTAAAAACAGTCATTACAGCCCCCACCTAAATTCACTTGTGTGAACTTCAAGCAAATCTCCTGAGCTCCCACCTCTCTGCTGATTCTCCTTCTCCATTTGTCATGTGCAAAGTCTTTGGGCCACGCAAAAAAATAACACTGTAGATAAAAGTGATCATTTTAATTGCTTTATAGCCTGTGGAGGTGGTGTATCTGGGGGACACAAGTTAGGTGTTGGCGGTGTTTTTCTCTCTTGTGCGGTTCAGCACCGGTACCGGAGGCTGGTGCAGCCGGCGGGGTTTGCAGGGCGGCGATGCGTGGGGCACCTCTGGGACGAGCAAGCTTGCCGTGCTGAGACGACGTGCGCTGGACCCCCCGGCTGTGGGAAGGACTTTCGGTGCGAGGAAGCAGGTGAGTGAACCAGGCACAAATTCCTGCCAAAGAGGTTTTGGCCCTGGGTGGACAGACCCGGGGTGATATCAGTCCCCTGCCACGGGCAGAGCTTTGCCAGGCAGCCAGCAGGACGGTGACCTGGTGCAAGAGGAAGCAGGAAATCTCCCCCGCTTTTACAGAAATCCATCCATGTTACCCTTAGATTTGGATAGAAAAGAAGGCTGCGTGACATGGAAAAGGTTAATTTTTCAGTGGAACAAAGAGAGCAGAAATATTCTGCTCCAACTGCCGTGCTACATGCTCACGCTCCTCTCCGTGGGCACCACCGCTCCCGCAACGCACCACTTTCTCCCCCCGCAAGAGACATAGTTCAGTCATGAATCCCACTAGCAATCTGTTGGGGTGATTTATTTATTTTTAGCCATCCCCAGCTCTGAGGATTGGGAGGTAATACGGCTGCTCTCCGAAAGTTTGACTAGCCTTGACAGATTTTTGTTTTTACACAAATGGCTCAAACTCCCATCTTGAGCATTTAATGAAAATCCTATTGAAATTTAGAAATGCGCACCAGCTCTGTGACCAGCTCATCAGCTGGAGCGGGTCATCATCGCTCTGTTGAGGCAAGTGCAGCAGTACCAGTTCCCTCCTGCCACGAATGGCACGTCAAGGCTTTCTCCTCACTCCCAGAAGCAAAAGCACTTTCAAGTTGCCCTTCCTGCAAACATCCATTCTTGAGCTATAATTATCGCAATGAACTCCCCATATACCTCCTGCAATGACAAGAGGCAAAATTGCACTTTAACCAGACAGAGCTGACTTCCCTAAGCCAAGTGGAGAAGCTATTGCTTCCTGCAGCTCCTTTCCAAAAGCATGACGGTAGATAATAAAATCAGGCCGGTGAGGTGACCTCTGCTTGATTCCCACCCCATGGGAGCCCAAGGGAGCGGCCGGCTTGGACCCTGCGCTGTGCTCGCTCCCGGTTGCAAAGGAAAACCTCCCCGCAAGGAGCTGGGAAAAGCAAGCTCCTAACGGACGAGCACTGTGTTTAACACCCAGCGTGACTTTTCGTGGCCCCAGGATATGGGTGGAAAACAGCACTGTCAGTGCAAGCTGACAAAAAGGTTTCCTGAAGGGTGGATAAGTGACTGCCTGTACCTGTGCACTCTAGGTCGCTGTATTAAACGGCATCTTGTGTGCAACGGAGAGCCAGACTGCAGAGATGGGTCTGATGAGGATAACTGTGAGGATGAAGGTATTGAAAGCCCTTGTGAACATCTGTTCCCAATCCCAGGGTCTAAAAAAGCAGCCCAAGGGTGAGTAATTAATCAATAGTCGCTACTCTGACAATCAAAACTGGATTCAGGTTTTCATGTTGCTGTTCCTTAGCAATACCAGCGCTCCAGGAATTGATAGGGTGCTGTACAAACCCCAAAGGAGAGCTACTGTCCCATCCGACCGTGGGTAGCAATGAGGGAGGCAGGAGGGTTCATCCCAGCTTTTATTTCAAATTCTGTCTTTAATTTACTGTCTGACCTTGGTGTCTCTCAGCCACTCTGTGCTTTAGTACAGAAACACTTTAGAGTGTCCTTTAGACACTTTAGAGTGTCCTTTTTATACTCACATAAAAATATATTCCAGTTCTCTGAGTCTGATTATCTTACAACTTTCTCCAATTGATAAAAGCAATATATTAAAGCAAACAGTAGACTTTGGGATGCATCATCCTGGTGGCGTTCATCCTTAAGGAGAAGATTTAACTCCAGGATTCAGAACTTCAGAGCACAGATTCAAGGTAGAGGTTCTGAGCTCCACATGAATATATGCAGGGTAAATACACCTACTCGTGAAAACGTTTTACTGTATTCAGTTTCAGATTTTGGTTAGGTAATACATGGAAAAGAGGAATCCAGAACGAGATTAAAGGCAAATTGGCTGTTGTGACATCCTTGGTTTAAATCTTGTGTTTTAACCAAGATTCTGCTTAGTTTCACTTGGAGAACGTGCACTACAGTATGAGAACGTAGTCTGCCGTTAGATAACTTTCCCATCATCTCGATCCAACACTCTCTGGAGTTCACAAGATAAATGGCTCTCTGGCCCAGGGCCTGAGAGAGTCCACAAGTTTTTCAAGACACACATTATTTTTCACCAGGCACCCCATTTAATACTGCTCTCTGAAGTGTTTCTCCCGCAGAACACACAAAAGCAATAGCATTTACTATCTTAGTCTTAAATGATTCCTGTTGTGAGGAGAAATGCTGCTGTCTAGTTTGAATAAATGCTTTCATTTCGGGCCATGGAATTACAGGGAATATTAAGTAATAGGCGGGATTTAGGAGGGGAGCAGCTGTGATGGCTGGAGAGCAGGAAGAAAGAGGAGTAAGGAAATAATAAATGAGAGACTTGGCAAAGCACAAGCAGACTGCAAGTCTAGGACAGTGCTAGCTCCCCTGACAAACGGGACCATTATTAAAAGGAAGGAGATTAAATTAAGATAGAAAACAATTACAGGGAATACCAGGAAACACTTTGTGATAGTGAGATGCATTAGGCTCACGGGGGACCTGGAGGAATTCCAGGACTTTGGGACTTTCATATCTGTACTTGCTGGGATGGACTGGACAACTTAACTGATTTCTTCCACTTCTGGCATATGAGTCCAAACCAACGTCTTGGAAATAAAATGGCTGTTTGTCTACTGCTAGCTTCGGGAAGGAGACAGCAAGGAGATAACAAACCCAACTCTTAGATTTTAGGTGCTATCCAAATTCAAAGCCAGACACCTGAGGACAGATAACTCGTAGTGTCAGGAGAACAGAAACAGTGACAGTGATTGTTGGGGAAATAAAATGGGAGCTATGGGTAACTTTATGAATGCTATTTCTTTCCAAGATACAATATCCTAACACAGGAAGAGAGCCAGTACGTATATGATCCTAATTTTTTTGGAGGCCACTGTGAATATGTCTACAATGGAGAGTGGCGGGAGCTGAAGTACGATGCTGCATGTGAACATCTGTACTACGGAGACGATGAGAAGTATTTCCGCAAACCTTACAACTTTCACATATACCAATTCCTAGTAAGTACTTTGGGTGGTCATAGTTAGCAGTTTTCCCAGCTAAAAGCCAAACTTCCCATAAAGATACTAGGTACATTTTATCATTCACTATAGGTTGTCTTTCAAGGTACCTTTCTCCAGCTGCCCCCAAGACAACGGGCAATTGATGATATAAATGCCATTTTTATGGCACATCAGGGAACTAATGTGCTTTATCAGCCAGGCATCACCAGTGCTTACTCTGGCCTAGTCAGAGCCAAGAGAAATGGCTTTTTTCTAAATTCTGCTATTAATGAGCTGTAGAGCTTACTTACTGTGCATCTAAGTAGAGCATGGATTCAGCTTGGGTCTCCCACATCGTAAGTGGCCACCTTGGCCACACTGTTAAACATTTATCATGCTTTTTTATATGAATGAATGAAAACACATTATTCCAGGGGAATGTTATAGCCACAGGCTCAATGCAAATGGCTTTCATGTCCTCCCAGCAGGCAGAGTCCCCTATGCCCCTTAGTCCCCAGTTTGATCCCAGACAGACCCAGCACATGGACCACGTTTTCTTCTCCCCCTTATCTGCTGCTAGCAGCGGAAGGACATCTGCACCACGGTCAGGTGCTGAGGGACACCTGAGCATGTCCCGTATGCATCTTGACTTCGGAGTGTCTAACTGCTGGGGTCTAGGAAGCCACTCAGGATGATGTGAGATGGGGTTTTTTTCAGTGTTGGTAATTTAGCTGGCTTTCTACAGAGATGGCAAATGGCACAGCCTGGATTCAGCAAGGCTGCTCAATTCCACATGCCAGCAAAGCAGAGCTGTCAAGGAAAAGGTCACTTCTCTAAAACACAGGCAAAACAGTGTGTGTTTTCTAGCGTTACCATCGCAAGTGGCTGGATCAACGCTGTTGAATTTTTTTCCTAAATAAATTCATCCAAAAGCAGGCTGGAGAGAAGAAATTCAGCCCAAATCATTAGGATTTGGCAGAGCTGTAAGGAACTGGAAGGAGGGGTTTATAATGGGAAGTGTCAAGCTAGCTTAATAGGTAACATGACCAGCTCTGGCTGTAATGGTACTGCTTTGAACAGCTAAACGCTAACCTTTCCCCTGCCTGGAGATGGATGAAGCAAAACGCATGGCTTTATCCACATTTCTCACATTTTTCCAAATTAAATGGCACATGACTTAATTCTTTATTCCACATTCACTGAAGTCAGTGTCAGTGCTGTCAGGAGCATCATGGGCTTCAACAAAGGTACCAGCAGCTCCTTAAAGAAACAGAGATTAAAAAGGAAGGGAAGTACTTGAAAAATTAACATCTGCTCCTTTCACTTTAGGCTCATGCTGATTCTGGATTCACTTTTGAGTTTTACGATGATTCAAAGGATCTGCTTGATGCCCTTAAAAGTGATAAATCCAGAACAAAAGGCTTTACCATTGGAATTGGGCCTAGACAATCAGCTTTCCTGTTAGACCTCGGCTTTACTTTATCAGGTGGCAAAGGATCCCTGAAGAATTTCACGCAATACACTGCAAAGGTAAAAGAAAAAATAAATCAGTGATGCATATGCTCTAGTCGTGTCATCTGTGCATCGCATGGTCTGGCTGTAACTTATGTCAGTTTATTCTCTCAATTGCATTTTTTAACACATAGTAATTGTACCTTAATTTGTTCGTGTAATTGCAAATGTATGATCGTTAGTAATCCTGTTTGTTGTTCTTACTACGTTTTAGCAAACAGAGAGTGGGAATAAAATTGAATTACGAAGTACCACAACACATGTCATCTCACCCCATCCTGTTTCATGGTTACATTAAGCTCATAAATAAAAAAATGCTTAAAGTGACGATGAGGGAGGAGGAAATATCAAGATGTTGATCAAAACAGTTGTCCTCAGGGAATGATCTCTGGTAGCAAATATATCTTATTCAAATTAATACAAGCTGCCTTATGATAGGGAAATACGCTACTTTTTAAGGGAGGTTAAAATACCGCACTTAAAAAAGTGTACCCGGTAATAGGGTGTATTTCTCACAGTGGGTTTACATCATGGACTAGTTGTGACGACCTCTTTCCAATCTAATAACACAAGTGCTGGTATTTCGCACATTTACCGTGCCCCATCTCCACTTGTCTCATGGCTGCTGACAGAAAACAATAAAGAAGAATGACTTTGATGGTGTTCTGAGTTAAAATGCCCTTAAAAGCTGTTTGAAATGGACACCATTATAGTATTTACCGTGCCCTCGTCTAGGCTCACGCGATGTTTGCAGCTAAATGATGATCAGTTATTGGAGGAATCATTTAAAGGGCTGTTCTGGTTGCACTGGAGCCTTGTCCGAGGCAATGGCTAAGCTAGAAGAGGAGCTGTGGATCTGGTGGTATCTCCACGAAATCCTCCCCCCCATCAGCACCTTCCTGGCCGGGGTGTTCCCCCACTGCCGGGCTGGGCTGGGCTGGGCTTGCCTTGAGCCCTTGTCTTGCATCACTTGTCAAGGCTATGAAAAAAGCAAAAGGCAATAAACAGTATGGAAAGGAAACCAGAAAAACGAAATAGCAGAAATGGAGGGTGGAGGGGAATCATGTGGAGCCTGATTCTGATTGTATTCAACACCAATAAAAAAACCCCACAGCATCCAAACCCATGGCTCTGCCCTCCACCTCATACAGCACACAAGAAAGAGACACGCTAAAAAAAGAACCACCACCAATTTCATTTAAACACGGGCTTATTTTCCTGCCTTCAACATACAGGGATAATCAGAGATTCCTCTGCAAACCTAAAGACTAGAAATGACTTTTTTTTTAAATGGATGTTGGGTGGCAGCTCCTTTTTTCTTTACCCACAGGATCTTGGATTCATTAGAGGTGTGACGAAGGTGCAGACAGCCCGTTTCAAGATGAGAAGGGACAACATTGTTTTGGATGAAGATGTGCTGCTCTCCCTGCAGGAGCTTCCAGACACCTACAACTATGGCATGTATGCCAAATTCATCAATGACTACGGCACCCATTTCATGACATCTGGCACTATGGGAGGCGTCTTTGAGTACATCGTTGTCATTAACAAGGAGGAAATGAGAAGAAAAGGTTAGAAAATGACATGATATTCTCTGTTCACAGCTTTCTGCTCTAAACCAGGCATTTCCAGCCTGGTGACCATGGGGTGGGTCCAGTCCACCAGAGTAATTCATCTGGCTCTGGCTGCTCCCCACGGTCATCATCTCCTGGGGCCCTGGGAGGGTGGGTGCTCATCAGCACCTCTTTGCTGAGCTGGTTGGCATGTCCCGTCACATGCTAGACCCATACTTCACAAGCCCAAAAGTGCACGGTGGGGATGGGGTAGGGGTATCTGCATGTTGTTCACAAGATGGATGCACTACTGGCCACATAGCAGGGGATAAGCCTGAGTGTCACAAAATGTGCTTCCTGATCTAGTTTCAGAAGAATCTGGGTGAGATTTTGGTAGTTTAGGAAGGAACATGACCACCTTTTTCTGCCTTTCTTTCAGTGTCACTTGCTAGACTTCTCCAAAATTCTCCTGTTTCTTATAGTCTTTGTTCTGGCCATTCTCATGAATGCTCAAGGACTGCAAACTCATCCAGAGGAAAGAAAGCTAGCCCACTCGCTTTTTAGCCTCCTAATAGTGAGGGTTTCAATTTTCTGTAAAGGGAAATAACGCATTGCACTTGGCAGTGCTTCTACGACTTTACTCTGGTTAGTGTCATATCTGAAGACTAACAGACCTCTGTTAGCTCCAGTTCTCAACAAATTAGAGCGTATGAGGCTGGAGAGACATACCTCTAAATCTAAGTTACGTAAAATATCCACTGCAGATGTCTAGAGCACAAGACTAGCCACTACTGGTGATCCAAAGCATAACATTTTTCCTAACCAAAACCCTAAGATGCAGAACAATAGCATGGTACTTTAGTACACTAACCAGATTGTCAAATTCTGCAAAGGTGACGAGAATGCAACAGATCCCACTCCCCCTAAGGACCACCACTCTGCTCTGCTGAGGGTAACGCTGCCTTGGTAACTCCAGGCTGGACATTTATGCAAAAGAAAATTGTGATCTTGGACAACAGGTGCAAACTGCTGCAGATAGTGCAAACTGTGGTAGTTCCATTAATTCCATTGATTTCCATGGTTCTGCCCCAAATTCTGCCTCTGGTCTGAAATGGTTTGGTACCATCAGCACTAGGATATCTATACACTCCATAATGAGTGTTAACCATGCCAATTTTTCCACAAGAAATTACCAACTGAGAGATTTTTCATCAAGTTCCTGAACGACTAATGTTTGGAAACATGTTGCCTCTTCAAATCATTCATTCACTTTGAAGAGTGAGTGATATAGAAGTGAACAAGATCTTGGCAAGCAAGTCTTCAGGAAGCAGACTGCCAATTTCAGAGGAAGAATGAATCAAGAGCATGTGGAGAAAGGCTATTATTTTGCTTTATCTTGTGCTTGCTGTGTATATAAGGAGGAGATTTACTGCTACAAGATGCCTTATCTTAGGAAAGAAGCATGTTGGAAGTTCAGCAAAACACAAAAACGTGCCCCAGTAGAGGTGTAATTTTCATTCTAATGCAGCACGCTTCTGTAATTTTCATCTAACCCAGACTCTGCTAGAAAGTCCATATTTACCAAGTCAGCAGTGCTCTACATCACACGACGTAGACCCAGAACGACCCACCTGCAGTGGCTGATACGCCACTGTCTAAAAGCATTTACAAAAGAAACCTGATTTTTCTTATGGCCGTCACAGCCATGCTTGAAGGATAAGTTTGCAAGAGGATTATCTGCCTTCCCTGAGGAATGGTCAGCATCAGGATATAAGCGCTCAAGTCTTAAAATTAGAGGTTCATAAGATGAATCTGAAGCTCTGCAGATGCCTGGAGATGTACCGCTGAGTCCTCACAGGGCTGAGTGGCATGGCACCTGCTTTAGATCAACCACCGCAACTTGAGAGCCCACCTAGCCCACGAGGCTGCGTGTTAAATGCTCTGGAAGAGAAAACACTCCTTTTTTATAGGCCAGTGACTAAAGCACATGCCCGGGAAAAAGATCCCTAGGCTGAGTGCTCCCTAAATGAGACAGCTTGGGTGGTTGCTGAGCTTCTAGCTAGGCATAGGCATGAGCGGGACTTTAAGCATCTAGGAAACCTGAATTTTGATAATGAAGTCACCTTCTGGATTTAGATACCCAGGACGAGACCACAACTCACCAGTGCAGAGATTAGGACTGCAGTTTTGCTGCCAGACCCGTTTCTAGCTTTCAGGCTGCGAGGGCTTGCATGGATGTGGTCATGAGTGAAATAAATCCATATGTCAGAATGAGGTCCCTCGTTGCTCTGCCATCAATATTTTTCATTACTCGTTTTTAAAATAGATTGTTATGGTTCTATTATTTAGCAGAAAACAGTATAATGTGTTCACACATTACAAGAACATTTATGGGAGACACATTATGCACAGAGTAAATTAAAAAGAGACTTCATATATTCTGATTAATTCAAAATACAGCAGTAAATCTTATCACTCGAGCACATTTAACTATCGCAAATTATATCATATAAAAAAACTATCAGGGTTCCCCCCTCAAGTGCCAATATTTTCTATGACCACCCTCTTGCAATGATAACCACTCTTCATTTATCAAGACCCAATCTTGCTGCAACCAATAGCGAATTGTATTGACAGACCCTCGCTGAACATAATTACTCAACGGGAACCATGGCGAATCAATTAATCAGGGTGTTCCTCAAGTTTAATTTTATGGCACTCCAGCACCAAGATAAGCAATCACTCACGTTGCTTTGGGTGAATGAACTTTACCCACTGTGTTTACAACTGTTGAACAGTTTAGTAGAAGTAATTGAGTGCCACACTTTTAATCTTTCTCAAGGGCCCAGTTTTGCAATGGGATGTAACTCCCCCTGAAGCCTTGAGCATGCTTCAGCTCTCACCAGTTTGAATCCAGGACTTGTAGCCCCTTTCTCAGGATGCTGAGCACCTCCGCCAGTTGGGACCCACCAAGCCAACGAGCAGATCCATGCCCCACGCAGCTCCAGCGAGCCTCTCCGGCAGGGTGGGAGAAGGGAGCAAAACCAGAGCTACGAGTATTTTACCACTTTTTTAAACACAAGCAAGACAAGACACTGCTCCCTGGTGCTGGGCACTGCTGAGGCAGTTCAGCAGACAATGCTCTGGGCTGGGGCTCGGCCAGAGGTTCAATCTTTAGACCATTAAGCCACGATGCACAAATCCCACTGATCCCTGTGCCTCCCTTTCAATACCATGGTATTGATTGCCGGGCTGCTTTGTAAAACACTTTAAGGTCCTCTGACAAAAAGAGCAATATAAAAGTTACCTGTTACTTACAATACCCATATTTATTGAAATCAATGGATTTTTTAACTATTAAAGAAGACAGCCTTATATTTGCTGTACACTGAAGTGTGTACATAAAAACCCGGCTGTATGAAATATGCACATTGCTTACCTTGGTGAAACCACCTCATTAGTTCCCTTCTCCCCTCTGCAGTTGCTTCGTGGGCCTCCAGTTACATATTTTCATGATGTATGCGGTGGTGCTGGCAGCAGCAGCCCAGCAGCAAGCGGTGAGGCTTTGGCAGCTCTCGGCAGACAGACCTTTTGCAAGTTGCTACTTAAGATGCTGCTTAAGCCACTAATACATGGGTCAGGCCCTGAGTTCAGGAAAAAGAGCGAGGATCTATGGATTCCAGCTGCTGTTGCCAGCTTTTATACTAGTTATGAGTTAGTCTGTAAAAAAAAAAAAAAAAAAAAGAAAGGGTTTAAATAAATAGACCAAACAAGGAAATAAATGACTGAAGCCTTGTGTTAAAATTTTTATTTCCTTCTAATACTTTCTAAGGAAACAACTTTTACAGTAAGGACATTTCCCTATTCACCTATTATATGACAGACCCAGTATACCCCAATAAAATTTTGGCTTTTCCACCGCAAGACTAAAGGCTGTCCTCTGCCCAGAATAGCTCTTGACTTTGAAAAACAGGCCGTACAAATAAGGGAATATTTTCTTCATTGATAGATGAAAACAAGTAGGAAAATGAATGTCCTTCTACTCAGAATGAGTCACTGATTTCACCGGTTTCCTTTCTGTTTTGCAGACATGAGCGCTGAAGAGATAAGCGCCTGTATTGGCTGGTCAATTGGCCTTACAGCCAGTGAGAGTAAACAACATTTGGAAGCATCTGTGTCATCCTCTGACTGTGCAAAGAAAGGATTTCTGAAAACTGGTATGACAGTAGGGCAGATGTCTGTTAAGGCATCTTCCGTCACTTCTTTTGGTCACTTGGGCGTGGAGATTCAAGTAGGGTCACACAACGGTACAAAGAAGGGAGCTCTGGTGCCGTGTCCAGCCATGGCTCAGGCCCAGTCGTGGGACCAGAGTGACTTCGGGTCCAAGTCTCCAGGCGTACTGACTGCTCTTGAAAGAGCAGGAATTAAGGCAGCAATACCTGAATTAGAAACGTGTGTGAATAGAGGCAGGGGGGCAGCTGGAAGGCTGCAGCCCCTATAGCCACGGCAGACTGGGCATGGATGACAAGGGCAACATGGCAACTATTAAAGTGAAAACTGACTATAAAAAGTACTCAAAGAGGCTAGGAACTCCCAGATTTGTATACCGCTAGACCAGCTATAGACAGCATGATCTAGTATACCGCTAAACCAGCTATAGACAGCATGATCTACTACCCACGTGCTAACTGGAAACCAAGGCTGGAGGTGTGCAGGCTCTTCAGGTCTTACCAGCTTAGAGCATTTGGGACGCTCAACACGTCACCAACTGCCTTCTGATAACATGGCAGGGCTCGCCCCGTGAGCGGGGGACACCAAGCTGCCATCGATTTCAGAGGAACCATCAGTGCCGCTCGCTGATAGCCCCTTGCACGATTGATCTCGCCTCCATTAAGCAGTTTCTAGCGTATGTATGAAAATGGTAACTAAGTAATATGGGTGTAATTCAACTTTTCAGATGCTGAGAGCAACAGTGCAGTTGTGGAAGATATTATTCCCCGGATTAGAGGTGGAGATACCAGTTACAGCGGAGGGCTCTTAAACAGTTGGGACGGCAATATGTATCGTCACTGGGGAAGGTCATTAAAATATAATCCTGCTGTTATTGATTTTGAGGTAAGGCTTTTCTGCAGTTGAAGAAACTCTGCTGCTATAAGGAATGAAAGTGTAGTCGAGCAGATCATTTCGTATTTTTATTGTGATCCCATCACAGAACAAGATTAAATGTAATGGGCCACTGAGCTGGTAACCTCTTATTCATTTCACAATGGGGAGTACATCTCCCACCGACTGCATCCGCAGGGAGATGAACAAGTAGCTTAATGCTGGATTAGTGCCGAGTTAAGTTCTTGATGTGTCCCCAAACAGCTTCCCAATGAATGGCTCTCCGCGGTTGCATTCATCCCTATTATTCTCCCCGACACTGTCCGCCCTCCCGTATAAGCAGGGGCCTCGCAAGGGGCTGGGGAAGGAGTCTAGCCTCCCCAGCAAAACTCTGCATAGACCCCCCCTCACTGCTTTTCACCTGCCTCAGAGGCGCAGGGGCTACGCCTAACCTCTGCAGACCACGATGGGTATGGCTTTGAGCGCTTCCAGGGGTTTTTAGAGCAGGGGGCTCCTGGCTGCTTTGTCAGGTGGGTCCTGTCTTTCTCCATGCTCTGAAAAGAGGGTCCGTGGTCATAAAAATCGGGCAAGCTCTACTCCCTTTTGTTTTATTAGAAGCCCCTTAAAATGGAAAGATCACTGAAGCATCCTACAGGGCTTCAGAGATGGGGAGGAGATGGGTGCAAGTGGAGGGGGTGGAAAGGGAGAGAGAAGAGCAACCCTACAAACAAATAATCCAGGGCCAGAGACCGCAGGGGCATGAGGAGCTGGGCACACCTCCTCGGCCGCGGTCAGGAGCACCGCATCTACCCTGAGATGCTACGGTCGCTGGTCTGCTCCGGGAGTGCAGCTGTGGGGCGTGGGGGAAGGACCTCGGTCACGGCAGGGACAGGCTGCCACTTCCATCCCGCTCAACTTCACTGGAAAGCACACCCGCTCCTGGCTCTGACAGAGGGCGGGAGAAGGGACAATGGGACCAGGAATTAGCTGCGTTATTGGTAGGGCGAGCAGGAATCCGCAAACCTTCCTGGGGAGCACCCCAGCGGCAGAAAGCCCCGACGACGTAGAAGCGTTCCAGCTGCAGGTTATTCACGTTTCTGCACAAGTTCCCATCAATTCAGGGCAAAATTTATTGCAGTTTTCCAGTAAACCATGTGCTGACCTCTCTGTTGGCTGCTCCGGAGCTCAGCAGTCGCTGTGCAACCGGAGCTGCCGATAAGCGCTCATGTCCACTTCAGCAGTTCTTATCTGCAGTTCCCTCTCGTTTGTTAAACAGGCTTGTGCAAATTTGTCTAAGAGCTCTTCCCAAAGCCTGGCTGATCCTCCCCACGAATTGCTCTCAGTGTGCCTCGTGCAATGAGACGATGCCCAGCTCTTCTCTGGGACTGATTTCCACCAATTCCCAGCCAAGACATGCAGCGTTCGCACAGATGCATGGATGGATAAATGTAAATATGGGTCCTCAGACTAGCCCTGAGCTTTTAGCTTTAATATTCAGTTGAATATTAATATTCAGTTGGGCGAGTTATAATTACAGTTGCCCACACTGGACTATTTTTGCTGAATGGTACATAGAAACTGGATTTTGCTACTGGAAATATTATGAACACGTTATATTCTTAAAGCTGTAGATGGCACAATATTATTTCACCGCATCAAAGGGCAAAAAGTAGGTAGGTAAAATTCTTCACGCTCAGCATTTACTGGATGGTTCACAATCTGGTCAGCATTAGTGGTAGGCTGGCATTAAGTTTTGACGATAACCGCTGTCCGAAGCTCTTACCAGAACATTTTGCTTCCAAAAGGCAAAAAAAATGCAAGAATCTCTGAGATCATGACAGCACTAAGAAATGAGTCAAGAAATGGGCTTACTGGGGTGTTTTAATTTATCATTTGAATCCACACGGAAACTCCAAAGCATGTCCAGAAAAGCCAATCCTGCATAAACCTCTAAGATGAGGAAGGTTTTGGAAGGGTGGTTTCTCACTGGGGCCCATCAGTCGTGGTAGCACATTTGCATGATGTACATGGAGCTGTCGAGAAAGACAAATGAGTTTTTTTCTGAGCCTCGAGTTTATCCAGCAATGTCACAGCGTGGTAGCATCTCAGTCGACGCCCAGCTGAAATTGCCTCCATGCTATTCATCTCCATCCCATGCAGCTGCAGCCCATCCACGAAATTCTCCGCAGAAGCGACCTTGGCAACATGGAAACCAAACGGCAAAACCTGAAACGGGCTTTGGATGATTACCTGTTGGAGTTCAACGCCTGCCGCTGCGGACCGTGCCAGAACAACGGTGAACCCGTTTTGGTGGGAGACACGTGTTTCTGCCAGTGCCGACCAGGTTACGAGGGTGCTGCCTGCGAGCAGACTAAGCGCCGAGGTAAGACCCCGGCGTGCGCCTGCAGCCGGGGAGGGCGAAAGGCAGCAAAGGGACAGGGTTTTCCTCTCCACGTGGCTAACCAACAGGTCTTTGCACCCATGCAGCAATCAAGCCTTTGATTCTGTATCGCTTTTGTTGCTACGCTATCCTAAGCAGCCCCGGAGAGACTTAAATTAGCAGCCCAGGTGATGGTTATAAATAAATTAACGGAAATGAGGATGTGTTTAATAGCTGGAGACTTGCTGACGTGTAGCAAAGAGCTGAGCTGGGGTGCGGCGGCAGCACCCTGGCAAAGACCAGGTGCCGGCGTTGCCCACCAAGGGGTGGGCTCTGCCTGCCCGTGGTGCTCTAGGGACGCAGCTCCTTACTGTAAAGGAGACCGTCCGCTGGTCCTCACGGACCGGCACGTCACGTTCTCGGGATGGCGATCCTCCGGAGCGCCTGCGGCATCCTGCTACGGACGCCTGCTACAAGAGTGAGAGCACAAACCTCGACGGGCAGGGAGGGAAGGGAGGCTGAAAGGGTCAGGCTAAGTGACGGGGGAGTGGTGCTCAAGCAGTGTGCCACCAAAAATGCTGCTTTAGTAAAAGAGTGCCACACTGCCAGATTTCCCTCCCCCCTCCCCGCCACAGCGAAACATTTTAACTAGAGGGAAGTGTCTGTTTTGGGGGAGAAAAAAATGTGTTTGACAGGCTTTTATTTATGTTTTCTTTATCACTTTACATACTATCCTAAAAAATTAAATGGGTGGCCAAAAAAGCCAACCTTGGAACGCGCTCTTTTATTTCAAAAAATGTCACAGTTCTTTCTGGATATTTTTGTCCTGATTTGTGATGACAAAAAAAAAAAAATCCAAATCTCAGCACATAAAGCTGGCAGAAAAATCTGTCTTCAGAGCAGTTCCACCAGGCAGAGCTCCAGGCCTTCAACCGTGTGCTCGTAACTGGGGTCTCACCGCTGGAAAACCAAAGCTGTGCTGAGATAAGGAGTTAGAGCAGAGATGGGTCGATGGTATATGCAGCTGAACTCAAAAGCATCGCTTCAGTGACTGAAAAGTGGGTTTCTTTAAAAATCTCAGGTTCTTTGAGTTGTGTCCAAACCCAAGGAATCTGCCTTAAATGAGGAGCTTGGAAAGCTCAGGACCTGGCCCCAAAGCAGCCCACCAAACTGGCCAGCCCCTGTGCTCCCTCCTTTTAGCAACAGTGGGGACAGACACACTTCCAACTCATGGGCAATTTTTAGTTGCACAACTCATTTAAGACCAAACCAAGTTTTTTTTAAGCACCGTGTTTCAGCAGACGGAAAACCCAGCTTTCTACCCAGCACTAAGTAAGAGCACACACATCCATTTGTGCTGTCTAGATTAATAAAGTGCCCAAGCCAGGCATGAAGGCCAGTTGAGTAAATAAAAAACGACAGTAAATGACAGCCATCAAGCATTCCCATCATTCAGGAGCGCTGCCATAATCCATAGTATCGAACGCTCCTGACAACTCAGTCTGTACTGTAATGAAAAAGCCTTGAAATGACCCATGTCCAAAGGGATGGGCAGAATTTTTGAAACACTTCGACCATGTTAGGAGACTTTTGTCCCTCTGCCTTGGTCAGAGGTGAGAAAGTGCAGAGAGAGTGGGCAGCTGCCCTTTGGGAAAGGAAAGCCAAGCCACAGTCTTTTAAATAAGCAGAGAAGAAAAAGAAACAGCTATTGGTGTCTGAAGAAAGTGAGGCTGCTTCATCTCCCCTGGCTTCAAAGCACTCGGGTCTCAATAGCCGTCCGTGTGCTGGGCATGGCTGGGACGGACCAGGGAGTCCCGCTCGCAGCAGAGCTTACAGCCAGAGCCAAAGTCACAAACTGCTGGTGGCATTCAGCCCAGACTTCCTCTCCTGCTGTCCTGGTTTCGGCTGGGAGAGAGTTCATTGTCTTCCTAGTAGCTGGCACAGCGCTGCGTTTTGGGTTTAGCATGAGAAGAGTGTTCGTAACACCCCGATGTTTTCAGTTGTTGCTCAGTCGTGTTTAGACTCAGTCAAGGACTTTTCAGCTTCTCCTGCCCAGC
>JAVKLA010000090.1:5537167-5577492 GCA_034782735.1 Sagittarius serpentarius | reverse complement strand
GTATTCCATACCGTGGGACGTCATGCCCAGTATATAAACTGGGGGAGTTGGCCGGGGGAGGAGCGCTGCTCGGGCATCGGTCAGCAGGTGGTGAGCAATTGCCTTGTGCATCACTTGTTCGGTGTATTCCAGTCCTTTTATTGTCACTTTATTGTTGTTATTAGTGTCATTGTTAGTTTCTGTTCTATTCAACTGCTCTTATCTCAAGCCACGAGCTTCACTTTTTCTCCGGTTCTCTCCCCCATCCCGCTGTGGGGTGCCGGGGGAAGTGAGTGAGCGGCTGCGTGGTGCCGGGTTGCTGGCTGGGGTTAAACCACGCCACCTGCTCCCACCCAAAGCATGCCGCTGCCGTCCGGCCCTACGTAGCACTTCAGACCCGAATGCTTCTTCCCCCCCCCCCCCCCCCCCCTTTTTTAAAATGTCTTCACAGGTGGTGAGACGAATGGGCGCTGGAGCTGCTGGTCACACTGGGCTCCCTGCCAGTCGGGCACAACGCGGCGCAGCCGGCAGTGCAACAACCCGGCCCCGCAGCGCGGCGGGGAGCCCTGCGCGGGGAGGGACCTGCAGAGCAAAGCCTGCTAAAAACCCACAGCACAGCATCGCTCCCCACAGGTACGTGGTCAAGAGCGGTTTGGGGTCTGTGCTGGGCTATAAATACTCCAGGCATAACCCTGCAACGGAATTACACTGGGGAGAAATAATTGTGAAGTATTGCATTTCCATACATGCGGAGACGTGCTGGATGTGCTGTATAAAGCCCGACTGCTGTCCAGGCCAATTGCTCCGGCTGACTGAACGCACGCCTGGCTGCCCCCTCGCCCTCACACCACGAGATGCGATGGGAGCCCCACCAGTTCACAGCGGCACGGCTGCGATACAGGAGATGGTGGAGAATCCACATGGGTGGCTTTGCTGCTGGGTGACCACGGGGCTATAACATGTCATGAAATAAATTTACTAAATGAGTTTATATAAGTAAGCTTGACTTGCAGAAACTTTAATATTTCCCTTTGGAAAACACATTAAAAGCTCATGATCCTTGCATTTTTATGCAGTTGGTATTGACATATGTAGCATGAAACTTTTATATGTTGGCACTGTCAGATTTTTAAGTCCAGCATATTGGCCAAGGCTACGTTTGCAGCAAAGCCATATGCTGCTCTGCATGGCAGGAGGCTTAAGCCTAAAGACACCGAAGCATCATTGCGAAACGCGAACCCAAACTGACGACGAATCTTAAATAAATAAATAAAACAATAAACAGATACGCTCAAACACAACCTTTCTGCAGAGGATGTTCACACACATGGGGAGGTTACTCCTCTTTAAGATCAGGGATGAACTGACTATTAGCATGCAGGCCTATTTATCTCCCAGGCACCCAGAGCTGGAGAAGATGCTAACAGGCTGCTTGATTTAAGGGACTTTTTTGAATGTAAGACGTAAATCTCGGCACAAGAATACACACAGTATTGAACTGTGTCCAGAGACCGCGGCGAGAGCCCACAGCTCCCTCTTCTTAATGAACTGCGACAAAAACCTGGGGTGGACGGAAGGCGAATGGCACTTCATTTTACTGTGCTTTTCTTTACAAGGGAAGAAGGAAAAAAAAGAAAAAGCCCTGAGAAGGAATCGGTCATTATGAAAAGCCACAACAGCAACAAAACCTCAGAGCACAAAGGAGCACTTCTATATACATTTGAATGGAAAGAAGGAGTAGAAAGGAATCACGGTTTAGTGAAAGAAATTGCTCAGCTACAGCTCTGATTCTTGGAAATGCTTGTTTTTCAACAGCGTGTCAGTGGTGATTCAGAGTCTGACACCTAGCTGATGTAAATCAGGGTCCCTCCTTGCTGCGGCTGATTTATGTTACCTGAAGATCTGGCCCCATATTTTCTTTTGTGTGCACGTTTGCCAAAGGACAATTTTTTCACCACTTCTCTTTTGCTTGAAAACGAAACTATAGGCCGCTTTTGTATATAAAAACAACAAACCACGTTGTCTCGAACACGGAGATGTAATTGTTCTGTGAAAAATCCCTATGTTGAGTGGTAAAGCTGTAGCGTTTTTGCCAGCTTTGCTTTTCCAGGTAAAGGTGACATTCACCCAGAGATGAATTTGCTCTCAGGGGCTTGAATCTGATGTCTTCTATGTTGGGAAAATGCAGCAGCATAAAGCACCCATATATCGATATGATTTAGACATCCCAAAGGAATGTGAAACGTAGGATCAAAACCAGTTTTCCCATCAACGGATTTATCAGTACCGGTTGGTGTTGGGCTGGCAGGTAATGTAGAAACAGGAGAAAGTGCTCTTACACTAAGGTCTAGTTTGGCTCACAGGTGATTCTTACTTTTACACTGACACTCAGGAAAATGTCTAAAAGTAAATGAGTATAAAGTCACCTTAGTTAGAAAGCCAAGTATGCTTCTTTTGTGACCAGAGGGAATAAATTAACGAACAGAAAGATCTCATGCCTTGGAGGCAGAGGAGGGACGGGGCCTGCAGGAAGGCAACCTGCATCCTCAGGTTTTAGAGCCATTTCTAGAAGGATAGATCACAGACTGCAGAACGAGAAAAAAGGATAAATCCAAGTGATTAAAGAAACCGCATGTGAAGTACCACCACGAAGCACGTATAAATAAGAGCAAAAAAGCTGGCATTCGCCTGCAGTTGTTCATTCTCCACTTTGAACATTGCAGTGTTGGAGTAGGGAGGTGAAAGCGAGGATACGTGCGGGGCAGAGTTCCGTCGGTCAACCCGCAACCCAGGGCCATGAAATACAAACCCAAGGCTTTCCTTCAAATGCCAAAGGCAGCTGGGTAGCAGCCCCTCTCCTCCCACTCCAGTCCCCCGCCGCATCCCGGGCTCAGACGTCCGCACGGCTGAAACTCGGGAGCAGCGAAGCTGAAGTCAAAAGAAAGGAAGAAGCTGCCTGTAAGGTCTGGAAAAAAAAAGATTATGAGCAATTACACATTTACAATGCCAGTCAAAGAAGCTAATATATCTCATGCTGAAGTGGCCAGCATGAGAGTTGTGCTAGATGAGATAAGCAGCAAAAATGTACGTTTCTTACTTAAACTAAAAGCTTAGAGGGTACAATAAAACACTGCAGTTCCACCCTGGTTTTAATGAATGGATTTTCCCCTCTTGCACACTGACATACATTTGATATAGTTATTTATCCTATATATTTCTTGCGGCATATTTCCCAGGAGACCTTGTTTATCTCGCTCGTAAGTACATGATGGATGTATGGTGCTTTGGATAAATGGTATCACAATCAGATATTTTTATGGATATAGGCAAACTGGGTTATTAACAAAGGAAGGGCAGAGAGGAACCAGTACGCAAAAGAAAATAGCAAATGATTGATGACAATACACCTGAGGTTGCAAGGTGCAGACTCCAGATAACCAGCTAACAGGAGAGCAGATAAGGGCAGCGCTTGAGACAGAGCTGTTTTCTACCTCGGGGTCAATGTCACGCCGACTATCCGCACGCCGGCGTCCCTCTGAACCTGCCATTTTAGAGCAGGCAAAGATTCCCCAGCAGGAGCAGCTCAAAAATTATTGCCTTCCTTTTTATACAGTGTAATGCAGAGGCACAGGAAGATACTAAACATTTAATCCTACCCCAGAAAACCTGAAACAAAAGAAATGCCAGATTCTGGAGAGTTTGGGGAGGGACTGGCATTTGTTGTGCTGCTCTACCATGCCCAACACAGCGGGACTCTTAGTGCTGCGCTACAAATAAGAAAAAAAAATACGTTCATAATGGTAATAATTACTGTCTTCATCTCTAGTTTTGTTGATTTACAGAAGCAGGGTGCTGTTAAAATGGGATATAAAAGGAACACAAATCTGCACGCATAATTTGACCTGAAACCTGGCACTTGTCTCGGGTGCTCACTGGGCTTTTTAGCCAGCAAGGTAGAAGAACTAGGAGCTGGAAATCCGGGCACTGCTAACAGCTCTGCATGGACTCGCTGGGTCGCTTTCAACAACATCTCTCCGTCTGAGAGGGAACCTGGGGAGGAACAACTAGACCCATCTGATAGCAGGAGAAAGAGGAGCATGGTAAAGTAATTTAGCAGCACTACGGCCACCACAGGGTTTGCAAGCGCCCGGCCACAGCCTAGACCACACGCCAGCCTCACATGTAAACGTAAAGTGTCCACATGGTATGGAAAGACGGGGAGGAAGTGAATCCAGGCTGGAAACCCATCTGATTTACCCATTCCTGGTGGAGCTGTTAGGGGCTGCAAGAGTCAAGTTGGTTTTGTCCTGGGAAAGCTGGATGTGACAGCCACGACTTACCTAAAACACCCTTTCAGGAGCTTCCTAGGCCATGGTGACTGGATTCAGCACACATCACAGCAGCAATGTCTTCGAGCAGGGACGAAGAGAAAATACAGCTTCTCCACGTTTACCGAGTTTCTTTTTTTCACCAGCAAACTGCTGGTGAAAATATAATACGGGATGTAGTAAAGCCCATTGAGATAAGTCTCTTAACCAGAGAAATGGGCTAGAGCAGCACAACCAGTGCTGAACACGCACGCAACCTGCCTGCAGCCTTCCCGAGTTTTCATACGTGGGTTATTAATCTAAACTTACACAGAAAGTGGAAGTTAGAAACACCAGTAAAAGATAGTACCAAAATTTAATGCATACCAAAATGAAACAATAAAAGCTTCAGCATAGTATTTTTTATTACCCTCCAGGTCATAATAAATCATTAGTTAGTTGAATCAAAGCACAAAATCACAAGGACAAGATAAAGTTATGTCCTTTATGGGAGGCTTCTAAGCCTATAGGCTCAATATTCAACGACTACTGAAATCATACTTCAGTTAGAGTATCCTGCTGATCTTGAAGATTGCCAAATCTCCTCTCTTCCTCCAAAAAAACCGCAAATATCCAAACGCAGACACCGCCACTTCAAAAAATCTGGCCTTTTCCCATCTGGGAACAACAGTCCAAGTTCAGTCCAGACTGCTACATTTGGCTCTGCTTGCCGCAGCGGTGGACAGACGCACCGTGGCTATGTGTCACAGTGCTTACTCCAGCTTGATGATCAGGAAGGGTGGTCAAATTTACAAAAGCCACTCGGCTCATCTGAGAAAGTTCCTGAATCAGGTTACATCGATGTTCCTCAAGAAGGGCCGGCGACCGCACTGCAGTACGTGTCCTCACAGGCAGCCGTGCACCACGGTCAGGGTTCTCTGCTGCAAAGCTTCTCCAGTGTCCTTTGAAAAAGCTTTGAAGAATATCATACTTCACATAAGGAGTGACCTCTTTGACCACGACCCAAAATGAACCTCTTGGCAAATTTCTGTCACACAAAAGATATCACAGTTAAACAGTGGATAACAAAAATGTTTTGGGTTGGCAGCTCAATGACGAAGCCCATAATGAGTACAGAGCACTCTTCTTTTACATATGCAATGTGCTCTTCCTTTCTTAAAGCTGTCACAGAAACCTTGTCAATAAGTGCGGAGGCGGCGTGAGGGCTACAACTAAATGCATGTTCCATTGTTCAGATGTCAGAGAGCCTGAGTTGTTCTTACAAGAATTCCACTTAGACGACGTCAGTCTGAACGGAGAGAAACTGGCGATACGAACCCATCATCACCAGCATTGCTAAAAACCCTCGGAAGAGTGTTTGACCTTGCAGATGTTAGAAGACTCGCAACACTTATGACCAGCCTTGCACTGGAGGAATCGTTTTCCCGGAGCAAAGCTATTGCTGGTTATTTTACAGCCTGCCCCACCAAATGTGTTTGCAATAATCATCAACCACCAACAAAGCTGTAGGAGGCAAGTCCCTGGAACGACCCGGGCTCAGGTCAGTCATGAAACGGTGCACAGTATTACAAGTTCCTCTTTTGTTTGACCTGGATTGTGATGCATGGCTCCAGGGACAGTAACAAAGGGCAAACCGTTCACTTTGCTTTGGCTCTCCATCGCAAATTCTCTCCATCTCAGATGTCCTAACCTGAGTGGACTAGCAATGCAGCTGCTGAAATACAGGCTTTCACAGGATCAAATGGATGAACCCGTTTGGGGCAGAGGCAACTCCTAAGGGCAGAAGACCTCAGGGGATGTGCAAAGATGTTTGTTCCAAAATGCTGCATTTATTCTGCCCGTGACAGAAAAGCCGGCTGCTCATCCTGCTCCAGCGGAGGGTCCTGGCACCCTGCAGGGACAGCCCCCAGTCAGGGTGCAGCCTCTCCTGCAAGTGCAGCCCTCTCGTCGGCCTTCCAATATCCCCAAGCAGCAGAAGGAGCAGCAGCTGCTTTCCAGTTCCCTGTCCCGGTAGCATCCCTCTGTCCTTCCCACCCCGCCTTCCCGAGGAACCAGAGCACCAGTGTATCTGAGCGCACCGGGGTGTACCCGATACTCTCGGGGTTTCTGTTCTACTTCAGCGACGCACAGGAGGAAGCTCATCGCTGTGGTAGAAGTACAACGGCTATATAATCCAACAACACTCTGGTGTCACCAGACTGTTCTTCACAATGCGGTTTTCACTCCTTCAAGACCATTTCTAATACAACAGACAATTTAAGTTAAATAAATTGGCAAACTGGAGTGGTGAGGCACAGCAGCTTTAAATGTCACATTAGATACTATTGTGCTCATTGAGATTTAGCCTTTAATATGCCGTATTTTGCTCCACATGACACAGCTGTCTTCACAGAAGCTGCGTATTAGCGCACATTCTGGTGCACGTAAGATCAAACAGCCTTTTCTTATCTCAAAGGAACCTTCAATAACAAGACAGTAAAACTTAAAAGCATGCAGCTACCAAATAAGTCAGCAGATAAAGCTTGTCTCAGCCCAAAGCAATAAAGACGGTGAAAAGTCAAAATATGAAGAACAGTAAGCACATTCAGTCCCATGGGACAATGGCAAAGCACGCCCGAAGGTGTGATTCGTAACACACGCCCAGCTCCCAACGCCTTCTGAAATGTTTCCAACTTCAATGCACTTGGATGAGACCCATAAGCAGAGCGAAGCCAACTTAGCAAGCAGTCAGGTAACATCTTCCCACTCAGTTTGCAAACTGCTCATCCATTTTGTGTAAGTTCCTAATGATTCCCTCTAGCAAGTAACTGTCTCGGCATCTGGCCCTGAGCATGATGAACCACCATTTTGTGGGGCAGGGTTGTTGCACTGTCGTCTCCTTGTTCGTTGACCTCCTGAACATGGAGACCAGCTGGCCCAGCAACCCCAGTTTCCATTAACAGCAGCGTCTGGAAAAAAATCCAAAGCCAGAAAGGACTGTCAGAATAAAGCAGCTCTTTCCATGGGAAGAGCTGTCAGCTTCCATGAATCATATTTAAACACAAACAGCTCTGTCCCTGTCCACACCACTAACAATATACTTGAGTCATTAACAATGAGTGATTGTTTTAAAGATATTAATTCTCTGTTCAGCATTTCTGGTCTTTGTTCAAACTACATTTTATGCAGCAAGGACAAGGAAAAAAAAATTAATTAGTCTTATATTTGCTTGTAGGGCGTTTCTCTCACTGACTTAGTCCAAGCCTAGGTAAGAAAAACAGCAACTAAACTCGCGTCAGCCACATTTTGAGGTGCTAGGGAAAACGTTCACGTTCTTCTTCAGTGAACAACAGCTTGAATATTCAGCTTTCTATCCATTGCTTTTCCTATCATACTGTTTCTTCTGGACCCTGAGCATGTGAGTGACATAAATGCAAAATGCTGAGAATCATGGAGCCGAACATGGAGGCAATATATAAAAGGAGGAAAGGGGAGTGAGAAAGGAAGTTACATGTTGACAAGTGGATGGATGTGAGTCTTTGGGAGGGTCGGATGCGATTACGCGTGTGGTAAGCAGACTGGAACAAGGTGTAAATGACTCCACAGTTTAAGGCTCCATGGACTTGCTTAGAAATACCTACAAAATTGACCCTCTGCTCGGTGAAATCTTGGCTTAAAATGTATTTCAGCCTGCCTTAGTTAGGACACAGTCATGCAGAATGAGAACTGGATAAAAGACTGTAAACAAAGCGCAGTGATAAATGCAGTGCATCAAATTGTGGGATGGTGCCAGAGCTCTGGGTGCTTGAGATCTGGTATTATTTAGCATCTAAATTAATGAGCTGGAAAACGTAAACAAAACGATTTAATTCACAGATCATCCTAAACTGGAAGGAGTTAAGAACATCAGTCAGGAGACAGCAGTGATATAAAGTGACCAAGAAGCATTAGTAAATGCTTCAAAACAACATAATAAGATTTTAAGATTAAAATGCATGGTAGCATATCTGGGGGAAAACAGTTTGCAACATCCTGGCTGTATCAAAGGGAAAAACTTGGGAAACAGAGCTGTTGAAGGAGACCTGAGGCTCGTCATGGATTATAAATCAGGTAGGAGCTGGTATTTTGGTACAACTGCAGGGCGCGTTTATGCAGCTTTGAACTGCAAAAGTAAAGCCACCTCCTCATGAGGGCAAAGAAATGTAGAAGAGGGCAGGCAAAGCACATCTGTCACCTTTGCAGGACCCTAACCCCTTGGGCACTGGGCTGGGCAGAGTGGGGACAGCCAGCACTGGGCACTGCTCCCCATCCATCGGCCACCATCCCCGGACACTCCTAAACACAGCTGGGACCGTCTCCTCGGACTTGGGGTCCCTCTTACCTTTCTTCTTGCTGATCTCACAGGCAGCGCCACTGTAGCCAAGGGGACATAAGCATTCGCACTCGGTCCCTGAGAGTAAGCAGAGATGGCGGGATTAGAGACTTCAAGTCACATTTCCCTGCAGACACCCATTTCTTTTCAGTGCTTCATCTTCTGTGAGGAAGGGACAGTGGGTGAAATGATATCAGCATTTTTCTCCCATGGTGAAAGTATAAAACAGCAATAAAGCAGGGGAGCTGTGACTGCCCTGCCGCCCCTCTCGCCTCCCCGGCCATTTGTTCCTGCTGCTGCACTGCGGCTCATTCTCAGCTACACCGGTGCAGTAATTCGGCAAGCCAGGGTACCACACAGTCCCCCGGCTCCTCTCCAAAAGAGCTGTCTTGGTATAGCTGAGAGGGGGCAAACTGCAGCATCAGGAATGAGCACCCGGGACAGGAGCGTCCCAGCTTGGCTTTGTGGCAGAGGAAAAGTCCACGTAACCCTGCTCTGGCTGCCCAGGACTGCGGTGTGCATCCCACGGCCGCCGGACCCCGGAGGAGAGCTCTCCCTTCGGAAAATAAATGGTCATTTAAAAGCTCTTGTTGAGAAGATCCTAAATGAAACGCTAACCTGCCTCAGCTCCTAAAAAGTTACTTAAACAAGGGTAATCATGAGATGAAGCCTTTAAGTGCTACAATCAGCTAGCTCGTACCTGAAGCCATCGTTTCTGCATTAGGTACGTTTAGATGATAACGATTCTCATCAGGACTTTTGCAGATGTAGATTGGAATTAGGCACTTGACAAAATGATCCCTTTGTTAGAAGCTCTCATCACATCCTATATCTCTGTTTAGGCAGTGCGGTTTTCACTCAATTTGATTATATTTCCCCTTCATTTTTAAATCACAGCCTGCTTACAAAGGAGGACAGCTTCTATTAGAAACGGGGGGAGGTGACGGTGATAACTGTGCTTGGCACTTACATGGTGCTTTTCATCTTCAAAACACTTTTACAAACGCTAATTAATGCTGAGACAGTAGTCACTTCTCTAGAAGGATGGAAGCATAGGAGGAGACCTAAAGATGTCAAGGGGTTTTTTTTTTTGATGCATAACTGAGAAGGAACAAATTCTTCCACAAAACTGATACAGATGGTCACTCCCATTAAAAAGACACATCCCTTGACTTTACTGTCTTTACTTACCGGTGGCACTCTGCAAATAGACCAACTTAAAAAAAACAAAACCATTCATTACCTGAAAAAGAAATGACAGGAGAGCAGATTACTCGCCATGCCTCCTCACTCCCCACAAATTCCCAACTCATTTCTCTTAAGAGGGTAGAGAAGAGGTGCAAAATCCTTCTACCTTGCAAAAAGGGGATGCCATTGCCGTGGCAGGGAGCACAGCGACAAGAACTGGTCTCCAGCTGAAACTCATCAAGAGCCCGTCGCAGATTTTCTTTTATTGTGATTGCATTAGCAAAGTCAGTTGGAGTCACCAGCTGATACAGCGGCTCTGCCTAAAGGGAGGGAACAAACTGCGTTGGTTTCCATGTTCAGGATGGTGCGAGCATCGCAGGGCTCGGTGGTGGCACAGCTGGAGAGGGAAAAGAAGTCCTTGTGCTATGGGCTCCAGGTTTCCTATTAGTATTTCCTTAAACCTCGGGAACAACAAGGCAGTGATGTCAGGAATACTTACAGGGATCCTCCCCTTGCTTTACAACACCAAAGCAGCTGCAAATGCGAAACAAAATACAACAGCCATACCGTTAGTTGACAAACAGGCAAAGTTTCACAGAAGTTTCATTAAATCCTTTCACATCCATTTTCCTGATATTGACATTTTTAGATCAGATTTGCTTGAACTTACGTTTCCTGACTGCTCTCTTACTCCGATTTAAAAATGGGTCCCCCCAAAACCCACCCACAAAAATCTCCCTCAGTACTCCTACAGCCACACAGCACAGCCAGAGGCACGAAGTCACAGGCATTCAGATTTGCACTTCCACCATAACCCCTTCTGCATTTCAAGGCTGATTTCTCTCTTTATGAAGCCAAGATAAGGGTTTCCACTGCCTGCAGAAGGGAGAGGAATGCGACCTTCATCTGCAGACGGGGTCGGCGGGAGAAGATAAAGAAAGGGGTGCACAACACGGTGAACGTGCAGTAGGGACCAAGGAGACTTTGACCCACTCATTTATTTTTTTCCTGAGAACGAGGGAAAGCTAAAGTGTGGTCTCGATATTGCCAGTCACCCACTAATGCCAGCGGGATGACATTGGCACGTGTCATCAGAGGATCCATCCCAAATTCCCAGCCTTGCTACAGAGATGCCTGCCGTAACAGGCCACAGCAATACAGTAAGCATGAAAGATCACCCTACTGCTATCGCAGGCTCAAGCTACACGGAAAAGAAGAATGTTTCAATAAAAAAAAGCTCATTTCCTGCTGCTGTACATCCACTCTTCATCAATTATCTGTGATCCATACTTTGCTTTTTTAATTCAGATCATACAAATGAGGAAACACACTAGGAGTGACCTGCCAAGTCCCTTCAGCGGATGATTTATGAACTGATTTGCTTTAGTTTTCCCTAACTAAGCGTTCTTGTGCTGACATTTAGTCACACTCTGCTGGTACTTTTGATCTTCAAGCCCCACAGGGATATCGGTATGGAAATGAAGGATTATAGATACCAAATCCAAATTACATCCGTCTGGGGTTTTTCACTGGGCAGCCTGGTCACTGATGCTAGGCAAGACAAAGAATGTCACAATTTCTTGTGAGGGAATTTTCTGTACGTGGGATCTAGGGTGGAGGGTTGCATTTCTGTCGTCTCCTGCCTAAAGACCTCCCAGCTTGTTTCTGGAAGGTCAATCCACAGCGCACCAGGGGCTTGGGAAAGCCACCTCCGCTGCAGCGACCGCCGGACAGGCACTAGCTGTATTTCCAAACTACTGATTTCTGCTTTGCTTCATGTTTTTTAGAATTCACCTCTTTTTTTTAAATTAAATCAGAATTTTCAGTAAGAAATAAATACCTTTTACAAATACATTTTTTCCTAAAATTAGATTTTACAATGAAAGCCAATTATACAATAATAAAATCAACTTCCACCACTACCAGTCCAAACTCCTGTTTAAAAGGATGTTCTCTTGCACCTTTGTACTATTCACTCAGAGTGAACTTATTTTGACGTTAAAAGTGATGAGGCAGAATTGCTACATATTTCTGCTCGTTTTTTACTTTTACAGTGCCTTGCATTTCTAAAACTCTTCAGGATCAAAAAACCTTGGCTCTTTAAAACCTAACTCATATTTTTAAGGTTTAGCTAAGCTGCACAAACATCCAGGCATGCATGGTGAACTACTTGACCTTCTGAACCAGAAAGAATTGTTGCTAAATAGTCACTGGTGCTCACAGAAGACAGGAGAAATTTCAAGAAAAAAAATGTCCTTATAAAATATATGCTGCCAGATACATTTTTGATAAGTGACACACTGGTAAAACAGAAGATGGATCGTCTGATCTGCTTGGCAGGCAGCAAGCGATCACATCTGCACAGCCAAGTTAGAAGGGTTAAAGGTGTTTACTTCATGTACTTCCAACCACACCCGTTTTAACACATCACACCTTTGATTTTCTGATACCCAGTCTTAGGGAAACTATGCTGCACAATACAGGTCTATTATTTGTCCTAGAAATTTCCCTGGGTTTTGGTTTTTTTTTTTTTAAGCCCTTTTTATTTAAACACAGAGTTCTCCAAGGTGCTCAGCTAAGTGACGCTGAAAGAAGCAATGGACACAGTACCTTTAGCTTAATGATTTCAGGGTTGTACTGCACAGCATCTCCCCACTCCTGCATGAGTGCAGCCGTCGGCAGGTCTTTGTAAGCCAACGTGGTAATGTGTTCGCTTGCTCCGCCACGAACAAGGACAATGAAATCTTCCACATACTGTTTTTTGGAGGTGCTGTCTGCAAAAAATGCATTCAGAAAGTGGCCAACTCTGCTCAGGTATGTCTTTGTGGATTGCAGCTGAGATATAAGCCAACAGCAAAACGCCCCCGTATATGACCCATCCCACGGCGAGGGCAAAGGAACCCTGAAGCCTGGTTTCCTACGCTGTGTGCCCTCTGCCCCTCCTGCTCCCTTGCAGCAATACCCCCATCCTCCTCTCCTGCACCCTCTATCTCGCCCCCTAAATTTCTTTCCTACGGTTATAAGCTTGCAGGTCCTTCCACAGCCCGATGCTCCTCACCACCATGAATATTGCCTGTTCTCCTCCACATAGCTTCAGGTGCACCCTCCTCCCACTGCAACAACCCCCAGCTTCCCATATGTCCCCTGAGGCTCCCACAACACCATTACCTCCCTGCTTGCCCCATCTGGGCTTTTTTTGGGTGCAAAAAGTGGCATGCTGGGCTGCTCTGCTGAGAGGTGGGTGGACTGGTAACACAGCACCAACCAGGTGCGTAATGGTTGATCTCTCTCTGCTTTTCCCTGGGACACCGAGTAGATATTTCTTCTCTACTCAGCAAAGAAGATCTTGCAAAAAACCAAGCTTTGAGACACCGACACCTCTGTTAAGCTTGGCTGGGGTTAGCCAGCAGACTCAAAAGCGGCTGTGAGGGAGTGGGGAAATATTTCAGGCAGGCGAGATCACAAAATCTTCTTTTCACTATGACAAAGGCTAGAAATTTAATGGAGAAGTGTTTCATGCTTACCTCCAATCTCTTTTAAAAGGGATTTACAGCCAGCTTCAGTTATTCCAAGCTTCAGATAGACATAAGCAATACCTGCACCAATGTTAAAGCCATGCTGTGCACATTTCTGGACATCGCTCAGAGAATAACCTTAAATACACAGCAAAAAATCGTAGCGTTTTAATACAACTGTTCGATGTTTTATGTCCATACACACAGAAAATGGGAGTTGATAAATATTTCTCCTTTGGGAAAAAAGGAGATGAGACGAAGAAGCCTTTTTTGGAATATTTAACGGATCTATATAAAGTGAAATGATAGGAAATGAAATGAAATGAAATGAAATTTCTACAGAACTTTGAAACCAAGTGCAAATGTAAGGTAAATGCTGGAAGAGGAGGCTTTTAATTACCCACTCAGCTGTACTGGGTTATGCAGAGCTGCAACGGGTGAGAGCCTGGCCTGTGACTGCCCACCACCCGTTCCCACCATCAGGAACCAGGCTTTTTAAGAGTAACAGATGAAGTAGCTTCTCCTCCCTTTGCTAGCTCCCATCTACAATTCTTTGCTGCCGAAGAGCCTTAATTGTTTCATGGAAGTTTCTCCATGAAGCTCTACCGTAACATTTTTCCTGCCGTACAAGAATTTGCCCTACAAAGCTGCAAATCCTTCATACATTCTTCCTCGCAGCCCTTCTCCAAACTCCTTGCTGTCCTGATGCTCAAGAATATTTAAACAGCTATCATGGTGAAACACCAGGTATGACACTGAAGTATCTTTTGTTCTCTGCTTTTTTGTTGTAAGCCCTGCCGCCCCCCCGCCATTTCCCTGAATTCTTTACTTTTTTAGTTAAACTTATGTCTTGATGATACAAATGTTTACATGAGCTCACAACGCAAGTATCACTGTACGTGTGTCCTGTCCTTATACATATGATATTGGCCAGTTTCTAGATCAGGAAAGAGGATGCTCTGAGTTTTGGATTGAAGCAGCATGACCCCTAGTAATGTTACAGACCGTATGCACCTGAAGGCAGGAACCACTATTTTGGGACACCCTTGTACAGCACAATCCAGACCCCTCTCCTGCCTTCTTTCCCACAGAAAGTATCAAATCTTGAACCACAGACACATCTGGCACATTGGATTGTATGTGCGAGCGGTGCAAGTACCAACCACGTGACACGGCGTGTGATACTAGATCTGCAAAAGAAGATGCCATTTCCAGCGCACACAGTACAAACATAATGATGGATTTGAAGGGAAAAACCTGAATTCTCCTACCGGACCTACCAAACCCTGGTGAGAACTTACAGCTCAGTTCAGCACTGGGGACACTGTGAAAATGTTGGTACTACTGCAGGACCCTGATCTAGGTCAGCAGACGCCGACAGGTAGCATTTTGATGCAAACAATAATACGCATTAGTTCAAATAAACGTGGCTTGTGATGGGCCCACACCAACAGCTGAGAAACTGGGCAGTGCTAATGTCTCGGATATCTGAAACCTGAATCTAAATTCTGTCCCTCCAGGCTGCATCTGACTACAGGATAAGCAACTTCCTAGACAGCCGAAGAGCAAACAGACTGAGCGTCACATACAGCAGAGTCCACTAAATGCTTTCGCAAATAGACAGCGAAGGCAGTTACTCACTCCCATGCCAATGAATAAATAAAAGAGTGCAGCTATTGATTAATGTCACACGGCTCGCTCTATCCTACACAACCATCATTTCTCACAAAAAAGGAAGCCAGAGTCAAAGAGCAAGAGCAATGCCAGGCACAAGAGTCACCCGGCAAATTATTTACTGTTTCCTACATGCTGGAAAAGCTCTCGAGGCTAAAGGTGTTTCAAAACTGTCATTTGAAAGGCAATGGAAAAAAGAACTTAGGTGAAGGTTTTCAAAGCTAACAAAAGCGTTAAGCTACACAATTCTCATTCATCTCAACATCTTGTCAGCCTCCAAAACATGTTGTCTAAAATACTTGCTACAGGGCCCTTTTTTGTGAACTGGCAGCACCCGCAGCTTGAGAGCTAGATGAAGCCCATGATGCTGAGCAGGCTTTGAAAACCAGGCTCTTTACTCACTGCCATAAGGCACTTCTACTCCCGTATTTCCTGCAGGCTTTCTTTGAGATGTTGTTGACTCCTTCTTCCACCACCTCTCTTTTCTGACCTCAGACCTGAACCATCACTGGGTGCCCACAGAGGGGTTTTCCCACCAAAAAGCTGTCCCCAAAGCTTTTTCGTAACCATCAGATGCACATACCTGCCTTTCGGAGTTCATTGCTGTTGACGACTAAAGTATATTCATAGATGCCACCGACGGTAGCCTCCGTGATGTAATGGGTCCCGTAGTCTCTGTAGAGCTCTCTGTACTCCCCGTAGCTGTACTCTGACGGGAGCTGATGGAGTCTCTGCAGGAACTCGTAATGCAGCATCAGGGCTCGGGGCTTCAGCTTATAAACGGCAACAGCCAGCTCAGAACGGGCATGAATGAATTTGCTGGACTGCATGAAACGCAGAAACACAAGAGAATCCAGGAGTAGTGAGGGATGCCGTTCTTGTGACAACGTGTAGTTATTTGCTATGAAATAATTAACGCTGGTCAGGATTTATCAATTTAACAGTTCGCAACCGGAAATCTTTTCATTTAGCCAACCCGAAACTTTTAGTAGTAAAGTTTCTGAAAATCAGGATTCTGACTGGTATTAGCGAGGGAAGAAGGAAGAGGGAGAGAGACCCATTCCAGGTTAGGTGATGGCTCAGGCCGCGACTGGGACGTGGGGAAGGGCAGGCTCCAGGCTCTGCTCTGACAGACCCAGGACACAAGGACACAAGCAGCATCCCACAAGAATGCTCTACCTCTAATAATGTTGACCAGCCTTTGTCTCTCACAAGCTCTCTCCTGAAAAATTCTGACATCTAAAATCATGATGATTATATATGAAATGGTAATTCTGTGCCTGATCCAAATTAATATTTATGTTCCACAGAATATGCCATTAACAAAACTCAAAGGAAAGAAGAAAACACATACACACACACGTATCTATATGTCTCTGTATAGATACGTGTACATGGATAAATATCGTATCTCCCTTTTGTGGCACAGAAGTCAGGAACAGAAGAGATCTTTCGTCATGTTCAAAGGATTTAGTGTCCAGTTGTTTGGGCCAGCAGGACAAGCACATCAAGGGGGGTTCAGTATAGAACTCTGTAGCTTAAGTAATAAAATCAAGACTTAGTATTGGGTTTCTTTACAGATTATCTGTTGCAAATGCTTCTCATATACGTCTGATCTTGTCATGGGAAGTGCCTCTTTGCAGGAAGCAAATGCAAGTTTAATAGCAACAAGGAATACTCTGCCATTCCTGAGTGCACTTTTTACTGAGGGGACAGACATAGATCAGTGATACTATTAAACCCTTGACAAGAGCTAGGTTTGTTTACAGCAATAACAGATGAAAAAAAGAAATCAAATGATGGTGCGCACTACCTCAGACTGAATCTCATAAAGCAGTCCTAGGAGTTATAGATTAAAGCATCTCCAGCCAGCTTAAAGTGTGCATCAGATCACAGCTGCGACCAAATCTCCGCAGACGAGACTGGAAGCGATTGTGCCATCCGTATTTTGTGTTGTGTTTGTCCTGATCTGGTGAATGATGTACTCGGCAGATAGATCACATCAGCCGAAGTAAAATGGCATGTGTTAGTCTATAATTAAACCCACGGAAGGCCTGCTAGCAGTTTTCATTTTATGTTATTGTCAAGGCTGCCCTACAGTTGAACAGCTTGGCTTCGCTGTTTGCATTATCATTTACCGAAGTGACAGCTCCTGCCTTGCTGAACCCACCTAAAAGAGGGATGGCCCTTCACGTGTGAGATGGTATTCTGCAGGGATCGCACACACAATAGCCGTCCACGCCACAGACCAGTTTCTGGACTGTGTGTGCAGGCGTAGAAATTCCTGGAACTGCAGAAAATCCTATCTGCCCTTCTTTCACCCCAGATTTCTCTATGAGTCGCTGTAACTCACCCGTGGGGCAGGGGGAACTCTGCCCTCCTGGGTTTGTTAGCTAAACCCCAATTCTACCTGTGCAGATTCCCTTGGAGGAGTCACTGTTGGCTGCGCCCACTCACCTCCCACCTGCCAGACTGCTTTGGCATCGGTGGCAAGAACTTTTGAACGGCTGGCAGGGCAAGGCGCACCGCATCCCACGGCTGGGGTGCGGCACGGAGACCCTGTTAGGAGCGTCACTTGTGCATCTCCTACTAGCGAGTTCACTGTATGGAGGGGAGGCCAGTTGAACCGGCTCCTTAGTTTCCTTTTTTTAAAATGTCTTCACTACAAACATCCAAATGTGGATGCCCAGCAGGACACTGGACAGACTGCACTCAGTTGTGGCTGATTTCGGAGGTTAGGCAGTCTGGTTCCTGGCCGATGGTGAACGAAAAAGCTCCTGGGTGCTATAAACACAAATGAAGGCTTTGTGGCTTTAGTAAACACTTGACCAATGCAAACTGCAAAATCCAGTCAGGAGGAAAGATTTCATTTATCCTCGTCATGGCTGCTAACCTGATGATGAGGATCAAACCGATGCACACACAGGTACAGATAACGCGGTAGCAGAGAATTAAGCGGAGCAGTGCTTACCGTTGAGGAAAATCGTTTCATCCTTTGAATGAACTTCTTGAACCTGTTGTCATTTGAATTGTAACCAAGTTCAAACACTCTTGCTATTTTTATACCAAAGCTGAAGCTAGACTGCGAAGCTTTTGCCTTCAGGACACTGCTTTCATAATTTGAGTAGGAGTCATATTCAGTCATTGTAAATTCATATTTGCCTTTGGTCTAAACAGAAAGCAAAAACAACACATCTAATTTCCTGCATAGCGATTGTATACCTGAAGCGTGGGGAAGGAATACAGATACAAATATACTTGTGAATTAATGCTTGCACTTTGAAGATGAAAAACCTTGTATAATTGCAAAGCGCTATTATTATTAACACTGGTACTTCAAGAATACTTGATTTACAGCAGCAGGAAAGCTGCTATCTCCTCCATACTGCAAGGACCTCAGGCTTTTACTTAATATGTCAATCTTATGCAAAGAAGGTGAAATCTTAAACACAGGTATCAATTAAAGTATGAATTCTAAAAGGAAAAGGTTTCCTAGTGGGCAACACTCAAAAATACACTATGTCTTCAAAAGCATTAAGGTCAGGTATATAATATTTGAAATATAGCTTTGATGCACCACAGAAATAAGCTTTCACACAAAGCACACGGTGTGCTGCTAAATCCTAGGCTGTTGCACAAGGACAGCTTTCCCAGCCTGGCTCTCAAGGCAGTCTACAATTCTGACTAAAATTAACCGCCCCGTGGCCACTGGGTGGCTTTTGGACCTTCTTGGACAGATGGCACCGGGAAGGTTAGGCTCAGTTTTTGCAAAGACAAGGTCCAAGGGAACACTGCCATTTATTCCAGCGCACCTGGATATTGCAAGGGGACGTGTCCAACTTCATAGAGTGCGTGGGGTACGATGATGTTCTAGAAGTAGGGCTAAATCCAGTCTCATCCCATTTGGTCTCACGAATTTTGTAATTCTTTATAAAATGACCTAGTACTGAAGCTTTATCAGTATTGCACACTAAATTTGTTGGAATATATGTATGCAAGTTTATTTGCAGACAAATCTGACAGATACCTCTGGTGTATAGCTCTCCACGTTGTATGGCTTTCTGAATCTCGTGTCCACGATATAGTGGGGAGAACATCCCCCAGCATAGTACCTGTGATCAAGAACTAATCCTTCCAAGTTGTTTGTGAAGATATTTAACCTGTACATGAAGCATAACAGCAAAATACTAAGTTTACCATCAATTTAGAAGTAAACATCAAATGCTTTGTCTGAGAAAGGCAAAAGATTGTTTCATATGGCTGAGGGCTCATTGTTTCGTACGGCTGAGGGCTCTTTGTTTCGTACTTCTTTATTTTCAAACCCCAACAGAAAGTTTTGCCTCTTTCACTGTCCAACCAACCCGGTTGCTCCAGAAAAAACTGACTAACAAAAAAGCAAAAGATGAAGTCAAATTTTGACACTTCGATCAATAAGAAGGGCAATTTTCACCACCCAGCTACGAATGACACCCGAGCATTACTGCCACCAGCACTGGCAACTTTTGTAGCCTGTACTGGAACTCCCTGGGAAGAGCAGAACAAACTGGACCAGCCAAACCCCCGCCCCACCAGGTTGCCCACCCCGAGCATCCCCAAATGCCTGCAGTAGTACAGCAGCATCCAGCAGGATCTTCAAAAACAGGTTTGCCAACCCATGATATCAGTCTAGACTAATTTTTAATTCACATTTCTTTCTTCTGGTTTATCAGTCATAATCTTTGCCAGGTTGGTCAGGGATCAACCAGAGGTGAGTAGATGAGAGTAAAAACTGTCAGGGAACAAGAATAAAGGTACTCAAGCAATTGTTCAACTAATCCTTGAAATCACCAGGACGTTTTCCTTTGATCTTACTGGATGATGGACAGTAATCTTAACCTGTCTGCTCTAAGAAAGGATGTAGCACTGCAGCCTTTTTAGATGAGGTGATTAAACCCCATCCTTTGCTCTTCCTGTTGCTGCTGGTGGGATCTGTTGCAGTAAAAACCCTTTTGTTGCTCACTGTCAGGACACCCGCACATCACCCTCGTGGCACACAGCTGAGGACACGGCACTCACCTCCACAAATTCACAGTCAAATAGTACCGAGAGTTATTAGATGAAACTTCACCAAAAAAAAAGATAAACTGCTAATAGTCCATGTTGTGTCCCTATTAGCGTTCCACGTCTCTGTTAGATCTGCCTCTCCTTATTTTGGGGAGAGGGACTTGCATGATAATGACTCTGAAGCTGTAAAATATTAACTCTAATTTTAGAACAATCTGAAAAGAAGGCAAGTCCACTAAAAGCAAATTACTGAGCAATTGTAGCTTCAAAGAGATGAGAAGCATGTTCCTATAATTGTCCAACATTCTTTTAAATTTTGATTAAACTCAGAACTACAAAGCATTAGCAATGACATGTGCAGCAGCCATATCTCCAGAGTATAAGGAGGAAATTATAATTTTTTCCTTGCAATATGGTTTTTTTCTTTTCCTTTTTTTTCATAAAAAGCATTTTTTCCCTGCAGAATGACAAAAAACTCTTTTCACCCAGTCCGATCTTACCGAAACTTGCCACAGTCTTAGCCTGTAAAAGCGAGATCAATTCAGACTTCGATTTTAATCCCCACAAAGTTGGAGTTTGCTAGCATGCAGGTTAATCCTACCCCACTCATGCAAAGGACACAAATTCCACCATCTGTCACTGTAGTGGAAGAAATCTGAGAAATTTTGACCTCCCCAAAATAAATACACTGTGCAAAGATACAAATCCATAGTCAGGTTCAGATTTTAGGTAATCCAGGATGCTGATTTAAGTCATTCTGTAAAGAACGATACATTATCCTCCGATTTTAACAAACCTTCCTTTGCTTTTATTTCAAAAGCACAGTTTGAAGCAGTCTGTCAGTTCCGAAAGGCTAGGAATTCCTGTTCCCCACGGACTGAATTAGGCCAAAGTCTAACTTTACTTACATCTGTGCAAAATAATTGGATTATTGAAACTCTCCCACTGATTAATTTAAGTGCAAGTACCTGTAGACGTTAGAGAAACGTTTGGTGTTGACACTTCCCTCTTCACTCACCGAGTTTTGGGAACACAAAGGCTCTTGCAGGACAGATTTGCAAGCTGAGCTGATGATCTCCAGAGGGTGCACCAGCACTTCTGGATATATCTGGGACTTTAATTCACCTCATCTCTCTCTGAAAGACTCATGGAGTCAATCAGTATTTTTCCAGTGGACTTTGGATCAGGACCCCAAAGGCTGTCGGATCCTAACTAACTCCTGGATACAGCAATTGCTATAGCCTGTCTCCGTTCAGTTTATGTCTGAAGCCACGTAAGATCATTCTTATCCTCAAGTAAGAAAACATCTCATGAACGTCACTGACTTACCCTTTTGCCAGATTCTCTATTCCCCAGTATTGCTCCATCTTCTGGTCACATTTTTTGAACACTTTTTTGCAGTTTTTTTCATCTGACTGGTCCCCACAGTCATCATCCCCATTACAAAGCAGCCTCCGTGTAATGCATCTCCCTAGGATGCAAGGTGTAAATTACTCATAAACCAATCTATTATCACACTCCCTGACTCACACTCTAGAAACAAAATAAGACTCCTGTAATGTATGGTTCAGATATAGCTGGAAAATATTTCTTCTCTATCTGCATGGATCACCAAACTCCATCTGCTCAGTTTTGCTCAAAACTTTCATAATCTTAAAATTCCTTGTTCAACCTAGGAAAAAAAAAACCCCACCTTAATTAAAAGTATAAAGAAGAACAGATTTTTTTGGTTGCTACAATTTTTTAGTTTTGAGAAAACAAACACGCTAGAGACTGTTCAGCAGACCTTGTGTATGGTGCTACTTTTATCCCCCTTCCCACGTCCATAGTTACCGGGTTGTTTTTCAGTCTCACCCAAACACAAGCCTGGGGGACAGAGATGAGAGTCGCCTTCTTTTGCCCCACCTCCTGTGCTGAGCTCCTCCCTGCCCCGGCGCCCTGCTCCCTGCCCACTTTCCTCTCTGCTGCCAGGGTGCAGATGCAAAGCAGAGGCCGATCAAATTTTGGCTACAGCTAACTGCTGCCTCGCTTCCCCACACTGCTTACAGTGTCCCTGACTAACTAGTCATTCATAGGGGATGGAGGGAAACGTCACGAGGACCACCGTCGTAACGTCTTGGGCATGTGTCAAGGGTGCCTAGTGCACGTTCTCCTGTTGCTGTCAGATCCACTTGTGCTACAGATTTTACTAATATAACCGGGTTTTAATTTCCTATTTGGAGATTTTAAAGACATGCTTTAGACTGACAGATCTTGGCTAACAGACTCACTCAAAATCACTGAGGCAAACGCAACACAAGCATGGACAGACCCGGGTCAACTCCTGACATCCCTTTGGCCCAGAAAACTCTTGCAGAAGCAGAAAGTTCAGCATACTGGTGTCAGAGATGCCACCTGAGCACCACCACTGCTCACTCCGAAAGTCCTTACCTGTAACGGCACACACAAAACCCTCACATCTAACTTTACTCCTGCAAGGATTATTTGTAACACAGTCTTCGGTTTCTTTGTCGGAGTAATCACAAGGATCTCCATTGAACTGAGAAGGTTGTTCCAGGCGGGCAAACCTGTACTGTGATGAAATAAAAAATACTGACTCAAGTGTATAGAAATTGTGAATTTTATGCTTCCCTAGTTAATAAACAAACTTTGCGTCAGGGAGATCTGATCTAAGAGTACTGTCATACCAAAAAAAAGTGTCGGCAAAGTGTGATGCTGGTAAGGTGCCTCATTTCAAAGGTTTCTGATCTGCGACAGTTTTAATTTTACTAAGGAAGGATTGAGGATTGGAAGGGATGAAGGAAAGTTTGCTTTTCTTTGACAGTTTGTTTAAATGAGCCTGACAGGGTAGTGCGGGCATTTGCAAGAGTAAGGAAGGATTCAGTTACATCTCCTCTCTTTCAATTAGTGCTGGTAACGACATCCCTTGTTATTTTCTGTCAGTGTATTTACTTGGCCCTCTGTATCATTAGGGATTTTTTTCCGCCCACAACACTGCTGTGAAGCAGTCAATTACTCCATCCAATATGTTAGCCCTCCTTTTTTTCCCAGCTTTTAAGATTAACTCTTTGAAACGAAGCTTCAGTCTTCCCGACTCCCATCACCGGTTATTCCTGCTTAAGCCTGGGAATGGCCTCTCCAACTTGTTAGCAGAGGTCCCTCTAGCAACAGGGCTTTTGCTCTTCACACTATTGCAATCATTACTTTCGTTTGATGGGGCTTCTCGGTAGAAAATGCTCGTTGGCAGACAAGAAAAAGCATCTTAATCCTGAGAGGCACCGAGTGTCTCCACCATTAGTGGGGATGGTGCCTCACACTGATGCTGGAAGAAGAGGACTGCGTTGGAGAGACAAGTCCCTGCAAACCCTGGCGTTCCTGCCTGTGTCTTCACCAAGCCTGGGCTTTCACCTTTGCAGGACAGCGAGGCAGCAGCCTGGAAAGCACTGGAGTTACTGGGGGTGGCGAGCTGAAGAGCAAAAACCCACCTGGAAGCAAAAGCCCGCAGTCTCACCTGTACAGGGCTTTCCTCGGCAGCTCCCCGCTGTTTGCCCAACCCCCCGGACAAAAAAGATGAGGCTTGGAGGAGGTCCTGCCTCCCGGTTTCTCAGGCTTCGTGCCTAGACCACAAACACTCACCCTTTTCTTTTGACAGGGATCGCACTTGCTCCACGAGGACCACGCGGAGAGCGTGCAGTCGCGGGGCTGCGGCAGGTTGCTCACAGACCGGGCACGCCTGCTGTTGGCCACGCTCTCGTCGGTGCTGCTGAGGTTGAGGGACTCCTTTTCACCACTGCATTCAACAACAGGAGAGCTTCAGGGTGTGAAACCACGGAGATGTGAGGACAGAGCAACTTGGCCCATACCTGTGCAAAACTACATGCCAAAGAGAACTAACACTTGTTAGATCTCATCAACTCTTCCATGCAACCTCCAGATTTCAGTACTCGTTTCATACTGGCATCGATTCTGTATGAAACCTCATCCACTCTTCAGTGCCCAAGAGTGGACCCAGTCCTCTACACCGCCACCATGAGGGTAAGTCTGCAGGCCACTCAGGAGGGCTGACTCCAGGACACACGTTTGATCTAGCCAGCATGGGAAACTCAACCCACGTCCCACCAGCCTGGGCTTCATCTCAAGCTGTGCAAGCCCTACCGGGCGAAGTGGCCAGCAGTACAATCTGCACCACTGGTTGCTGCCCTTGTCCCATCACTCCCTGCTGCTCGCTGTACGGGCAGCACTTCGGTACCTCACGTACATGATGAAGAGCTCCAAGGTTGGACACCTCCGTGACAAACACCAGTGGCAATGCTAAGGGCTGGCATGCACTCAGCATTTCTGAAAACCAAGCTTAAGCACCTCCCTTTGCCAAGTAGCCTATTTTTTTCTCAAGCTGGCCAAACCCATTAGTCTTAGACTCTATTCTCGGTTCACAATAGAGAGTCACTAACCCATTAATCCCATTCATCCCAGTAATGAACCTGAACCCAAAGTGTGAGCCTTTACTCTTCACCCCAGCCCCTCTCAACTGCCTCCAAGGTTTCCACGATGCCACAGTTAAAATGCTGTCTACTCTTTTGCCAGATTCAGTATTTCTGATTAAATCCTCGTCCCAGACAAATGCTTCCCTGTAGCACCTAATCTACGTGGGTAGCTTTAGTGAAACATTGACAATTAGTTTCTTTCATAACCACTTTGACAAGTAAACTACCACAGCAGTGTTCCCGATTCTTCCACCAAGACAAGGAACAGAATCAGCTGAAGTTTTAAGTATGATTTAGTGCCTGGCAAGGGGCTCCCACTACTGCATATTAAAAATCACATGGAATAAAGGAATTACAAAAACTCATCAGCTCACTGAGGCATGAAATCAGAGCTCAAAGTTCAGAGAACAGTGGAAAAATATAGTTAGATTGGAAAGATTACAGTCACTGATTGACTGCAGTCCTCTGAAAGAGCAAAATCTATTAAGCTAGCAGAGAAAGAAACAACTATGGGCCAGATTCTTGCCACTTACATACTCAAACAAACCTCCGTCTTTCCAGCACGCTGTCGGGCAGCTAGCACAGGAGGAGGCTGCATGTTGCGAACAGAATTCCACATTACAACATGACCGTGACAATTTGTCATCTCAGATTTATCAAACAGGATCACTTTTCTAAAGGCAGACACATTGCACTATGTTAACTTCAAAACAATGCCTTTCGCTATTCATTAGAAATAGAGAAATCACTCAAGACAGCAATTATGTCCCATACAACGTGAAAGCAGGGAGCCTGGACTGATTTTCACTCTTTATCATACCACCCCATGGACATGGCTTCAGAAACATTCACTTACCCAAAGCAATGAACGGTTAGGATGCCGAGTACGGCATAAAGCAGCAACAGTTTGATGGGGTACGGAGCAAACGCGGTGCGTGCTGTGCTCATGGTTCCACAGTACCATCGGCAATTCGAAACCACCACCGCTCTCATTCCATCTGCTGGGGGTTTGAAAATGGTTCAAGTAGAAAAAGATAAATTACCAGGTTGTTTTTCCACACTGTAAACAGCGGATGACCCGCTACCTGGCAGATTCACAAGGTAAACGTTGCAATTGTTAGCACACAGCTTTCTGGAGGCAAGTGGGAAGGACGCAAAGATCTGTCTAGAAGCAATTTATGCTTTCATTTGTAACGCTCCTTTCAAGGGACAGGGGAAAATGAGTATTTCAATAAATGAAACATACTCGAGTCTTGGCAAGAGGGAGGCGGTAAGTAAAATCGGCTTTCTAGGAATAGAGTGCAAAATCACTTATTTATTTCTGCTTTTCATGTCTGTCTTCCAGAGGGAGGCCAGGCACGAGGCATAAGCAGTCATTCTCAGGGCTCAGGGAAAGCCTTCATCCCTGCGAGGGTCCTTTGCCATCTCTCACAGGCGCAGGCTCAGGCTGCAGGGGAAGACAAGAGCCCCAGCCCTGGCTGGACTCTTCCACAGAGCTTCTCTGCTCCACGTACCCTAAGCCTGGAGCCCATGGAAGCAAGACCTGTCAGGGTACCTAATTAAATGTCTTGGTGTTTTCTAGCGACTACATTGAGTCATTCTCTCTCTTAAATGGTCCTAACTGGGACAGAGAACTTACCGAGGGCTCATTCCCATCAGTTCAGCTGGGCTTTCAATGGCAGATCAGGATCTTCAAAACTTTGCAGAATTTTTCTTCAGTTGCCTGTTGAGGGAGCCTTCACTTCCCACTGCTTCTCACTTCAAGTATGGCTTTTTGTTTCCTGAGACAGAACAGTCTTTCCCTTCATTTTCCTAATTAATCTTAACCTACAACGAGCATCTTAGAGGGAGAGAAGTTCTCTGAATCTGTGTTTCCCTGTACAAAATGATGAATATCATTGTGTTTTCCCACCCTTCCTCTTCCTGGACAAGCGGAGGTTCTCTGAAGAGCTGCAGCCTCACTCTGGGTACAACTATGGGCTTTTAGCAGCACAGTCTCTCACTCCAGGACATGTCTCTGAATCCTTCAATGACACAAAGAATAAGTACATTTTAATTTGCTCATTATGGGAGTGATGGATGCTATATATAAAATTAACCATATTCATTAATACAAAACAAACCTGACAACCTCAGCATCATTACCTGGCCAAGTGCTACACCTCTTAATGTGTCATAGTTACCTTACAAATGACATTTTTCTGACTGTGGAGCTACGCCTCTGCAAAATAAGCAACTGGCTGCCGCATCTTTCTAGTTTGGCAGCTTGATGATAACAACTTCACACAGAGAAGCACATTAACTGAATCCTTGTAGGAATCTGCTCCGAATAAAAAGATTGCATTTCAGGCAGCCAGTTTTTTAACCCAAAGTTACTGAACACACAGTCAGTGATTAACTGCCCTCTAGACATGGAGGACAAACCATTAGGAAAGACGGCTTACGCTGTGCAAGCTTTTTGTTTGCCTTTTTTGCCTTCCTTTTTTTTTTGTTTCAAATGACTTTGCCCCAGACTGAGCCCAAGATGTGCCTATGTGATACAGCTGGCTCAGCCTTTGGCACAATTGATTTAGCTGTTAATCATTTGTTCACGACAAAAAAATAAACATTTACAGAAAAGACCTCACCATACTTGGGACCTTTACTGGCTGCGAAATGTTGTACACATCCCGTATTTCAAAAGCAGCAAAAGAGAAGCTAAGATTATAAGCACGGAGCACCCTCTAGATTTAACTGCAAACCATGACAGTGATCCCAGTGTGTGAAGATCTCAAGGCAACCTGCTCCTGTTTGCTGCTTGTCTTTCCCCACGCACATCTTCGTGGTGAACATGCCCGGTCTTGAATTAGCAGAAAGTAGTTAGGTTAAAATAGGAGCAAGGACCCAGGAGACAGACTTTCCTATACGTTAACGTACTTTTCAGAGAGAACTGAAAAGCAAAATCAGATTTGCCACATAATTTATAATGTTTTAATTACAGGTAGGTCTAACACATAAAATTTATGACAACCACCATAGCTCATTTTCTGCTTTCTTGCAGTTTGGGGCTTAGCAGGTCCATGGATCAGTGGGAACGTCACCTCGTAACACTGCCTGTGCCCTTTCCCGAGGCTTGTTCCTTCTTCGTCGCTGACAGTGGCAGCTGGGGCTGTCTGCTGAGCTGTTCCGAAGTCCCAAAGCACTTAGCGCTAACAATGCTGTAAGTCACTGAATGTGGGTTTCATCACAGCTGAGAATGAAGCCTCGCAAAGTGTCCGCCATGAACACCGAGCCTTCGAGTGCAACGCATCCTTTGCAGAGTTCATACCACCAACGTACATTTGTGACCCCTCGCTCCCTGTAAATAAAACTTACAGTTTCACCAAACAAGATTTTTTTTTTTTAAATGGCAGTTTCCTGTCCAAAGAAAACCTGTGAAACGCATCAGAAATTAAAGGCCCTCCCTGGGAAAGGTTAGATTGGAGCCAGCAAGCAGCTGTTCATGGTGGCGTTAGCACACTTTTTGAAAAGTTTCTTTTTCTTCTTCTCTGAGACGATCTTTTCATTCCCTGCTTCATAACTCGTAATGTTTCCTTCTGCAGAAGAACACAACTGGCTCATTCGCAGTTAAGAGGAAGCACGCCCACCAATTTCAATGGCAAAGAACATAAGGTGGCAAATATATGGTAAAATTTACAAGTAAGAAACCCTAAGGAATGTTTTCAGATGTTTGTTACAACTGACTCTGTTGCATCACCATTTTTGTTACTAATGCAATTATTTTCTGGTGGCGAGACTGGTCTCTGAAAGGCCCTGGACATAAAAAACCTCACCTTGTTGAGCTTAATTCGCCTTTTCTGGCTTTTGATTTACTAAAAATAATGCCTTGTAGTGACTCGGTCCAAACTGGGCCCAGGTTCACCTACTCTGAAAGCTCTGATTCCAAGGTCCTGTGAAGATGGTAAGACAGGGGCTGCAGTAACGAGTAGATGAAGAAAGAAAAACCCACCATTCCCCATCCCTTGTCTCCATCTCCTCTCCATTAGAGCTCAAGATAACATACACACAAGCTCATTTCAAACTAGAAACAGTATTTTTTAAAGAAAAAACGAGACACTCACAATCCGAGTATGTCAAGTAGTGCAAAATTTACAAAACCCACAACATCTTACACCACTGTAACTTCTGGTTATTTCTAATACAACCGGCTTCTCATACCAAGCGCTTTTCTTGGATCTCTAATAACTATCTGTTAAAGAAGACAAAGATGCCACAAAAGGTTTTCACACAGCTAGTACCTGGCAATAATTCTTCATAATCCTTTATTTTCACAAATGTCTGAGGCTGAATGGACATCGATTTGCTGCCCGTTAACCTGGTTTTCTTTTAATCTATTGTGATCTCCTTTCTTCACTGGTAAAGAGTATTTATAGAAGTGGTGCTGCGGGAGCTATGAAATGGGGTTGAAAAGCCAGCAAATAATATCAGATCTTAAAAGACCTTTTTTTAAAAAATACATTCTGTATCTGAAAGCCCCTTGAATGGGTAACATTTGAGGCTATTCTTCTTATTGAGATTTCTCAGGTGCTGATAAAACATTTTAGGGGTGATAGATGAGCCACAGGGCAAACACGTCCATTGAGATAAGACTATTTAAAGCTCTAAAAACTAATAGCCTGAGAGTCGTTTCACTAATAGACCTGATATTTCCTGCCTCCAGTAGGATAATTTTAGAAAGAGACAGGCAATGTTACAGGTAATCAGGAAATCGTATCAGGGTATCTCCCCATATTCCTCACTGTCATGCTGAAATGTATAATTCTGTTTCCCCACACCGTCAGACAGCAAGTAAAGCAAGAAAAAAATACCCTTTTTCCTTCCCCGTGCCAGCTTTCTGCTTGACCTTAGGTATTAAAAAACAAAAAAGAGCTTTTAATGAGGCTGATCCTAAAAAGCAAATCAGTATGAGAAGACCAACTTGTGGAAGACCTCATCACAACAGAGCTGACAGAAGTGCTCGTATAAATCATGACTTTCGCAGTAGTGACATCAGACCGCAGCCAGGAACAGGGGGTGAATCCCACTGATTTCACATACAGGAGCAGAACCAGAAGCCAGGAGTAGTGCATGCAGCAGGAAGGACAGTGAGAGCAACAGTGTTAGTACAGATGCTTCTGCAGATGATCCAGGCTCACGTTCACCCAAACCCTCCATTTTCTGGTTGCCCTATGGACTTGCACTTTGTTCATTCACCACTCTGTGCTTTCCATGTTGGCTTGGAGAGACAATTGTAGGCAATGGATTCAAACCTCTGTAGAAAACTGCCAACAGATATCCCCTTTCATTTCTTTGAAATTATATTCTTCTGATTAAGAACAGTATTTGCCAGAAAACTAATTAATATGAACCTGACGGGACAGGACTTGTCTAGAAGGCAAAGAAAGAAAAAAGGAAATGGTGCATGGAAATATATATCACAACCTAGAAAAAGGAAGAAAGAAGTTAGCTTCTCTGTTGCAGCAACTGTCGCTGTATAGTGATTAAAGCACATAAAGCATTGCCTTTAATCCAACATAAGTGAGTTAAAATTGCATATTCCCAGTCTATACAATCAGTTGCCTTCCCAGAAGTCACTGACATAGGAAAGAAAGATCTGTCAGAGTCCTTACTTCTGTAACACTGCAGGTTGATTCTGCAAACTGTTTGCTAAATAAATTCTCATTACTGCAGGAGATCATGGCCTTAATTAGCATTAGTTAAATTGGGACCATTTCTTGAACTAGTCATGTTTGAGTTGGATACTCTCATATACAATCTAGAGACTCCTAGTGCGCTTAAGTTACAGTAATATTAATGTTATATAGTGCATTGACACAGCACAGTAAGAATCAGATGTACTTCCCCTTCTGAGCAATGCCAACACGCAGCCAGGTCCTTCCTACTTTGAGATTCCTCGCTGTCACCAGACTAGATCTCAGACCTGCTAATTATGAATTTTTAAACTGAGCCCGCATAGCAACTGTGCAACACCAGCCAATTTTTCTGATTTTTCAACATAAACCAACTTCACTGTGGGGGTACTACGTGATTATCAACAAGACTAGATTTGGCCTACATTGTAAAAATGCTTTTTAATTTAAAACCATGCCTAGCTGTGCTTTTTTTCACTGTAAGTTGACATTTTATAGCTCGTTGAAAACCACAGAGATCATGTTCCTCCTTCCAAGGACATCTGAATACAGTTAGCTACATACAAAGTCAAAATGACATTAACACTAGCATGTTTTCATCACAACAGAATGACCTTTATTCTTAGGTCGGATCTAAGTATTTCAACAATGTTCATTGACGAAGGCAATGAATGTTTCTGCATGACCTACTGGACATTTCTGGTGGATGAGAAAGGGACGAGACATAAAGGAGAAGAAATACAATAAAATATACGTGCACACATCCTCACTTCTCTCTCTCTTCCTGTATATAGACACATACTTCTTACTCTTCAATTTCAATGCAGTATCTTGCATATTCACATTACTTGCTTGGCTGAGAGATCCAGTACTCGGTGCCTCTGAATATCAAACAATATTATTTTTCATGTGGCATCAAGAGTTTCACACCAGCAAAACACTTCAGCCTACCCTACGCATTGCCCTGACCAGTAGAAAGGTCCCACTGAAATAGCAGGTGGTATCATCAATAGGTTTTACTGGATCAAGGCTTTCCTCTCAATTCTGTGCATATTACTGGAAAGGGTGGGGGGGGGGGGAGGTTACTTTCAAAATTGTCATGTTTAAATGCACATTTTTCATTTTAAATCTTATTTGAAGAGGAAAATGTGAGCAAAATTAATTACAGCTTCTTATGCCACAAAGGTACTTCAGCTTTGGTTGCACTGGACAGTGTGGTCTGTCCCAGGAACGTGCGGTTTTACAGGGGGCGACTAAAGTATCTGCTGGTTTGGGATGCTCATCCTAAAAACACCCGAAAAGAGGCCAAAACCGGGGAGGCAGCAATTAAAACCAGCAAGTCAAGTATCTGCAAGATAAGCAACACTTAGAGTTTTTAAGATTAGGTATTCCCCAAACTGAGTCACTTTTTTTTTCTCCTTTCACAGGTATTTACAGTGTCAAAAAGACTGGCCATGACAGACACCAACACTGCACTGTAAGAAGGGCATAATTAGCAGAGAAGAGCAAAAGCTATGAAACAAACTTACTGAAATGACACCTTTTTTTAATGTTTTTATTCATAACAGTATTACATGGTGTGTTACAGAAATTAATGGAAAATTTCTAAAAATTGGTTGTTTTTTTTGTTGTTGCTGAATGCATTATACATAGAGTTAAAAATAATGTGTCCGTATATGTTAACAAATGGTCATTATCTGAGGTAAAGTTAAAGTAGGTTTACAAATGTACTGCAACAGTCATTTTATCTTTCTCATCTTTATTAAAAAAATATGTGTCAGAATGCAGAAATAAAAATGAATGAAAACCACGGAGTAAACATTTTTGCAAAGAAGGTGCCCAGTACGTTATTAGATGAAAGGTTTCATCAGACACTTGGATGACTACAATCTATCAAAATATCTTTTCATGACAGGTAAAGATCAAGAACCTATGGAGGATGATAACAGGATGGCTGGTGGGATTCCCTGGTTTTTAAATTTAGTGCTAGTGAAGGATGAGGGATTAAACAATTGCACAAGCTGGATATTTTAGTTATCTACAATACTGGTACAGTGCAGAGGCCTTCCAGTCCTCTCAACTCAGCATCTCAACCATGACAAGGACGATCTAATTGTATGACAAGACAATTGAGAATTTGTTTTTATTTACGAGCATTGGTAAAGGTAAGACAAAGGTCCATGGTGATGGTCCAGCTGTCTCTCATGAGACACTAAAATCCCAGCCTCATTCCCTCAGCACCTATTCGTAAATGATCTCTTTCCTACAAATATGATGTTAATGGATCCTCTGAGACATAAATCTCTTCTTTTTCTTGCAACGTTTTACCCCGTAACTGGAAATGCATTGATGATACTAAACCTCAAATGTCTATGACGAACCAAAATTGGCTTTGTGGTTCCGTATGTAGGACAAAACCCAAAAAAGCCACTGAGGAAGAAAGTAGCACAACTGTGCAAATTAGGAAAATATTCTTAAAGAAATGTCCTTCAGAAATGCTTTTACCTCTGCTTTTAATTCTGAAACGCTCAATCCGCCAAGTTTTAATTGGTCTTCTCCAGTTAGAAAACTTGATCTGTCTTCTGATGGGAAAATAAGATTTGCTACAAAGCTGTTTGCACATGACTAAGGAATAAGCGTCAAATGACCGTGAATGGGGATAAAAGTTCTCTTCTCTGCAGGTTCATTAGGTCTATTCACAGCTAATTTTTCATTCACATACATTCTGTAATGCACATTTCTCTAATTTGTCTAATTCAAAATAAAAGACTGGAATCATGTTGTGAGATGTGGTTGTACTATTAACAATTGCCACCCCAGTTATTCTGTCTTCTGAACCATTTTTAGCTTATAACAGAGATGAAGGAAAGTAAAATATTTATAACTCCAGGCCTATTTTAATCATGACAAAAATGTAAATCCTAATGTGTCAATTTAAAAACAAAATCCACACAATAACCCTAAAAACTGATTAATCATTTGATTTAACCTTTTTTCTTTTTTCTATTTTTTCTTTTTTCGTTTTTTTTTCTTTTTTTTCTTCTTTTTTTTTTTCTTTTTAGTGTTAAACCACTAAATTCAATATACTGTAACTGCATAGGAACATCAGGAAAACACATCTGACCTGTATAACAATTCTCTGTAGGGCAAAAATATATAGATTCTTTATGAAAATCATGTGCTAAACATATGAACCCAAACACTGCACTTCTGCTTCATAAATGTAAAAAAAGGAAGTTCTAAACTCTTTTGTTCTGTGTGTAAACAGTTTGATGACTTCTATGCAGAGATTCAAAGGAATGTCAATGAAACGTGATTTCTTATAAGTGGAGTATGTCCGTGTGATAACGCTAGATCATAAAATCATGTGTTCCCATTAATTTCACTAGTCGCTGACAAGCTGACTTGCTTTTGGCAAATGCACTTGAGCTTCAGCCCATTATCGTAAGCATGTGAAAAAACGTATGTGATGTGAGAACCACAAATTGGGTTTGCCACACATCCCAAGCACTGCAACTTGCTACCTTCTCTACTGTGTAATGGCATTAGTAAAAGAATTTTCATAACATTTATATTTACAAAAAAACTGGCAATTTTCATTCAAACTCCTTAAAGCCATTTCCCCTTAAACATTTAAAGAGTTTAACAGTAAGATTTTTTTCAAGTTATAAAATAAAAATCCCATTTGATTTTTCTGATGTACAAAAAGTGATAAAGATGAACAATTTGATCACAGAATCAGTTTGTTATTCCAAAATCCATGCCATCCTTGTCCCATTTGTAAAGTCCGCTTCATCCAAATTCCTAAACCAGAATCATACCAGTATTATTTGGCAAATGATTTTTTTTCATCAAAAATGGCACACAGAGAAGAAAACACTTGTCTGCATAGCATTACAGCAGCAAGATACTGAAGAAATAAAAATATTCCTTTTCTGCACTTTGTTTAGAGTTTCCTAGGAAATACTGACTCTTTCGTCTTTCCTCAGTGGGACTCGATGTCCTTTCTCTACCCACAACATGAGTATTCAAACAGAAAGCAGCATTTCTTCCTCATGATGCGCTAGAACTTAAAGGTCCATTTGGCAACATTTTCAGTCAGGGTGGGTTGAAGCAACCGAGTTTTATTCTGTGGTTTCACGTTAGGAATCATTTCCACAGGAGGCATTTTGCTGTTAGATCTATCACTCATACAAAACTACAGAATAAGAAATAAAAAAAAAACCCAAAACCCACTACCAGTATTTTTTTGTTGTTGTTTAAATATGTCTACACAGGGGGAAAAAAAAAAATCAGGATCAGCCTGATGTAAATGATGATGAAAAACATGTCACCATGACATAAAAAGTGCCAACTTGTGCCCGAAAGGCTGTTGAATGACAATGCCACTGCTACATACAGACTCTGCTTTTTGCTCAAAAGAAAAAGAACGTCTAACACTCAATAACTTTCAGATGCTCATTATTTATATGTGGCATACAGAAAATAACAAATGTTTAAAAGAAGACCGAGGAATAAGATTTCCTAGTCTGCATACCCATGACTTGTGGGGACAGGGCTGGACTCGTGGTGTGATAAGCAGGGAGAGTTTTTATTTTGTGCTGCCATAGGAATCTGCAATTGGTTGCCAAAAAAAATGTCAGGAACACTCGTAGAGCCAGTCCAGGAAGGCAATCATCTCTCCGTGTCAGATAAAATCAATCGGAAAAAAGCATGAAAGCCAAAGGCCTGCCAGGTTGTAGGGTTTCGTTTCAGTCTTGGAGCACCACAAGCCTGTAGCAATGCTATTTCTTAGGTCTGTTGATCTGGGCGTAGAGAGGTTCTGCTTCCTAGGGATAACAAAAATAAAATAAGTGGAGGTGTCTCCCGACATTTTTTAGAACATTTTTAGAACATCTGGTTGAGAACAGCAATACCTCGTGAGTTGACACCCAAAGGAAGTGTTTGTTTTCTGTGCTGCCCTGAGTGATCACGGCACCCCGGTTGAATTGTAAGGAAAATGTGACATTATTTCAGAAAACGAATGCTTACTATCAATTTCCTCTTCCAGTATTGGCCGTGCACCGATCCTCAGGAGGTATTGCTGGGCATAGACATAATATGAAGAAATGAAATGACACTTATACGGCTAGATGTTTTGAAGTTTGCAGGCCAGAAATGTAGCTGGCGTAAAACGCTGTTACTTGTACCAGGCTGAGACACCCCCGGCCCCGCAGCACAACAGCAGAATGTAGCTGTGGGTTTTACACGACCCAGGGAGAAAAACACTTGCAAACAGAAACCACCGCTGAAAGCCGAGCTAGTGAAACTGTGATAGGATTTAAAGTAACAATATGAGTTGACTACAAAGAATGAGGAAAGCTAGCTCTGTGCAGTTTGATTAGGAGTCTGTATAGCCATTAGTACAATCATTAAAGCTGGGGGGGAAGCGCGTAGATTTGCCAATAGATACTTTCTTGGGAATTTCCTGGGTGGGGTGGGGGGAAAAGCTGCCATGTTCTCCAGCGTTGCTTCATAGCTGACACCCTGTGCTTTCTTAATACTATGTTCATCTTGGCTGCAGTAGGAAGCAAACTACCCATGGACCCTGGAATCCATTCTACTTCATTTCCAGAAACTAATTTATTAAACTAAGAATGACATCTAAAAAAAGAACAAGACAGGCAGAAAGGCTAATTAATGCCATACTGCATTAACTCTCCACAGCTTGATAAATATTCAAATACCATGCCAGGACATTGAATTTAACCAAGTTAGAATCGACTCATGTTACAGCAGCATCAGCAGAAGCTGTGAGCAAGAAAAGCTCCGAAGGCTGGCAAATCACTGGGCACTGCGGCGCACAGAAATGTCTGGCAGGGGGTGGCACAGGATTTTAATCACTGCTTATAAAAATGATGTTGCCGATGAGAAAAACAGCCCAAGGGTGGATCCGTAGGGCTGCATTTACCCTGTGCCCAGGGTGCCTGGCCAGTGCTCCAGGCTCTGCCCTGTCCCAGTGTCCTGTCCCACCTCACTGTGCATCCCATGCTGAATGAGGAGCAACACAACAAATCCAAAATATGACCTGTTTCCTCCATGCCAAGAAAAGTTGTCTCTTATTCCTTGAAATGACTACATTTCTGGAGCCTGCAGAGACTCTGCTTCCCCATCTCCTACCTACACGAAGCCCTGAGTACACAACGAGCATTACGAGAGGACGTGAGAAATCCTTTGGAATTATTAAATAAAGGCTGTTGAAATTATCCCCAGCAAGAAGCAAATATATTTTGTGACCTTGAAAAACGGAAGGTAATCAGAAGAGATGACTGAGAGTAAATAACTGCATTTCACATTCTGTGTGTTAAGTCTACCTATGCCAGTTTTCATGTACTGCAGACATGAAGCTGGCAGAATGATCTATCACAGCTAGTTCAGAGAAAATCTGTACTAATTAATGTGGGAACCTGACACACACCAGGCCGTTCTTCAGGCATTTGGTGAACCTGAGGTGATTGCAAAGGGAAGTGAAAAGGAAGGAGAAGAAGAAGAGGGGAGGGAAGGAGAACATCCCTTTCGAACAAAAGATCATTTTTCAAATGCCTTCGGGGAGAAAAAGAGCTTTTCAAAATGTCAAGCGTGCTTGTTAGAGCTGTCCTCAAATATCTTTAAGATATGCAGACGCACTTAAGTAACAGGTGTCCTCAGGTGTCACTGAACTTGACACCCTTGGAAGAGGAGCAGGAGTTCATCATCGGTCATCAGCACTTTCAACAACACACAAGGCAGCCTTTAGAATTAGAAATTTCTTTTATTCGTACCCCACATTTATCTGAACATACACTTCATGTGGCAAAAACCTACGTTTCTTACTGATTTGGATAATTTTTCTTCCAGTAGACTAGAGCATTTTGAATGAAAAGTATGCTCTTATGTCTTCTATTTAGTTGATTTCCTCCTTCAGATGCCTAAATGAGAAATTAATTGCAGTAATTGTGTGCAATCTTCTCAGCCAAAGTTTTTGTCAATGACTGAGATTTGTTTTCTAATATTATTTTGAAATAACTCAAGCAGTGCATCTTGCCCGTAGCCCAACACTGCAAACGGTATCTGTAAAGTATTGATAATGATGCTCAAGAGAGCGAAAGAGAGCAGAAAGGGACGGAAAAGAGGCAAAAGGAGAGTCGAGTGCTGTTGACTGCATGGATAGCTTCTCTCACAGTGCCAGGCAGCGGGGGTTTCACAAGCATTATTTTGGAGAGTCTTGGAAGCAGAAATAACCCCCCTCTTTTTTACATACTCCACGCACAAGTCACAGGGAACGTCATTAAAAGGCAGGTGAGCCTAACTCTTCTCACAGCATTGGAATCATCTCACTGATGTGTTCTGCTTTTTACTTCTACCACTGCATTATAACAGATCCGGAGGGAAGGGAACGAAAGAATGGGTCTTTATCAGAAAAAAAAAAGAGAGGAACAAATAAAGTCGTATACAAAGCTTCCAATTCACATAAATGCCTTGAATCTTAAAGTGTTTTCCTTTCTATAGGATTCACCCAGAAGCATTTGTGATGTGCTTTCATCAGCCCACAGGGAGAAACCAAGACGACAACTGGCAGCACCTTTTTTTGCTGCTAAATCCTACTTGAAGGCTTCTATCCACTTTGGGGATATGCAATTTCTGGCAGATGTTTGAAAAGTAAATGTTTTCCTTTATGTTTGGAAGCTGCTATCAAAGTAGGGTTTGCCTATATTCTCACATACTAACGGGGCTCTTTATGTTGAACAGTAGCCTTCAAATAACAAGATATTGCAGGAAGAGGATATGAATTCACAGGTCAGGTGTCTGACCAAAGTGACAGGTTGCAGTAAGGGACCAGAAATGTCTAAATATACATGCTTTAAGTGGGACATCTAAATATGCAGGACGCTGCAAGCATGGTGTGTAAACGTTGATTTATGAAGTCTCTCGGAAATAATTGCAAAAACTGCCAAAGAGAAACTTTTCCCTATGTATGCTACATTTACATATTCCAGAGATACTTCATGCTTAAAATCAGTTTATTCTTCCCATTTTAAGGAACATTTTGCACAATAAACAAGACTGTAGCAAACAGTAAGTATTTCTGGTATAGTACACTACTGGATGAGGTAACAAGGTTGCTAATAGTTTTGAATAACGTTATGTAAATACTAGGAGTAAATTTGCATCCAATTTAAAGATATTAACATCTGCGCCCCAGCAGAACTAATCACTGAAGAACATCTCTCAGAAGATTCAGCATCTACTTGGCCTCGTGTAGGTGAGCTCGCTCACAAAACATAACACGGGACTTGGGAAACTATTTTTACACTAGCAGTCCTTTTATCATTGCAAGGCACCCTGCTATGTGCAAAGCTTCAGGCAAGATGTACTGAATTGCAGAGGTGAGGCCTGCATAGATTTCTTTGCCCTTTACAATAGATTCTCAGCACCAGTTTTACTCCTGGCTGACTGATGAGAAAGGGCAGGCTCAAATGACAGAGTTTCATGAAATAAGTGTGCTGGAGCACCAGCCAAAATGAGAATCTTGTGCTGGGGATGCAAGTGAAGGGAATGGGAGTGCAATGCATCTTCTCTATTTATTGCATGCTGACGCAATAAAATAGGGCATAGTAAACTTGGCAAGCACGATTCAAATTAAGTATCTTTGGTGATAAGACAGGTAATTCCTATTGGCCCATTAACAGCCAGTGGCGTGTCTTTGGTTACTTTTATTATAGTTAGCCTCTATTAGCAGCATAAATATAGCAACCTTCCAGTTTGGGATTATGACTGGACAGCACCTCTATTCTTACTATAAAACCTACCTAGGAATATTTCCTAGTCTCAAATACCCAGTTTAATTATTAGCATTTTAAAAGTCTCTGTCATTTTAGTATCAAGATGGATGCTATACATCTGTAAAATGAAAAAGCAATGAGAACTACTCAGAAAGATGAACCCTGCTCCATCTTGGTCCCGGTGTAATAATGAACTGCAGCCAAGAAGCACGCCTATTATTTCTGGGCCCCTTTCCTAACGAAACAGTAGCCACGCAATTATACTTTCCATCTACCTATCTGTCAATTCTTCTTAACTTTTGAACCCGATGACCAATTTGAAGCAAATTGTTCAGAAGTCTCAAAGATACTAAATTATCAAAAGTACCTTTTTAAAATCAGTTGTTGTGCAGAAGACAGGGAACTTTTAAATGACCTCATTACAGAGAAAGCTAGGAGAGCTCGTCCCCTAATTGAACTGCTGGATTGTCAATCAGCAAGTACACGGCTCTAGACAAGCTACACAGTGTGTTGTCTCTTGTTTAGAGGAAGACGTTGGAGAAATAGAAGGGTACCTAGCTACTTCAAGTGGGCTTTACTTCAAGTGGGCTTGGAGACATTGGAAGAGGTGAGAAACCCGTGTATGAGCTGGTCGCGTTAAAATGGATAGCTTGAAGGGGATTCTAGATGTGGAGCTGAAGGCAAATTGTAGGATGCCTCTGTTCACAGAGCAGCCTGAATTCCTCCCGTCTTTTCCCTTCGGATTCCCTGGGAAATACAATGATCAACAAACGAGCATGAGGCCTGAAATGACAATTTTAGGATTTTTCTGGAATGAAGCAGTACTTCCCAAACTGTGATCCCTTTCCAAACACACAACACTACTTCTCTCTCAGGTTCACAGCCCTGCTCGGTGCTGTGCCTTTAGTTTGAGAATGATAGCTTTAGAGCCTACAGTAAGAACAGGTCACCTACAATCATTATGAATTTCTCTTTGGACTCTATTCAGTTCCTATTGAGCCGGATGAATGACAGTACAGAACCTGCAAATATAGCCTTTGGTATTTTGATCCCATTCAGAGTCCTAGTGCAATAGAAAGCGGGCAGAAGGAAGAGGATGATGCAGAATCAGCTTAATATGCCCTCCTGAGGCTCACTAAGCTCCCAGATCATAGAATCATAGAATGGCTTGGGTTGGAAGGGACCATCAAAGGCCATCTAGTCCAAGCCCCCTGCAGTGAGCAGGGACACCTTCAACTAGATCAGGTTGCTCAGAGCCCTGTCCAGCCTGGCCTGGAATGTTTCCAGGGATGG
>JAVKLA010000090.1:5496503-5537067 GCA_034782735.1 Sagittarius serpentarius | reverse complement strand
ATTGCCTACAGCTTGCCGTGCTGCTTTTCCAGCAGATGTCAGGGTGGTTGAAGTCCCCCAGCAGGACGAGAGCCTGCCAGCGCGACGCCTCCCATAGCTGGAGTAAGAAGGCTTCGTCAATAGGCTCCTCTTGTTCAGGCAGTCTGTAGTAGACACCAACCACAAGGCTCCCTTTGTTGCCTCGCTCTCTAATTCTTACCCATAAGCTTTCAACCTGTTCGTGACTATGCACAAGAGACAGCTCTTCACACTCTATCCATCTCTTGATGCAGAGGGCAACGCCTCCACCCCTCCTTCCCCGCCTCTCCCTTCTGAACAGCCTGTAGCCATCAATAGCCACGCTCCAGTCGTGGGATTCATCCCACCAAGTTTCAGTGATGGCAACCAGGTCACAGTTTTCTAGCAGCACGGTGGCTTGCAGCTCCTCCTGTTTATTGCCCATGCTGCGTGCACTGGTGTAGATGCACTTGAGCCAGGCTATCGATTCCACCCCTGACACCGACACGCCTCCCCAGGCTCATCTCCAGTGAGCCTAGTCTTACCCCTTCCCCCTTCAAAGCCAATGCTTTATCCATAAGTTGCTATTTTCTTTCAACTTCCAAATACCAGCCCAAATAGTTATAGCCAAAGTTTTCAGTTGTATAGCTTCAGGGCTTCCTAGTGTCATGGCGTGCTAGACCCATTGCTGGGGCTGCGTTAGCGGCTGAGGCTGAAATACCCCAAAGAGCAGAACATCCACACCAGCAGGCTCTGCACCTAATGCCCTGGAGTTCAGGCTGATTGGGTGCACTGATGCAAAGAGGATGACCAGGTGAAAACTCCCCTGTTCAATCTTCTTGCTTTAATCCGAAATGTCAATAATAAGAAATGTTCAACACATTCGGTACAATCATAGCTAAATACAGCTCTGTCCCTCTCTTTCTTCTCACCATAGTTATTCCCTCACACAGTCTAAAGACAGCAGTAGGGATTAAACGTAAGTCAGCTGAAGATGGCAGTCTTATTATTCAGTGTTCTCCTCACCCCCTCTGGAAAATCACTATCCATCCTCAACGCTGCTCATGAACAAAGGGAAAACAACCGAATACAAATCTTGCTATGAACAGCTCTGCAAAGAGTTGATTTTAATTCACCTGTGAAAGTTAGGCCTGCCTGCTTCTAATCTCCAGCAATAAGGGACAAAAATGTAACAAATCCATAAAAGGTCACATTTACCTACTAAGAACCCACAGCTATTTGTAAAAGAATGACTTGTAAGAATGGCTACTGGTAGGATGAGGATTTTGAGAGCTTAAGTAGACGACTGCAGAAGGAAGAGAGGAAAAACGCAGAAATGAAGATAGTTACTGAAAGATACTGAATTATTTCTAAATGAGAATACGCAGTATCAGAAGGAATCAAGAAACCAAATTGCTAAGGTACCTTGAAAGATCAGGGTACAAAATACTAGACAGGTGAGTATTCTGAATACATCAAGGTAAGCAAAGGTATTGTATGGCCATAACTGATTTCATAGAGATGCTGGGAACAGATATATTTGAAATTTCTGAACGCAATACCGTGTCATGCTCCTTGGAGGTCCATTCATCTGAGTTGTATACTATGCTGTTCTTGGTGGGAAGAACCACGTTCTAAAGAGCGAAGTAATCTCCCATCTAACACACAAAAGTGGCTTTTATGCAGACTATGATTCTTTTGTACTACATGTTTCTCCCCACTAAGTTTCTCTCCAAATGTGGAGCTCAATACACAACACAGTAGTAAGTCCTGAATTGATAATTTTCCATGGAGATTAGACTTCCCACTGCTCTGACGAAACCAGGCTTCAGAATTAGTTGAGCTGGTTTTAGCAAGTGGATTTCCTATGGACTGCTGCTAAATGGCACTGCACAAAGGCACAATGATATTAGCGTAACTTCACTGGATAGAGGCTTTCTTTTTGTTCAGCTTCCTGTTCCTGCCTACAGCTTTTAGGAATTACTATAATATAATAATCAGTAACATTATTTAACATTTCCCAGAATATATTTCTGAGAACTATACTTATTTTATGCAAGACTCTGCAAGGATTTACAAATATATAGAAAATCCATATGGAATCACTGGTTATATACTGTTCTTGTAGCTCCCAGGGACACCTGACAGGTAAAAGAATGTATTTTACTAAGCGTTATGTAAAAGCAGAACAAAAGGAGTCCCTCACTTGACTGCCTGACACAGTAATATGCATTAACAGACTTAAACTACTGTTTCAAGTTACCTCCAGAAATCCTGGTAGGTAAATGTGTGTGATGCTAGTTTATAAATGATGCTAACTATCTTCGTGACAGTCAGAAAATTAGAAAGAGGTTTAATCATTATTCTCCCCGCAATGAATTTCAGAATTACCCTGATTAGGATAAACCGCAATAAACAAACATATATGGGTTTGCAGCGTGTGGGACTCAGATAAAGGTCAAATTCTCTTTCTTGATCTAGGAAAGAACTTTTGAAATGGTCTGAAGCTGGGAAAGCCATCTATGTCAGTGCTGGCCAAGGTCAGGCAAAGGCAAAGCCAAATTACTGTGTGGCACCATCAAGCTGCAGAAGCAGTTCTTGCTGGAGTACAATAACCAATGGATGCTCCTGCTACAGCAGCTCATTCCAGCTTGACTCTATCCTTACACTGTCATTTTTATACTCAATGAGACACTAAACTTAATGATACTTTTGCTTTAGCCTCCAAGAGCTAAGCATTATGTTGGTGAAGCTAAAGAAGGGGGAGATGCCTTCTCACAGCACCACATATTATTAAGAGATAATCTTATTACTCCCAAGTGGATCAAAGCAAAGTTACTGTAAGAGTTTTTTAACTGTATCTAATGTCCAAAGTAAACTGACTCCTAATGAAACTACTAATTTTGAGCTGAAGCCAAATTACTTCAGCTCAGGATGGATAAGTCCCTGGTAAACACAGTGCAATTACAAAAATAAAAAGGGTTCTACCATTGTTACGGATTTGCTCCAGGAGCTCTGTGCTGAATCACAGAAGCAGTATCAGATCACGTATTTGGGTAATACAGAACATGAATGGCAGACAGGGAGAAGAGAAAGAAACATATCCTTCAGATAGTAACACTAAAGAGTGTTTGGATGCAATAACAATGCTCAGCACTCATAAAGCTTTGTAGCTTTACTGTCATTTTGGTAAAACATATATACTGTATTGAAACAAATCACAGAACATTCACTGGCAGCCACATTTTCTAACGTGTTCTGTAACACAAAAGATGAAAAGATCATCTTTCCCGTCTGTCTGGATTTAAATGACTTACATTTGATGAATAATTTTTAAAACATCAGTATGCCAATGGTAATATGAATGATCATAATTTTCAGATGTTTTTAATTTGCAGTTGGAGATAAAAATACACAAACCCATTTCAATATTTTTTACATGCAGATAATAAATGTGCTGCTTCTACCGATTATCACATTGATTTAGGGTAGAGGTGTTCATGTATCATTACATAATTTTATGTAATGTTTGTTATGTCTATGGGTAAGATGTCTTATTCCATTTAATATGTTACAACTGACTAAAGGCCAGAGTGGATTTGATAAAAAAAACGTTCTGCCTAATACATTGTTAGTAATGGCTCAGTTTCCCTATTTCCCCTTAGAATTTGAACACAAAGTAAAATACGTCTACATTTCTTTAAAGCATGCAGGCAGCTGAAACACATATCTGCATAAGCTGCAACACTTAGTGAATGGCAAAAGCCATGCAAACCACTGAGCATGAGGAATACACTGTGGATAATGGAGAGGAAAAACGGAAGAGATGGAAAGGAAAAATAAACCATGCATCCATGAAAGCAATGGTAGGCACTGGTGGAAGAGTAAGTGAGCACCTCAAAGTGTAGAGAAAAAAAGGACAGATACCTACCCCAACCTGCGCTATCTAGCTACCGACCTGTGGACTTATAGTATCACCAGTTGGCTCACCAAATGGATCACTGTTGGATGAGGCCTGAGACCCATCAGGCTAGAATACAAGAACATAACACCTTTTTTTCTCAACAATAGAAAGTGAAAAGTCAACACGAGGTTATTTTCATGCTGTGGGCATAACAAGTACATCCTATCTCATGAAAACCAGAAAGTGAGACCTCACTGCTAGTATGTTCTCAAAAGCCATAATGGTTTCCTATAGCTGATGCAGGCAGGAAAGGACCTCACCAGTACCTGCTGGAGCCCGTGCAGGAGCTGCCACAGACTTCAGAAAGTACCGCATCAGACAAACCAGAACTGCAAAAGGCCCTGAAAGCCAGTGAAACTATGTGAATCAGAAAGAGTCCAAGCTTGCATTATTTCGTACTGTTGGGTGCTTTTTTTGTACAGACTCCCTCTTGCCTTTGGCTCACTTGGACTCATCTGCCTAAGATACCTTGTGATTTAAAGTCATTGCTTGGGTAACATTTCTTGCTTTGGTCCACTGAGTCTAAGGCAAAGAAATCACATACTGAGGGCCAGAACATTGAGGGATGTAACTAGGCAAGCAACTGGGATGCAAGAATATGCAAGACAACGTTACCCATCATCTTTTCACAGACAAACTCTCACATCTCTTTCTGCAGCCTCAGCATGTATGTTGTTTTACCTCAGACTTCCTTACCATCAATAAGTGAATGCTGGTATGCTAAAAAGGACATTGGATACAACTAACATATATAACCTTGCATATAAACTCTGAGTTTGGTTCCTTGTATGCAATATTAGTGCATATCAACAGAAATGTCATGCTACTAGCTATCAAAACCAAAGCAGGAAGGGAATTCTGTCTACAGCTCCCCCTTAAATACCACCCAACCCTATTAGAATAGTTATTCCTGACACTACCAAACAACATGTAAGTAACTTCTGCCTTTTCTAGCTAAAAAATGCTAATCAGTGTTTGGAAACCTTGTTGCTACTCACAGCCTCTTGCTCCTCACTTTTGCTTGGGCTTTCAAATCCCTCTTCAAAGAGGTCATCTGCAGCAGGATCACTGGTATGAGATGCTGATGATTTTGATGGAGAACTCTGTCTGGGTGCAGGGGTTGGAGCTAAACAAAGATTAAGGTAACAGTAACAGAATATGTATCTGTTAATTTGTTCAGAAAGACACAGCAGCACAAAATTTGCTCATGCTTTAGAGCCCTCAGCTTTTATTACCCCTGAAAATTATTTTCTGATGTGGAGCTGTAAGAGGTAAATTTGAACGCAGTAGTCATCATCAATTCCATGTATTAGATTTCACTCAGCAGTTTCCAAATTCAGTTTGGCTGCGTCTGGCATATGTCTTTAGGAACCAGGGAGACGCCACTACATTACATTAAGAATGCATGAGTCGCCTGCCCTATGGCAGGTAAGCGAAGCAGAAGGTCTCCGGCTGGCCTCTGGTAAATCTGTCTCATGAATTCCTCTTTTCAGCAATCTGCAAATTCCCCCATCCCCATGCTACTAACACGATAAGCTTATTTTACAGCTCTTCAATGAATTTCCCCACATGTCCAATACATCAAGCTATTAAAATAAATACTCATCCCCTAATTTCTGCAAAGTATGGCTTGAATGGGACATAAGGGAAACCATTTGTAAGGCTGAATGTCACAAGCATTTTCCAACAGCATGCATGTCCCTAGCAGAGAACACATATTACTGTCTTCTTAGAAATTAAATTTCAGACTGCAGCTATCGGGCTGTTGATTTCAATGGTCTCTGAAATTCCTCTCTGGTACTTTTCTTTACGTCTGGAACAGATTTAACAAGCTAGACCATGCATGAAGGTTCTCAGTCCATATCGGTGTTGCAATTTACTGTATGAAAATAAAGAAAGAAATGCTTTGACGAGAAGTCATGTCTGAGGAAAGGTCTGGATGAAAGCATATGAATACTCACGTGAATTTGTAGATGGTGTCGTGGAAGTCACAGGAGTCAAATTTAACTGAGAGATGTCAAAGTCATCACAATCATCTGCTTCCTGTGCCATCCCAACTTTGTTAAAGTAACTTGAGAAGGCCTCTGAGGTACAACTGAGGGAAGGCTGATCTGGTTTTCTTGATGGCACTGGTGGAGGCTGAGCCATCTGGAAATCTTTAAACATTTCTTTTCCCATTTTCTGTCTGGGCCTGTCTGTCTGTGGACTTGATCTGTTGGAATCACTTGTGGGTGGAACAGTAGCTATAGGAGCAATGGTACCTTGAAACATGGCTGCTTGTAAAGGCAAAACAGTTTGTGTTGGCATGAAGGCAGTTGGTTGGAACTGACCAGCTACAGATGGCCATGGTTGCTGAGTAGGAGGAAAAATACCGGGTTGGCCCCACGCTATCGGCTGTCCTCCCTGCATCACCTGAGCAACTGGAGGCTGAGCACCCATGGCCAACTGCTGTTGAACAAGTGGTTGCTGTCCCCAGAATGAGGGCAGAACAGCTCCCATGGCAACATAACCTTCAAAGAATAAAGAGAGCGGGGGGGGGGGAGATGAAAGGTTTTAACAGTACTGTCAAGAGCATGCAGAAAAAAATACACAATAAATCTGAAACACACAGGCTACATTAGTGATCCCAGAGCTTCAGCACACTTGAAAACTGAAAGACATGGTTGAATTCACATCACTGAACAAATACTTGTACACAAAAACAGAGGCTGGTGGACACTGGCGATAATCCTTCCCCTCATCTGAACAAAAAAGCTCTTCTCTTCTTCCTCAGTGAGTACCCCCATGTGTCTGTGAAGACCTGTGTGCATGGACCTGGTTGGCAGCTGGCCACTGGGCAGCTCCCTTCCCTGGTGCTCCGTCAAAGCACAGCCTGGATCAGTTTGGTTGAACCACTTACCAGAGCCATAGCAGCTCCCAAACCATTTCCTAAACTCTCCCCCTTGCAGCACAACCCTGCTCCTCACCACTGAGTTCTGCAGGCTCTTCTTACTACCCTGACTACTCCATCCTCTGCCTTTTACCTTGCCTCTCGGAGCAAGGATCTCTGGGCCTGAACATGATGCACTGGGTCAGGCTGGGGTGGAGTTCATCTTTTCAGAGCAGCCCATACACTGCTAAAAAATGAGCAGCCAGAGGAAGCAGAGAGAAGGAAGAGGACGCCCAGGACTCCTTCCCCTCTGTGCAGCTTTGCTGCAGTTCCTCATCCTTTTCACTTTTACTCTTTGTTGGGGAGAGTGACCCACCAACACCAGTCAACTCCTGCCAATGGCACAGCTACAAAACTGGTTCTGTTACAGAGAAGCACCTTTACGTACGTTAGATGACAGCACAAGGGCCCTCTAATGACAGTGTGACCTTCTTGCAAGAGAGAGACTCTGCGTCATCTCTTCTGACGGATACAGTTCAAACCACTGGGACTCCAAAGAGCAAAGCAAGTGTCTCAAATTGTATCATAAAAGGCCAGAGCTCAGATGAATTCAGATTAAAACCCCCACTTTTGGTTATTACCTGGTTACTTGAGAACATCAAAAAGATCCTGAGCTTCTGCTGTATTACATACCTAGTAACAACAAACTGCTTCAGGTAGTATGCTAGCATAAAACGCCTCTAGTTGGGGAGGACTTTAAAGATTAAAACTAAAAGTATAATCGCTTCCTCTCAGACCTGAAGCTTCCTTTCCAGCTACCAAGAGTTTGACTGTGCAGGAATTACATGATCAGGTGCTTTGTTATTTACAATGAAAAAAAAAAATAATCTGAAACTAAAGTCACTCCTAGTGACTTTTTTGGCTTTTGTTTTAAAAAATGGGGGTAAATTCAAAATAACGTACTCCCTGCTTGTTAAAGACTTGTTTTGCCTTGCCCTGAGGCACTGTCCTCCAAACCCTTCCTCACTTCCACTGTACTAAATTAACGCCCTGAGTACTGAAATGCAAACCAGAGCCGAGAACTGATCACCAAATTTGAGTTGAGCCTATATTTCCAGTAGGTTTCTTACCTGAGGGTACGGCAGCAGTGCTGAAAGGTACAGAACCAAACATGTCTGTACTAGCAGGGAGTGACTGGGATGAAGATGGGATAAAGGCATCACCTGGAGTAGCAGGAGTCTGCAAGAAGACAGGAATAAAATACAATTATGACATATCAGCTGCAGCTTCTGCAGCACATACTTTGCCGTCACATCATCCATAACTCTAAAAATACAGGTTTGGAGGGAATAAAGAGAAAGAAAAAAAGAACAGAAAGATGTAGAAGGAAAGAAGCAACAGAAATAAGAGTATTAGAATTTGCTGGAGACAGGAGAAAAAGAAAGAAAATGAGAGACTTTGTACCAGAGGAAAAAATAAAAATAAGATTTGCCTGGAATACATCATGTGCAAAATAATGACATCATTTCTTCAGAAGATACAGACTTGTGATTCTAGGTGTTAGGCGACAACCAGTAGAGGCAGCGACCAAGGCATTAATGTAAGAAACAGTAAAGGCAAATTAAGTATCTGTAGGATTTATGGAAAAGTGAATAAATATTGCTTCCAATTAACGAACAGGACCACAACCATAGGTCTATATTAAAGGAGAAACTCAATCCAATTGAGCAAACTGAGGATGAGGACACAGGACTTTGAACACCTAATCCCAGACATGCTCCAGAATACCTTGGAGATCTGAGGCTCCTGACTTGACAGCGTCTCACAGTTTTCTCAGTATATTCATACACCCCTACACCTTAAGGTAAGGTTCAAAACCTTTATAGGAAAATGATAGTGTTTTCATGTTATGATGCAGAAAAGCATGTTGAGAAAATTTTCTTCGCCCTCAAAACACATTCAGCCCTCTCTCTTTACTGCTTTGTCTTCCTTCCTTTAACAGCAGTTCTGGGATATGTGCTTGGTGGAACCAGAGAGACATGATATATAAGGCTGTAACTGGATCTTCCTGCAGTGCAGTGGAGAGACAGAGTGCAGTGAAGCATGCACCTCTGATAAACACCAGGGAAGGAGATCTGCAGCTCAGGTTATATCTTATGTGACACTTAGCCCTATATCAAAAAAATAAAAATTGAAGATATTTTTGCACATCATCATGAAGCAGTGACTCCACATTCAATTTCCTTCACTTTCATTTTCTTGCAATATAAAAAATACTTTGAAATCCTCTCTACTGGAATGGCTGATGACCTGAATTGTAAATGTGCTCAATAAATGTGCTGAAAATAGCATGTAAAAAAATGCAGAGTTCAGTTCCCCTGGGTACTCACTGGGGGAGAGGTTACATCAGGAGGAGTGGACATGTCCCCAAAAAGCTCTAGTTGGGTAACAGCCTGTAAAGAGAAAAAAAAAACATTTCCATTTACCTTCTGAGGAGAAGAAACTGTGGGTTAACTAGTTAGAAATTGTACAGTTAACTAGTAACAGCTAGCAATATAAATCCCCCAAAAGCCATGTAGGCTTCAAATGTCAGGTCCCATATGGAGGAAGTACGCGGGTTCAAGCTGTGGGATTTTGATATTGCTGATGGACCCAAACAGCCAACAGCTGACCCTGTAAAATGATTCTGTATGGAATTCTCCACCATAAAAAAATGAATAAAGCAAGAAAAAAATATCCAGAATGGGACTGGATGCACTGCTGCTCTGCCCTTAACATCAGTGAGCACCAAGCATGATTTATGACCAGTCCTTTTCCCTGGCTCTTTCTCTAAACCCACATTTCAAGGTCTTAAAACATGGCAGCAGCCTGTGCAAGTGACAGAAGGATACAGAAGGGAAGGGCTTTTAAAGTGCTGCCTGATTTCCCCTTGCCCACGGGACAGGTATGACCTGGATAAGTGGACTTGAAGGAGGATAAAATAACCCAGTTGTGCAAGTTTGTAGCTCTACATTTAACTCATGCTAGAAATGTTTTCTCAGGGCATCCTTCAGTTTGATCTCAAATTAGGTCACCTATACAGGTCTCACTTAACTGGACCAGAAGAGAAAAAGCACTTTCATAATAAGGAGCACCTTGAGTGGCTGCATAATCAAAGCTCCTTCACACGTTCTGGTGTAAAATTGTTCTCTTCCACTTGTCTACATCTGCAAATCAGTCCAGCTGGAGTCCAGGGACGGTAAAGCACGGATCCCTTATAGCTCTGCAGAAAACCTAAAATCCATCTTCCGTCCTTAGCAGGGTGGCTATTCTAGAAAGCTTTGATGGGAACTCAAGAAAGCTTTGATGGGAACTCAAGAACTAGTCCTTCTCTACTACCTTTCTTCTGCTTACTGGCTTTCCTTGTTCTCCGTATCATACTCAATCACACCCTCACATGTGGGAAGCTACAATTCTCATTATGAATGAGATTTAATGCAAATCTTAATTCAGTTCATTGAATCTCCTCCCCAGCTTAGGCACATGAACTTTGCAGCTTCCTATCAGATATATACATTTGAAATTCAGTTGAGTCTTGACCTGCAAAGGCGGCCACTTAGTGCTTTGGCATTAACCACACTGGCTGGGGTCAGTCCTTATAACCTTCCAAAGGAGCAAGATCACCCTAAGATTTTTTTTCACTGCCCTCAACCTTCTATTATAAAGGATCCTTTAAGAAATAAGACTACCATTCAAAATATAATAATTACAAAGTTTTACACATATTTGCAATCCAATCTCTGTTCCCATATACAAAAGCAACGCTACAATCACTTAAGACCTGGAATTTGTCTAGCAGCTTGTATGATTCTCAGCTTTATGTCTAACAATGTACCTAGGGATGAATTATTTCACATTTCTTCACATTATGTCATATATTAAATAGATCACATTGCTTCAGTGCTATGACAACATATTTCGCTCTTATAGGCTTATGTATCCCTCTAAGTATCTGCAAGGAAATGGAAGAAGGAAGAAAGAAGAAAATCCATGTTTTCTTCAGGGTACACCGATTCTAGTGTACATTACTAAAATACTGCTAAAAGTAGCTTCCACCAAAAAATAGCCCGTATGTCACTTCTGCAGTGTGTGCAAACACACTAGGCAAGCATTGTTAAAATGCCCAGAAAAGCTGGAATAATGACAACAGCAGCACTCGCTTGGAAATCACTTCAAGCCTCCTGCAGGCACTACTGACTCAAGAGATGCCAGGTGACACTGAATCACTGAAAGAGCCATTTTCTTCTCATCTCTCCAAACTGCTTGTTCAGCACCACCCCTAAATCTGCCCTTTTCCTGCATCACTGGTGTGTTTTCCACTGTTGCCTCCTCTCTGGCTTGCTAAGAAATAGCTTGTGTCCTTTCAAGGAGGCCATGAGTAAATGCTCCCCCACTGCCTCCATTGCAGGTGAGGAAGCGGGAGAACAAGCCAGACGAGATGTGAAAGGGCAGGGCACACATGGTTACACAGACTAAGAGGAAATGTCTGTAAAGTTATACATTTTTTGTGGAAAAAATATTATACATTTCACGTCAATACTGAAAATTGATAGTGAGTATACTTTTGAACTCAGGATTATACAGTATGTATTTGAAAGGTGGCAACTCAGATCTCTATGCCTCAATACCCCTGTCAAATGGGAATAATACTACTTTTCAAGAGTGCTTCAAGGTGATGTATCTTTGGAATCTTCACAGATACAATTCTGTGAAAGCTCTTCAGAGAAACTCTACGGATGGATTTCTAAACACACAGCTGGAGAGAGTGATAGGGAAGCTGACTTCACTATTTGCTGTAGTGAACCCTCATTCACAACATTCCCCAAGAAAAAGAAATATATTTACAGGGGAAATACTTCTTACAGAATAGCAACCTTATATGCAACAGGAGCTACAGAACTACGTCAGAGAATGTAAACAGAAATTTAGTGGGAACACAATTTCCTCATTTACTTACTAGAGACAGCTTTAAACAGCAACACTTGGAGGTGGGATTTTAAAACCCCAAATGGTTCAGATCTGGATTCTGGATCTAGCTTTTTTCTACAAGCTAATTCTCAGCCTGAATAAATGAATGCAACTTCTCTGACATAGACATAGTTTTATCCACTTGCAGCATATGAGATTCTGGACACCAAATAGTTATCTTTTATTTTTGTGACTTCACTGTCACTACAAAACTGATTTCACCCATTATGCTTTTTTAAATTATTCACATCTGATATTAGCTATGTTCCAGTGAAGTTAATCCCAAGCCGAACATTTTCAAATTGCACTATTCCTATAGATGATTTCATCTATATTTCCTTAAAACATTTTTAGTGTCACAACCTTACCTGAGTGACTGAAACAAGATTTTCATCAATGTCCAGCAATAAGTTTCCATTCTGCAGCTGTAAAGCATGATTTATGAAATGAAATGAATGATTTATGAAAATGACATGAAATTCTGAGCATGAAAATGATAACCTCCGTAATTATTGACTTCAGTATTGAAATGAAAACCCTTTCCATCTTGCAGTGAGCACAGATATGAAATCACACAGTCAAAACAGTGAGTTTGAATGCTGCTGGGATGTGGGGCAAACATACACTTTATTTGTGCTAAATCTCTTGGTGTATAAGGCAATTTTACTGCTTGCATCATAACTATTTATTTTCCCAGATATTTATTAATTCAGCAATAGGCATACCCAGTGAGCTCTGATCCTGCTTACATTAATGGAACTTTTCACTGGCTTGGTGAAAGAAAGGTCTTAACATCCTCAGGGGAAAAGAAAAATTGAGTTTTGGACAACAAAAGCCCTAAAAGCAAGTATTTACAGAAAAACACAGCTTCCTCTTAACTACAAGAACTGTAACATCAATGTAAACATATTTAAGATGAATATTTTCTTTCCATAGTAATTTTTAAAATTACTTACATAAGTCAATTCAAGTTATATTTAAATCCATAGGTTGTGTGTGTGTAAATATACGTGGGAGTATACTGCCCACACATGCATACATATGTATATCCATCTACATATGTAACACAAATTATCCCTTCAGTGTCCTCAGAATGCTAAATTTCAGGTAACATTTATTGTAGTGTTGGAGACCATTTCTGAAGAAACAAACATAACAGCGAGTTATTGAAAATCAAAGCTTAGATGACTGAGAAGCTTCATACAAGTTACCAGCCAGTAATCCCATGCCATCTTAAAACGAAGAAGTTTAAAAATCTCAGAAACAGCCTAGAATTCTTTTTTCTCCCCTCATCTTGTTAGAGACCTGAAGAAGGAAAAAAAAAAAAGACTGGGAAAAGGCAAAGCTAAAGGAAGAACATGCCATCGTGCACAACCAGGAAAAGACTCGGTCCTGCACCTTCTGGGAGCTGACGGCATGTTCCCCCAGCCCCAGGTAAGGAAAGTGTGAAAAAAGCCATGTCCATTTATTCAAAGAACCCCACGGACCTTGAAAATATTCTTAAAATGAAACCAGAAGGGTTTACACCTTCAGAAGGGCCCAGTTTTGGTCAGTAGTTAATCACTTTTTTTCTGATAGCCCCCTTTGTTTAACCCCCCCATCCTCAGCATCCAGGGATGCAGCTCGCATCGCTCTGAAGCGGACTCTGCCCCCAGCCAGCCCAATCGCTCTGTGAAACCAGCTGAGAAATAACCATGTCTCAGCACAGAGGAAACATGTGCACAGCATTCGACAGACCATTAGAAATTCCCACCTGTGCTACAGCGGGACCTTGCAGAAAACATTTGCCCAGCATGTCACGGCACATCCCCAAGTGCCCAATTATCATGTAGCACTTGAGCTGCATCTTCCATTAGCTCGCGTTCTGCATCACACACTGGTGAGGAGACACCTCCTAAGGGTGAAATATCCCTGTCTGTCAGAGCATGGAACAACCTGCAATGGCGACTGTGCCGAAGCTGCAACACGGCTACCGAGGGCAAAATTTGGCCCTTTGAGCCTTCCCCTGGTTCAGCCTTTCAATACAAAGCGCTTAACCTTTGCAATTAAAGTCATCAATCCTCTCCCTCCTTCCCCAGGGCATGACCAAAAATAACCAGAAGCCTGGAAAGATGCTCCAGTCCTTGATCTTTCTCTAGGATTGCTGTCTGTGGATTTCTCCACAGAGTGATGTAAAAGCTTGCTTTAATTATTCAAAAATGCATCTCCTTGAATATGAAAACACCCCTCCAGCTTAGTCAACCAGGAACACACCAGTCACTTGCAACCAGCCGTGCAGACCGAGGCGGAGGAAAGAGTATTAATCCTTGTATCGCGGTGACATTAAACCTATAATGAAAGCTCCATCTTTCTATACAGGCATGTGAGACATACTGTAAATCTTTTAAACATGAAATATGTAAATCTGGCTTCTTAAAGCAGCAGCAAGCTTTTAAACCACTCCAGCCAGTAATGAAATTCCTGGTGATACTTTTCACTATTCACTAAAGAAAAACACATTATCCAAAAGCTGGAGAAAAAACCAAGAATACAGAAGCAATAATAAGAGATAAATAAACTGCAGCTTTCATAAACCTGAACCAAAAATGATCCACCTCCACTACAGTATTCCCTTTGATCGCCAAGGCTGAAAAACATCGTTTCTAACCAACGCAAAAGTTCAGATTTTAAAAGGGAAATTTAAGACAGGCCTCTTGCCTGCCTCATAGGAGTGTGGAGCACCTTATTTCTTTCACTCCTATAGACATAACAAGCCAGAATATTCAACTTCTGTTAGTCTGGTTTTACCAACGGCAAGGGATCTACACTGACTTACAGCATGAGAAAACCTGCTTAATATTGCTACACGTTTGCAGACAAGATGACAAAAGTAGCATCTTATAAAACATGGTTCTGAAATCTCAGAGAATGAAGCAAAGATGGTGCTTAAAAAGCATGAAAAAAATACACAGTAATTAACTTGTACTCTGATACAGAGCTCAGCAAGCAAAAAGGAGTATGAAGGATACTAAATATAGCAAATAACCAGCAATTAGTAATTAACCTTTGAGCTGGGTATTAGCTATTCAACTCTTTTAAGACAGCAGACGGATTTAAACTTGGTTTCCTGCATTCAGTGTAAGTGCCGTACCACTCGGCCCAGTAGACAAAAGAGGGATCATCCAACTGCGCTGCCCCTCTGCATTTCCAATTCCTTTTTTCTGACACACATTTTACACTGGAAGTCTAATGACAAGTCAAACGGTTAGTCAACCTAAAGATTTTTGTTCTTATTTTAGTTGAAAATGTAAATATTTTGGCTATGTCCAATATTTTTTCTGATGGTTCAAATCATTATTTTAGTTAGGCAAAGCTCCAGTTATTTGCACAACCTTATACAACAAGTGTTGATACTACTATGAGCTCCATGAGCTGCAAGCAGCTTGCTAATGAACTACAATTCATTCTAAAAAACAATTAGAACCATAACGAAGGAGCATGTCAGAATCATGACTAAACCTACCATAAGTCAAACCACGTCTGGTAGGTTGAGACGCACTGAAAACATCGAACAGACATATGGTTTTTCTGTAAAACTACTGTTGGATTAATGAAGTAGCATGGTAACTCAACAAAGAATTGCTCAATTACTTCCTAATTAAATAGAATACACTGAAGAATATGTGTGTGAAGAAAAAATTCTCAGTGCCTTTGCAATCTTCAGCCTCCTACAGATCCTAAAGATACTCAAATGCCATAACCTTTCCCAGTTACAGAGGTAACGGCAGCCATGGTGTTACCATCAACCCAGATAGTATAGCTGAGCACAACCTTTTAGTTGTAAGGTTGCTGTGAAAATGTAGGGTGATTCCCAGCCGGTACAGGTCACAGCAGCAACATGGGCAGCCATAAAACTACACTGATTGATTTTTATACAAACTACATGCATTTGGGCATCCTTCACTTATGCAGGGTTCAAATCCAGTGCTCAGAATCCCGTGGGACAGCAGAAGCCTCCTGTTTAAAGTTTCTCTTTTCAGTTTCATAGGGTAACTCTTTCTTGTCAGGAGCACGCTTCTTCAGGTAATTCTTCTCCTCTGTGTTTTTATTTGAAGCAATAAGCCGAAGTACTGTCTTTGGTATGACGTACCCAACTACAGGGTAGCCTCGAGCTTCATCGCATTCATCAACTGTCCAGTTTCCTTTGCTTGTTCACTGGGAAGCGCCGGATGTGCTGGTTAAAAATGCTGTTAGTCAACCCTGTGCAGCTAAAGAGGTGGGATGGTTAAAGGATAATTGACATAATAGATTATTGAGGAGCGTTTGAGTGAATTGCTTCACTGTTGCTCGATAGCATCCTTTAAATTAAGGATCTCTTCATATGATCAAAACATACACTTAATCATTTGTTTATTTTTTCTTCACTTGAAGGGAACTTAATTCTGAATTCCCTGTGTACTTTAGGTATTTACTCTTATAGGAAATGGTATTTAAAGTGCTTCAATCACTGATGCTGATGCAAAGGTCCCAGCCACATGGTCACCTCCTCCGTATCTTCTCTGGACCCCATGTAGTGGGTTCAGGAAGCATGGTATATACACCACGGTATACACCAGTCACATCACACATATTTAGAAGAAATGTTGCAAGTTCAGAAATATCACTACATTGTTGAACTAAACACTGAGGATTTCAAAATGTTGACAGAAGCTACAAAAGCTGTTGTAATTCATATTTACTATGGACAAACAGGCCCTGACACCTGTCTTCTAGAAACATAAGCCTGGCTTTAGATTTAGGTACCTTTACAAATATGTGCAATTTATTACATGCAGCTGGTGCAATGCAAAGATACTAAAATGAAACATATTTTTCCATTCAGCAGAAAACTGGAAACAAAGGGGAAGAGCAAAACATTTCTGCCGATACAGTGGCAAAAGCCAGCCTGCACCAAATTTCATTTCAGCTTGAGGAAGGGTGCCTGAGCAGGAAAATCAGGGACCATTGACAAGCTGCTGGCTGGTTCAACGTCAGGGTCAGCCTTGGCCAAGTTTCCATCCAGAGTTATTGCCAGACACATTCACTGGCATCAGTGGCATTTCTGGCCTAAAGACCTATTTCTGAAAGCAACGCACCTTTTGTTCCCAGTGTGTAGCTCCACCAGTTCTCCCTGGGGAAAATGGGAATGAGGACAGTGGCACAGGACACAGTGGAAGCTCAGATAGGGAAAGATGAACTCTTTAATGTCAGTGGACTACGGCACTGCCCGGGTGGCACAATGCAACCAGCCATGGTGACAAGTGATGGCTTTCTTTAACCGCAGATTGGAGAGACAAGTGATGGCGAGAATCCAAACTTCCACATGGGAGCAAAACTCCACTTCCAGACTGTGACAGCAGAGACAGCTTTGGGTGCTTGCAGGGAATAAGCTTAACAATGGAAGGGAATTAGAAAAAACCCCAAATTTACTATTATAAAATACTTGCAAGGCACAGTTATACAGGTCTATTGAATGCTTTTCAAAATGACAGGGGACTGGAGCTATAACCGAGCTTGCGAAACGAGTTATTTCTATCTTCATTTTGGAATACTTCATCATCACGGTATTTTCCGAACCTTGAAATCTCCTCAGTTTCAGCAGGCTAAAAAGCCAAGGCCTGTGTACTTCTGTACGTAATAACATAGGATAGCACTGAATGAATCTGCAAAAATTTACAACAGCTTCTCCCCAAACTGATGCAAAATGTGTACAGCACTTTCCCCAGAACTGTATTCCCCTTAATTTGTAAATAAACACCAAATTGTGCAACTGATATCACTTAATGCATACAGCAATACAGACTAGGTAAATCTACAAACTCCACTACTTAGAAAGCAGACTGTGTGTAAATAAATGTTTTAGCAAATTACTGCGAACTGCAAGGCTCCAAGCAAGTCAAAATGTAGTGAATCAATACAAAGTGCAGATGTCAACTTAACATATCAGCAGCCATCAGATAAAATCTACATCGGTCATATTGCATAAAAGCCAAAAATTCACTATATGTAACAGAACTTTACCCCACAATCAATGAGCTAGACCTGTGATTCAGGTATGTTGTCTTTACTCCACTTCGGAGAGTATCGAAAGGGACAAAATATTACCCCAGAAAACGGGTAGGAAACCAGGTAAGTTTAGGAATGCAAATACACACAAAGCCATTAGACATGCGACCTAACAGGCTGCTTAACTGTAAGGGGCCACTGAAATGCTTTATCATTTGTTTATACCGCCCGAGTTCTGTATTGAAAACACAAATCTGAACTGCCATACTAACGCCCATGTCACCTATATCCAACAAGGTAACTGTGTCACCAGGGCAAAACCTGCAGCTTTTGTTTGCTTCCTTGTTTCTTGCTGTTTGTACAGTACAAACAGAGAGAATGATGGAAAACTGATCAAGGGCAGTGGTGCTGGATTACATCCTTCCCACACTATGGGATTATGTCCCAAAATCCTAAAGGATTGCACTAGGAAGTAAAGTAAGTTCAATGCTTTGATAGCATGTAATTATCCTGCTGGAGGTACAGGGTTTAGGATTACATTCAGGGAATGGTATTACAAATACAGTAACGGAAAGCCTGCTAGCAGGACAACTCCTATGGATTAAAAAGAGCTCAAGATGTGGCCCACAATGTCAATATGACATAAAAAACCTGATTAAATCAAGACATTTTCTTCTCATCCGTGAAACAGCATTCCTACACTATTAAAACCTGCTATTCGACATGCTAGATATAAAATTATGAATGGAATGAAACCAGAAGTTTGCATGGGCATATTATCGATGTTCAGAAACTATCCAGATTAAGATTCATAATCTTAAATGATCTATACATTAACAATGGATTAATTCTAACATCTAACCCTCCAGATTGTTGGAAATCAGATGCTGAATTCAGGTTAACAGCTTTTTGAATGTTCTTGCTCTATCTGGCATTGCAAGAATAATTTTTCAAGGTTCAGTTGAAATATCCCTAACTTTGAGCTCAGGTGCTAAGACCTACATAAGCCATGTATATAACACACACAAAGAAACATGTTATGTTATAGATGCTATAATCTGGGAAGACTAGGGAGGAGGACCTAATTTCTGCTTCCTGTGCCATTAAAATTTTTATTAAGGAGTAAACAACAAAATATCCCCAGAAAAAATAGCTTAAAAAAAAAAAGGAAAAAGTGATACAAACTCAAACAAAAAAATAATAAATACAAAGACAGATTTAGTTATTACAGCACTTGAACAGGGAACTAACATCCCACCAAGTACAGTAGCTAGAAGTTGATGGTTGTGATCTCTGTGAAACATCCCTGATGGTGGCTGGTTCCTCAGCTTGAAAAAGAGGCACGGGAGTCTGAGCAAAGTCTCAGACCTGGCCTCTCACCTCAGCTAGAGTCTGCTAGTGAAAATTCAGGTGTTTAAGTGTTTTTTGCTGTGGATCCACTCCAAACTATGAGCTCCATAGCTGTTTATGCCAGTGCTGAGTGAGGGTAAAAGGTTTTTATTCAGATTTGTTGCTTGCATTTTGCACAGGTATGAACCAAAGCAGAAAATATAAAATAGCAGAAGATGAGGCCCGTGGGTCTTGCTGAGAGAAAGGAAAAACCACCTTGACAAATCTCAGTGACCTTTTACAACACAGAAGTAATTAAATCACAGATCATGACAGACTTTGATGGGTAACACGCATAACTAACACGAAGTCCAAACAAAACTGATGTGTCAGCTACCTGCCCAGCGTACCAAATCTGCTCCACGGCATCAAGGGCTCTGCCTCTCCTGCCTCAGCCAGGCCCGACTGAACGCGGGACACTCCTGCAATGCCAGCAGCTCCCCTCTAACCCCAACGGAAGGAAAAAAAAAACAACCCACAGATACGAGCATCTTAAGCCATGACAGTGCAACGTGAGCAACGTCGCTGGAGATCACCTAGCAATGTCTGCCGCAGCTGCCCAGAGGATAACACGGGGCCGGTGACGCAGGTCGCAAAGGGGACGGTACCCACACAGCAGACGGAAGCAAATGGCTGATGTGTGGAGAGGCTGTTGTAATAAGGGCCTCCTGCTACAGCACCATCTCGCTATTGAAGACATGTATGTGACAACACCTTCTCACCTCCCGGGCTCAGCTGTTACCTTTGGCATGGTGCTAAATGTTTCCATTACAAGCCAGCAGCAGTATCAGAGTTAATATCGGTATTAAATCAAAAGGCAAGCTGCGAGGAGGAGCACACGGAGCAGAGGTGTTTCCAGCACTGCACAAAATCTTCTCAGAACAGTTAGTGCATGGTCTATGCTACAGATACTGGTATGTATATCTGCTTCTGTCTAAAACAATAGCAAAAGTCCACGAAAACATCAAAGAAACTCATGCCACAAGACATTACCATAACAAACTAACGTATTTTCAAACTTTGCAACAAGTAGCTGTGCCTGTTAAAAATGCATGTCCCACACCACAACGTTAAACCTCGTACATGGGGTTTAACTGAGTGTAGCTGTCAGGGCATTTGAGCACAGGTGTCTCTTTTAGCAAACGTAAATAAAAATGGACAGCTTTGCCAGCACAGATGGTCAGAGACTGGGTCTGTGCACCCTCTTTCTTCTCATGTTTGAAAATCTGATCCTGAAGGCCTGATTGTGGAGCTGAAGTCAATGTCACCAGTCTGCAAGTTGCTTCTGTAAAGCCACTGACGCAAACTGAGGGAAAAGCCAGCATTACAAAGCTCTTCTCCAGATCAAGTGTCATAGAAAGAAGTTACTTTGTAGAGGACGGTGAGAGTTATCTGAAAATCTGCTCTGAACTACTTTATTGCCAGACATTTTGGTATGCCGTTTCTCCAGGGACTGACTTTCCGTGTGAGCTGGTGGAGCCCAGGGCCGTCCATGCCTTCCGGATGACCCCAGGCACACTTCCTCTGACAGGAGACCTGAACAAATCAGACCCACAAACGGCATTGTAATCCCAGCCAGAATTAAAACTGGGCTTTCCCAAAAGCAGCTTCCTAGTTCGAGCAGAAGGACCGGGCAGCCCTTACGGCTTCTAGACCTGAGCGTGCTCAGGTCCAGCCCAGCTTCATCTCCTCCTCCCATGCCAAATTACTCCCTTGTCCATTCCACCCTGGTTTAATATTTTCCATGTAGCTGGTACTAGCCAACTGGCAGGCTGCATTGTAAGGCATCAGCTATAATGCCTTGAATCTTTAGACAGCAGTAAGATGAGTTGTTTGAAAGCCTTCATAAAATTGTAAGCAGATAGTTTAGACATTTTGATGAGAAGAGAAGGTTTTGCTGTGACGTGACTGACAGTCTCCGTGAAGGGTATTTACAGTCTGCCTCTTATTACTAAAAACACCATGACAGGTAGAACTTGATGTGGATGTATAATGGGGAGACGATGGGAAATTATGACAAAAAGAGCTTATTAAAATTTTACTTTTTTAGAACAGTTGATTTCACATACAGAACTACAATTTCGACATGGACCGTGTACCACTTAACACAAGCTTTTTGGGGTAAGCTTGTTTTGTTTGTCTGGCTTGATGTCCACTCTCAGTGAAGGGAAAGCAGGAGAATTGGTCTAATGAAGGAGCAGAGAGAAAACAGGAATGAATACAAGAAGTGTGAGTTGATACAGAGGAAGGGAGAGATACTGGAGGAAACCGGATACCATGAGAAGTGTGTGCTTGGAGCTGAGCTGCACGCCTGGCAGAGGAAATCTACAGGAGAGTAAGATTTGCTCGGAAGGGATGCAGCAAAGAGATGGGGAAATACACGAATTACATTGAGTACGCAATCTTTTCATCCCAATGTCAGATTGGCAATCAGCCACCACTCATAATGAGTTCAGTGGGTACGTTCAAATTCTGAGATCCGAGATTCATGCCTTTCCGCCTCATTTGCACCGTATTTACATTACTTGATATCAGAGATCATGAGGAGTCACACTATGAAGTACTTTGACAACTTCTGACAAATGGCCAGGAATCTGCTTCACACCTTCAGGCACAATGGGATCCCATACACACAGAGAAATGTTTGCCCAAACGGTTCTGATTTCTCAGGAAGCTATATCTTATTGAAAACCAGCATGAATTACACTTCCCAGTTTCAAAGCAGCCTTCAAGAAAGGGATTCTGGCTTTTAGTTTTTACGCTGTGGTAGATCTCACCCCACTTAAGCCTAACTATTTAGAAGTTATCATACCTGCAAGTCATTTAAAGTTCCTCTGCAGCCATGAAAGAACGATGTCCAGGCGTACATTTGTTTCCACCTGAGAGGGACACCTCAGGCAGACAGGAGGAATTTCCCCGTGAAGCGGCTGTTTCTCTCCACTAGCTACAGACAGTCAAGGGTGGATGGAGGGCACCTAGATGACCACTTCCATATCCCTCACGTTTATGTGCAGAGACTAGAGATAACTTGCCTGGGAACACACCAAGGGAAAACAATCCCAAGAAGGAAAACCGATCTCTGTCCAGGGAACGTGGGCAATTCAGTTTGAACTCAAGCAAAACTTGCTGCATTTTTATTGTGTTGTATTTCTTGTCAGAAGAGAGAATGCATGGTGCCTGAAACCTATTAGGAGTTACAAAACGTTTCTCACTTTATTCATCCATTATGAAATTACTGAAAGCAAGACCCCTTAATAAAGAAAGTGTCCTTATACGTTTAAACCAGGTAGATGAGCTAGATTATTTGCCCTCAGATTGAATTTTAGAGGTTTATATAATAATGACAGCTATAAATTGAAAAAAAAATTATGGCAAGTGTCTCAATGACAGAGAGTCTCACATGTGGAAGGCTGAGCAATAAATCAGATGGGCAGTGGAATATTAAATTGCTAATTTTAAGAGCTATTGCTGCTTTTTTTTTTCCTTTTAATACATACTAATACAAAAAGGTGAAACAAAATCTCAGCTACCTACTTCCTCCTCTTCTCTTTTTGTTCATAAACTGAAGTACATAACTTGTTTGGAGAAAAAGCTCTAATCACTTTAAATTTAACCACGAAATAGCAAAAAAAAAAAAATTAAGTCTGCAACCAGCTTCATGGAGATGACAGCTTAAACTTATTTGATGATTACAGAGTAGGTTCCACATGCCCTATATCTCACAGTCACACTCTTTACCAGGACAGTCTAATACCAAAGTGTCTGTACACATGATTGCAAGCGCACTGTACACCCACTCATACTGCAATGACCTAAATTACAGACTATACCCAGAGTAAATTTGAAACATCGCTGAAGGAATAATAAAAAAGTCGCAGGAAATGTACAGTGGAAAAATTGTAACGGTGAACTGTACCGAAGGTATTCTGTGCCCACAAATACCTTAATTAGTTATTCAACATGAGTTATTTTACTAGATTTTCCCAGGCAACATGATGATACCCCCCTCCTCCTAGTGGCCTATCAAGAAATATTTATGGTAAGTTTTGTTTGTTTGTGCAAACCACAGAAGTGTCACAATTCAGGCCCCCATCCAGCCCCTCCCCAGCATTTATCTTTTTTTATTTGACATCTCAGTCTCCGTGCTCAGCCCAAGCTGTGCAAGCTACCTCATCCTCACGTGAAAGGACTCTCTCGTTCTCTCTCTTGAATACAGGCATTTTCCCCATGCTTACAGCAGACTGAAATTTCTGACCTTTTCCTTTGTTTTTCTCCATTATCACACAAATCCTCGGAAATACTAATTTTCTGTGTAACCAATGCAATCAAACTGTTTCTTGAGGTATTTACAGTACAAATTTATATTAAACTGTATAACCTGCCCTTCAGCAAATGCATGCCTTGTTCCTAAGGCATCTCTCACTCCACTTCTTCTCTCAACCACTTGTTACCATTCCTTATACATTCTGGGGATAAATGCTTCACCTCTTCAAAATGCTAATACACAGAAAGGGAATGGTGCCATTTGGATACAACAGCATGATACCCCTAATTTTTAATAGTCTACTGTCCACGCAAGGCACAGGACAGAAAGAACTGACCGTCTATATTGACCCTTAGCCTCTTGTATACTTAGAGCACTACAGAAATAATATGTAGCAATACTGGGCGGAAATCTCCATGTGCCAATTACAGCCCACAATAACCAGGAAAGTAATAGAATACATAGAGAAAAAATTCTTCCGCTCAGGAATTTGTTGAGTGAGGTCTTTTTGCACACTTAATCTTGACGTGGTTCCTTTCAGAGTTTCCCACAGCTGTTTAAACTAATGGCAATTTCACGTATCTCTGCCCTACAACTCTAAAGCTCTTACTAAGAAGTAAGACCAGAAGTACAACCACAAAAGTCAGTTTTATTGGAAAAATAATTGTTTTTCTATGGTGTATGTTAGGTTGGATTTTGATGTAACTTGTTTGTTTGGGGTTTTTTTTCCAAATGACAGAAAAGTAATTCTAATGCAAAATCCCATATTTTTGGTAACGTTTGATTTGAAACTCCTTATGAAATCTTTACCTATGAGCACACTGTATTCACCCGGAAGTCTTCTGAGGGGTGTAGAAATTATAGCCACAGAAAATCACTGTAGAGGCCACAGACAATGTTCTGACATACCTTTTCCTAATGCTACTTCTCTCGACCTCCACTCTTTTCAGACCTTGCCTCCCCTGCTGTCCTACTAAACTAAGCTGTAAGCAACACAATGTATCAGGTACAGCTCTGACAGAGCACACGGGGAGAAAATACAGCCCATGCTCACTCAGAGTGACATGCCTCGCACAGTGCTGGCTAATAGAGGAACCCTTCTAATCCAGGTAGCAGCGATTCATGCGTTAACATGCAGAAGGCCCACTGTCGACTCTTAACCACAGATAATACATTTATAAATGGTGACTTTCATAAGAATGAGTCGAAAAAGACAGGAAGGAGATTTACGTAATGAATGAGATGGATGTAAGTGACATTACAATCCTGGTTACTCTGAACCAACCCACTTAACCCATAACACATTGCTGATAAAATTCACGTCACGAGGAACGTACCAAATGTTACATACAATACTGAAAGTCACACAAGCTAAGAAACACTCCTTCTTTACTGCATATAAATAGGGAAGATACTTACACTTACAGGTTGACTTTTTGGCACATCATAAACACCTTCCTTCTTTTGGCTGGTAGGAACCTGCAACAGCAAATGAAAACTAAGGTCATTACCCAAGCGGGTTTGATGAAAAACTGATCAGCAACCGACATTTATGTGCAGGGTAGTCCTTTAATACTAATGAAATCAAGGACAGTTCCCTTTTCATCCAAGCGGTACTATTAAGGGAGAAGATACTGAAGAAATAAAACATGTATCTGAATTTTTTAAATCCTAAAGCCTGGTAGTGTTCAGAAATGAGATTTTCATTTTCAGTTAATTTTGATTGCATTAAGTCCACGTGCACTTGGATCTCCTTCCTACTTATACGGTTGGTTTCTTCAATTTACTTGAGGGTTAGAAGATGCACATCGAAGTCATGATCAGGTCAGTATGTCATCTTCCTCCATGGCAGAGATCCAGAGCAGAGCTACTGGTCTGAGGGAAAGAGATGTTTGGCCTATGGCGTTAAGATTTCTCCCTTCCAATTCATTTAATAATCTAAGTCAAGTAAAGTCATAACATGTACCCCTGCAGTGATGGGGCCCTGCAGCTGCTCTAAGCGATGTTTGGTTACAACACTGCAATTTTACTAAGGAATTACCGGCCTGTCAGAGTCTGACACAGCCAGGGAGCTGAAGTCAACAGCCTCGCATGGACAGGGGACGACTCACTTAAAAAACCTTGGATGAGTCTTTAGGTGAGTCAACAGTTATGATTTACACCTTGGGCATTTATAATCTGCTCCTGTAAATTCAGTTGCTTTGTAATTCTGGGCTTTGCTTGCCGAAGGACTGCTGGTTTACATATTTATAATTTGTGATTATATTTCTTTTCCTTCCTAGAAGCACTGAACATCTATTGTAAATGACACAAGCAAAAAGAACAGTAAAAACATGGTCTAAACTGGCACGAATGCTCTAAGTACATCAGTGCTACTCTTCCATAAAACAAAGGCATCCAGCATAAGGTTACATTCAGACATCAGTGAAACCTCACAGGTCAATAGGAGAAGTAATATTGCAGATATAAGAAATGATTACCTTTTTGTTTTCTAAAAGTAAATATCTTAGTGTTCTGATATTAGAGTAGGACTGGCTTAGGAGAAGCTGAAGGAATGGTACTTATTCATTGAGATGTGCTACCATTTCTTATTCTGTACAATGTATCAAAAACTCTCTCTACTGTTCAAACATTCTCTTGCTCACGTTTAAATGTCAGTCTTCATGGGAAACAATGCATCTTTAAGTTGGTGCACATGGCAGAAGTTTGTCAAGAGCACGAGCGCAGAACCCTCACAGAAACTGAACGAGCTTTTTGATCTCTTCTATTCCTATCCCAGGAACGACTTGCTTGCCTTGGTTTTCTGAAAGTACTGGCCACTTCCACTAAAACCACCTATCATGTTAGATATGTGAAACTGGTAACAGTGGAACAATTCAATTTCATGGAAATAACTGTCTGTAAAGAGAAAGAGCTTTAAGTGACAATGTAAGAGCAGAAACCAAGAATGGTCTATTTAGTAAGTCACTGGAAAGCGTAGTCTTCATAAAAAGAGGATAAATGTGGCAAGATAAACTATTTATAAACTATCATCAGGGTGCATTTTTCTTTTCTCTGTGGCGAGTTTCCCCTTCAGCCATTCTCCTCTTCCTCCTTCCAACTTTTCCATGATGTCATCCCAATTTGCACACTCCTATCCACAGGTTGTTGTGGAATGAGTATTTCCCTGCACTATCGATCCCTGCTTTTTTACTCCAGGTTAGACTTACATTAGAGAAAAGCTCCTGACTTCTAATATCAAGACAGAGAAACTTTTCTGAAAGACATTCTTCTCTCCCAACTCGATACCACCTGTCTTGTTGTTGTCTTTACTTGCTATGTATCGTCACGCTTTTTTCCATTGCTGCTCAGACTGCGGGTCTGCAAGGGATTTCTCCTGTTTTTAATTTGATCAGCAATATCAGCAAAGAGGTACCAGCACTACTGCTGCTGACAGCTCGCTCTCTGTGACAGGCTGTGAACCACTTTGATGTACTTGCATCTTACCAGGAGTACAAGCACCGCAACTCAGAAACCCCTGTCTCAGATTGTCAGCTCCTCACAGAGCAGAACTCACCTCTCCATAGGGACCACTGCTGCTACATACATGATCCAAAACCACCTAACAAAATCCCATCCCCACCTCACTAAAACAACAGGCAGGAAAACAGATGCTATTAAGAAATCTGATACTAGCTGAGAGGATTGGCACATGCTCAGCGATCAAGCCCTCGCACAACTAACACATTAGAGCAACTTACACAGACAGACAATATTAAAAGAGCAGACAGACACAAACAGTCTTTGGGGTAATGTATCAAAGAAAGGTGACAGTCAGAGAAAGAATGCTTAAAAAGAAAATTGTGACCTCTACTATGCTAAAAAGAAATAGAAACTGTCACTTTTGGCACGTATCTTCCATCTCCAGTTACCCACTGGGTAGGAATCTTTTCCATCAAGGCAGAAGTGAATTCTTTGCATACCAGCTCTTGGTTGAAAAACCAGAGCATCACCAGAAGAAAGATCTGGCAAGGCTGAAGCGAGGATGCATGAGGTTACTGAGCAGATGCACGTTTACCAAAGTGTCGTATGGGGAAGGCTTTGCAGTAAATAATTGAAGCTGGCACCAATTTGCATCAAATGAAAAAAAAACCCCACCAAACAAAAAAAAAGAAGAGAGGACCTTTTCTCATTTCATTTTTAATAGTAGCCTGGATGGTTCTGAGATCATCAAGATTTTGTAAGAGAAACAATTTTGCCAGTGATCTGACTGCAAGATCTGAGCTGTGGGAACCCAGATTTATAGCAAGCCAAGAGCTCACGAAGTCCATGGGAACTAGGAAGCTCGCGGCTCTGGGCAAGTCTATGGTAGAGATACTTCAGCATCTGTCAATTACAATAGATAACAGAAAAAGACTCCTAGCTCCCTAATCTCAGCATCTGCTGTATTCAAGGTATTGCCTGTAGTAAATACAGAGAAGGACAATGCTAGACTGCATATACTGAGAGTACGGTATATTCATCACAGGCATTTTCTGCACACCACTATGGGAGGAAACACTTCATCATGTCCAGATACTGTCAAATGAAGCCTTGAGCAATTCTCTGCTGACTTACAGGACAGTAACAGCAGTACCTTGAGATGAGGTAAGACCTCACTATCTGCTTACCATCTTCTATTTCCATTTTAAGAAAAAGAAACTGTCCAAAGAGTCCTCCTGTTCTTTGGGCCATTCCTCAGAACACAGTTCCGACTTCTTCCCTACCCACCAAAGTTTGCTCTGCGATCTCCAAACACTGGGAGCGATGACCCATTTTGCTTGCTTCCACTGGCACTTCTCTAAAACGCCACTCAAAGCTCTGCACTTCAACAAACAACACTCAGAATTTTTTTGTCTGAATGTAGTTGTCATGGGATTTTTGTTTCTAGCATAAAACTGACAACTAGCATAGTAATTTTTTAACAGATTGCTTTCCTGAAAATAGTCAAACTTTCAACACTATGCGGCAGAAAATTTTCAACCTTAGGCATACTCTCACCTTGAGAGCTTTGCATGTGCTGGTCTAGAGATGCAGCAAGATGCATATTCTAGTGTGCGTGGTGGGGGTGCCAGGAAATCAACAGAGACAGGTTAAATGAATCTCATCTTAATGATCCTGTGATGGGGTCTATAAGATGGTTATTTTCTAATGTTTAACTTGCACTTCCTTTTCCCATATTGCTTCTTTCTATTTTGGCTTACAGCTACTCTATCCATTCATTTTTTCTATTATCTTCCCACCTTTTCTCATTACTTAAAAAATACCTTTCCCCTTTAGCTTTTTTTTCTATCCTTGCTCCTGTCTACCTTAAAAGAGCTTTTCCTATTAGCAGATCAACCTCTGGTACAGCTAGATGAAATGCCTAATCACTGCTTGAATCTCCTTCCCCTCCATACTAAATGATTTCCTCAAATCACCATTTTCTTACAGCATATAGAGATTTCTGTCTATCTTCAGATTTGCCTCTATTATGTGATACAAAATGAATTACATTATATTTTAATAAACCCTGTAGTGATCCCTTGAGGATAAACTAGAGGACAAAAGATTATTTTATATTGCTTTCAATGCAATTTTTTGTCAGTGTGAAGAATGCGAGCTTGGGCTCTAACATAACATATGCACTCTGAAAATATTTTTCCCCAGCCTGGGGGATATCCATTGAGAGCTCTTAGGTTTTGCTCAGTTATTTCCTTGGTTAGCCAGAAAGAAGAGCACTACCATCAAAATATCTTTCTAAGAATTACTTGGATGGTCTGCCCGCCGTGAGATTTCAGTATTCATTTCTTAGAATAGGTGTAAAAAGTCTCAAAAAATTAACAGGAAAAAAAGAGAATCCACTATTTATCACCCTATATGGTGTACTCAAAAGTTTAAGACCTTTCATAAGTTGACAAAGTTAATAAAATTTGCAGAAGCTGAAATGACAAACAACAGAAAAATCACGCTGAGACTGGGTAGATTATTCATGTCATGTCACCAGAATGAAATGCCACACATTTTTGTGATGAATGAAAACTAATAAAAGTGAACTATATATGAAATGTACTTTAATAAATGCTTGCAATTGTTGCAATGAAAACACCGAAGTTAGCGATTTTATACCTGATAAATGTTTTCTTCTGTTTCAGGCTCACGGATTGGCTCGTGTCCAGCCTCAAACACAATGTACTATTACACCAGCCGCCAGAGAGGAAAAGTCAAAGATGAAACAGAAGGGAAAAAGGCGATTTGGAATTCCACGTAAAAACACAGGCAGGCATTAAAGAAACAAGTTCAAAGTACAGGCTGGCAGCAGGACAACTGGTTTGTTGGAAAGCGCAGAGTAAGGTTGTTTCATATTTCATAAACAGGCAACGAATAGACGTAAATCTCCTCTAATGATCATTAGAGCAACTTCCTAATTCTTTCTCACTAGGGAGACCGCCTGTGGTCCAATATTAATTTTCTGAAGTCAACGTGAATTTTGCCTCTTTTACATAATGGCAATTATTTCCACATATATTTATTATCTATGAATAAAAAAGCTAAATCCAAACTGGAAGAACAGGCTGGTACTCATGTAACAGGCCACATGGCAAAAGGCTGTCACAACACTTTTCATTTTCAGGTTCTTGCTTTATCATGAAGAGCACAAAGTTAAACTCCTGACATTATAAAGGCTGAATAGTAATCTAGGACATCCTAATTCTTATCATCTTTCTTGCTGCACCTTAGGCACTGTTCAATATTCACTAATGGTTGAATCAGTTTCTTCCAGTGTGCCTCCCACTGACATGCCTAAGTGGAAGAACACAAAATCTCCAGGAAAAAAAAAGTAAACTAGCACATATTTTGTTTCAGCACAAAAACATGAGAAAGAAATTACATCTTTTTCTTCTTCACACTCAGTAGGGTATCGGACGTGAACATATTGACATATTTCTGATCACCATCTTTGCTGCCAGACTTTTTGCTTGGATGAAACAAGACTTAAATTTCAGATCTATTATTATTAAATCATAGCCCAAATGCCAACAAGGGGGTGCGTTATAACATCAATTCCACTGTTATTTTTTTCCAAATATTCACCCTCTGAATTAAATTCTGGCCCCACGGAAGACAAAAAAAAAAAGTCAATTCATTACTATCAGAACAAGTTAGTAATAAATTGACATGTTGTCACACATTGCAACAGTGGTGGAGTCACCATCCCTGGAGGTATTTAAAAGACGTGTAGATGTGGTGCTTAGAGAGACATGGTTTAGTGGTGGACTTGGCAGTGCTAGGTTAATGGTTGGACTCGATCATCTTAAAGGTCTTTTCCAACCTAAACGATTCTATGATTCTAAGATGTCATCTTCCCTGTTCTCAAAGTAACTCCTCTTTCAATTACAGTTTGTATTCAAAAATGATGACAAATCTCATTTGGAAACTCAAAATCTAGACTCACAAGCCACGTTTTAGGAAATATTTACAACACATTTAACTGAAATATTCTTTTCTATTCTATACAGATATACTGTGCTATTACTTACAGCTTAATCTCTAAATAAGCTACATGCTATAAAAATCTTACAAGTTCCTCAGAAGACCTATCTCAGTAAATTTCAAAACATCTTGTTAAAGGTTTTGGCTGTGTTTGAAGATAACATATATCTAGTCATTTCTGAAACTCCAAGGCCATACAGCTTCAGAAATTACCTGGTATACAGGATCTTCTACATCTTCTTCCAAAATTGTCTACAGCAAAGTAAGAGGACAGGCAGTAAAAGCAAAGAACATAAACAGCAGAGGTAAAAGAACTGTATTCAGAAATTAAAGGACAGCAAAGAGATAAGCAAAATGGGCAGGTAAGTATATAGTTTTCTTTCTTTAGTATACAGATAAAGTCACATTATTGTACAAAGTAACTTTATTCAAGTTTCATCTGAGTTTAACAATCTGCACCTTATATGATTTGATTCAAATACACACATTCAGAAGTATACTGCATCTTCCCTAAAGTATTAGACACTGTTAAAAACCTGACGGAAAACACACTGACCTTCATTAAAGTTTTCTTTCTGAATTAGAAGAAACACTACGTGGGAAATGAACAGATCATTTCTAGTTGCTAAACATGTTCCATCATACCCCAAATGATAGCTTTCATCACTGTTTAATCCTACTTCTGAGCTCACGATGGCTGTTAGGTTCATATTTGTCCATTTGAAGCTAGCACTGTTCAAACCCATTGCTGTTAAATGCTGAGGATGCTTAGTGCCTCTTTGGAGCAACTCTGGGGGATACTTCAAACCATACTTTTCTTGGCAGTAGTCTAAGCTTATGCGTGTACCTGGTATACCGCTTGTTCACACTGTTTGTCCTTTTGTGCCTTTTTTTCCATTTCTTCCCTTTGTTTCAGTTCATAGATGAGCTGAAACAGGTCTCGCAAGTCCAGAATTACAGGTTCAGCCTATGGAAGCAAAAACAGGAAGGAGAGTTTCTACATGGGAAAATACACACCTCTTATCCCATCCTGCTGACAGAGCAGTTTATAGCATCTCCACAATTGAAGAGAACTTAATACAGAATTAATTTCTACCTTAGCATCCAGACTCAGGTTAATTTCTATCAAACTAACTATATTTGCCAATTAATACTAATTATAATGATGAATATAGAAGGCATTATGAATCTAAAAGGCATATATATAAAGGCATATTTATTAGTGGTTTCTCATACAATGGAATTACAGTAGACTATATGCAAAGTAGCTATTTGGTATCTAACGCTTTCTGTTTAAATGAGTATAGGAATACAACTAAACTTATCTGTATGCAGTCTAGTTTAGTTAGAACGGAAAACAATAGTTCATTATAAAAAAATACATCATGAAAAATCAGAAACAGTGAAATAGATTCCCTTCTTCCCGAGCTGGTTTCATTAATTTGATATTTAAGAACATCTAAGCAGACACTTGTGACAAGACTAGCACAATCATAAACAATACAAGGTTGGCCTCTTGAACAGCTTCTTATGAACACAGCTTTTCTATTGAGCTACACTGGAAAATGACAGTGATTTGATACTTACTGCCTGGGCCGTTTTTATTGCCACAAATCTATGATTTCCCTCCTTTCCACATACATATCCAAATGCTCGATGGTCTGTGATGTCTTTTGCGATGTATGAAATTTCATGAACTGCATGGTGGTGCTGTAGTAGCTATTAAAAAAAACACAGTAAGAAATATCCATCAAAATGTTCCATTAAAAAGCGGTAGAATTTCTCCTTCATCAGTGCTTTACCTGGATCTCAATACACCTATGGATTTAAACCAAGCAAACATATCCTGGTATCAAAATCAATTAATATCTGAAGTCCTTGCTTCATCTTTGCAACACTCGGCATCAGCCAGCAAGCAATATTTCATTTAAAGCAGTAACAGAACTCCAAAAATTTATTTTCCCCAGAAAATCAATGGAAATGCAATTATTCAATTTGAAATCAATGCTAGATGCAAAAGTTCACATTTTATTCAAAATCCCACTTGGTTAATTGTAATAATAAAAAGACTCAATTTTGGTTCAAATGTATGAGTAAAACTCTCCCCAGAGCCAGGACATGAATCTGAGACTCCTATAAGCATGTCTTGGAGAGCCACAATCTTTCTCACTTTGGCCTAAATATTAGTTTATTATCAAAGTAATACTGAAGTATTTCTACTTAGAATAATGTCCTTGAAAAGTTTATCTAAAACAGTCTATTAGTTTGAATTTCCACCTTCTGATATATTGACCTGGTCTTCTATCATCTAGGGATAATGCTATTTCTGAGAGCAGGCAAAGCCTCACAAAGAATTCTTTTGAGGTCCAGATTCCTGCTGGTTTTGAGAAAAGCACATTTTGAAAATCAGCATGGTATCCAGGCAATCTCTAAACAACCGGTTATTTTTAGTTTAAAAAAAAAAATTTAAAATTCAAAACCAGAGAGGATGTGTGTGTAGAAGCGAAAAGGCTGAGCGCGTGCAGGGCAAGTGACAAGCGATGAGACTTCTGTAGAACACAGACTGAAATTTAAAAGGAGAGGCAGCATGCGAGAGACAGATGACTACATATAAAACAAAAGACTGGACATGTTTCATTTCCATTTCACAGTAAACAACTCCTAACTTGCCCAGATCAAGATTGCTTGCTCGTAGCAAAATGGAAGCGTTGCCATTGACTTCAGTCTGAACGTGGCTAAGCTGAAGGTGCACTTCAGACTCTTCCAACGTGTTAAGCGTTTAAAATTAATGATGGGATCTTACTTAGATAATACAGGGATATTGATTTATTAGGTTTTTCTGAAAACCAAGTTGCATGGTATCTGCTACAATGAAATGAAACGTTCCCATCTCTCTATTCTGCATATAACAGGAAACGTTATTTCGGGCTGCTATTAAATCAAAGTTCTTTTGACATTGCTTTATTGATTGCAAGACAGCGTTTTGCACTGAAATTAAACTGAGATCAGATTCCTTCCTCGTGGAATTAAATGTGAAGATCATTCTACCATGGAAAAGTATCACCCACAATGTAAGACTGCTGATGGAGACACTCCAATTTGTTTGGGAATCCTCATTAACCGTTCGAAAATCATTACATTTTTAATGGCTGTGATAGTCTACATATTTTATCAATAGATGTACAAATTAAGTAAAGGTGACTGCAACATTATCCTTTCACATATTGTACTGTATGGAGCATTTAGCAAGAGTTTGTCATTTGTTTGAGGGATACTGAGTTGGAACATACACATGAAATGCAATGTTGCGTACACACATCTGTACTCAAATGCAGATACAATCACTCCTTCGAACCTGCATTTTCACAGCCCTTGATTCATCTAATGTGTCCTTTCTACATATTCCAATGCTTCACTCCAAAATTACTAAATGAGTGCCTGATTCTTTGCTCATCGTAAAGCAGAAATGAGACTCCTGTTGCAGTCAGTAGAGGTTTACCACCATAAAATGCAAGATCAAAACTGCATCCTTTCTGTAAATCTTTAAGGACGCAGCCTGCCCAGTACACCGCAGAGTCCTTCACAGCAGCGAGACGTGCACTAGAGTAGAGGACAGCAGAAGGGACAGCACAAGAAGAACCACCACCTCATCCAGCCACCCAACAGAGACTTACAGTTGAGGCTATCTATAAATACACGCTCTTAGCATGTTTTGACAGATTTGCGTCTGATGCATTTGCATAGATTAATCTGTCCCATAAAATGAGACCAACCAATAGAAATGTCATCCTTAGTCCTCAGTTTATAACTGCTCACATGTAGCCACTCCCTCGATACTTGATAGGAACAGTCCTGTAAGGAAATGAAACAAAACCCATGCAAAACTGCTGATAGTAGAACTGCTGGTCAGTGCTCAACAGTTAATATTCACAAGCTGATCTGCCCCTCTTTCTCCCCAGCCTCATATTTTTTTTTTAGTATCCTCAAGGTTTTACCATGGACTTAGTCCTGTCTCTAGTGGGACAGAAGCACGTAAAAGAATTATTTCATAACTCTGGGATGTTTATGACACCCCTGTATGCCCATGCTGATGGATTCCATCACACACTGTTTGATGCTTTTACTGTATCTTTGCTGAGTGCTGCTACGAGCCATTTACCAATTCATAAGTGAGGTATCAAATTGTTTGGGAGGGCTGCAGTACAACAGAACAAATTATAAAGAAGACTTAATTTGTATTATGGTGCAATACAGTCAATTAAATATTGCACAGATTAGAAAGTAATTTAACATTTAAGCTTCAGTAGTTAAAAAAATCCACTGTACACAGCCTCCAAATGATTTTAGGTCTCCTGTGACTTTAGTCACTGTTGCAAACGTTGAGGATTTTAAATGGAAGCACAGATGAAGTCTCAAACCAGGTAACTAAGACAATCTCATGATGCACTACTCCTTATTTTTAGGCTAAACATGATGTCATTATTATATTTTATTCATTAACTAGAAAGCTTTTTCCTGGTGTTAAAGAAGTCCAAAATACCCACCTCCACCAAGGCTGCTGTCTTCCCTCTTCCCCTGAAGTTTACTCTGGTCTCTCCCACTAGCTATTATTTTCTCTCCTTTTCTCCATTCTATCCCCTGCTTCTCCTCTTCCCCCAGGTTACCCCCTGTACATCACACTGAATTGATTTAGCTGCCTCTGAGATCTGTAGCATTTCTAATTTCCCTCAGGCTGCTTGGCACCTATCATAAATTTTTTCACCCCTTATCCTCATCTTGCCCCTTTATTTCCATGCTGTAGCCTCCAGTGCCACTAAATCAATTAAGACAATCAATTAAGTACTTGGAGGGTCCAGCAATCATGTCAAATATGTGAGTTAGATGGCATGAGAAAGTCACTGCTTTACTATCGCTATTTCTCTTTTAATGAGGTTGTCTATTTAGTGGAGCCTGGGGCACAGTGTCAAAAGCCACAACAAAAAATAACCTGCAAGCTGCAAAGCCTCCTATAAAAGCTGCCCCACCGAAAGCAGGAAGCATGTACCATACAATATTATATCCATAAGGACAAGTTTCACAGGGACTTAAGTTGCACAGCCTTTCACCTTGAATAACTAAACGGTGAGCCTGTTTTCAGATAGGAGGTATCAACTGACAGCTCCGCTGTTACGATTTCCAGACTATCCATACTGGGACGTGGGTAACAGACGTGGCCCAAGCATCCTCTGCATTTCTATTCCTGTCTATTCATTTCTATCACATTTGAATAAGCAATAATACATTTTGTGTGTTACATAAAGCTCCCCAAACATCAAAGTTACTCACCAAACTGCAAAATGCTTAACTGATTCATGATAAAATAACTTTATGGACTATAGTTTCAGTCATGCTACTGTCTACCTGCAAGACCCCTGTACTCCAGCTGATGTGATTGCTCAGCAGCACGTTAGGAAATCACGCCCTGTATCTTTAGGAAGACCACTGAAGAAATCATAGGAACTGAAGGTAACATGGAAAATTATGGCAATGCCTTAACAACAAGCTTAGCAAGCCAAAAGTGCAATAGTACACTGACCATTATTTACTGCAACACATTAAGTGAAAACAATGAATTGTAAAACACGTGAGTGTTTCCGAGATGAATTTTCTCTCATTGCTGCAAGAAACACTGGAGCGGTACAGATGTGCAGCCAACTCCTCCACTACACCTAGGAGGCTGCTGCGTTCCTTAACGGTGCTCAAGACGTGCATACCACGGCACTTCGTCAAATGTTCTTCCTGGCCATTTCCTTACAATTCCTGTTTGTCTTAGCTGAGATTTGCAGGGATCATGGGGACAACAACTGGTCACAAGCATATCTCTAATTGCCTATGTTTGTGCTGCAATGCTTCTCTGCTGTTTTGTTAAAATGCACTTAGTACAGGCTGTCTGGAGCTGCTCGTCTCCATCATAAACACCCCACACTCCAAAAGCATGCTTAAGGAGCAGATGTGAAACACCCGAATTCTCTACAGATCCAGATTCAAATCCCAGACTTGGGATTTGTCTAGTTTTATAACTTTCAGGCAAGGATGGAGAGCAGTCCCCTGTATGTAGACAACTAAAAAAAACCCCACCGAAACCCCCCAAAACCCCTTGCTGGCATGGAGTTTTCCCTGGTACCCATCAATGGTGCATGGCTATCTGTTAAACTGTTGCAAACCTTTCAACTTCCTTTCCCCCTAGAGACAAGTGTGTTTCAAAGGGACTGTGTACAGACAATTTGGGGAAAAAGTCAACCATCAGTGAAATGGAAAATGAAGCAGTACATCGTATTTGTACACAAACTTTCCCATGTTGTTTTCTGGAACTTAGCATTCGGGTGGCAGATGGGGTGGCAAGGCATCAGCCTACCAAGATATGCAGGGGACGAGCAGATGGGGAAAACGCAAACCTAACCACTGCAAAAATTTTCAGTTTAATGTGAAATAGTGAAAAGGAGACAGTTTGGTGTGTTTCAGAGCTACAGTTACCAACATCTCCAAACTCCCTGCAAATTACTACCGGACACAGCACAGGGCGACTGAGAGCAGGGGTGGTGACAGAGCTCATCCACCCGAAAAGCCAGTTGCTCCGCTTTCCCTGCCTCCCTGTGGGTTCCTGAGCACTCAGTGCAGTATAAAAACATTTCACTGGTGTTGTGGGTGTTGCTAAAGTGTAAATGAAGAGACAGAACTTGCAGGTTGCTGTCAGAGGCAGCTAAATCCAACCTGATAAGGCTTTACAACACACCTCGTGAATTTATCACTGCTGCTGCTTTCTCTGTTAGTGACAGGCTACTGCAAATCGTGGTGGTACTGCTGCAGTCTTCTCTGTCTCCACTGGGCAGATACATTTCATTATCCTTTTTCTTGCCTATCATTTTTGCCCATTTTCCAGACGAATACAAAAAATTGTTTGGATTTTGCTCCAATTGGTCAGAAAGGCAAGAGGGGAGCAGTTTACCCAGGCCATATAATACAAAAGGGGACATTTGAGGAAAGGAGGAAAAATAGCACTCACAAGAGGAACAGCTTTAGAAACTAAGTGTCTAAACAAAAGGCAAATAGCAAACTTCGTATCCCAAATCTGACAGTCCTTTCCCACCGTAATGAGTACTTCAGGTGTGTGTCCATGGGGAGAGGACTGCAGAATAAACAATATGTGACAGATCACAGTAATTTGGCTTAAACGTGGTAGCGGTTGGTGTGGCTAAACACTTGATAGACCAAAAAAATCTGTTCTATAAACATTTACTACAACACATGGAAAATTTAATCTAGTTTGATCTAGAATAGGAAGAGAGCAGTAGAGTTTAAGCTTGGCAAATTCTCAAAATACTGAACTCCTACTAGAAGAGCAAGCAGTCTTTTGATCATAAAAGAGTAAAAACTGAACATACTACCATGGAGTGAGAACTGAACCCTTCTGCTGAAGGAGACTGAACATGTGCTACGTACTACGCAGCTGAAATGAATGGTCCAGCCCTGAATCTTTTTGACCCAAAGCCACTCAGTGAGTTTGGGCTGAGCAATAGGTTATAGACTTTCCATCTGCAAAAAAAACCAAGAATAGGAGCAGAAAAGGAAAATGTAACCTCTGGAGTGTCCTCCAAGCCTGAAGGGACTTCTCAGATGGCAGCCTTAAGTATGTCTTCACAATGAGAAGAAAATAAATCTGTCTAATCCCTCTGCTTCTTTCATACACACTGATTTTGCAGACAATAACCTAAAGAAAGACTTTTCCAAGTGCCAACTTCTAAAAGGTATTTCAGTGCACAAGCTTTGCAATAAAAACATTTGGCACAAAAAGCACACTTTCAGATTATACACAGATCAAAGCTTGGTCTATGTATCACAAAGGGGTACATAAAATACGGTGCTGATAAAGAAAAGAATCAAGACAGACTTAGCCCCAGTTATCACAGACTCAGTCCCTCCAGGGGTTCAGCAGTCTGGCTGTGTCACAGCAAAGCACCCAAACAATGTGTAAATTTAATTTCCTCTTAGTAACAATAACAATAATAATAATAATAAACTCTTAAGAGCCATTCTCTTCCTGCAGCCGAGGAGACTGCAGAAGAAAACAATGTGACTTGCCAAGCTTACACAGCAACGTGCAGCTGAGTCAGGAAAGACTAAAGTCAGCAAGCATAATGGCATGTGTAAGGATAAGCACATCTTCAAGTGAAGTGCTAGACTAAGCTCAACCTCCAATTCATCCTATATAAAGGCAAGCACTTGGCACAAGTAGCCCAGGTAGGAGCCTGTTTGGTTGAACTCAGGAAGATAGCTTAAAAGGGTACTTCAGCCTCAGCTAAAATCTGAATTAATCCTTATCATTTCCTTTGATTGATGAAAAAAAGTATCTTAATACTGCCTGTATCTTACCTAGGGAGCAAGAGCAGCAAATTCTTAAGAGAGCAAACACGAGTGTCCTTGTTCGTGCTTCCTGCGATAGGCACATGCAGTGGTGCTCTCGACTGGCCTGGAGTTGTCCTCACCCGAGACCCCTGGCAGACACCGGGAGTCAATTAAGTTAGCGGGACTTGACTTTGCCAGCGCAGCAGTCTAATTGTGATGAATGGATCAACAATATTGAGCTAGCTGGATGTTCCAAGAACCTAATTTGTGAAAGAGAACACCACTAAGGTAATAAAATTCTGTCTGGCTCTCATAACTTGTAATAATGTCTTACAAAGACCAGATACGAATTTAGTTATTGTTCATTGTCTTAGGAAGCAAATGCTAAGTTGCTCATGCAGAACATCCATTTATTAGATATATGAATCTGGAAAGGAAGAAAACAAAACTGGAACGCATACATGGCCAATTTCGTATCTTCACTTCAAAGGCTTTTCCATTTTTATTGTACCAGGAGTTAAAGTAGCTAGCTAAATCTAAAACCCTTGTGCAATTACTATTAAACCCAAGTTATATTTTAAATAGATACTTGCAAATGTTGTTCCAGGACAAAGGAAATCCTAAAGGGCAAGGAAACATTTTCACAGAGCTTTGGAAAAACAGATGTGCTACACTAAAGCCGTGATGCTGGACCTCCCATGAGTCTCATACTATTTTCTTATTGTTTCTGCATCAGACACAATCACTGTTTTATCAGGATGGTTAAAACAAGGAAGGATTTGCATAACAATACCAAGAAGCAGCAAACCTGATCCTTGATACCAAAGTCAGTGGCCACACTAGGCCATAATCGGCACAATAATGCAACACGGCCCTATGTTGCAACTGTACGGGACCACCTATAGACTACAGTACATGGTTTTACCTTGCCATTTCACAATTTCGATGTGGTGCACGAGTAACAATACTTGCCTATACAGATATTATTTTATTCTTTTGGGATGGCAGCCGCCCAGTGGCCACTGCTGGGTTTCCAGGGCTGTAACACGTCTGTCTGAGTGCATTCCCCCTTAGCCTCCACCTCATCACCTTCTGTAAAATGGTGTCGTGGTTTAACCCCAGCCAGCAACACAGCACCACGCAGCCGCTCACTCGCTCCCCCCCCACCCAGTGGGAT
>JAVKLA010000090.1:5469091-5496403 GCA_034782735.1 Sagittarius serpentarius | reverse complement strand
ATACCACACTGAAAACACAGCGCTGTACCAGCTACTAGGAAGACAATTAACTCTATCCCAGCCGAAACCAGGACAAATGGTCAGTAGATCAAAATAGCCACAAATACGCCAATATTGCCCTCTACTCTCAAGCCAAAGCTTGCATACAGCCTAGCGGTAGCACCTCTGACCATGCCTTGTATTTTTTCCTGATGTACTCTGAAGTTTGATTAAATCTTGAATTTGAGGGAGCACAATATTCAGTAATGAGACAGTCATTTCGTTACAGTATCACTGAACCTCTCCATATTTTTACTGCAGTCATCTTTATAGCCTGTGAATGTCTTTTGAGAAGCCTTTACTTTTACAAGGTTCTTCTGTTCCTTTACATCAATATTCCTCACTCCTGAAATGCTTTTGATTTACATGAACAGCACAAGAAATTCCTTCATACAGCTCCTAGGAGCTTTGGAGGTAATTTTTTGGCTTTAACTGTCTCAGATCTTAACTGCTTCAGATTCAGCAAGCGTTATGACCCACCCTCTTCTTGTAGCCTGTGATTTGAAAAGCTCATCAGTGAAAACCAGCCTTTGATTCTGTTCATTTGTCATGCAAACCCTGTAAAACAGAGCTTGCAAACATCACAAAAATCCCACTCATACTGGCAACACTAAAATTTAAGTTGCACTGGATAGTCATCAAACAACAACATTCTTTAACCATAAATCTACTTCTGTAATGTTACAAACTTCTCTGGAAAGGGGGAAAAAGGACCAGAGGGATTTACTTTATATTTATCTGTCTCCCAGATACTCATACCAATTTAATAAGACTTTAAAGGGGGTTGAGAGAAAGCACATGTACAGAGAAGACTAAGAACAGAAAACGACTATGAATTCAAAAACGGTGTATAACCAGTATGTCATGTTCATGAGCCAATCGAAAATGAAAGCAAAAAAGTTGAAAGTTCACATGACACAATATGGTTTATATCTTTCAAATACAAAAGTGATTTCATAATCAGAAATAAACCAAAGCATTCAAGCAAGAAATCCTGTGTTCGACAACGATAGATTGGTTTCAAGTGGCACAGTACACAATTGGACAAAATCCACTCAGCCCAATTCTTCATCTCTAATGGCTTAATTTTCTAGTGGCCAACATATAAATACACAGTACCAGCTAAAGGAGACATACTGAATTATTTCCTACCACAGCATCAGTTTGCTTATAATAAACACTTGAGTTTATCTTTCCATACCACAAACAGTTAAGCTTTTCATCCTGGGGTCACCCTTCTTTACTAGTACTTTTGCCCAAATTCATTAGCATGAGAAATCCTCCTGGTTCCCAGCAGGGATCTCTGAGCTGCTGCATATTCTTCCCAATGCAGAACTGGCCTGTGAGGCTATAGCAGACTCTTTGAAAAGACTAAGGATTAACCTTTATCAATATTGTAAGATCTCAGATTATTCCAGAACTGGAGGTGTACAATCACAGAGCATTATAACGATGCCTGCGTTGAAGGTGCCTGAGGACTGTTGATGGACTCAGTGTACCTGCAGGTTAGAAAAAGATGACTCCGGAGTGATGAGCTTTACAATTTAGAAAGGGTATCATTAACTACCTATGCTGGTCATAAAGACCATGCCATTTTATTTTCAGTCTTCCTACAGAAAAAGAAAGGAAACCTCTTCCTTTGAGTTACAAATGCGTGTATAAACAAACTTCAGATAATCCCATAAATGTGCCACTCCTTCATTTGTTCAGGTCCCAAAACAGACACTTAACCTAGGTTATAAAGCATCCGTAGCAATAGTACCATTGTGTGCAGTACTTGAGCCCTGACATAAGAATAAAATAAAATGTAAAAGGCAAACCTCCAAGAGACTCTAAAAAAGAACAAAAAACTTTCAGGTAATTTTTGGCTCCAGTGGTTTTTTCCCCCTGCATTATCCCAAGGCAGGAATTTCTGGAGTTGCACTTAGTAGGTGCTTGGCACATTGTGTTACAACAGTTCTACATTTCAACTCAGGCAATGGAGAGTATTCGTAAGTTCTGCCCTGGCACCTTTCAAAAGGGAGCCCTAAAGCTCCCATTTGCACATTTTAACACCCAGAGTTGTTTCTTCCCTGCTCATTTTCATGTAAAGCAGGCTGAATGTTTAGTTTCCCTCTTCTCCTGCTAATTCAAATCTCCAAAAGCAAACTTTGATTAAACAGTCCCCACGCAGAGGTGGCCCCGCAGAGAGCACGGCTCAACTCCATGTGCTTTTTTTCTCTCCCTGCCTTGCTTTTCTGTCCTGGCAGTGGGTGTCACACAGGGTCTGCCTTTCAGAAAAGCTGTCAGGCAGTGCTGCCCTCATCTTCTACATAAATGCATGCAGTAGGGCCTTTCTTAGCTTTGATGCACGGATGCTGGCTTGTTTTCTACTGCTTATTCCTTTAGTTCTCCCCCACCCTTTACAACTTCTGTGCACAGCATGTCTTCTGCTCATTCTACTCAAAACTGAACTTCCTCATTACTACACTCAGCACTGCTCAGTACTAAGCCTTATGCATGTACAGGTTACATTCTCACGTGCTTTACACTTTAAAATACTTCCAAAATCCTGTATCATTCACAGGAGAGCATTTGGCTAATTAAAGATCCCAGAAGGCTATAAAACCTTCTACAAACCAACTTGGCCTTTTTAAAAGCAAGGACACAATCAAAAAAATTGGATTCAGATCCATATTTTGACTACCTAAAAAGAAAAAAAAATAGAGCTATGCAGAGCAGGGGCTAGGAGCCATATGCAATATTTTCAGATACCCAGTCTTCTCATTTGCATTAAATGTCAAGGCACTCAAATTAATTAGTGCTCTGCCTCACCTATTTCACAACGCTCCCTTTAAAGTCAGCAGGAATGTTGCTGCTTGTTTTGCTGGGAGTACGGTGATGGAGAATTAGGACAGGAACCACAAAGGATTAAGAAGTATTAACAGTAGAGATAGGTAGAGTCTATTAAAAGCTGCTTTTTCTAGAGGAGTGCTACAATTCAGGGACGTGTTAGGCACTGCTGCAATTCCACAATTACCACCAGGTGCTGGGTAGCACAAGGGGCGATGCTGTTCCAGCCCTTAGGCTCTGCAGCACGCTGTTGCCTGCACGCTGAGCATACAGTGCATAAACCAGAAAGGTTATGAGTACAATCACCTTATTTAGGAAGACAACTTTTATGAACAGTTACTTATGTATTAAGCAAAGATCTTATCCAACTGAACGACTGGGATAAAAGCAGGTATTTGCGTTTGGTAACTGCTGACAAGAGCATCCAGTGGTAATCACTGTCCTTCCTCTTCTTCTCCTTCCACAGGGCTACTTATTACATACACTAAATGGTTAGAAAAAGCATTTACTCGTCCCCCTGGACTATCAGATTGAACAAAGCTCTCGCTGACTTCCCTGTAAACACAAACCTGTTCCTGAGGGCAGAACACCATCCACTGATTTTTATTGCCAATAGAGATCTATTACTATCATCTCGCAAACTCCAGGTAACTTTAAAAGTAAACCTTCCTGTAGTTTCCCTCTCCCATTACATTGACAGTGAAGGTCATCTGTCTCTCTTGCATCTGACCCCAGCAATAGGAGAGGTTAAACAGCCTACAAGTTAGCACAAAAATTCAGAAGCTTTGTCGGTAGTATTGCCATTACCAGGGGCAAACAGAAAATGGTAGAGCAGCCTACCAGATAAAATGCACTGAATAGGAAGGAAAATCACCAGCACACCTGGGGCATAATGCTTCCCAGCCATCTCCAAGAGGAAGGAACAGCACATTTCAAAGGGGGACGTTAACTTTCTGTTACGGCACCCGCTGAAGGTCCCCGACCGCTCTCCAGGGAGATTTCAGCGCATCTCAGCTGCCTGCGCTATTATTATGTCAGCACTTCTCTTGCTAAATCCTTTCCCGAGCAGTCTGGAATCCAGCCGTTATAATTCTGCGTGTGCTGAAAATGGGCCTGAAATGTTTTCTTAGTGTTTTTTCTTTCATTTTTCTAGTTAATGCATTAACTTGGCTTAAAAATATCAGTACTTGCAAGCAACTCCCCTGCCCCAAGCAACTCTATTTTGGGTGCTCTTCTATAAGGCAAAGTCACAGCTGGAGTCAGTGGGACTACAATTTGGCTTTCATACCCTAATTTACTTATCTGAATCACAAAAGGGTAGTGATTATATGTTAAAAAAAACCAATATAACTTTATACTTCGAGTCTTCTGCCGTGGGACAATACCTTACTGGAGGGATGGAGTGCAGCTCCACTACATAACGGGATCCATCACAACAAATGTTTTTATAACCAAAAGTTGACTTTCAAGTTTTTAGCAAAATTCACCCCCAATACTGCTTAAGCACACCAAATATTAAAGCTAAACAATATCGGAAGTGTTTACATAGGAATTTTTACTGCAACAGCTCTATAGACAGAAACACACCCCCCACACACACACACCCCCAATACGCAATGGAGGCCAAATGGCAATTGGCAATATGCATATAGTGAGGTTCCTCATACCGTAACACACAACGCACGTAGCAGTATCTCTCTTTCTTAAATCCATCCTGGGCTGCTTGGCTTAAACAACAGGAGGCCATATACAGCCAAATAAGAATATCACTAAAGTCATAAAGTCTTTATTTTCTGGCTTTTTGAAAGCAACCGCATTTTTACCCTTTCCACACTGAAAAATACAACTACAACAAATTCCCACAAATTATTTCAGTTTGGATAAAATGTCGGGAATAGCTTTATTTTATCTTCATGCCAGTTAGTGTCAGAAATATCACAAGACAGTTCCTGCAGATACTCACTACAAGAAGGCTGAACTCAGCTCTAGATCAGAGCATTTCCAGATATGACGGAGAGAAATTTCAGCCTTCCTCTGTAAGTCAAGTCTTAGGAGGAAAGACCTAAGGTTCAAACCAAAGCTCTAGATCCCAAAACCCTCAGACTTCACAATGTGTAAAATCACACCCGAGTTTTGCTTTTCAGGTTCTTTTTTTCACAGTGACAAAACCGTCATAATACGTAAGGCTTTTACAATCTTCATACAGCAAACTGGGCATCTGTAAAATGTATCTCTGTGAGCTTGTGGCTATTAAAAATCCAGTGGAGCTGGGCACAGTTTGGAAGGCCAGTAAGAAATGAATTACAATAGTCAGTAAGGGATGTAATTATGGAAGTAGGTCCTTCTGACATTTACATTTTGCTAACTGTCAAGTGTTATTTATGAAATGCGTTATTGTTTACCTTTTGAAGCACCAGAAGACTATGAATACTTTATATGAGTAATATGCAGGGGTTTTAAGTCCCCTACTCTGCCATATTCTAATTAGATATATTTATTGCATGTAGAACAGTAAATGCCATGTCTTACTATTCATATTTACAAGTAGAAAGATAGGAAACTGCCAAGCAACAGGGCAAGACTCCCAGCTGGCCAGAGGGATCTTTCGCAGGCAGAAGCTGCAGACAATGCATACAATTCCCATAATGCTTAAGGAAGGCCACCGGTGTCACCATTTTCTAATGTACGTGCAAAATTTGACTTTGCTGTTCTTCAGTATGCCCTTTATTGTGATTATGTAGTATTTTTATCACTGCTGTCCTTGGAAGTCCTCAGCATGGTCCAAGACCCAACATTTCTTAGAAAAAGTTCCTATAAACAGATAACTCTGATAAAAATCTAAATTACAAGGTAACGTCAGAGAGTTTATACGTTAATTCCAACCATTGAAAGCTAAAGGCCAGATGCCCCTTGGAACACTTCTGAGACACATGACCGCAGTAGCTCCTCCTCATAAACCCTTAGGCACGAAGAAGTCCTTCACTCACTGGCTTGGCAGATGTCCTCCATCACTCCTCTGCCCCTTCCTCCCAGGGGGAGTCCGCTGCGGGCAGCTTATCCCTAAAATGCCAGGCTGACACGGCAGAAGGCACAGTTGATCTGACTTGTGCGACCACTCCCCAAGCCACACCTCTGCACGGCCACAACAGGAACGACAGACGGCCAGAAGAATGATTTCGTGGGCTGGACCTACAAGCCACTAGGTGGGCTGTCCTCACCCCGGGCAAATCACAACAGGGTGACTACAAGAGGCAGCACAGCTCTGCGAGACAGGCTGCGATCAAAGGGTACCAGCAGTCTCAGCACCACTGAGTTTAACAAGCTTCTAGCATGGGAGTGTTTTAAGGAAGGATTTGAAGAAAAAATAAGGGGGTACTGCATGGATATGTGCAAAGAATCCCTCCAAAGTATGATGGACAGGATGGGAAGAGGCTTGGAGTTGTTTATTTCAAAACTGAATAAATGAATGTTGAAAGTTGGTACTGTGGAATGACTCCTTGAAAATGGATGAAGAGTAAAGGCAGCCATGAACAGCCTGGGAAAAAAACATGGCAATGGGCTGATAAAATAGAGAAGGCAGATTCAGCGTAGGAACGCAGAGAGAAGTGTGACATGATCAAAAGAATAAGCTGAGACAGCAATCTTGGCAGTCACCATGGATTTCAAAAATAAAAGTCACATTTGTCAAGGACAAAGAAAAGGATAACAATTGAGACACAAAATGAAGAAAGGCAGGACTGGGTTTTAACTGTAAGCATGACAATAAATGCTGTATTTCAGAGCAGTTAAGAAGAATCTGTAAGACCTGGAGTTACCCTGGATGTGACAATCGAAAACAACATTGAGTCAAAAACAGTGCTGAATTTACAGGGCTGAATGACAGATGCTGCTGCTATTTTCCTCAGCACTCCAAAAAGGAGGTCAGAGAAAGACCTTTGGGAGTCAGGATTAAAAGGCCCGGTTTAGCTTGAACTGTCGGCTAAACATGTAAGGAGAGGGCTGGAGAGACAGGTCAAGAATTGAACAGCAGGAGACACGGCTGGCATAATTTGGTTTGACACAATAACCAAATTTGTTTTGGCGTATGAAGTAACTGATAAAAAGCACAGCAGGAAGAAAAAGAGATCAAGGACAGAGAACACCCAGGAAATCCCAGATGGAAACTGCAGGAGAGAGGAAGAGAAACTAGAAACACAAAATCCAATGACAAGTCATGGAGGCCAGGTGGAAGGACTTTATTGAAAATCAGCTGGTAAGTTAAGGATGCGAATGAAGTGCTGCACTTGAGATCAACCATGAAGAGGCCAGCAGGATCTTCGGGAAGATCAGTTTCAAAGAAATGGAAGGGACAAAATCCACCTCTGGGAGCTTATGGCCTGAGGCTGGAAGGAGCCCCAGGCAGGGACCATTAACAATCTCCTGGCCAATACCATGCTCTGGCAAACAAAAATTCAGTGAACTAAGCACACCATCTCTCCTGCTCACTGCAGAGTGAGTAGAGAGCAGATAAAGTTAATTCCTTCTTTTATTTCTATTTTTAAATATTCAGAGATGCTCAGTGATACGAGATTTGACAGTTTGACATTTCATCTGCTCCAGCACATGTGCTTCAAAAACAACTACAGATCCATAATTGTACCTTGATTTCTGGTCAAAGATGCCAGAACCAACAGATTTCCAGTAAAGTCAAGAAGTACCTTTGGTACATTTTAAATGAGGCAACTTCTGCCAACAGTGAGAATTTTAATCTTGCTAAAATTTTCTTTCAGCCAAGTTTAGCTTGTCCTGTTAGCAATCTATCAGCATAATTAACACTATCATTCACATCAAATGGAGAAGAGCAGCAAATCCAGGGGTTATCAGCACAAACCTGATAAAGTCTCAGAACAAGCTGGAAAATGCTTTACAGAAGCCTTAGCAACAACTTTGAAAAATCTGTGTGTTACAGTGTCAAGAGAGCTTAAACGGTCAGGAAGATGGACAAGATGTAGGCATCTAAAACAGTGGCTGGATCCTATCAGAGCTATAACATTATCTCACTAGCAGAGAACAATCTGAGGCCAGCAGGGTTATAACCACCCACTACACATATTGTTTATTTGGACATCATTAAGAGTTAAAGCAGAAGCACAATCACTAGTTCTGTGGCCAGCATGAAAAGGCAAATTAATTTTTCTGTAGAAAATGTTGCAGGTAAGGTCTGGTCCCCCTTCCATTGAATGGGGAGTTATTATTCACTAACACCTTTTCAGGTAGGTAAACCCTGTTCTGCATGACAGTCATATAATCCTCCTCAAAGATAATAAAGGTTAGAGTAAGGGATAAATAACAAGAACTAGAATAGACAATCAACATGAAATATATGTATTTATACACACAGTTTTCCTTCCTGGATTTCATACCTACAGCCTGAAGAAAATGGCTACAGATTAAATTCAAAACATGAGTAACACTGCAAAACTTCTCTGCAATACTGTAACCCAAACAGACACTTACAGTATTCCTAGAAATTTTACAATCCCACAGGCTGTGCCCAAGCCCTGTATTTTGATAAAGATATGGGCCAACATCTCTGAAAGACTAGCCAATCTCTCCAAAGTGTGTAACAGATAATACAAATGAAACCCACTTTTAGGATGCTGCATAGGACAAACAAGAAAAATTGGTGAAATGGCTATCGTCTTCATAAACTGCGTTACAATCCGTCTGTTTAGGGTATTTCTCACAAACCAACAAGACACTGATAGAGGTCTATCATGCTTTTTGGACAACTGTAGAGTCTAGATAAATATTTCATCTATAATAATAGCTCATATAGATATATATTGCAGTATATTCTGGCAATTTGCATATCCATGAGCTGATACAAAATTTTACTTTAACAGAAATAATTCTTTACTTAAAGCCAAATAGTAATTTTTTACTTTTGTCATATTTCTCTTTCACAGTGTCTGGGTTTTCCACTAAAGTCAACAGGATTTTGCAATTAAAAAGGACATGAGTTTAAAAGTATACTTCATTACACGAATGTAGAAGAAAATGGGTTCCCAAGTATTTTCTAGAATTTAATTATTTTTTTAAATAATTTTTTTGAAAGTAACCTACAGTAAACAAAGATTTATTGTTACATAAATAAACAATGAGACAATTACAGCCTCTTTATAGAGACTATATTAGTCATGCACATCTAATGAAGCATTACTAAGCTATCACAGGGAGATGGCCTGATGTGTGTGATTAACAAAATAATACTCATAAATAGCTAATGAACAATGATGGTCCTTTAAAAATTTTGCATATCCTGCTATATTGGGAGTTACGTTTTTTGTCACTAAGGAACACATTAACCACTAAGTTCCACCCTGAAAAGGAGAATGTTAAATAGCATAATGCGACTATTCGCATTTTTGCCTTCTACAGACCATGCTTTTGAAAACACAGAACTCTCATGAAAGCCTGCCAATGGAAGAATACATTTCAGCTTGTTCCATACTATGTTTGAAAGATGCCGTCTTGAAATGTCACCAGGGTGCAAGGGGAATATGACAGAACAAATGATCAAAAATTATTTTCATATAATATTCAGCCATGAAATCTCTGAAGTGGCATTAGGTAGAAAAGGCTGGGTTCAGCAAAAATTGTGGTAGATTTTTTATGTTAAAAATAAAAAGTATTTCCTTCAGGTGAGGTATGCATTTGGCAAGCATATTCTGGAGAAGGCAAGTGGGATGGATGGCCAACATACGACAGTAGACAAAAAAATAGGGTCAAACCCCATGTGTAACGACAATTTTTGGCGTACAACAGGAGAACATCCTGTTACTCAAACTAAATACAACTTCAGAATATACAGCTAATGTTGGGACTTTAACAGCAGAGCAAGTTGTGTTGTTCTGCCTGCGTGAGCAGGCTCCTGCAGCAGATGAGTGAGCCTATATAACAGCATATGCAAACTACAGGCTTGCAGAGTGAGCTCTGCTAAGCAGGGCCCTTCTATCACGTTCTAAATCTGTTGACAAGTATAAATGTTGACATGGAATAGAATGATGAAATATAAGAGAGAAGAGGAGTTACTTCTATTGCAGTGCTACAGATGAACTAAATTGTATCGCATGTACAGTGCAAACTCACAGCAAGTCCTTCTTGTATTTTTCTTGGTGAGATAAATTCTTCCCAAATGATATTCCACCTTCACCCTAATCTCCTTCATGGATAAATTTACACAAAGGGCAGAATTCCTGATGGCTGGAATAATAGTATTATTAAAATCAATATTTTTTATGAATATTAGGTCTGGAACATATTAAAGAGAGCTATAAAGTACAGGGGAAAAAGCCTTGCTTATCATTTTCAGTAGTAACCCAACTACAGCCCTTCATCTGTAATGAATTATGGAGCAATTCCCCTAAATCATCTGTATGAAGTCAGCTATGACACTGTCAATTTTAAAAAATTTGCTAGTTTTGAGCTACAAATTGATTTTTTTATTGTGATAAATTAAAATCCAATAGTAGCCTACAAGACACTAAACATACAGAAGCCTACATTTTTTCAGAATATTTTTTCTCTTTTCTATCACACCAGACTGCCATTGTAGCAGACATAATAGCAATAGCCAATGATAAAAGTTACCTCTCTAGAGAGGTAAATAACCTTTCCAAATAAACAATAAATGAGCACTGTGGCCCAAAATATCCTTTTGGGAATTCCAAAATCATGGAAACAAAACTAAGGGAGAAAGCATTGTGAGAGACAGGGAGGGCTGTTAAAGGAGGAGAAAGCAAATGCAAGATTATCCAGGCTCTTCCCAATTAAGGGCATATTTTTCCCGTTGCACAAATGTGAACACCCGTCTCCACACTTTACAAACCCTTAAGTTTAACTTGGGTATCAGAAGATTTGTGTGAGCAAAATATAACCTTTTCATAACCCCTTTTGCTTCCTTCCCATCAAAAGAGTCAGGCTGAGCAATCGTACATCCCCCGTTTTGCCAGCCTGTGGCATTTTCCCTGTTGCTTCTAAATCAAGAACGGGATTATCAGTGTCCTGCATCACCTAATTGCGTCGTCCTTATTTTGCCTTATAGGAGACTCCACATTATAGGAGTAATGCAGCTTTCTTTGGGGGCAACTTTAGCACACAGACATTGACATGAGACTACACAGACAGTATTATTTACTACTACGACAGCTGACATCTCTTAGCATTACACCACGTCAAGCCAAAGCCGTATGGGGATGAGTCACAGTGCATCACCCCTAAATATTTGTCTCTTGTGCTGTGGAAAGCCCCTTGCCTCAGTAGTGCTCCTGCAGGCTCAGAGAGCCCAGAGACACTATCGGGGTCTCTCCATGATGCTACCCAGTGTATTTCAGATGTTGAGATTGTACGTGACTACCAGCAGGAAGGGGAATGAGATGACAACTGTAGGTTGGCAAAGCAGAGACAGGCTGGATGAGAGAGAGTATGAGAAGACTGGGGCAAGGACGTTAATCTTTGGGACACAGAGAGACCCAAGGTGAGGAAAAACCCGAAGGGATGGTGGCTGTGAAGAACTGGCAGAGAGTTCATGCACCCCTGCTTCATCACGGTACTCCTGCTTTCAAAAGAGCATGTAAAACCTGATGTCGAAAGCTCCTCACATACCCCTCTGTCACCGTCCTGTTTCAAGAAGGACAACTCAATACTGTCCATCACCTTGGCAGCTCAGGGGCAGACATCTGGAAGGTGGATTTAAAGGTTTCAGTCTAAGCCTCAGTGAGTGAGTGACAGGGTTACTGTAAGAATGATATAGTTATGTCAGATTTAGAGTATAGGGTGTCAAAGTTATAGAATGAAGGAGACTCGTTCTCATGTTCCCATCTCACTAGCTGCAGATAGAAGAGTGTGCAGGGTGCTGCAGGAAAGGCAGTTTGGCTAAACCACACCTTTGTTTCTAGAATGTATCCCCTTTTCCCTCTTCATTTTATGAAAAGAAACCCAATGTGAAACATTCAGAGACAAGTGCAAAAGGACTTGTCTGTCTTTCTTCTTTTGTATTTTTCCAAGGAAAGGCTTTAGTCTTAGGAAAGTAACTGTGGCCTCAGTGCAATTTGCAGAGTGCGTGGCAAGGCAGTGGGCTGCACACTGAAGAAAAAGAAAACAAAAATATTACCATATTGTTCAGCGTATTACACTCTGTTCTGTACACTGAACGAAGCGGGTATTCTCTGGCCAAAAACAAGGTGTGTCATCGCATAGTTAAGTACTACCCTGGTGTCTGTTTCTTAGAGGACCCAACCACGACTGCAGTGGCAGCCCTAATTCTGACATTTCCTGTCTTCTGAGCACAGGCTGTAACCTCAGCAATGTTCTCTTAAACACTGCTTTTGTATGAGTACTTTACACATGCTGTACACAACACATTCCAAATGAGCTTTTCATTACTAACTACTTGTATTATGTATCAGTGAGCTCGATGACATTGATTTTCTAATAATGTAAATTAACTGGCAAAGATAATTTCATCTATCATCAGTAGGGTTTTATTTCTGGCATCATGTTAAATAGTTAATCTTTCAAAAGATTAAATCAAGAGCTTTTTAAAATTCAAGGCAGAGCTTAAACTGCTGTAAAAATCTTCTTAATTAGGATTAAAACAGTTTGTGTGTTGTTGCTTTATATCTAAGTAGTATAATGTTTTGCTTAGGTTTCTTTTTTCAGAGCAATTTAAAAAAATCAAACACAGTATTGCTGTGGCAAAAACTGCGTAAGGCATGGAAGTGTCCTGCAGCTTCCTCGACCACATGCTACTGGACGAGTTGCTGCTTGGCAGCCTCAGACAGCAACCTCCAACTTTCCAGTATCTTTTACCTCCAATTCTATACGGTATGTACTTTTTCTACCACTGACAATACAAAATCTCTGATTCTTGTGGTTACTGCGTACCTCACAGAAGACCGTCATTGCTGTTAATAGGAGCATATAGCATCATGGTGACTAAAACTGCATTCATGTGGAATTATGGACCTGACCGAAAGTCTTACAGTTCCCCTGGGACACCTTCAGGGCAATCCCAGCTAAGTGTGTGCTGCTGCCAGGAGCTCCCCAGCTCCCACTGCCCTTCCTTTTCTCTATCTCAGGCATCAGTGGAGAAAACGAGCTTCACTCTCCTGGAGTTGTCCGCTGCTCCCTGTTCCAGCTTGTTTTCTTCCTCTCAGCTTCCCACGACACAAGAAGCCCAAGCCAAGGCAATCCTCGCCTGTAATCTTAATCCCTTGTCATTAGACTCTCAAAAGTCACTTGACCTGTACTGCCGAGGAGTCTTAAGCAGTATCCAGAGGACGGGTGCGGTTTGGCCCAGGCTGGATGAGAAAACCCATATGGGCACAGATACCAGTCTGTACCATGGACTGCTAAAGCCTTCTGCAAACAGTGGGCTGGTATTTCCAAGAACCAATTCTTTATCTGGCAGAAGGAAAACAAATCCCTTCTTGCCACTTTCTGGACTCAGAACTGTGAGTGTTTATGCACGTTAGGAGCATCTGTGTACTCAAGCAAGTGGTTCTGCAGAAGTATCCAGGACAAGGCTTTACAATAAACCACGTCCCCATGCTACACTTTACACCTCAGTTATCTAATGGCTTGCTCTGATGTATGGTAACTCTTTATCAAGCCTCTCAGATGCTTCATGTGTGCTTACACTGGTGAGATATTACTGCCCAGCTAGGAAATGCTTTTCAAGAAACATCCATGAAAAGATTCCATTTTGTTCCGTCACATGATTATTTTACTTACCCCTGTCTTTTCATCAAAGATTTTGATTCCCCCAAAGGAGACTGTTAAGAAGATTTTTTGTTTATGTTCTCCTTTCGAACGAGCCGCAGCAACAATTCCCTGTTGAAACAAAGAACAGTTTGGCTGGTTTCATTACTCTTCTAGGTGCCACAGTAGAGCACAAAGATTTGCTTGTAGACGATTCATCACTTTTTTAGGAAAACTTAAGGGCTTTCAAGGAACAGTCCCCCTCTTACTTCTGGCTTCCTCCCTTTTTTCAAGGTACCACATCTCTTTTTGCTACCCAGACAGCATTTCAAATGTGCTCCCACTTCCAACCCCTGCACTAGCTAACCCTCCATGAAATTCGTTTTCATGGAAGCTGCAGGTCACTTCTAGCACACTTTTCCCAGCTATAAGCTGTTTCGTTTTCTGTTTTTTTTTCAAGGGAAAACCCCAACAAGCAGTGGAGGAAGAAAATGCCAACAACTTTAGCTTACTTCATGGGCATGCTTATCTGGAATAAGCAAATTGAGCTTTTTATAGGTGAAGAATACTCTTCTCAAAATCAAACTACACCTCTGCTGTAAAAAAATGGTATTGAGGGTTAGTTTTTTTCCTGATCTCAAGCTTCTACTTCGTAAGTGAGCTTGCTGATATGCATCTCAGGTATTACTCTCCCACAGTGTAAGTATAATAGTAACTTCTATTATCCACCTTCTCAGGAGCCTGCCTTGACCAATAACACTGTACTAAGATCAAACGTAATCAATTGCACTAGTAAATAAATGAAAATATTTAGCCTTTACCTGGTGCTCAGCAATTTCAACATGTTTTACAACCACTAACTCATGTTTTAAGACCTTCATAAGGTCGTTGTTCTCATTACACAGACACGAAAATTAAAGAGAAAAAATGGAGTCATTTGTCAAAAGTCACCTCAAAAACTTTATGCCTGGCTTTAAAACTCATGTTGTTAGATACTAGGCTTCCAGAGTCCACAACTTCACGTTATGCTGCCTTACATACAAACGTGTGTTTCTAATGCTCCCTTCCCTTAATAGTTTTAGTCGTCTCTCAACACTGTTTAGATCAATCTCGCCACTTTGCAAACAGGTATCAGGCACCTGGGAGATGCGGAAATGGTAATCCATGGAGGAGAGAGACAGAAAGGCTTGTGCAGCAGAACAGTGACAACTCTCCCAGATTGCTTCTAGGAACTGTGACATTATGAGAAATATCCAGCATACAATTAAACCAGATAGGAATATTGTGGCAGATGTGACAAATCAACAGTGCACCTTTTAGAACAGATTCAACTTTGCTTGCCATAAAATGTTTGTAACTGATTTGTAAACTATCTACCAGATCTTTCTTTTGGATTGTTGAACCATGAGATGCTTGTCACCCTTTGCTGTTTAGTCATGAATAACCACCTACTCCTCCCAGTTCCTTGGGACTGGAACCCTGCTGGCTGGTGGTGTAAAAGACACTATTTAGTGATTTCTCCTCCTGAAAAAATCTGTAATAGAAAATCCATCAGCTCTCTTGGCAGAGTGCTGGGGAGAGGACTGGAAGGAAAAAAAAAGGGAAAAAACTGCAGAGGGTTTACTCCTAGACCTAGCTTGTAATCCTACAATGCAGAAGGGAAGCCAACAGCCAACACTGCACTCAAGGAAAACACAACCTATCCTTCCTTCTCAGTGACTCCAGGTCTTCCACATGTCCCAAGGCGAGGTAAAGGATGCTTCCTATAGACAGCTCTTACGTTCTTTGAGGGTTGTAAGAAAAGACTCAGCCAGAGACGTCTATCAGGCTCCAGAAAGTCCACCCTCCTACACCACTAGTGCTTTCAGACTCTGTCTACTCTGTACGTTTGCAGTCTACTCAAAATCTGCCTTTGTCACTGCTCCATTTCTTCCCCAAAACTCTGAGGACTCCTCTGTATCTTCTCGTGCTCTGCCCTCTCAGTGCACTGTCTCCTGATTTTGTAACCCATCAATCCTGCCATTATAGGTGCAAGACATTCTCCTCCCAGTGAGGACACCAGTTCCCTGCTATACCTGGCTACCTACACCCCACACTGTCACTCACCCCGTCCTGCTTGTCCCGACAGGAGATAACGGTCAAAGGTAGGGCTGTAGTTGATTAACACTGTCACATAAAATGTTCTGATATACCATTTTTCTTCATAGTGGTTTACCTCCCCTTTTGCATAATAAAATTATTCAATTTGCAGATGTGTTGTTTATAATTTGTGGACAAATTGCAGTGGTGTCAATCATGAATAACTACTGAACTCGGAGATAATGTATTAAAATTAAACTGGGATAAGCAATACCAGCCAGGAGTTCATGTAAAATTGACTGATTTCAATACATAATTAACCAGAGTCAGACTCAGTGTCATGAAAGCAGAATGAGTAAAAGTTCAATCTGAAATTTGCTCCCCTTGCCTCCATAATATTGAACATTAAAAGTTTCACTGCACCTTGAGCTTCATCATGGAGTCTTGGCATAACTTGTCTCCTCGTGCGGCAGAAACCTCATCTATCCCAATCAGTTTTGCTTTGTATCGGACACCGTCACCTTTAAACCTCTTTATTAAAGTGGCTTCACTGCGATCCTGACCTGAAAAGACGCAAGGGAAACAAGGAAATGTACATGAGTGCAAAGGAAAAAAAATGAATAAATACTCACAATTAAGTGGCAAATTAGATCTAAATCCTGCCTCAACACCCAAACATGCAAACATTTCAATAAAATTAGAAGAAAAAGTACTAGCTCAATAAAACCTTTTGGCCTTACTACCTCAAATGAATTCACAGTGGAATTGTTGCCATACAAAATCTTCTGCATGAAATTTGCACATAAATTAGGTTTACAGAAATAAAAGACAAGCCTGAATCAGACCTCATGGATCTGAAAACTTCTGATCTGTATGGGTTGTTTTAATCCCAATACACCTGAGAATTCTCCATTTTGCAGAGCATGTATAGAAACATGCTGTTCCTCGTATACTGACGTATCTAACCGTATCAGCAATATTTACACTATTAACATTTGAATGATGAAAAACCAAATTATATTATTTGCCTATAGAATACTGCTGCTCTAAACCCCCCACAAGAAGTACTGTCTCATTGTTCTATTCTTTCTGTTTATAGACATATATAGAAACAACATAACTAGCAAAGTCGCCTCTCACAGGCTCACCCCAAGAAGCTTAAGAAAAAGGCACAAGATGTTTCTTAATAAAAAAGCAATCAGAGGGTAAGATAGCACAGTACTGATAAGGCCAATGTACATAAATTACAAAGCTCAGACTAGCCTGAACCACACGATGACACTACAGCAATCCATGAAAAGGAGATCTTTGTCAGGAAGACTTTTTCCCCCAAGTATCTGCAGAAGAGTTTATACTGTGTCTTAGCTGGAAGAAATATGTTAGTTAGGGAATCAGTCTTCCTAAAATTGATTAAAGATATATTTTGCAGCTGTCTGTGGAATTTCTTGCTAGGACGTCAAAAAACCAGCAGTGAACTATAAATAACTGCAACCCAACAAGTAACCAAACAAACAACATCCAAGGCACAAAGAAGCAAGCAAAAATGTAAGATCTTAAAGAATCTGAAGTTTCTTGGACCCAACAGATTCCACCAGAAAAATTCCCTAAACATGGGCTGACATTGCTAAAATTTATACTATTACCACCTAGGAGCTCTAGTCACACATTTTGCCCCATGCTTCTAGCTACTGTAAAAAATGAACAAAGAGCTAGAGTCTGCTACAAATGAACCATAGGTAAGAATCTAGTCTTAGACACCTATATTTGAGAATTTTGGCTCACGTTTTCTCCACAGCTTATTCCTATTTGAAAGTCATATTTAAGCACCGAAAATTTAATAAAATCTGCTTCTGCGCAGCTGGTTTTTGATAAGCAGAAGTACAAAAGCTTTGGAGGAAAAAGCTATTTTGTTTTGCATTTCTATTAAAAGCACCTTTTTCAGCAGTCAACACTTGGGTCAACTTTGCTAGTGTTACACACCCACCAAGTGCATGAATAAACTAGGTTCAAAACTACGGAACTGAAATTTTTACAATACCATTACGGGAAAACGTAGAAGCATGTATGACCAACAAAGAGTACTTCCAAATGAAGATACCCATTTGGTTCTCCTTCCCCCAGAGTATGGCACAGTCCATGGTGTGAACTAATGATGGACTAAAGGTATGTTAAAAAACAGAGCTATTTTAAGCATATTGAGATCTTTGAGTGTATTTGAGCAGACAAATACTACTTCTTTCAATGAAAAATATCAGCTCACAGCAATGTTTTACTGCCTCATTTACAGCCCCTTAAAAATAAGGCAACTGACAAGTGTTGCTGCAATAGTTCAGCGGCCACCCAACTGTTTCCCTTGATTCGTTTTCACTCCTGCTCCCTCAAAAGAATTAAACAGGGTTGGAACTTCATGCTCTTACATTATATTTCATTTAAACCCCCCCCCAAAATGTAATGAGACGCAAATGATAAAACAGAAAGTCTCAAAGTAGTGGTAATATCATTCCCCAGGGAAATGTCAAGGCAGATGTTGGCACCATCAGCTAAAAACAATGAAAAACCATTTTCCACTTTCAGCCTCCAGAGTGGGGCAGGAGGGGGAACATCTGGCGACACAACAAAGTACAACGGTAACAGTGGCCTTTTCCATACGTCTTTTACACTTTCAAAGATATCCTGTTGATTTGCAGTAAATAAAATCTAATTCCAACAGCTTTCTTGCCAAGAATTTTCAACCTTAAGTCTTCGTTACAGCTGAAGGCAGCTGTTAGCTAACAGCAGGAGCATGTAAGTGTTCAAGAGTGTTTCCCGGGTCCAAGTCATGATAGCAACCTCGCATTCATCAGTTATTTGAACATTTATACTTATTCCAACCTCTGACCTATTTTGCTGCAGGTAACTAAATCCCTGACATTAATAGCCCATTCAAACACAACTTATCGCTATGTTTGCTTACGCACAAGTCCCATGTCAATTATAACCCAGATTAAGTGGGATAAAGTGCTTTTGGGATAAATGACTGGGAAAAATCATCAACCTGAAAATGATGTAGATATTTTAAACTGCAGTGGAAACTGCAAATTACTAGAGACTACGAATTCATCTGTAAAACCCTAGAGCATATGTCCCATGAAAAAGCATAGAGAATGCACACACGCACTGCCCTATATTATAAATCAGCCATCTGCAACAGTCACCATTTCTCAGCATATATCCAGATCTCCCCTGATCTATGCTTATACCGTATTTCCAAATTTTGATGCTGTAATCAGCACTGAAAAAATTTTCTACCTGCTTGGAAAGTTACCATATGAAAAACACTGTCAGTATGGTCGATTTTATAGCACCCATGAGATGTGAGATTTATGCGGGGTGATACTTCATTTGCACACTGGACTCTTACAAGGCAGACAGTCCAGACTCTCATAAACATCTCATCATTAAAACAAAAAAGTTTTTTTTTTAATGACAGTTCTTGAACAAGGTTCTTTCTGTGTTTGAAACTGCATAAATAAGAGATGCCTGAATTACGAGGCTGTAATTCTTCTTTAGGTTCAGAGGAGGGTGAGCAACAACGTTAAACCACTAAACCAGAGAGCTGTGCCTGTGCCAGAAACCCGCCCAGGAAAAGCGCTGCCTCTTTCTTTCCATGTAACAAGCAAAGTCAATCTTTTCTTCTTCACGGCTCCTGCCTTTGTCAGCAGAGACCCGCTGTCGCGCTCGGCTCTCCAGCCACCCCCTGCCACCGCACTTGCTTGGTCCCAGCCTGCGGGAAAGAGGATTATCTTGGATGCCGGGCTGCACTTACTGCCGGAGCTCAGTTTTATTTGAATAACGAGAAGCCGCATCTTGGGGCTTTCACTCTCAGCTTGCCTTCCTCAAACTACAAATAACATCTCAAGGGTAGGTAGGGGGACATTCACAAACCAACTAAGAAGATTTTATGGAAGACTAAAGCTTGAGGTCTCAAATCATTACTAGACCATAATCTACAGCAAAATTAGAAGCACATGTTTAATGACAACAACTTCTTTCCACAACATATTTCCTGAGATCTCATTTTAGGATTTCTTGACAAGAGAACACCACAGCTGCCAAAGCCACACGGGGTGAGCTGCTGATGCCCATCCCAGTTGTCCACCATACCCTGCACAGGTAGGGATCTGCCCAGCATTCTTCTTCAGAGGACCAGCACCACTATGTCATTCTAAAATGATCTTAAATTAAATTTTTGTATTAAAACTTTTTTAACTTCAAGACCAATGGATATCTTCCAATGGTTTGCTCCAAAATGCTTTCGTAAATTGCATAAGCAAAGGAACATCCCAAGCATTCGTTTGCAACTCAACACAAGCATTTTACAATCTAAAATGGAACAAGATTATCAACAAAACTAAACCTGATTTGATTCTCATGCCCCAAACTGAGAAAAAATGCAAAAGCTAAAAACCCACTAAAAATATCACACAAATTCAGTTTAGAAAGGTGATCACTTTTAATTAGAAAATGTGCCACCGTTGACACAGGCAAAGAAATGTTTTGTTTGCAGCATATAGATTTATAATCCTCAGAGGCCCTTAAAATGTAAATGCAAGAGTAATTATTTTATCTACTTCTATAGATATCACCGTTCACCTTTACGCCATATGTGTTCCAGCTGGACCCACTGCTCCAGCGTGAGTAGGAAAACATGACCTTTGCTGCTGAGTTGTGACATTGCACTTGGACTTCCACAGTCTTAAAAGAGAACAATAAATCCCCAGAGCTGGGTGATGCAATGTGCTTCTAAGCTTGCATCTAAAGTAGAGAGAGGCTTATCATCATGATCAGTGTTAAGGTACTTTATCCATCACACTAAAGCTACTGTAGAAGTAATAAACAAGGTTTTTGACACAGTCAATCATTTTTATTCGAGGCAATATACCTTAATTAAACCAAGATTCCCTCAAGCAAGCTAGAGACAGGCCTGAACCCAAACCCCCAAGTACTCAACCCAAGTACCTCAAGTACATTCAATCCCAAGACATGACTGGTAAACAGCCCAAGAGGAACATACGCTATTATGGAAGATCCAGGTCAGAGCAGACGAAGTCGAGTGCCGGAGGCGGGTGCTCCCTGGGCTGTACCCAGCAGCCGCAGTCACTGGAGCTGCTTGCGGAATTACCATCACAGCAGCACACCAGCTGCCGTTCAACCCTGACTTTGACAGCAAGAGAGCGAGCTGTTTTTGCGTTGTTATCTGGCTCCACGTCATGTTCTTAATTTTACAGACCGCAGCTCACTGAAAGTTTTCTTCCCAGGCACTATGTATTTTGGTGAGTGTTTTCAAAAGACTTATCCTCACTCTTAGTACAAGTCAAGGATTACACTTGATTTCAACTCTTAGCCCAACAGAGCACCAACCTAACATTGTATTAATATGCTAACATTTAGAGCAACCGCTGTTCATTCTCCCAGGGGATCTGTAAGCGTATTTCATAGATAGAAAAAGAAAATAAACCAAAGCATCAACGCGATAAGCACACTGTTGCTTTTTCTGTATGTTCTTATACTATGCATTCTTCACAGCACCCGCTAATCTAAACCAATAGCCCTGGAAATGGCTATATCCTTTATTTAAATGTGTGAAGCCCTCAGGGCATAATCTGAATTTCTTGATTTTACAACTGTAAAATATATAATGATATTATCACCAAAGTCAATAACATGCTCCTGGCAATCAGTTCCCTGAAGAACGACACACCACTGTCTGGTTTGGTTTTTTTTTTTTCTTTTCTAACTAATAAACTGTCAAAGTTGTATCCATCACACATTCAAATTATAAACCTGAAATAACACCTCCTTACATCTCGCAGAGCTGAAAAACAATCACGTACGCACTTATAAACAGCCTACATCTTCATGGGGACAATTAGCATTTTTATAGCACCAACACAGTGGAAAATACAAAACACTGCGGTGCAGAATGACCTCTAAGACGCTGCGCACACTGAAGACTAATAAATTAATTGGTAAGCGAAGGATATTTCCCATTAGCTGTGCATATATACGCCCCTATGTCCACATATGTATGCATCCATAATTTTATGTATTTGCACATATGCATACACATATGGTGCACAGCTTCATTTGGTATCAATTATCTGAAGAAAATTCACAGTAATTTTAATCAACTACAGATTTCCCTAGGGAAAAAAAAAGTACATAAGCAGGTATAAAACAGAAAATACATACATTATTATATGTACCTTTCAGTACTGCAGCAACAGAAGAGCAATTCATGAAGGAACTGTGAAAAGCTCAAACAGATCAGGCTCCTTGATAGCACATTTTCCTCAGTTGCTTCACAGAACCCCAAGTCCAATACAGAGGGCTCAAAACTATCCACCACACAGAGGGATGGATCTTGATACCAAGACCGCAGCACCTTGGGAACACAATTCTTTCTTCATAGGCATAAAAAAGTTCAGCGCAGCATGCTTATTTAGGATTTTAAAACTAAAAAAAACCCCACAAATTCTCAGATCCTCCTGCTATCTGTTAATTTAATTTTTGAACTTTTCTGCTAGAGGTAGAAAACTTCAAGTTGCCAGGTCGTGTATTTGTGACTGTCTTTGGGAGCACGACTGCCCAAGCGCACTGTGCTGCACCTAGAGATCTGACACAGAAAAATAAAATCTTCTGCCTTTTTTAAAATAACATTTTAGAAAAGAAAACACATCCTATCTAGCAGTATATGCACACACAATTTAACTTCTAGTGTTATCACTAGCATTCTCTTCCTCTAAAATTATTTCTCAAATGAGTTTCTTGCAATTAGCCAGTTTTAACTTTTTTTAATAAGAGAGTTACTTAAGTGTTTAATTTCAAGATCTATAATTCATCTCAGGTGACCAGAGTACATTCACAGCACGATCTGCTCACAATATCAATCACTGCTGTCTTTTACATGAGGATGTACTTTGGAATTCACACTTTATTTCATCGATAAAGGCTAGTTCCTAGCAACTGAAAAAAACTACTGATGTAGTGAAATGCAATCTGTTTATGGGGGTGGACTACAACCTTAAAAGGCATGTTAAAATTCTATAGGCAGTAAGTACCTCTTTTCTATATAGGACCCTATACAAAACCTCGGTTGCATATACGAGTACAACTTGAATGCAAACTTCTCCTTTCATCAACTGATAGGGAAACTCCTAAAAAGCCTGCAAGATGTGTTCTGGAGTGCTTTTACCTTACCCAGCTACAGACAGCTTGCTGTAGGGTCAACAAGGGAACCCTGCTGGGGTCTACTGTATTGACAAAGTGATATTGCCGAGGTACAAGTACATAAAACCTCAGCAAACTCTCTTCTAAACCTCCTCCTGCCAAGAACCCTACCTCCTCCTATGAGCTGCCCTTGGTCAGGAGCGCCATCAGGAAGCACGTGAGCTTCCAAGCACGAGGAACTAGAGGGAGAACCCCCCTCCTGTCCCGCTGGTGCTTTGGTCCTCTCGGTCCTTCTGCTCAGAAAAAGCTAAAATGACCCATTTTGATAGCAACGCAAACATTTGTCTTGAATGCAAAGACTGAGAATATTTCTATGGAAAATGATAAACCATTTAAGGATGGGACACAGAAATCGCTCTGAAGGCTCAATGAACTTCTATTACGGTTAGATTTAAAAACATTACCTACAATTTTAAACACAGATAAGGGCTCTCCAGGAAAACTCAATCATCATCCAGACTATCATCTCAGCAGTACTTCCCCATTGTTCAGCACGGCTATTCACAGTAACCTCCAACTGAGAGATTTTATGGCTTCTGGCATTATTAGCCTGTGAATTACTGTACTTGAAGACACCTACACATCCCCACTCTTAGAACCAAGTTTCCTATGTAAGTAAATAAGATGTTCCCATATTATTTGCTGTCTTTAAGTAGAGCTTTATGAGCAGAGATGTCATTCACAAGGTGATAGCAATTGCACTTGCCAAGTTTTTATCTTAACGCTTTGTATTCTACACAAGCTAATACAAAACAAGATGTATGTTTTACTGTCACCAAAGCAAAACGGTTGCGTGGACTAGATTAAATTATTTCTTTATAGTACAAATAAGTACGTGTGAGTAAGTCAAGAGAAGAGAATTCAATTATTTACAGAGAAGGCCTCAGTATAAAATAATGTTTGATTAAAATTTTGGACAAATCTCAATGATGGAGAGTCTAGGGCGAGCGCACGGGAGATGGCAGTGATTGAGCACATACGCTCCACGGGCAGATGACAAAGCACTCATTTTAGTTTTAGCCAGAAGGCTCACTGATCAATTTTATTTTCTTCAACGGTCTTTGAGATGACAGTATACGGGCACATCCTCAGACACAGAAATGACCAAAAGCTGAATGTAATTAAACTTCCTTTCAGCCTCTGTACCATGCAAGTCTTCATAAATCTTTGAAAGCCATTTTGTAAGGTGCCTTTTACAGGCTGGATGCAGACGCAGCTAAAATCTCAAATTCTACACTTACTTAAATTGAAATGCAACACTGCAATAAAACTTTGTTTTGGGGTACTAGCCTTGTTCGGCAAGCCCCAGGGAATGACCAAAAGTGAAACAAGGAAAACTTGGCAGTCCACTTTCTGCTGTTAGAGATTAAGAATAAAAATTGTGTTTTCTGGACAACTAGAGGGGAAGGGAGAGGACGGGTGTCTGTGGATTCTCCTCTTTAAAAGACAGAAGATAGTTTAGCAAACTTTGTTCACCTGATGTTTCAAAGCTGGTGTAAACGTTTACATCAAGCAGACAACAAAATGTCAATTAAATAAAGCCCTTGGGAAAACAGGGCCATCAGCCAGTTCATTCCTTGCCCGCCTGCCTGGATGTCAGTATGAAATTGCTTGCTTCTGAGACAAAAACAACTGAGAAAAGGTAACTGATTTTACAGTGATCCTTAACTGGCGCCAATATATGCACTGCATTTGGACGGGGCATGGTAAAAGCCCAGCCACTTTGAAAACCAAGGGACCTGTTACAGCTGTACTAATATGCCCAAGCAAAACGGTCCTAATGGGGCACCAGCAGATACTATCTACTGCCAAAAATCTCCATAAAGGACTTTCAAAGCAGCAAAGACAGGCCAGTCCAAATGGCGCTGCTAAATCACCCCAGAATTTCCCAACCAAATCTGAACTTGCTGGGGAAGAGGAAAGTAAATTAGAATGGCCTTTCCTTCCAAGCTCCACTGTAGCACTGAGAAGCACCTTAAAGCACGTGAAAAACTAGCCAACACTAGGAAAACTGATAATTTAAAGATGAGCATCTAAATACTTATTTTGGTATGTGAACATGCAACAAGATTTGCAGAGCTGCTGAATTCCCCTGACTCTCTTTAATCCTACAAGAACTAGAAGTGCTCAGAACTCACAGAAAAAAATCAAGCTGCTTTCATGTGTCTACCCGTATCTGGCTTTAAGTATGTAGTTTTCAAGAACAATTTTAATTAGACTTTAACTAATCCATGACACAGACATGCATGCGCTTACACATGGTGCCCCAATGACATGTTGAGACACACGAATTCACAATTTATGCTTCAAAGCCTACAAATACATTCTGTTGATGAGTCTATCAAAGAGTTTGTTTTTGTTATGTATAAAGAAAAAGAAAGGGTGGAGAATCAGTTCACTTTATACAAATGCCAAATTCTTGTGCTGCCCTAAGATAAATGTTAATTCTCTGGGACTATAAAAAGAGCAAGTTAAGAAAATGTTATGCTCTGCTGATTAACACTCCCAAATTTCTCACATGTTCAGTAAGAGAAAAATCTTTCCATTCACGATAACTAATCACAGACACTAAAGTCCCCAAAGAAAAGAGCAATAGCCTATAACAGCTAAAGCAGGAGGACAAAGCCATTCATTGATTTACACTTTACCCTCCCTTGTCAACACTGTGGTCTCCTACTGCATCAGTGCTGCGTGCACGCACAGAAATGGGACTGTGCACCATGCTGGATAAAATCATGGCCGTGTGCCAGGGCAACCTTTCTCCTTGAGCCATCCTCTTTGCCAATGTAGAACTTTATTTTGTTGAAGACTCATGCCAGTACTTGTTAAAACAGTTACAAAATGATGCAGTAGATTACAACAGGCTGTAAACATCTGCGAACTGCAGAGTCTGGTCTGGTGGTTGTGCTTCTGTTCCTTGACTGATTTGGTTCACCGTTGCAAATGAAGTCTCACCTAAATCATAGGACTTAGTCTTCTGGGGAAGAGAAGGTGAACATCAGTCTCAGATGAAGCCTAAAAGCCCTCCCACTTGGCCTCCTCTGAAGCTTACTCCACCCCACCTCCCACTTCAGTTAACACCGATACCACTGAGCAAAGACTCCAGCAGAAAAGCAGCATCACGCATCATGCTGTGACAGCAACTACGTCACCAATGCGACAGTGCAGCTGCAGAACCACCCTGCACCTTTCTTCCTATGGAATTAGCGGCACTGACGATTATGTCTGGATTTATTAGTCATTCTGATGATATTGGCATAAAATGCAGTTCTGTAACGTTCAGACCCTTAAGTTTCTGGCTTGAAAAGCTGGCTCCAAGGCCATGGCATTAGAGGCGGCACTTGGCCTCAGAAGGGAATTATGTCCCCACCTTACAGAGCCTATTCTCACGCAGAAAAAGGGAAAGAATGAAAATGATGTGTTAAAAATGCACAGTAAATAGATCTGTAGACATTATCCTATGATCACGTTAATTCAATAAGAAAAGCAGCTATTCATTTTCCATGGGCAAATGGAAATACCAGTATTCACCACATGGCAGTCAAAAAAAACCTAAACCCAAACCACTATTTCCCTGCTGAAATTGTTCACATTTCGCTATCCAATGTTTCAGGAAGAAAATTATTTTCATTTTGGCCTCCCACTGCCTCTGCAACATCAGAGAATGTCTCTCCCTGTTGGAAAAACCATAGGAGGCAAAGAGGAAAGCAGCTTTTTTCCCAAGACTTTGGGCTAAAAAACACCATCAATTTCAAAATTACAACAGTGGCAAAGTGCTTCTTTCAATCTGGTCCTTTCATTTTTGCCTCCTGCTGCCGTTCCTATTGTCAAAGTGGCAGCAGGAGGCAGAAATGAAAAGACTACTGCCGGCAATCACCCTTGGGCAAAGCGGTAATAAGAAGCGAAACACTCCTGTGCCTTAACAAATTCCAGAGGTAAGAAATTGGGGTTTGCGCATCTTGTGTGTGTGTAGTGCCACAGAGGATCAGCACACCAGGACAGATAACTCTTCTGTTTCTGGAACTACATTAATCAGGCCATCAAGGAGCAAAAGTGTTTGGGCTGGTACTCAGGAAACTAAAAATGAAACACAATAGTGTTAGAAAAGTAATAAAATACAACAAAAAGAAACCGACAAAAGCCACCAGATAACTCTACTACAAGAAAGAGGAAAGGAAATTACTCAACTGGGAAAAGTTGGGGCACTTTTTCAAGACACTGGGTAAATGGGTTGAGTTGTAAGGGCACAAGGACCCAACTGCCCACCAAGCTAACCTAGTGTCGTGGTTTAACCCCAGCCAGCAACACAGCACCACGCAGCCGCTCACTCGCTCCCCCCCCACCCAGTGG
>JAVKLA010000090.1:5415437-5468991 GCA_034782735.1 Sagittarius serpentarius | reverse complement strand
ACTGAACTGAAAACACAGCGCTGTACCAGCTGCTAGGAAGACAATTAACTCTATCCCAGCCGAAACCAGGACACCTAGAATATTTGAATCCAAAAAGCCTGTTGGTATGTGAGGGGCAACAGGACAAAAGACCAAAGCTGAGTGCTTAGTGCTACCAAAATTTTTACAAATTAGAACAAATTTGCTGAGCCACCTGCAGACCAGTCCAGTATTTCAGAGCCATTCACCTAAATAGGAAGGTATAGTGCAACCAGAAAGAAATCATTAACAACCCGCCTTCCAAACATCTCACAACCTACAAAGAAGCTCTTGAAAAGGGTGACTATAACTAACCTAGCCAAATAATCACCTCTGTCTCTTGTCCTTTGGTGAAGTTTCCAAAGAACCCAAGTTGCCCAACTGCAAATCAGCATATCCCAAACATGACTTACTTAGCAATGATGCCTTCGTTACCTATAAGGAGAAGCTCAGACCCAAAGTGAAGTACCTGAATGTGTCTCTGCTTACAGCCCCTAAGGCTGTCTCTGGTAGCTGGACACTGCAAGGATGACCAAATTGTATCCTTTTTGGGAGAAGTATGAGTGTTAAAGGGACAATTTAACCTAGTTCCCGGAAGTTTTAAGCTGCTGGAGTAAATCAACATAGAGGGTAGGAGCTGTGTCTCTGTTCCTGCTTAAGGCTTGAAAAATAACATATTTGCCAAGATCATACATGCTTTTTTACTACCTCTGTGATAACAAGAGTTCATTAGAAGAGAGCAAAATCACATTTCTCTGAAGATCTTGGAAAAAAAAGTGTGAACAACGTTGACTTTATCTACAGAAGTTCTTTAAAAACAAGAGAAAACAACTGGGAAGCAAATAAAGGAGCTAATGAAATTGTATACAGTATTATTTTTCATTGCAGGAATTAAGTAAGAGAGAGGAGGGTTTTCTTCACTAAAACTAAGCCAAGATAGCTACCTTTCTTCCATTAAAAATAAAAAGCAATGGTAGTTCACAAATAAAAGCACTACCATTTCTTGCACTAGAACTGAACAACAAAAATTTATGAAGCCTGAAAAGCATACTCTGTGCAATGCGCACCTAAACAGTTTCATCACCTGTTTCTTTAAATAATAAAGAAAGATGATTTCCAAAAATATTTCATATGAACTCAAAAGAAGACGACTGTTTTATTCTTCCGTCACAGTTCTTTATTGACTTAACCTGTACAAAATCCTTGTCATATTAATTTTAAGGACAGGCAGATAAAAATCAGTCTGCTGAAATCAACACAAGCATAAAGGAAAGCCTCAGGGGAAAAAATAGATTCTATTTGTATCAAAATATTAACAGACTTTTAAAACATTACTATTCCTCTTGCAGTTGGGCTTATCTTCTGAAGAGCGTAAGACCTGTTTACTCGGTGTAATACTCCAGTTATTTGGTGGCTGGTACCATCAAGCTTTTCTGTCTGTTTCTACCTCTAACAGTATTTTGTGAGACCACGCTGAAAACATTGATCAAATGACGCATGAATCCTCCTTTGGACTGCACCCCAATGTCTTCTCAATAACTTGCCTATAACTTACTCATTTACAAACAAAATTGACTGTGTCTAATCTCCGTGAAAAAAACCCAACAATCTAATAATTTAATGTCTGTATGCAGCTTAGTGTATTATAAGATAGGGCATTGCTATGCCAGGTTAGTATGCTATTAGCTGGGGGATTCTCAAGCATCTGTCATGCAAAGTAGGTCAATTTCTAGCCATATAATTCTGATTATGTCAAAATATTTATTCATGAGTTTCTTAATTCAACATACTTCAAATAAGTCATATTTATGTAAAAAAAAAAACATCTAAATTATGATTGCTAACAACTGGGTTATCGCAGCTTCAAACGCTCCGGCAATCCAGAGACGTGGATAATGTTTTTCCCTTACAACATACTATGTAGTAACAGAATTGTTTTTGTTTCCTATTTGCCATTATTTTTAGTTTGGTTTCCCAAGGAAACAGGAGTAACGCAGCCACACATTCCATGGGTGTATGTGGGAATGTGCAAAGCAACGGAAACCCCCATGCTCCCTTCTCATGCCCATTCTTCCCTGCATTAACACTGGAACCTTCAGGCCAATTTCAGTCAAGTCTCATCTACATTATGAATTTTTCACTTAACCGGTCAAGGGAAAATAGGCAGCTGAATAGAGGAGCGAGACCCTATAAATGGATTTTCTGAGGAAAGGCCACGCTGTGAGCTTGTCTTTCTTTAAAGCTTAGACCAACATCAAGACCCACGAAACCAGGTTTCCCTGGTTCCTCAACTCACAAAAATCTTTCCATCAAAATTAAAAGATTACCAGGAAGAAAGAGGGGTATACAATGACTTCGATCATCCACATGCTCAGCAAGATCTAACCCCTTCCAGTGAGAGATTAGGAATGACTCCGAGCTGTAGGTAACACTCACGCAGTAACAGGGAGATGGAAAGGTTCATTACCCAACCGAGGCCATCTGTGACTATTTGATCATACAAAGACAAGAACAAATAGCAACTCTGAGGTTTTCAGTGCCATTGCAGGCAAAGAAAAGGTCTTCAAGATCACTATTTTCTTCATTCCATTGTACTCTGCTGCAGCATTCAGATTAGCTGTGGATTTCTCCTTGCTTTTACCAGTACATCCTTTTATCAGCACCCACATGATGGATTCCACTTTTTACCAACCATATCGCTATTAAATATCCTAAAAACTTTAGGCTCGGCAGAAGTAAAATCTTTTAACTTTCCTACCAAGTAAGTGCTCCCTAAGCCTGTATTTCATCTTCTAACATACTGCCAGGAGGTGCAACTGAAAAACATATAGTACTATCATTCCTAAGGCAAAAAATGATGACCCTAATTCTTTGCTTTACTATGTTTTCTTTTATGCCATTGTAGCACTGTATTGGTAAGGCAAAATTAAGAGACACTCCTCAGAGCAATGCCCACAGCAAGATGCAACAGGCACAAAGGCCACATGCAGGTTCTCCTCCTAGGTCATATGGAATAGCTTAAACATGTCCATAATCTATAGGATTCTTTGCTTTCAGGACACGGGAAGGGCTTTACCTTTCATCAGTTCAGAAGTTGTCCCTGACCAAGAGAGAGAGACACACGCGATTTAAAACCTTTTGACAATCTTTCACCTTTGTGTATTAACAAATCTCCAGGTTGCCTTGACACAACCAAGATAGAAAGGCTGCACTTGAAAAAATCATTAGAGGATAAAACTCTAAGTCATCAACCATGTGGCTACTTTTGCAAGCTTTTAAATACAAATGTGTGTTTCTGGCTACCATTTTAAGAAGCTGTGTACCACCCTTGAGAGTTCAGTCCTCTGACACTTGCAGGAGCTGTACAAAGACCGGAGCACATTACAGCCATTACTCCCGTTATTTGCTCGAGGTACCATGTATGCACACAGCTGTATTCTGTCAACGACCTTTTTAATCAAAGAAAAGAAAAGGAGGGCATTAACACTTTTAAATGCTTTCAATTACCACTTTCCTAATATTAATTTTCTAAATGTTGTTCTACAGGGGTAATCAAACTGCAATCTGTGTTCCCTTTGTCTGGCTACTTCTCATGCTAGGATTTAAATGCTATGTTTGGTTTCACCTGTAACAGTTTTCCCTTAGACCTTTCTGGAGGAGTCTATGGGCATTCTTATAATCTTATTGTTGATTATGTCCGTGGCAGTTATTTAGCTGCCTATTGGGCTGGTTTGAAAAAATCACAACGGTGGCTAACAAGACTAATCTCAAGACTACCATTTAAGAAAAATTCTTTTAAGGTTTAAATGCCAGTTCTTTCTTCAGCCACCTTCCTATGTGAACCCCCCAAAATAAAATCTATTTGATATTAAAAACATCACCAGTGAGCCTGAAGCAGCAGATCAAAATATCAATTTAGATGTTGAAAAAATATTTCTACTCTATAGATATATAATTTAAAGAGTACCGTTATACAAAAAACCTGTCATATTTTAGAAAACCTAACAGTATAAGACAAGGCAAGTTACAGCAGATGTTGTAAGATAAGGAAGACTTGATCCTTGGGATCCTATTTTGGGAACTAGCAATTTAAAAATTACGCAGAACTCATTATGCAAACTCTCACACTGCCTTTTGGCTCGTCTGCACTGCCTTTTCAGCCCATCCTTCACCTACACAAATTTCAAGTTTTTTACCTAAAACTTCAATACTTCCCTTAGGAAAATGTGTGGGTTTGACTATATTTCAAATGATCTGATTTCACCTTTTCACCATCTCAAATATTAAGCATTTGTAAAGCAGACAGTGCAGACACACGTGTGCATGTACAAAAGGGAGACGTTTCAGCTTGACTTCACTTAGAACCGTGCTTAGACTTGACTTCGCATAGAATCCAGCAGCGCTTGCAGGATTGGCCTTGGTCAGGATTGAGCTGACTAACCATCCATCTGAATAATGCCACTGGAAAGCTCAGCAAAGGAGTTAATAATAGTAGACAAAACAAGATATATTTAATCAGCTATGTATTTCTCTGATTACAACAAAGAAACAGGATTGTATGACAATTCCGAGAGCTTGGTAAACTTCAGCAGTGCCTTGTAATGAAGCCTTGGCAAGAAATAAGTGAAATACAAAGATTTTTCATATTGAGGCTGTGTAAACAGTTTCCACTTTTAGAAATGTATCCTAGCAACTCATAGAAATGGTTTTAAAAGACAGCTGGACAAAAACATAATTGGGAATAAAAACAGAAGTGATTGCTAAACCAGCGAGGCTGGTGGTCCTGAACTGGTCTTGCAGCCGCATCTCAACTATGATTCAAGATGTTGAGAAAAGAAACACCAGGACAAACAGATGTTTTAAAGCTAACATCTGCAGGAAGAGCTATAAAAAAGTGCATCAATCTCGGTGGAAACAATTCTGAATTTTGTATTCCTTTCTTACTGATGTAGAAAACCTCTTTGGCTTCCAATAGAGAGGCCTGCTGGACCTACACCTCGTGTTTTACATTTGCATGTTGTTAGACAGAGGTACGAGATGCACAACTGAATTTTATTTATCAGGTGTTCACTCAATGTCATTGCAAATCAAATTTTTTTTTTTCATTTTTCAGAAGAAAACTGAAAGAAGTGACGTGTATAATAATGCACAGACGTTGATTAAATGTCTAATCCATAATTCAAGAGAGAGATTCTGCTGACATCACCAGCAACGGAAAAGGTTCATAAAACCTATCATGAATACAAAAGGAGCCTAAACTATATTTCAGGATTAATATTCAGACAATTGCATAAGCATTATTGGCTAATGGGGATAAACCATGTTTATACATAACAGGTCACATTATAAAAACCCTTAAGAAGATGAAACATGAGAGAAGAACATCCCGCTCCTGAGGTGGAAACAGAGAATACTCCTCAGAACATACTCAAGTTTTACTGTGGAGGATTATTTTGATTTCCAATGACTGTTTATGTGTAAACCACAGTACATGGCATATACAGAATAATTAACTATCAGGCTGTAAATTCAGATACTGTAGGGGCATTAGCTCAGTCACAAATCTTCACAACTGCACTCAAAAGTGGTCGTAAACAGCAGCAGATACCAGAAAGCGGGCCACAGACTGGGTCCCAGTTTGGTGGTCAAGGACTGAGCAAGGGACTCCTGCGGGAGGAGGAAGAGTTAGGGCTTTTTTAGGGGGTGGGGTTGTTTTTTGAGCCAACATTTACCATAAATCCCCCTGCGTAGCTTAGCTATCAAGAGGAGAGTTTATTAGACTGAGTACCTAATGGCTAAGAAATTTTTTTTTAAACTTGCATAGATACATATAACTTCCTCAAAATTTACATTTAACAGTTTGCCAGATGATATTTTTCCACAAGAAACATCAGTTAATTTTCAGTGTCACATAGCATCCTGAATATTCAAAGAGAGGCTCAACTCTTTCTTTGATTTTTCATTTCTCCAAAGGTCAAGTTTTAATAATTCTATTACGAAGTCTGTCAACAGATACATTACCAAACCAGTAGTACACACTGCAACATATTGCACATTTAGTTTTGTTTCAGTTGGTAAGTTTTCCGTCCTTTAGGATATATTTCCCAGGCTGCATACAAGGGGCCAAATCCAGAAATCTGTTTTTGATTCATAGAAAAGGAGTCACGATCTGACAAGCAACAAGCTCTAGCTTCATCAAATCCATCTTTCTAGTGACATAAAGTAAATTATTTCTCAGAGAACACACTTCACACTGCTCTCTCTATTAATAATCAGAGTTCATTGAAGGAACCCCCCACCCTGGACACGGCATTATCTCAAGCAGAACCTCCATACCACAGCACCCACAACTAAGTACCAACCACAATATAAATCACCCTCTGGAGATGCACTGACTAGAGATGGATGCTAAGGCAATCAGCAGCCTGCGCTGAACACGTCAATGAAGTTCCTGAATTTTGGTGGGATGAAAAAATCAGACAGCGATACCGCCCTGCAACACCCTCCCAGACCCCAAGGACTCCTGTGCCAGAGGACCTGTGCAATTGAGCGACCTCCAACATATTTTTTAAATTCACTGACTTAGCCCAACTGCTTTTTGAACTTTAAGCATCCAACACAAACCTACTGCCTAAACCATATTGCTGCAAGGAGTCCCAAGCAATGCAGTGTACGAAGAACAGTGTTGTTCTGCTCCCTCTGAACCCAGCTCCCATCAGCTCTCACCAGCCCCACGTGGTCTCTGCTCAAAGGAACAGTGAACTTGGTTTTGTAGAACTAAACTTTCAGATGTCTTTCCGAAGTGGCAATTGAGAAACGAGAGCCCACCACTGCACATATAAATTTATTACTATTTTTCCCTCTATGTGTATTGTTTTACATTATCGGCATTGAATTGTATCTGCTTCATTGCTCAGTTATTCAATATCATCATACTTTTCAATGCTTCACTGCTATCTTTCATTTCTACTGCTTTAGATAGTATTTTACTGCTCGCAAACATCACTGCCTCTGTATCTGCCCCCTTCCTGGTTTATGTTACTGGTTCAGGGTGATTGACATCAGTCCTGTGGCAATGCAAATTAAGATTACCATTTTATTACCACTTCCCCTCTTTCCCAATTCATTTATTACTTCTGAACTTTAACACTTTTGCACTCATGCCACTTCTCAAGAAAAGGGGAAAAAAAAAATCAGATGAAGACTAAACAAATTCAAATGGACAGCAGCACACTTAATGCTACATTTGGATTTATTTTGGAAAAATCTGAAGATCTTTTGTTCTAAATAGAGTTACTGACCTAGAAACTTATATTCATCTCTGGAAATAAATCAAAATTCCTCCTACATTAATCTAATTGCACCAGTGGAAGCTAAGTAGTCCCTTAAGTAATTTAAGTTTCCTTGTTTGAGAGGAGGGGGAAAAAAAAAAAAATCAGACCTTCACCATCACTGGGAGCATGTTTTGTAGAACAAGCCAGTTATGATTAATTTCTGTTTGCAGTAGTAAAGGCATTTTCCCTTAAAACAGGAATAGGTGTGAGCAGATAGTCTGGGTGTTAGTGGTTAGTAGTTAGTAAATAAACAACTACAAAGTATATAAAATAGTCTAGGTTTGTTTTGATTTGTTTTGTTTACTGTCACTGCCATAAAACTCCCCACAAAATTTGCTGATTTCTGAAACGCAGTAAGCTCAGAAACCAGGAACCTTTTTTAGAGGCAGCTGGAATGAAGAAAATGGAAACTTTAAAGAATTAATGAACATGCTGGGTTTCTTACCTCCTACTCGTGTAATCATGAAGCTATTTTATAAAAGGGCAGCAGCAGCACCAATCATCAGACTCATCCCCCTTTTCCTGAAGTGACAGTACTTAAAAGAAAGGAGGAACCCTTCCTCTGTGCCCAAAAAGGCAGGGTGCAAATCCCAGGAGGATTCGGGTCTCTTGTCTTAATTAGAGGCAAACGTAGCTATGCAGCCTGGCACCAGGTACTCAAGATCTAGAGCAGAGCAGGATGTCAGACTCCTGTCTTAGTCTGTCTATGGGCTCTTCTGAAGCCCAGCCTCAGAGATTTGGCTCTCCCCATGTCATACAGGTGGGAGCTGGCGGGGTCTGGACTCCATTGATGGAGCGAGGAGATGGAAGACCACTCATTTTAAAGTTTGCATTGCAATGTTCAGTCCCTACGTACACGGTATGAGAAACATTTATACATCTTGTCATACACAGGTTGCAAAACGACTTCTGGATGCTGTGCAACCACACTTCACAGCTTGCTTAAGGGCAAATGTAAGCTCTCACAAGATGGAAGTCTCCTCTCCCTTTTACCAGTCTGTTCAAAAAGTTCTTGCTCCTTTTCAAACACAAGGCTTGAGTTCTGAGAATAAAATTTCAACCCCATCACCCCAAGGAGGAGGCATCTCTGTCGACTGAGGTACCATTCCCCTAGCAGCTGTTTAGCAGTGTGACCCAGTTGTGATTTAAGATCAAGGACAACCAGGGAAACTCTGTCACAGAGCACCAGAGAATTCATTAGGGCCTGTGATTTCTTGTGAATCCCTTTTCCTTAGACAAGATGTTCTCCACAAATGGCTCTTTGTCTAGAGTAATTATTTGGGGATTAGGAAGAGCTAATAAAACCCTCTCTTGAAAGGCTGGATGAATTTAAGATGATAAAAAGGTTGTGACGTGCCTAAGGGAGCAGGGGCATCTTTCTGATTGTAATTTAATCAACCTTGATTAAAAGAAAGAAACATTTACCTGTACCCTGTTCAATAAATTTTGATAAAAGTCTGTATTCCAGCAGGCAGCCAACCTATTCGACCTAGCATGCTTACAGTATACAGGCTAAACTCAGATTTCCTCTACTTCTGCTCTACCCCAAGAAAACTAAAGGAAGACATGATGGTACAGTATATATGCAGTATGTACGCTAAAATCCCTGAAGAATACTCCTAAAAACCAAAACACAGACACGAGCAGTGTTCTTGAGAGACATGGTTCTGATTTCCGCTTCTAATATACTCCAAATCTATATATCTGTACTGGGAATAACTGCTTGCTTAGATTAGGGATATATAGCTAGCAGAGCAGTACTGATGCATTTCCACTGCATTCAGCCCTAAGCATCACCGCAGTGGTGTAAAATTAAGACTTGGACTCAAAGGACTTTCGTTCTCCTAGTCTGCAGAGGAAGGACCACTGCGGAGCTGCTGGCTTCCTGCTCACTTGACAGCGTTTGGATAGAGTCTTCTGCAGCAGTGCAGACTACTCCTGATGAAGTGTTCCCACAGTAATGGTCTCTAACGGAAAAGTAATTTGTATTAGCCACTTTTTCTTGATAGGCTGCAGCTGAGGGGACAACAATAAATAGTAATTATCTGTACTCTTCCCAAAAGAAGAAATTCCAATTATTTGTTCTCATATATACCAGAGCTCACCATCAGTGTAAATATTTCTTTCCACCATTTCTTTCAGTCTTTGAAAGAAAAGCCTGTGTAGCGAAAATCTAAGGATGCAATGGACTGAATATGAATGGCTTATTACTTCTGCAAAGTATCTTAATTATTGTAGGTCTTACTAATCCAGACAATTAAGGCTTAAGTAGGAAAAATAACTTTAGCCTAATCTAGTCATGTAGTTACATTTACTTACACCAAGAGCTCTAAGCTGCATATACTTAAAAAGAAACCAAAATACTCAAACACCTACCTTCCAAGTGAACGAGTAGAGAAATATTAGTCAGTATTGCTTATTCAGAATAAATCCTAGCAATTGACTGAATTTTCCATATTCTTTACACAAGCTGAAACAAGCCAATTTCTGTAAGATTTTAGACCCTGAGTTTAAATAGGCCAAAAAATAAGAGCACTGAAAATTTAATACACTCCGCACACAATACAAATGAACGTATTACAAAATCACCTTCACTAAATGCAAATGGAAGATGAGATTCTGATATGCTTACTCCAGTATTAATTTGAGTTTGACTGCTGATGAACTGAGGGGCTAATTAACTAGTAAAGCTATCAGTGTTTGGCTTTAATTGATTGGATGTATTACAGAAATCCTAGGATGCTCAGAACATGTCAAAAAAAGAAAAACAAAGCTAAAAATACTTAGGTTCTCACTGTTTTGAGGCACTGGTGGTTTTAAAAGCAACAGAAGGGAAATCCAACAGATATGAACTGCTTTGCAAAATAATGAAGTGAATTAAATTAAACTATAGCTTGATGAAAATCGGTGAGGAAAACGGCACTAATGATGCTAACAATGGAATATAACATCTCTCCAACTACACCACACATTCAATAAGCACACTGTGCACATAAAACAATGTAGTGAGTGCAATAAACATAAACCACAGTAAAAAGGAGAATGTGCACTTTATATTAGGCAGTATACAGCAACCTAGACCAATTATGTACATAAAATATTGGTATATGCTTCACACATACGCAAGTGAAAAAACAATAAGGAAAAAGGCGGGCAGCAGGCGACATTTTCAACATGAAAAAAGTCCAAACCAGAACAACGGGAGCTAATTAAAGAGCACATGACATTCCCTCTCCCTTATCTCAATACCCCTTCAAAATATATTAAGCAACATCAAATGAGGCGGGAGATCATACGGTCGTTACTCTCTTCCCTGCTTATGAATACCAGAGTAAACTGACTGCCTGGAAGCTTTTGTTTTAAACACTTTTCCCCTTTCTGCTTTTGACTCAGCAGTGCCAGTTGGATACTGAAGACTCTCAAAGAGGCACTTCCACATCTGGCACAGAATAAAGTTTAACATCTGAAAGGCGGGCGTATTGTCACCTACTGAAAACTGCAGGGTGACAATACTGGGTAGGATTGGTGGCCCCACAAGCTGGGATCTGTATTAGAGCTTGATTATTTCACTGAAAAAATGGCAATTGGCAATTACAGCGTAGCTAAAGGAAGGAACCCACCTGTTACTAGATCATTCATGCACCATTTTGTGTTAAGGATCATCTATACCAAATTTTAAGCCTGGATGTCACACAGTTAATACTGAACTGAACAGAAGACAGTCGCTAGCACAGGAAAGAAATATACAGGGAAAGCAACTAGCAGGGGGAAAAAAAAACTCAAAATTATTACAGATCCTTGAATGTCTTATTACATAAATAGTTAATTAAGAACAATTTACAGAAACAATTATCATTACCATATTAGCACTAGTTGTTCTACACAGGAAGACAGCATTGTATAAAGCAAGTCTGCCTGCCCGTTACTTCAGCACATAAAAATGTCAAGGGACTTTCTTTGGTCTCCTTAATTCCCTTCCAGTCTTTTACCATCTCAAGACAGAAGGACTCTAAAACAAATTCAAATAATGGTGGTTAACATATTAAACACAGCATCTGCCTACTGTTATTGAAATAAGTCAAGTTATTCTATTCAAAATAGTCATCCTTTTTTCCCGTCCTTCATGAAAATACATCACTTACAGCTCTGCCCAGGAAAATTTGTTATCACTAATACTGTATGGATAACAAGCGTTAAGATTATGTCTTCCTAAGTAAATATGAAGACACATAATTATGTTTACATACGGCTGAAGTCTTTAGATTTTAAATTCAGTGAAAAATTCTTCAAAGAGAAAAGAAACAGCTGGTATGAAAAAGAGGGGGGAAAGACTGTCAAAAATTCCACACAGGAGGGATGAAAAGGCAGCTTTCTGCTCACATTTTTGATGCCAGCATCCCTTTCTCAAACCCTATAGACAGAAACAGAAGTTAAGTGCACATATCGGAGCGCAGAATCTGGCCCTTCAGCTCAGGGCTGCCGTGCCTGATTGAGTTTAATTTAAGCCTTCTTCAAATTGCCTCCCCTGTTGCCTATCTGCCAGCAGCCAGCAGCTTTCTCTGCACAGCATGTCCTGCCTTCAGGGCAGGGAAGGAGGGGAGCACCCGCTGCAGCTCACATTAGCGCAGGATTTTCAGCTGCTGCGAAAGGTTGCAGCTCTCTGGGTTCCCACTCCTAAGAATTAGTCACCTTCTCACCCACTAGTACCCCAAAGTTACCTGCTTTCCAATACAAATCTGGTTGAGTAAAACAACTGTAGATGTGAACATCTTCTCCTGGATCTCAGATATGAGTATTTTACATCAGCCTTCCAAAATTTGTTTCACAGGACAAACAGGGACTTTGAGACTGGAACATTTAAGCCATGTGTCCCATCACATCAATCCAAACCCCCCATTAACAAAAACATTACTACAACAACCCCCCTAGATACGGTCACCTTCTATTTGCTCATTTAAAAGACAGCCAGACCAGTGTCCTGGGAAATTTCAAGTAATATGCCACAAAACCAGTTGTGTTTTCCTCAATCTGTATGACAAAGATGCCTGCTATCTCTGGTCTGCCTGTTCCAGGAAGAAACAAAAATTAGAAACAGAATATTTATTTACATTTAGACTTGCTTTTCCTCATTTGACATGTAAATTAGAGGCAGGTGTGGAAGGAAAACAGAGATCTTTCAAGTTGTTAACTTCTCATGGGCCAATTCCCTCACCTTCCACTGAAGTTAGACACGTGCAGAGCTCTGTATAACCTGGTCAGGTTAGCTCTCATTTTCTCCAGATAAAAAAGGAAACATTTGTAGAGAACTGAGATGTACCCAACACTTGAAAAAAATGTAGAAAGTTATTTGCTTCATGATGGTTAAGTATTGACTATTGAGCCCGGAGCCTAACACAGGAGAGGAGACTAAGAGAACTAACTTTGGTTTTTTCCCTTTTGTCAACACCAAGGTGTAAGAGGATAAAGCTGGTGTCTGAGTACATGCACGAAGGAGACAAACACCAGGAATAAAGACTATGTCAATGTACTTTGGATAGCTAACATTTATGCTAGCAATTGCAAAGGTGGTGGTAATAGCTGGAAGAAGGAGCTTATAAAGTTGTCTTTCCCTGGAGCAGTGGGCATGCAAAAACAAGGCAATACAAATTATTCACTCGGGTATCTTCCTCTGAGGCTTATTACATTTATAGGGGAAAATAGGGCAGAGAGCTCTGGAAGATGGCACGGTGATACAAACCTCAGAAATTGGCCACAGGCTTGAGTAGAAGAACATCTATGGTAGTGACATACAGTGAGGATCAAGAGAGCAAAGAAAGAAGCTCAAGAAAAAAACCCAGCAACTCCACTGCAGCTGGGAAGTCATCTGCCTGACATCCAGCCACGCTGGCTGCTCACAGCCTAGGCTAGCATATGCTGAAGGTAACTGGAAACAGCAACATGACCCTGAAGAAACAGGCTACAATAAACTCCTACATATATTTTGTATAATTATCTGTGTGAGGGGCTGGACTCAACGTTCCTCCCAATCCTATGATCTCACGAAACAGAAAATGTGAAGTTCTTGATGCAGGAAGACAAACGAGCTTCATTTAGAAAGAGCAATAGATCCTGATGCCTCTGTACAGTCAAGTGTCAATCGCTAAAGCTACGCTTTTCAAGCTTACAGAGGTCTCAGCAACTACAACAGCCCCAAACTCAGCACTACGTGTGTTATTCTAGCTCAGTCTACAAGACAGTATTAGCCCAGTTTTTTCTAATTGTGGCCCCGAGAAATATCAGGGTGGCTTTTGCTAAAATAGCTTGCAGGAATTAAGCACTTTTACCTTGAAACCGAGTCTGAAGCCACAGCCTAAACCTTTACATAATCTTTTCCTAATCACCACCTCCTCGGTTTAGCTATAATTAAAATGACGAACACTGGATCTTAGATAAATGCACCACCGCAGTAGAAGAACTTTATACTGTTTGTGTTAGTGCTGTCATTTCCAAATTCCTCAGACTTCAAAAAGCAGTAGAAATATGCACTCATTTATACAAGGACATCTGCTCACAGAAAGGCTAGACATGTCATCATTATCGTCTACAAGCTCATCTTTTGAATAATACAGCAAAACCGGAGAACAAACGCTGAAGAGGGACAACTGACTTCTACTATTTCTTATGTTCAAATGCTTTCTTGTGCACACTGAAGCATATACTTGTCCGGCAGCCACACAAGTGCACGAGGAAATCCTGCACATACCAGCAGGCACTTTAAAGGGCTAGTTTACCTGTTTGGCACATGTCTGTTGACAAATAGGATTTTCAGACCAGGTTATTAATAATGATTCTGTGTGGAGCTACTGAATAACAAGGATAACTACTGAAAGTCATAACGCGCCTCTGGTCTCAGTGTTAAGACTGCCCCCAATTTCCTAGGCTCCCTTCAACGCTCTCCTGCAGCCTCCCGTCATTACGTGCAAAGTGAGTAGCAGCTCAGTGTGCTGAAATCAAACCTCAGCAGTTGAGAGCTTCACTCTGACAATGCTGGCTAATGAAAATGATGGCGGAGGAGAAGAGAACGGTAATGAAACACTTCAAAAAAAGTCACACGTGCTTACTTTAAGGTGCAGAAGCACTGAGGTGTGCTACCCTGTTTTTTGAAACAGATGGAAGTCTAATGACTTCTGTAGCGACTGCAGAAGCTCCTATCCAGGTACTGGCACCTTCTGATTTAAAACAACTTGTAACATGGAAGTAGCACTCGGAAAAACACGAACCCTGTGCTGCTGCTGGCTGCCTCCTCTCCTTGCACAAAGGCTCAAGGGGAGGATCACAGCGCAGGAGTGGAAAGGACGAGGAGCTACCCACCAGTGCCGCGGAGCACTAGACGTGAGCTTCTCAACCCATGGGCAAAGGATCCCTCTTAACCACAGACTTCTGTTTCTCATCGTGAACTTTTATCCTTTGACCACACTCTGCTGCCTGCACTCATCCCTGCTCCTGCGCAGTCAGCCTACCCACAATGTGAAAAGGCAGAGGTGACCTTTTCCCACACGCCTACTGATTCACAGAGTAATATTTAACATTTAAATGAGCCACAGTAAGTAAACATTTACAGCTACCCTATCTCTGACTCTGTGCCTCACTGGCTAACCTGGGAGTCTTTCATCTTTCAATTCAGTCAATATATTTGCAAGATCCATTCTCAGAGTCTCCTCTGGATGTGACTGGACAGAATTTTGCTCCTTAAAAGAAACAAAAAAACAAAAAAAACAAAAAAAAACCCCCAAAAAACCCCAAACCCAAAACTCAGTCTATCCAGGTATTCGGAGTAAGTGACAATTATTTAAAAGGAAATTTTTCAGTGCTCATATATTGCAGCAGTGAGTTCCATGGGGCAGATATTCCATGTTTTTTTTAACATAAATTTACTGCTCTTCAGGTTTTTCTTCTTCTTTGATCTATTAGCGTGAAGCATCTGATTTATCTTTGCCACCTCTCTGCACTAACCACCCTAATTTTATTCAACTTCTTTTGTGTCTTTCCCTATCTACTATCTTTTTGACTATACTTCCCTCTAGCATAAGGGCATTATAGAACTTTTGCAAATTTTTTTTTTACTCCATTCTCCAGACATACTATGATATTGTCAGCATTAAGGGGCAGGCAATTGATTTTTCTCTGTATGGTGGGAAAAAATAAGAAGAAATCAACCACATTTACAGCACAGAGATTAAGGAAAACTTTCTGTCTTGCACTTGGACCACAGGAACACCTACCCATTGATAATATGCGGCTTCATTAAAGTTTTTTGTAAGAGCAGCTCAGACAAACATCTGCCTGGCATGGTCCAGATCTTACTTCTGTGATTTCGAAAGGACTTTGGAGCCCTGTAACTCTATAAAATTATATCAAATTCATTTTCTACTATAATTTCAATTTTTTTTTAAGCTAATGTTTTTAAAGGATAAACGGAAGCATTTGTAATTTCCCCCCCTAGCTGCCAGGAAGTCTACTGTATAAATTCCTACAAGAACCTATAAAGCCAAGAATTTTTTATTTGAAGACTGCAAACTTAGTATCACCCATGACTGAGTCAAAAAGTTTACAGCTTTCATCTTCAGCCTTTCTCCTGCAACCATTCTTTGCAGTCATCAGTTCTAGAGATATTCTTTCTATTCCTTGGCATCAGTTCGCTGTGTTTCTTTCAGGTGAAAAACATATCCAAGCTGAGTACTATCTCACTGAACTGCACAGGATTCAGCTGAGCTGAAAGAAGTACAATATTTTTCACTTTATTTTCTTAATAGCAATTATTCACCATGATTTTCCCAGGCACAGTGCTGACTCAAATGTAAATATAGATTTACTTTTACATATAAATACATAGTTACATATTTTGCCCTACGTATAGGAAAGTTCCCTATAGTAGCTTTCAGTAATGTCATTGTGGTTTGTCTTCCAACTTAAGACCTTCATTATGCTCCTCTGGAGGAGAAATATATGGCTTATGGCTGTTCATCATTGAGCACCATCAATACCATATTTCCTCTATTAAGTTGGCAGTTCACAAGGCAAAGGATTTTATTGGTTTTTTTTTTCCTGTCAGTCATCACTTACCCATTCTTACATTTTATAAGCTTGTTTCCTAAAGAGACATGATGACCAAACTTTTGTCTCTTGTTAAAATGCTTCAAACTACCAACTAATTGCAATCAAATTTAATGGAATATGGAAGAGGTCAAGTTCTCATAGCTTCAATGAAGACTGAAAGTCAAAAGAGTGAAAAGATTCAAATGAAGGTGCCCACTGAGAGAAAAGTTGCAACACCAGTTCAACCTCATCATCAGATGTTAAATAATGCACATAAGGGAAAGTAAGACTCGGCTAACACAGAATTACTCATACCCTCTTTCGCTGACAATCCTGGTCAGTTCATAACCCGGACAACGAACAACCAAAACAGCTGATTTTCAAGATCTTCTTGGGGAACAAATATTTCAAGGATAATTTTTACAGCACATTGGAAAGCAAAGTTAAAAACTGAAAATCTTCTACAGAATCATATCCTTATTCTCACAACATACAAAAAAGCAAAAGCACGGGAAAATAAAGATTAAGTCAAATTTAAGTTACAAATAGTATTCAGTGATTACTTCATATTTATCTTCCTTTCCAAGTACTTCACATGTATATTTTTATTTACTAATTGCAGTCACACTTATGTTGGGTTTGGGGTGTTGTTTTGTTTTCCTTAATCAAAGGTATTTTAATTTTATTTGCCATTCTATTATTTTTCTTCTTACTCTTTTTTAAACATCCACCATTACCCTTGCAGACCAGCAGAGGTGAGGGAGGGCTGTGCTTCGATCACTGCCCATCTCCCCCTATCTCCCCCAGTCTGAGCCTTTTCCCTCTACACTGGTACTTGCTGTTCAGTGCCATTAGCACCTTTTTCTCAATCAAGAAGAAAGATGAACAGCCGCCTGGGTAGTCAGGTTCAATTTCACTCTATAGATCAACTAGCTAAGACAGTCGCAGCGGAGTATAATTTACATCCCCCGTCAAAAGTCTGCGTGTAGCTGACGGCCAACTTTACACAGCTTTGTCTGATCTTAATCCATTCCTGCACTTTGAGTTTCAGCAGCAACCAACTCAGCCCAACGTTTTAATGTCTAATCTAAAATACAAATTGCTCACGCGCTACAGAAAAGCCTATTCTTTATTGAAATAAAAACCCAACAGACAAGGCAAAATACAGCATGCAGAAATAATTTGAAAATACAGATTAAGCATTCAGGTCTTACCAACAGAGGCATAGTGAAATCCAGGTGAATGTTCCCCAGTAAACAAAAGGGCAGATCTTTCTTGATTTTGAATATTTTAATATAATTTGAGAAGCAGATGTTTGTCTTTTTTATTCAGCTACAAGTCATTTCAGCTCCAAGTAAAGCACTCACAACTTCACAGGTAGCACTGCTAGAACATCACTTAACTAGGCTGAGCATTTCCATCATCACTGTCTGATGGCTCACCTAAAAAATGGTTTTGCAATAAAATTATATCAATTACAACTAGTATTCTGAAACCATGTTGACAAAAAAGTACTACTAATGGGATGTGGAACTCAATACCCCAATGCCTTTCGCTCTTGCGCCTGTGTAGTGACAGAGCCCGATGTGACACTGCTCAGAGCAGCAGTGTTGCGCTGAAGCTGTCACCTAAGGGGCTTGTCTTCAGCTTTGAGTTTTTCACAGAAGTGAAGCTGAGTGACAGAGAGGTAAAAATTCAGCTTTCAACTCACGTTAGAGATTGGAAATGAAAATCTTATTTCATTCAGACCCATTGATGGTGAGTCCTTCCATAGAAACACATGAAACTTCCCTAGTCCCAAAACACTTCAAGCCCGGAACACACAAAAAACCTGCGAACGATACCTCGGCAGAGGATAAAATACTTTTACAAGCAGGTAGTTTTGTTGGTATCATTTAATACAGAAAACCAGCATTTTCTTTTGTAAAATCAATGTAGTATATCTACCCTCCACTGATATATAGGATAAACCACAGAACTTGGTAACGTATCATCAGAGAGACCACCTAAAGATGTTCACATCTGGGAAGACTCCCAGTCAGACAGAAGAATCTTTTTTCCTTTAACTCTGATGTTATTTAGTAGCAAAGAAACACAAAAGCTTCTGGGCACCGAGTCTGTAATTTTACATCTCTGAATTTCTAAGATTTACATCTGTCATAAATATCAGAAACATGAATCTTCGAGATCAGGTATTAAAATGAGGGATGATACTGTAATGCACTGCGGCATATGGTAAATTGCTGTCATTTCTTGAGAGGTGGCAGCATTTCCGTGGCAGCTGATTGCTTTATTATTTTTGCATTCATTGCCCATCACTGATGTGTGCAGGTTCATTTTCATTTTTAAAAAGTAGCTCTAAAATAAAATTTTAAAAAGCACTGTTCACAATAGGCAGAGCGTACCCGTGATTTCTAGGCACTAATCTGTGAATCTTGTCTTTATTTAAAGTTTGTACAATACTTCGAGATGTAGGATTAAAAAAGAGAGAGTTCCATGTCCATAGACAGTATTTATAGATGTGTACAGCATCTCTAATAATTTTGTGTTCAAAGACGCCCTAAATATCTCCAGCAGTGGAAAGTTCAAAATGTACATTAGCATTACTAGCTTCTTGTAAAGCAGGTTCTCAAAAATACTTCTTAAATGTATGAGGTTAGACTCAACGTTTAGCAGCCCTTTCCATTCCACAGAAAGGGAAGGAAAAAAGCAGTATTTTAATTTTTCAGTAAAATAAATTAATGGAAAAATACTTGCCTATCTCCTGCATGTGAAGCACGCAGGGATGGAAAGCTGTTGAAGCACACCTTATTACCATCAACTGGAATGTTCTTGGCTTACCAATACATTATCACAGCATGTTGTTTTTCACAGTGGCATCTGAATGTTAATTCCCTCCTGTGTCTCTTTGTCTTTACTGGTCACTATGTTATCCTCCTTGTACACTAAAGGTTAGCTTGAAACTTCCTTAGCCTCTTTGCTTAGATCAGAGCTTTCTGTAAAAATACCCTATTTTTGTGCCCTCCCCCAACAATCTCCACTGTATCATAGTTAACTGCAAGAGTGAGAACTAAACCAGAAAACAATTCTGTAAATACTATCTTACTCACACTGAATGGAAAAACACCAACATCACAAGTCACAGATTTTAAACTGTGATTTCAAAACTCCTCTGAACTTATTTAAAAAGGCAGGTGAGATTCCCCACATAGACAATCACCTGGATTTGATACTCTTGCTGTTTTCTCCAAATCTTCATTTTTCTGCAACTGTGATCTCATTGTTCTATTTTTTTTTTCTCAGCCAGACCCAATACACCGCAAAAGGAAGCAAGAGAAGTGGTTTTCTAGTTCAGCGTCACCACGCATGATGGTATAAGTAATACAGCCTTGCAGTCACTCAGTGCATACAGCCCTCAGTCCTCATCAGACCTTTTCAGTTACTAGTTCTCCTTCCTATATTGAACACAAATGCTACAATCATAGATGCGTTAGACGTCCATATCCACACAAATACATAACAACTGACAAAGCACAGCATTATTATATGCCTCCAACCCTTCCTTTGGTTTCCTAGACAATGCACAAAGGTAAGGGAAGACTATATAAAGCCACCCTTTAAGTTGCTATAAAACACGTCTGTTGTTAAGCCATGCCCAAAAAATTATCCTCAGCGTGAGTTCAACAAAGAGAAGCCATTGTGAGGATCTTTTTATCACGTTATTTTCAATGTGACCGTAGCAAAAGGATGCTTATTTTAAGTAACAGGTTAATTCTGGAACCTTCATGGGAAGTGTATTATGGAAGAATATGCATAGAGTAACTTCTTTCAAGCAAATCTCAGACTACTGTTAGCAAGGACGAAAGCACGAGAAAGACTGCGAGGGAGCTCTCAGTGTCAGGATATATGGGTATAATAAGGGAAGAAATAACAGAAGAGAGAGGGCAAGCCAGGTTTGCAGAAGGCCTCTAGGATGTACTCAGAGAAACAATCCTTGCATTTGGCTAGCAACACCTCCCAGGATACTGTTGTAAACCAGTTTTAGTGTGAAAATCCCAGCAATAGGAAGTTGAAAAAAAATAAGAACAGAGCAAATCAAAATCTATGCTGCATTTCACTGAAGCTCCTGACACTTCAGGAAAATAATCTATTTCCATATTTGAAACAAATACACTGACGTGACTGGTGACTGACCAGTGTTTAAGTTCTGAATTCAATAACCGTATGATACTTTGTTTCATGATTACAAAATGCTTATTTTAGTAATTCACAAAAGTTAAGCTTTGGCTTTTTTCCATGAACTACGCCAAGCATTGTGAGATTGCGTATGCATTATCATTTTCTATTCTGCATCACTGGTATTGCTCTTTACCTGCAGCCTCTGGAAAAGCATTGCAGAAACATTATGTTTAGACAGAAATGGCAACAGGACTGTAATGATGCCAAAGAGCAGCACTTAAAGTGAAACAAATTAAATTGAGAAGACACTGAAAGACAATTTACTTGAAATACTGTATTTCAGACCACCTAAGAAAAAAAACCTAAACAGTTTTTCATTTAGAGTTATGGTTAATTAATTATGAAGGTAAACCCATGAAGACTAACAGCTGCACTAGAGAAATCTTCTGCCTGTGTATTTGCAAATACTGCAACTCCCATGTTCCCGAAGTCACTTCTGGGCTGTCAGTTTTGATGCGGAGGTGAGGAAGAATGGAGCTTTTTCAGGAATATCCCATTAAATCCAATTTGAAAAGAAAAAATTTGATTTAGATTCAGACTATAAAGAGTTCAAGAAAACCAAAGTATTATAAATCCTGAACAGTCACATGAATTTACTTATTCTTTGGACTTCTAATAAAGACGCTGCCCCAGCCGACAAGTAGCTATGATGCAAAGTGGTTGCCCTGACAAAGGTTGAAAGCTTGTATGGCTCTTCCTCTTCAGCAGGCTTCTCATTCCATCAAGAATAAATATATAACTAGCCTCACACTCTCATTTCGTAAACACAAACTCCTGTCTATAAACAGCCAAATTATAAAGCAAAAAATAACCATGAAAAAGGGAGGGTTACCAACATTCCAGCTTTAAGCCAGGGCAGCGAGGAAGCAGAGCAGCTTTCCGCAGGTGCAGCCCCCAGCTCTGTCACTCCAGTGGGCTGTAGCACATCTTAAAAGCAGGAGCGCAACCCTGCAGCCCTCACTGTGATTAGACTTCCAATACTGGTGAAAAAAATCCCATTTGGGTGTATTTGGACCACAATGGTATCTCAGCATACAGGGCCCGGCATGTTAAGTATGAAGTGACAAATTTAAGCAGGTGTTTTCAAAGCAATCACTCAGTTCTGGAAAAATGCACCACTAAAAGTGCTTGATATGCTCCAATAATATTTGTAAATAGTTTAAGGAAATACCTGAAATTACAGACCAGCTAGTATGTCTAATTTCAATTCAGCATGACAGTTTTCCTCAAGGGAAGACAAGTCATAAATATGAAACTGTCAGAACTTCCTTAAAACTCAAGCATGATATACCCTAAATATGCCACACAGCTGAATAAAAGTGGAAGAAAAATAAAAAAGAAACGTCAAAAAACAAGGCTGAAGTGATTTCTGTGTGCTTTTAGGAAAAAAAAAAAAAAAAGAGGATTTTCTGCCAAAGTTATTTTTAAGAAAGTTGTTCAAACCCAAATTTTCTTTTTATCTGCCTTGGGCAGAATTCTCAATTTCCTACAAGCAGAGTCCAATGTGTGTTTTAAGGCACACTGACACGTTCAGAGATGTGCAGATGCAACACCTGTCCCTGAAGCCGCCTGTCATTTTCTCTGATAACACTGACACACTTTTCCTGCTTTTCTCTCTTTGTTAACTCATAGAGGGAAACTGGAAAGAGATCAGCTTCTGTTGCTGTGCTGCAGACTGGATGCATTAGGAATGTCCTGACAAAGTGCTGCCAAATGAAGGGAAAAAGAATGGTTAAGAAATATGGTGAATATTTTCATACTTTAATTATGTCACACTGCATATTTACCTGCAGGAGATGAAAATATTTACAGCCTTTTACAAGTTACAGTAAGATGTATGTCTTTATCAGACACTGAGGGGAAAAAATGGGTCTAAAAAAGAGAAATAAAGGTTTATTTTGGTGAATATGGGCATGTTACGTGATAGTGACGAACTTGTGCCAACACAGAGCAAGCAGTATTTACAAAGCACTGAATCTAACAGCAGTTTGATTTCTGAAGCAGCTTTTCCATTCTCCTCAGTAGCAATTTCATTCTATTTCTCTGAAAATGAAAATTTTAGAGAAATTCCCATTTAATTGCACTCCATAACCTCTCTGCTGTTTTCACTAACAAAGAAAATAAAGCCTCTGCACGCTTAGCAGCTACTCGGTGTTAAATACCTACCTGCTCCTCTTCCAATGCACTCTGCTGTGGGGTTGGCCATGTCTCTCTTACTGCCACAAGATTTTTCAGAGCATTAAATTGCCACATACACAACCCATATTACATTGACCATTATGAAAACTAAGCAGACTTTGCATCGAAAGGTGTATTTAGTCACATTTAAAGGATAACTAGAAACATCACTGATATTTATTTTCCGCAAAGTATTTCGCACAATTTGGCAAGCAGCAGACCTGGAGTCCTATTTGTTTATTCTTACAGATGGGGACCAAAATACTTGCATAACGACAAGATTTTAAATAATCTCTCCTCCCCAGAGAACCAGCTTTATTTCAGGTATCTTAGAGAGAAAAATCACATTCCCTTACCAGAGCGCTCCATTAAGAGCCTGGACATGGATGAAGCACTGACCAGCAGCCAGCAATAAGTGGAATTTAAGGCTTTTAGCCAGTCTCAGGCTTTGTCTACACTACAACATTTTGTGGGCTTGCTGTTTAGTTGAGTGGGGGAAAAAAAAAGCCTTCGTCTCGAGGATAGGGCTATTTTTTCAAATATTCTTTTACCTAAACGTCCTGCGCGGACAGACACCTGGGCCATCGATTCCCTGGAATTACTTCCATGTCCCCTGCCCTCAGCAACTCCACAAGACCACTCACACAATAATGAAGGGAGGCTGCTCATAACTATTTTTAAGTTACTTTATTCCTGATCGTCATGAAAATTGGTTCCCTCTGCACTTCCTAGTAATGTTTAAATGCTTGTTTTGAGCTGTAAATCCATAAATATCTTCCTAGGCAGCAACATCTACAAGCACATCTTATCATCTTGCCTAAGGGTACTGTGACCATCTCAGCCAGCAACCACAATGGAACTGGTCACCTCCAAATTTTTCAGGTAAGTGTGCATGGCTTGAATTAAAAAAGCATCACAGAAAAATGCCTGCCTTGTGCAACAGTAATATTGATGTAATTTTTTACTTTCTATGGGAACCTTCCAAAATGAACACAGAGATTAAATAATTTATTCACATAATGAAGAAAACAATGATGCATGTGTAATGGTTTCAAGAAAATGTATTTTACTTCCCAAAATACAAAAATAAAGTTTCATGAGGAAACCAATAAACCCAGGTGCATCCCACTATTTCTTGCTGCACCACAGCCTGTTTTATAATGGGCACACCTTATTTTCCTATGATGTTTATATTTCAATAAAACAGTTAAAAAAATTAGCATTAGTGTTTATTTTCTGTAATTATCCACTTTTCTACTCCAGCAAAACCTTATGAATCTCAATTTAGTGGCTACTTATATTTGGAAAGAAAACTATAATAGATAAAACCAACAATAAAATCTTCTGATTTTCCACAATGCTAACAGTCCTTACATATTTCAGCTAATCCTAGTTAGGATGGAATGGCCGACCTTGAAAAACAAAGACAATTTTACCTCACAGACTTAAAAAAATATACAAAAATACAACAGTCCATCTCAAAGTGTATATTCTAGGAAAACACATTTCCGTACTGAGGAAGTCTGGTTTCAGCTAACAGGAAATATACTTTAAAATATTGTCTTGGTTTGGTAACTTCTGGGAAAATTGTCTGCACTGATTTCAGCAGATCTATTTTGGAACAACTGAGAGCTCAGCCCACCACATTAAACGTGCAAAACTTCTGCATTAGTTCCAGGGTCCCCAGCAAATTTGTCTTAAGTGGGATAGCTCTAGCAAACTAAAAAGTTAATTCTCTCTTCTTAGTTTCCCACGAGAGTGTAAACATTTTGCAGTAGGTTTCTTGCTTACATGAAATCTCACCAAAGATACTTCAGCCTGGAGCTTAATGAACAATACAGCACTTCAGATAGGATCCAGACAGAATATGTTTAGTAAATTGTCTTCTGATGAATCTGCTACCTCAAAAGCCAATTTAAAACTGTTATTTTACAGCATCATGTTTATTCACCACAGTAAGATCTAACTAACAGCAAAAGACCTTTATTTTTCAAGCACAAACTTACCTGAGGGACGTGAAGAGTAAAGCCTCCTGCTGTTTTCAGGCAAGTTTTTATTTATTTAAAACGCAGCTATTTCACTATCTTACTGAGTGTTTCCAATTTGCAGGTCAGATTTTCCATTTAACTGGAAAAATAAATGGAAGCTGTCAGGACTACTACCTGAACAGTATGTCTGCGTATCCCTGCCCAAGCTGACCTATGCTGCTATATGGGTAACTCACTCTCATTCCCAGAGGAAGCTGCAATTGCTTTTCAGTGCACATGTTCAAGCCACTGAGAACAAAGTTTAAGCCACTCTTCTGCTGGTGTTACAACAGTCACCTCCTGGTGATTCAAACTGGGTGCTGCTGCTCACAGAGAAATCTAAGCAAGAAAGGTCTGATTGCTTCACTTTCCTATGCATCTGTAGTTATCACCCTCAAGGCTTCCGTTAACTTTCTCAGCTCCAGATGAATCTCTGTGGTCGTGCAGTATTTCCAGTCTAATTACTGAGTCCGGACCAGGCACTCTGGAATACAGCTCTGACAAACGCTGACCTGCACGTATTAGAGGATAAAGGCTCAACTTCATTTTTAAGCCAAAATAGTGTTCTTTTTGCTGGTACTGTTGGAATTTCAGGATTTCCTGGAAGCAGCTTCTTCCTTTAAGGCAAAATTCTTAATCATGAAGTGAGTCCATGTTTGTGTGCCTAATTCCATAAAATCTCTAAGCATGGAGAAACCATAAGCACATGGCTGGTTTGACTTTTTCTGCTGGCATCTGGGATGCAGCACTTCAGCATTTGGAAAGATAACACCCACTGGAGCCAGTGGTGACCCTGGTCAGTAAAAGTAGCAACTTGGACAGCAACAAACCGAGGCACGCAGCCAAGATAAATTCAAGTTATTCAGTATTGATTCAATATTTAAATCCTCTTTGTTCTACTAAAGTCAAAATGAAATATTTTTATGTATTTTGAGCCTTATTAAAACCTATTCTTCCTTTTTGAAACAAAACTTAATTGAAACCAGATAGAAGAAAGTTTCATTTATCATGAAGTGACATTTTCTAATTAAAATACAGTTCAGAACAAAATGTTTAGTTGCAAAGGCGTGAATTTTCCCTTCTTCACTGTTGCTGCCAACTTGCTATTATTACGCGTAGAATTAAAACTACAAAACTGGCAGTTGCTTCTTTTCACTGAAAATTAACTGAAAGGAAAACAGAGATAGTTTGTCTAGAAATGGCTCCCACCTTCTTCTCTTTATAAGGAGACAAGGCATGCCAGAGATGCAGTGCTATGACCACGTACTGAGTTCTGTGGGGCTGGTTCAGGCATGATGGCTAGTGAAAATTAACAAACAGGATTAATAGCAATAGCTGAGAGTGGTAAAGACTACACACCTTTCCTGTGTCAACTACTGAGCCCTGCAGCTGGGCTGCAAGTGGGCCATGCCTTCTAGCAGGGCTGCTTTCAGCCAAGAGCTTCACCAGGTGAGACAACTGCCAGGTCTGCATCCCACTCCACGGCGCAAGCCCTAGTATAAGCCAGTCCACAGATAACAGGTCAACCCAACTAGTAGCATCTATGACACGGAAAGGGTGAGCAGGAAAGCAGCTGTAGGCCCGCACTGCGAATATGCAACGTCTGAGAGGCAATATGAGATTGGTGCCAGCCACAGGTGTTTTATCCTTGACACTTTTGAGGGGCAGTACAGGAGAAAACTCACAGAAGAGCAACAGTACAGAAGGAATAATTAGATGCCTGCAATAAACTGTGACCCTGGATTAATATCAGGAAATGTCATAATCATGGGTTTTGGATGGCCCTCAGCAACAGTATTCAATGGCTGCATTTCTTCAGTTCCATGGTATTGCTGGTTTTCTACTCTTCCAGACAGTGGCTGATGGCTTTGCCATCATGGAAGTGCTCTTTCAACAAAGACTTCCACGTGCACCCACCGGCAGTGCACCCCTTGCCCTTTCACTGTGGATCCTTTCCTTGCCACATCCCGATTCCCTGGAGTTCCAGTAATCATCTTTCTATAAACCTGCACTAGCTATCTTTGCCAATGTGGAAAATAAAGAGTAATGTAAACCAAAAAAGTTGATCGTCAAATGATAGATAAGACATGAAGCCATTTCTAAAGGTTACTATTTTCTTCAACAGCTTCCAAAAGAGCTCAATTTCTAGATCATTTCCTCTATTTAGAGCAATCCTGTTCCTCTATTCCTTCCCCCTTCTTAGTCTTCTTTCCTTGAAGGCTCCATTTTGGGGTCAACTCAGCCTTTAATGCATCAGTTGCTGCACTGACTTCCTCTGAACATATCTGCACGTTAACAGGGCTGTTCACATACAGTAGTACTGCCAAAATCATGCTAGTGAATCTGGAAAGCTGCATTTCAGGTGCAGGAGATAAGAACTGGAAAGAGGCATCAGGTTACGTACAGCTGGCTACAAACCTCACCATACTTAAAATTTCTGTACGTGAGTCTCTAACTGAAGAATCAGATTAGTTTTAGATGTATGAAATCTCTTGGTATTGTAACCATGAAAACTGTACATGGTGCAAACGAGCATTGCTTTTTAAACTCGCTTCTTGTGCCTAAAGAGCTGAAAGGACTCTGCTTGTAATAAATATAAGCTGTTTAAGCTGGAATCCAAAGTTGACTGGCAAATTACTTTGGGATATATCAAGTAGTTCATTCCTTTTCCTAAAACACCATTCTGGGTGCTAGGATAATCTCTTCATCTATGCACAGCAGCAATAAATACAAAGCTTCTCATGCAGGCACAGAGTAAGAATTTCTTACACATTTTAAGTGGAATGTAAGATGGAACAATCATTTCCACTGTAGCCTTCCACTTCAAGACACAAATAAAAGGAACATGATTTGGTTTCAAACTCTGTCAGTGTACTCAGAGTGATGAAAACATTCTTGCTACCCTCACAAAGTGAGCGTGCTCCTAAGGCTTTCAAGTAGGTTAATACCATGATTACAGCATTTGCAGAGTTTTGCAATGGCATGCTGCTCCAATCTTCTTTCATACTTAGCAACTACATGAATAAAAATGCTTTTGGTGCAAAGGTTAAGCACATTAAAGAAGAGTCATATGAAGCTTTAGCCACACCTTCATCTGACATGGGAAATAAAAATCTGCAGGATACAATGGCTTGATATACTCAAGAGTTATTCAATGCTTTTGGCACAATCTTGTCATCTTTAATACCGCTTACGTGTGACAAGGTTTTTAAAAAAGGGAGCCTAAAGAGCTACCTCTGATCATACAATAAATCTAATTGACTGTTGGGGTTCATTGCCAACCTTCGTGTCAGGCTGTGATCCGGTTCCCTTTTTAAATTGGTACATGAAACATCACCATTCGGAGGAATACCATCATCACCGTTGGCAAGAACTGACCCAGTTGTGCATATACAGGGACAAGGCTGCTCTAGCTGGACTCCAAACTCTCTCAACTAACGGCTGAATTCCAGATTCAAAGCTGAAATTTTCATGAAACAGGTGTTCCCCTCAACAACTGTGACTTAGAATTAATACTACAATATAGGCTTCAGGTGAGTGAACTAGTAAGTTAACATATCCAAGTAAATGAAGTTCTGATGAACAGAAACATACTGACTATGAAATCTCAGACCTCAAAGCCCATCATACGCAACAGATCAAATGAAAATCCTACTCTAAATGCTGGCAAATGAATTTTGAAAGGTGATACGCTCCAAATATTTTGCCTTGGTCATACCAGCCTAAGCATATTAATGTTTTCTAGACATGAAAGTCTGGCTGATTAAATACCCGTATTCCAGGGATGCTTAGCTTACATAAGCAGCACTGGCACTAGGGAATTGGTTCACTTTTGTGCCAATAGTAATTCACTTTTGCGTGTAAAAATATTAAAACTGTTTTGTTCAGAGAAAATACCAAGTTCCTTTTTTCAAATCTGTTTTCTTCCCCTCACAGACCCCCATTTCTAAATCTTTCAGCTTGTCAGTTCTGAATAATTTGGTTAAAAAAAATGGTATTTAAGGGGTTTTGAGTTTAATGCAGGCCAATAACCTGCAATTTCAATAACCTGAATATTTTAAAGCAGCAAGAAAGAAGCTTAACCACACATTTCAGCAAGTCTAAAGAGACATAATTTGAAAGGTATTTATAGCTAGTGCCTCTTTATTTTCACATCTCAGGCTTTTAGAACCTTTGGTCTAAACCTAAAGGGGAAATTTTTCCCTTTCAACTAGGTTACTTCAAATGGAAATTTCATTACTAACCTTAGAGAATTCAGTCTCCTCCAAACATCATCTGCTTTGAAACAAAAAAACCAAAATCAACTTGTGTTTGGATATAATTAGTGCGGTAACAGAAATGACAAAATCTAGCCTGCAGAGTTTATAGGGCACTAACAAAAGATGTTGTTGTAATGATTTAGACTTACCTGCTGGAGATACACTGCATAGAATGGAGCATGAAGAAAGGACAGAATATGTAACGCTGACCTCACCGAGTTCATCAGATGGCCAGGAAACTCAAATGAGTTTAAAGTTATATTTCTCAGGGTATCTTCAAATTTCAGAAAAAAACCACTAAACGATGCGCCTTTGGTATCTTTTCCCCACTCTAACTAGCGTGTTCCCCTGCAATTCAGCAGTGGAAAACAATGTCTAGGATGCAGCATACAAATTTAATAAAACATAAAAGTGCTCTTTGATAATTCCGCACAAAGGTGCAGCTCCAACTTTCTTCTCTTTTGTGTTTGCCAACAACTCTAAATGAGAGAGTTTCTTGGGAACAAGAAACTTCACCACCCTCATCCCATGTGTTCTTCCTGTCTTTCGAACTCCAGCCACACAAAAACTTCCTAAGTTTATTCCACACTTTGTCAGACCTTAAACGGTTAAACTACTGAAGATCAAATGCTGTGTTTTACCTTGTGTTACCAACAGGGCCTGTGGTCTCAAACTCCCCAGTCTGAAAGAGACTGTGGGTGCCATTACAGAACAAAAGAAAGGCTGCCACCATTGACTTCAAGCTAATACAGAAGTGTCACCAGGAGTCCGATACTTCGCTACAGAAGATGGAGTTGCGTTTGTTGTTACACAAATGAGCTTTCTCATTATGAAATATACAAAAATAGATTAAATATCAATATGGCTTTCCTGGAAGCTGAACTTTGAATAAAAGATGAAAAACAACTCCTACAATTGCTTTTCAAGCAATTATAAGGCTTCAGATTTCCTCCATTGCAGAAGTCTTACTATATAATTGGACTCCAGTAACAAAAAGTCATCAAGTCAGGTTACTTGTTAACAGTGACATCTTTATATTTGCCTATCTTAACAGATGATCATCAGGCGACAGGAAATACATTTTCGTCGTATGTTTATAAAAGTTCTTATTGCATCTTTAAATTTGCATTGATTGTTTCATTACGAAAGGGATCCAAGATTGCCTTTTGTTTTAAGAACTGAGGAGTTTAATACAGAGCCACGAAGTATTTTATATAAACACACAATAATTTCACTTACTAAAATTCCTGTATCCAACTGCTCTATGGACATTTAGCCCCAGATTATTAGTTCCACCAATGAAGATTTAAAAAACAACAAACCCAAACACAACAAACCTCCTCTGTGATCTTCATAATCCTTTCAGTATATTGGCAGTTTATGCACTGAATAGAATATGAGGAATTACTGAATTAAGGAATTACTGAAGAGAGTTTACTAGGTTTTCAGATATATGGGATATATATTTACTTTATCTTTATTTGCTGAAATGACCATGTCCCTGAAAATGGTTATGAGATAATGTAAAATGAATGAATAATTAAATTACTATGACATCCTAAACACTTTTAAACACAATGAAGGTTCACTGCTTTCACAAGATCTGCCCCCAGGATCCTTGTTGCTCTCTTTAATATCTCTACATTAAAAAAACCTAACCATGAACATACAAATTAGCATCAAAGCAGGCTTTCAGGTTGTTAGAACTCATTTCAAGCTTTTTTTGAAGACCCAAGTTGTGTTTTTTTCATTGAAGTAAGTAGTCCAGTAGCTAGTGGAACTACCTACACTTGCCTGGTAGGGAAGGACTTGGCCTAAAGAGAACGAAGATAAACCTGCATTATCCTGGACCTCATTAACGTCCACACATACAGATGAGCTGCAAAGTACAGGCCTTTCCACCATTTTAAACAGAGTTAGACAACTTCTAATAAGCCTCTTCTTAATATCATTAAAGACTGTTCATCCCCCTCTGTTCTAACCCTGTGGCCATGCTAAGCATCCTTATCTTAACCGACTTCTTCACAACTGCTGTGATCTCAGTCCCTTCTCACCACTTGTTCTTATTAGTTCAGAAAGTGCTGCCAAAATAATCTCTCCTTAATATTGCTCTGACTGCACCCTCTGAAGCCCTGCACTGATTTCCAGTCACTCAGACTATTCATTTTAAACTTACTGTTCCCTTCTTTTGGCTAAAGCTTGCTCAAAAATAGGATCCACATCCAAAATATTCAGATTTTCTATTCTGATATTCTCGAAAAGACAGCTGCAAAAGCAAACAAAGAAGGAAGGATGAAGAAAATGGTGAGACATGTATATGCCAAAGTGGCCCAGGGTCATCACCAGAGCTATGGGATTTCCCCCCCTCCACTCATGTCCCACAGTCAGCACAGGGGGCAAGCTCTTCTCCCATCCCTGTACATGAGAGAGATCCCCAACTTCTCTCACACAAAGCTTCTCTTTCTGAAACGTTATCTTGCATCTGAGGAAGTTGCCTTAATGAAAAGAATACTTCTCTACAAAAAGTTCATGTAAACATACCTGCTTATTTTGTTGAAAAAAAATCCAAGAGTAATTCCCAAAGACCTACAGTTTCTATGGCCCCATTTAATTCTCACGTGAGCCAATCTGTCTTCCTTTTTACATGTACCTGACCACCTTACTGAAGGACCACTGTCGTCTTGGATAACGTGACTATTTTCTTCTTCCAGTTCCTTTCATATCTCTATGATGTGACCTTTTGCAAAACCTGTTTATCGGACTACTGTCTTAAAATCATTCAAATCCTTTCTAAAAAAACCAAACCAAACCAAACTCTACCTGTTGCTAGACTTTTTTTTTTTCCTTTAAGAAGTATACATGAAAAGAATTTTTCTAAGATGCAAGGAAAAGAATTTCCATCTTCTGGTGCTTCCATCAATATCCATGTATTGACGTTCAGGTTGGGGTATCATACAAACAAAGCAGGCAGCTCCATCTTGACTGTCAAGCATAGAAAGCAGCACAAAATGAAGCACATTCCCTGACCACTGTCCTTCTATTCATTGAACAGGGCAAAGGTCTCCAGGAAACAGCAATATGAGCTCAGCTCATTAAAAACTGTATGAAAATGTATATCCTGAAGGGATGTTAAATTAGGCTTACACAGGCAACTTTGAGTCTGTGCTTCCTTAGAATTTTAGCGCTTAACCTTATAGCCCCAGCATTTCTTTAATGCAATTAAACATAGAGGTATAGATAAAACATATTGCTTTAGTTATAGTCTAGCAAAGAGAAAGGAAATAGGTGAGACAGATAAAGAACTCTGTAGGTAGCTTTCATTTCGATCTCCAGTGTCTCTCTAGCATTGCCATCTTTTTGACATGTTCACAACAGTAGAGGCTGTGTTCTTCCACATCCAGTCTTACTGAGAAGGGTTGACACGTTATTTTTAAGGAGACACTTCAGACTGTGCATTTTTTTTTTTTTTAAAACTGCAATCCATAAACATCCCTACAATAGTACATATAGCAAATGCTAAACACACATAGGTAACCATATCAATATTAAACTTGAGCCATGCCCAAGTACAGAGTACACCCAATTTCCCTGATGCATTAATTCACTTTACATGACTTTGTGCATTTGAGTTCTATGTATAACTCAGGCAACACAAGGTATTAAAAAAAAAAAAAGATTAATTCAGTCATCTATTACTGATGTTTTTGCTTTCCACCTCGTTATCAGCATGCTAGTCCACATTGTTGTGACGTGCGAATATTACCCTCTTATTACTTTGATGGCAATTTTATATTTAAAAATGAAATTAATAGCTAACTTCAAAAGCCTTACTATGCTTAATTTCATTTCACTCCCCAAATCATCCTTGTCACTATACAATTTCTCCTCTAACTAAACTGAAAGAATCAGAGGTGTAATTATAGATCACAGATCAGCTGTTCAACATTTGCTAGTAGTTAAAATGAGGTAGACATTAAAGGCAAGTTGACTCCAGAGAAAGCTGCTCCTCCCATCATTTTTAGAAGAGACTGCTGTGAAACGTTACCATTTATGAAGTCAAGGCTAGAGCTTTCTGTGCTTTTGGACAACTTTGCAGGGCTCTCCCAAAGCAGAACATCCTACCACCACTGAAACCACTGCCAGGAGGATCTCCCACCTTCCCCAGATGCATTCATTGAGGTCAGTTATGGGTAAGGTAGGAGGGCACAATGCTGTCCCAGGAATCCCTCACAAGAAATCACCCCCTTCACAGCTAGGACAAATCAGGGAAGCACAGAGGCTTGCCTGTACTACACAGCCACACAGCAGCCTCCCAAAACACTGACCTACAACTCAGGAGTACGCTCATGACTTCAAGTCTCCTTTCCCCTTGAGCTCACTCTGTATTCCTGGGTCAGGACTTCGCTGTAGGTGTGTTCTCCATTCTGAAGACTGCATAAGAGCACTAGTGAGCTGCAAGTCAGACTGGCTGACAAGGAGGAGGAGAGGTCTGAGCACCAGCCACTGAAGCAAGAAGCTGAAATCCTGAGGGGACATAAGTTCCGCTGCTAACAACTGGAGGAGACTGACATTGGGAGGGACAGCTACTGGACAAACTGGATGTCTAACATCACCTACAGAGAAAACTGTAGAGTGTGTGTGTACGTGTGTCCACTAGCAAACTTCATACCTGATCAGCCAGCAGGGAGGAATAGGACTGAGCCATCTGTGCTGTTCATGTGTATATAAGTGCTGTTTCTGATTACGTGGGTGCTGGTAAAAGCTCTGCTCTGTGGGGGGATGGTATGTGTGGCTGTTTGCAGTGTGTGTATACATGCCTATTGGGAATAGATGCTCAGCCTTGCTGCCACCTGGATCTGGATACACCAAGCCTCAGCAGCCTTGTATCAAGCTGGGAGAGGATGAATCCCCCAGGCTCTGTAGTCTACCAGATTCAATTACCTCTAATGGAAGATCCTAGAAACATGATCTTGTTAACATCTTTGGTTCCACACATACTAACTTTTGTGTTGATGGAGCAACAGTTTGTTTTCTTCCCTAATGCAAGCATAACAAAGCAGACACAAAGCCCAGAGAGACCATACACTATTCACACCTCCACTTCAAACTTCATCTACTTGGAGCAAGGAAGGGCGGTTTCGCAACTCAGCAGCCAAATGATAATTTGCCCTACTTCTCCTATTTTTATTGCTCTTTCGCAGCAATGAGTAATGCTGTCTCCAAGAAATGGAAGTGAAAGCTACTCTGTTCTTGTCAGAATAATAATGGATATTGTGTTGGCAACTGCCCTCCTGCGCTGCACAACAGCATAAATAAAAGGAACTGGGAAAAGCCAACAGCACTATAGTAAATAACAGCACTATAGTAAATAAAGTGTTTAAACTCACCTGCTTGCAAATAAGTGATAACCTCTATTGTTTGCTGTTTCAGCCTGGGCAAACAGACCAGGATAAACATCGTGTCTAAATCAGAAGTGAGTCAACTCCACTGATCCTCATCTATTGAGACAGGTTGTGGGGGAGAGGTACTGGCTGTTCAGGGAGGGTCAAAGTAGAAAATGGTGGCTTGTAAGATGTCAAGAGTGCCTCTATACACGGTTGTACAAACAGCAACAGATTGAAAGATGGCCTTCTCCAAATCTCACGTTAGTTCAATGCTGGGAGATTAGCTTTGGCCTTGCTATTGTTACTAGTAAGAGGAAAGACGTCAAGGAGCATTAAAGTATTTGCTCCTTACTTCATGTACAGTTTCTAGTCACAGAGGCTACACAGATTCAAGCAGGGAAGATCTGCTTTCTTTCATGGTTTAGAAAATGGATCATCTTTGGAAAATGCCTCACTGCAGAGCTCTAACTGTGAAACATGGTGCAGCTCCTACTCGTGATGAGCCACTAACAAGTCCATGCAGCCAGACAGATAGAGGTTCTGTAGCCTGAGCTCTGAGCTAGCGGGATGCAAAGCAGTTCTGGTGTGAATGACATTTGAATGCAGAATGAGAAGTTATTGAAGACAAGAAAAGGTTTCAGAAGGTGGTCCCTAATGATGGAGGTCTTCAGTGAAGAGCTGATGAATACCAGTAACTTTATGCATTGAATTTACAATCTTTCTGAACTTCATAAAGGACCCGGTATTTTTCTAAGCAGCAAGTGCTCTTAATACTATCAGGGAAAGAATATTTTTGTCACTTAAAAAGAAGTGACTTAACAGGATCATAGATGCATAAACCATCAGTCTACCACTCAGTTGTTCCATGATTTTAACATTACAGGCACCAGGAAACCAGCAATAAAAACCACTATGGCAGGTGAACAGAAGAAAAGCTCTCAAGGTACACAGCATGAGGACTACCCTTGGCAGTTTTGGTACGATTACTGTACACCACCACTCTGCTCTCAGGACGCAGGTTTCCCATAATTTCACAGGGGCCAGAACCCACTTACAGAAGCTGGTCTGACCCTTGGCTATGTCTTCACCTTTGCTACCCATCTCTGTCAGGGCTTCCTCCTCTCTCCACAGAGAGACACATCTTCCTTTGTAGCCAAAACTTACTTCATGCAGGATTCTACACACATCTCCTGGGGCATATGCCTGGGAGAGCAAAGGTACCAAAAAGTAATCTGGTTTCTCCTTTCCCGCAAAAACAAAAGCATTCAGTCATCTTTGCCATTGGTTGCTAGTTTCTAGAAAAAAATTCTCTTTCTTTCTGCTCACATCGCAGGGGACCTTGATTCTTTTTCATACTATGCCTGCTCAAAATCCATAGATACACATTAAGATCTGATCATCTGGCACTTGCATTAAAATACACATTGAAAGAATTGTAAAAAAAAAAAAAAAAAAAATCTATTAAGTGCATATAATACACCTACCCATGATTTCACTATGAATCGGCCTAGTTTAAAAGACTGAAAAAAAGATTTTGCTTTTGATTCAGCCCTTGTTTTCATACAAAAGACCCACACAAACCCATTATTTACTTAAACAAACTAAATATATTTTCTCACCTGCAAAGCCAACCAACTGTGAAAGCAGAGAAATGCATTTTTTCCTGTCTTTACACTAACACTAGCTATTATATATAACAATGTTTAGTTAAAAAATAATACAAACAATATGTAATTATTTCTGAGGACAGGTTTATCTCTAAGAGGAATTCATTTTCAAGAGGGTTATACTTAAACACATTCATCCCCTGTGCCATTGGACAACCCAAATACATTACATATTATATTATCTTCATTCTGGATGGCCAATATCAATATTGATTCTACAGAGAACGTCATCTACAAGGACCACAGCCACACCTTTTCTTTACTCCTGAGGAGCACAATGGATGTCTGGGCCTGACATTTATCACAGGGAGTCTGACCTTGTTACTTGGCCAAATTCACTATATAATTCTTTGAGCTCTTGAAGAGGAATATGCCATAAGGCATGAATGAAGGGCTTACCAATTCAGCCACAGTATGTTTCAAAAGGCTACCAATTTTGTGGGCAAGTTTTTCTTAACAGTAAGTGATCAGTGTTCAAAATGTCTATGAGATTAAAGATTAAGGACACTGTTATTTTTCAGCTAAAGTTTTTGTGACTAATTTCTTTGATTTCCCTTCAGCAAAATGGGAGCATTTACCAATACAGCTGATACTCACTGTAAAGTACAGGTTAAAGGTAATACTTTGATGTATTTATTATTACTTGCAGAATTTCCCATAATGTCAATGAGAAAGACAAAGTGTTTCAGAAAAGTAGAAATGTTCAAATGCACGTAATGCAACACGCTGACAGAAATATCATTCATTAATATTTATTGGGCAAGCAAGTATCTTTGGATGAAGAATGATATAAAAACATCATCATCAACAACATACTTGTTCCTATGGAATATTTCTATGTGAGCCATATTAGGAAACTTCTACTAATCCAAACCTCTAAAGGCATTTTAGCTACTAACCTGGATGAATTAGGTCACTCCTGCTCACTTACATTCATTACATGACAGAATTTTCTTCCATGAACTCTCTAAACAAAACTTTTCATTTACAAAGGCCCTAATACAAATTTTGGTGGGAGTCTTTTCAATGACCGCAAATGCAGAAAAAGTTTCCCTGAAAATTAATTTTTTTGCCTGTTTGGAAGTTCTACCTCCTTACCAGCCCCAGCTCCTCCCTTTCTCCATATTTCAATCAAATCTGAGACATAGTTTAATAGTGTAAGTGGATGAAGCCAGAAACAATGTCTAGCACACGTTGAACTGGATTCATAGGTGATCCTCACTGCCAGCAACCACACATCTCCTAATGCACAGCCAGCCTTGGAGCACAGTAACACCCACCTGTATTTAATGACTGTTACATGAGTCAAACCCTCTGTGGAACATGCGCTGCATTAAGCTCCTAATTACTAGTTTCAACTGAAATGCTTTGATGACTGTTAAAACATTGAGAAATGATAACATAACAGAAGCTCTCAGGAAATGTTATTCTTAACACTCAACAGATTATTGATTCCTCTACTGAGGAGCAGCAAAGTAACAAGAGCTCCAACCTTAACATAGGCAGACCTGTCTCTCAATTAAAAACAACAGTAAACATTTTAACTGCAACAAGAGACAGCATCCATCACCCCCAAAGAACGCTTCAGTTAACAGAACCATGGGCCCCCTTTTGTTGAACATGGTATTTAAAATAGAATTCATGAGCTCTCTAATTTATGATAGGTTATTGGATAACTCTTGTTAATTATAGCTACACAATGTCAAAATTAATGATTTTCCCACCCTCTTTCAACTCAAGAATGAATTCATAACTTACATCAAGACTAAAAAGATGTGCAATTAATATTGTCAGTAACCATTTCACAAAAGAGATTTGTTAAAGGCAGGCATGTGGACACAATTAGTGTATCAATTAATGTTGCTGTTACTTGATCTATAAATTACTGAAAAACTCATAACTACTGCAAGGAAACAAAGCAAATCCACTCCCCATCAATGAAATAACCTCCCAACTATGCCCCTTTTTCATTACTCTTTAGATCAAATTTGAATTTTGCTGGATTCCATGAATCTTAGCTGCACAATCAGAAAAATAAATGAACACATACCAATCTGACAACTTGAAATGCCTCATTACAGTGATGATGCTTTAATTGTTGTTAGCCGATCATAATGTTAAAAAAAAAGTTAAATAATTAAAAAAAAAAATCTGCCATCATTGTTCATAGCACTTACTAATTTAAACTGAAGCTCTAATCTGGAAATGAACCTGTAAAAACTGCATTGAGATTGCTATGTATCAGCAAAATTGTAACTTTAAATCAAGCAGAAACCTCCATCCCATTCTCAAATTTAGCAATGATTAGTCCAAAGATTAGATTCAAATGAGGTCTAAGAAACCCAAAACAGGACTTGGGTAGCATTAGGCACCTATGATGAAAACTGAAACTGACAAAATATAACCCTGTTTAAAAGCTGCTTATCCCCAAAGGCTTTTAAACTAACTAGATAACTCCTGTTTGATCTTAGTATGACTAGAGTTTTGCTTCTGGGGATGCAAAGGTTTTTCTTTAGATAGTTAGACAGACTCCAGTCTCTCATTAGAGTTTAAAAGACCCAGGAAAGAGATGTGACTCTGCCAGAGGCCCAATCTGATACACGCGAACCGTCTTGGAGCCGCTGCACTCCTTTTAATTAGTAGTCAAGCCAGTTAAAATGGGACATTTAAGCTTTTTGCCATCTTGATCCTGAGAGGATCAAACCCGCATCTTCTTCCACCAAGAAAGCACTGCCATGCAACACCCTCTGCTCTGCTGGTGCAAGCAGGGTAATTCCTTACCTGGCATTAAAGAGCCCCCTGAGCAGAGTCCGCTCTCGCTTTCCCTCCTCAAGCACAGCTTCAGAACTTGTATATTCATTCAGTCAAAATGAAGTGCCCAACTCATGGCTGTGAGAAGGCATCTACCTCTGGCACAGACATAGCACATCATATCCTCTCCAAATTCCATGTTCCTACTGGCTAGTTACGGCAATCCCCGGCTTGGCGGCCTGCCTACTGTGAAATCTGTTTCCAGATGCCACGTGCTTCCCACGCATTACAGTGGAAACCTATTAAATAAGGGAATTTCACCCATGGGGATCCTTAGCATCAATGATCGTTATGCTGATTGTCAACATGCCTGAGCTCCTCTTTATATCTTGCTTCCATTTTTAAAAGTCCCTGTCATTTTGAAAATTGACTCAAAAGTCTTACCATAGGGGATATAATGAGAGATAATTTTGCAAAAATCTCCTAAGATTCAAACAGAATAATTACGGAAATTAAGTGCAAGAGGAAGAAACCAAATTGCTAGAAAAGTCTCCTAGCCTCCCCCAAGCAGATACAGATCTGCATTCAAATTTGGTAGCGTGGCTCACTTCTTTACTGACCTCTCGCTTCAGTTTTCCTGTTTAAATTAATTTTGCAAGAAGGAATTTTCCAAGGCAGGTATCAGTGTGGATTCAACATCAATGCAACACATTTCCCCCAAAGAGGTTTGTAAATCAATTTTAATTCCGATAGGCTCAAGTAAATGTTTTCAATTTGATTCAATAATCCATACACACTTATGAAATGGCTTTCCCCCCACGTTCAAGACAAACGTGGTTTATGTTTCTAACAACTTTGGCTAATAAAAAATTCTAATTTCCTATCCTGAATGGTACAAACGCGTAATTTTTATTCACCTCTCAATGAACCAGATGACATAAAAAAATGAAATAAAATCAGCCATTAAGAGCATTATTTGAATCATTAATTCTCTAAATGATTCTTAAAGAACACATGATTTTTGGCAAACTCACAGAAAAAAAAAAATCACCAAAAAAGTCCTATAATAGAGCTTTCTAAATCTCCTGAGAACTTTGCATTATTTCCTTTTAGAAAGCAACATGAAATGTCTTCCGGATGTCTTAAAATTTGAGCAAGTTCTCAAAAAAGGTAATTACACCACAGTTACTAGTAGATATCAGCCAAGAGTGGCATGAAGATTAGGGTTGGAGGTGGCAGAAATATAATCTCCTCTAATAGCATCTACTGTGCTATAGGCTCATAAGATGGAAAAAAGTACAGAAAGGAGGGCTGTGGAGGTCAGGGTGAAACAAGGGTCCTCAGCTGGTAAGCATCTTCACAGTACATGGAGCAAAAAGTGACAATCTGGAGAGGAAGGGAGGTGCTTGGTTCACCTCTATTTTCATAAACTCTGTCTTCAAGTCAGTTAAAACTCCTGCCCTCTGCTGGGAGTATGACCAGGTAGCATTTCTGGAGCCCAGCAAATTATGGATCCATCAGATCAATATTGACTGAATAAAAGGCAAAATTAGTACTTAATTTTTTAATAGCCTATTTTTAAGATTATCCAGGGTGATAATGTTAACATAGAAAATTACAATTTGATATTATCACGTTAATACTGAACTTACCTATAGTACATTAGAGTTTCGCAGCTGCAATTCTACTTAAATAGCAGCTTCTGAGAGGATTCGGTATGTAAGCTCTTGTCATAATTGTAGTAATAATCCGTTAGTGTTGGAACAGAAAGAATGCTATCTTACAAACCAGCTCTGATGACAATGGAGAGAAACTGAAGAGTTGACTATGACTAGAAAGCTTATGGCTGTAAACACACTGTGCCTAATGAGAAATGTTTCCATAATCTTTTGTAAGAGAATCGCTTTGCATGTGACTACAAAAAGAGATGTGTTCCCAACACGTTAAAGAAATAGTCGGTAAAATCTGTAACTCTGCAGGAGCATTAATGTCATTTGCTCCATCTGCAGCAGAAGTCAAACTATTTCTCTGTCACACAAAAATCAGTAATCTATGCAACAGAGCGTAAAAGCCGTTTTAAGAAACCATAAAAGAACTTCAAAGACACATCTCACCCCGCTGCAGGGAGTTAGTCCATCACAGCAGCAGGACTTTGCATTCGTGCTTACTGAGTATCATGAGACTCCTCCTGGACCTTTCCTCTAACCTGTCCAGGTTATTAAATTGTTTCCTTAACTAATGATGTTACAGTGCCTTTAACTCAAGGTAGGCACTATACCACAAACATATGAGTCACATCATCTGAATAACCATCATTTTCTTTTTGGCCGTTGTACTTCAATAAGAAAAGCAGCTTGCATTTATCTAACATTTTATCATGTTTTATATTCAGATACGTTACAAATCTTAGGAATTAAGCTTTGTATTATTTCAACAATTCAAATAAGAAACACTACCTTACTATATCCTAAATACAGATATAGAGCAAGCTAAAGATTTAGATAACACTACACAGAAGACTTATGCTGAGATCAGGAAAAGAACCCTGTCCCGTGCTCTAACCCCATACTAATCCTCATCCCCTTTCAGTCACCCCAGACCTTCAGTGTGGGATGCATCTGTGGGACAGACATTCTGTTAGGAAGTTATTACTAAACTTACTGCTCTTTCTCAGAGCAGTGCTGTGAACCGCAGATGGCAGAACTATCAGAACGGTAGATAATACAGCAAGAGAGGCCCCTCCCCGCTCTGGATGGAAATGGTTGCGTGGCTCTTGCAGAAGTACAACAAAACCTGATTCACTGGAAATGCACTAGAGCTGAAATTCGTGTTTATAAAGCAAAGACTAATTTCTTGGGAATACTCAGTTCCATTGCATAATCAAACTCATTGATTAGTAACATTAGAAACTTCATGTTAGTATTTGCTGCCTGTCACTGCTTGCCGTTAATGAACTTGGCAAAAAAGAAGAAAAAAAAATTTGCCTGTTTTTCACATGTCCATCATTCACACTATACAGGGGAGGGCTCATTTGCTAAAATATACGCAAATACATACAATTCAATAACAAGTAGATGAGTACACCAAGTTTCTTTTGACTTCCATTATGTGGTATTTGAATAGCAAACACTGTCTGAATTGTATACCTTGTCTGTATAAAGCATTCACTGTACTGCAAGGCCTTCAGATGGCTGGATGTGATCAGATGCACTCAGACTTGCACATACAATAGAGAACAAGATTAATTCTGGAGATGTGCTACTGCCATACACTGTCCCTTCCAGTTCTTCAGATACTTGTACACACTGCAGGGAGTTCTGATCGCTGCCACAGAACATATTTTATACTTCTCAGCAGCAAAGGCAATTCTCAGAATTTCCATTTGGGGGATGGAATCAGATTTCGTGCAGAGAAGTATTCAGTTATCATGATTTATGAAAATGTTTTTAGAAGTTGCATGTTGAACATTTTATTAACATAAACATCAACTTCCTAAAAAAGTTGTTTCCTGTTTTCAAAAGTTTCACCCTCCAGCAGAAGAAAAAACATAGGAGGAGACACACATAAAAAAGATGTGTCCTGATTTTGGCTGGGATAGAGTTAATTGTCTTCCTAGTAGCTGGCACAGCGCTGTGTTTTGGGTTTAGTATGAGAAGAATGTTGATAACACCCCGATGTTTTCAGTTGTTGCTCAGTCGTGTTTAGACTAAGTCAGGGACTTTTCAACTTCTCCTGCCCACCCAGCAAGAAGGCTGGAGGGGCACAAGAAAGTTGGGAGGAGGGGACACAGCCAGGACAGCTGACCCAAAGTGGCCAAAGGGGTATCCCATACCATGGGATGTCATGCCCAGTATATAAACTGGGGGAGTTGGCCAGGGGAGGAGTGCTGCTTGGGAACTAACTGGCCATCAGTCGGAAAGTGGTGAGCAACTGCATTGTGCATCACTTGTTTTGTGTATTCTAATTCTTTTATTATTATTGTCACTTTATTGTTGTTATTAGTGTCACTGTTAGTTTCTTCCTTTCTGTTATATTAAACTGTTCTTATCTCAACCCACGAGCCTTACTTTTTTTCCAATTCTCTCCCCCATCCCACTGTGGGGGAGGAGGGAGGGAAGTGAGTGAGTGGCTGCGTGGTGCTTATTGGCTGGCTGGGGTTAAACCACGACAAGATGTTATCCGTACTGCAAAGAACTGACATTTTTTAATTTCCTGCCTGCCCAAAAATACTGAATGATCATACAACCAACCCATCTTTACTTTCTTTACTTGCCTTGAATAGCTCGCTCAGATCACATTCTCACTTACAAAGTTCCCCTATTTTTGCCTTTCCAGACTACAGCTTTTTTATCTTAAACGAATCATTTTTTCCTTGCGAGTTTGGGCCTAGAGTCATCATAAGGATTCTAAACCATCTTCCCAAACAAAAGCTTAAAATTTTTTAACTGCTGTGTCTCTTTTTAAACACGCTAATATAAAGATTTCTGATACAAAAGCTATAGCAAACACAGGGCTTTAATTACTGGTTTGGTAGAATTGCTGCAGCAAGAGGTATAGCTGCCCAGAAGTTTAACAGGTTAATGACCAGAAATCTAAGACAAGTAAAATTTGCAATGCACACATATATGAGCAAAGATGAGAAATTTTTTTGCCTTAAAAAAAAGTAAAAAATCTTCAGAAGTAAATGGCTAAATTATACACCCACAAAAAGAAAGAGAATGACGAACTGAAAAGCTCACATGAAAATTCAAATCTTGCTGCCTCAAGTATTAAAACTATTAAGTATGATATTTTTCTTTTTGTTTCACTTTTTTATTTTATTCAAGCAGTTCATATTAAATCTGTTTTCAATCTCAATTTCATTATCAGTATAGGTTTAAAAAAAAATAAAATCAAAGATGGCTACACAGAACACTATGAATTACCACTAGAATTCAAGGTCTTGGCCTCCAAGTTCATTGGTGCTTAAAACCATAAGCAATAAAAATACTAATAAAAATCCAAAGATAAAAATCACTGCTAAAAATCTGTCAGCACTCCATAAGCACCAAATTTGTATTGTCCCGTTTCTCATGCTTAGCAGTCCAAAGAACTGCTCTACAATCTGACGCAAAATTTTAAACACAAATATGAACTTATCCAACCATGCAATTATTCATAGCTTCTCCTTAATTCTGGGGTTTCCTCCTCTTTGTTTATATTTCCTTTACCAGATTACAATTAATCTGTCTACAGATTGCTACTGAGTTTTCTGTAACTTCACAAAGTGTCAGTAAGATTCAACCTCCAGTAACAGAAAGTGCATTTAAGCTCTGGTTACTTCAAAACAAAGCAGAAACAAAGCCCTTAGAAGAAAATTTATTTATCAATAGAGAAAAAAAGTTATCTTTTGCTAAGAGTAATTTTTAAAAGTGTATCTCCATTTGTGAAACCATTGCAATATACATATAGAGTAAAAATTAATTAACTGTAATACATAAGTTCTTTCTTACTTTTTAAATATATTTCAATAAGATATATTTTTAATGTCTCAATCAAATTCCATGTTCCCATACCAGACTTCCACCAGGCTTAACAAGTTTTACTCTCGCTGAGCGCACAGATAACAGAAGAATCACAGATGCATGAAAGGTGGTTGATGTAGGAGCTGACCCAAGTACAAAATACATACAAAAAAAGAGAAATGAGTCACTACCTTTCTTTTTGGAGTCTTTCTTTGTGCTGGTTTTAACAGCCACTTGAAGTTCTGTCTCAGTTGACATCCTATATCCTTAGTCCTCTTCACACAGATCCAGGATCTCGGTCAGGCTCATTTAGAACATCTCTTCAAGAGAATAATTTAGCCTTTCAGATACTATAACCCAAACAGTTCATTTCATTCACTCCTTCCCAGTGCTGTTAAAGAAGGAAACAAAAAGTAACTGTCATTTTCTGAGTTTAAAACATTATAAAAAAAAAAAAAGAGCAAACCACTGCAAGCTTACTGAGGAAGAAACCTATGAAGTTCTCCATCTACAGAGTCAATTGCCCACAACTTTATATGCTTAAACACAGTCATCTAGTCCTGTTTGAGATGTTCCGGCCTGAGATGTCTTCACAGGCTAGAGACACCACACAAGGTATACAGAAGACCTGTACTTATGGATCAGCAGCCGGAGGACAAAGATTAGGATGCGGGAAGTAGCCGGAAATGTCACCAAAAGCAAAAAATTCTGCAAGGACCCAATTCTTAAATGCAGCAATCCCAAGGTAAAAACATACTGCCAGATAGTAAGTTCAGATTTTTACTTCTCAAATGCTCTTTCAAAGCTCTTTCAATGCTTTCGTTCTCCTACCTGAACAAAGACAAAAGTATTCATTACTCATACTGAGAACATCATACTTTACCGCTCCTCTTGCTTATGATAATAAAAGAATCTGCCTCCACGTAAACAAAGCTGTAATTCTTAACACGCATCTAGTAATTTTTCTTGCAAAGAACTCTGAAAATACCGTTAATTAAACCTACAAAATACAAGTGGGATAGGGGGCAAAAATATAACATTTAGGGAGCAAGCTACAGCTTTACATAACGTGTATTTGTTGGGGAGATACACAAATGTACCGGCTGTGAACCCACAGCAGTAACTGCAGAAATGTGCTGGAGCAGCATGAGAGAGGAAGGCTGTAAGGCTGCAAGTAGGACTGGGGATGTATGGGCTATGGAGACAAACAATACACAAAAAACAACCAACTGAGCAAAAAATAAACCATTACTTCAATTCTTACTGCTGGTCCTTCTTGCTTTGAAGGATGAGCCACCTACTTCAGCCAGTCTGTCAAGGGCAGAGGACCATACTGTCCTAAAGCCATTTGTCAGGATTGTCCCTCACTAAATGCATCTTCTTATTGCCTCTCTTTTTGTGAAAAAGTTCTCATTATTAGCACAATTACAGTGAAGTCCATCTGGCCTGTCTGAACAGCTGCCCAGTTATTAAATAAGCATTTAATAAAGAAATTAACCCAGCATCTCAGCTGGTTAGCTGGCCAGAGATTAACTGCAGTTATAGTTATATACTAACATCCCTTCTCTGTCATGTAAGAAAGGAATACACTGCAAACATTGAAATAATTTTGACAGTTCAAATCACTTTTCATAGTAAGGGCTGTGAAGCCACTAGTACTTTCAAACCCAGGCTCTTCTAACATTTTAAAATGCTTCAGTAACATTACACTGCCATGCACCATCTGAAGTGATTTAATATTGCTGAAGTGTATCAGGGGCTTTCTTTAATAAGCTCTTCAAATCTGTATATGTATTATGGAATATTCAAAGATAGCTTTTCAAAATCCGCTGAACTGATTTTGAAATACAAAATTCCCTCTTCCTCCTCTATGGAGTCTGAGTAACTGCCGCACAGCAAAAAGGAGGAAAAATAAAGCAACTTACAAATCAAAGTTGCAGTGCTTGCTAAATATTCAGGAACACCTGAATAAAGTAAAAGCATTTTGATTAACATTCTTAGTTAAGAAAACAGTAGAAAAGGACAAAGCAAATGAAGGTTGATCGCAGAGAGAAAAGGAGTAAGGTAACAGCCCCAAAACTGACAGTCTTTCGGGATGTGGAGCACACTTCAACCAGGTCCATGGACAAGGAGATGTCTCTCCCCCAAACATGGTCACGGTGGGACACAACGTGCAGTGACCGCTGGGCCCCGGCAGAGATCAATGCATTCACTGTCCTGCGAGGGAACCACCTCACCCTACCGTCAATGGAGTCGCTCTTAACTTACGCTTGAAATCCCCCCAGCAAACAGGGAGAAAAGCGTTGCAGAGAACAGATGTCCCTCGCAACCCCCATCTCCTTCCCCTCCCCCTGCACACAACCCAATTTAGTAATATTTAGTTTTACAGCACAGTAGGGATGCATCAGTCTTTACAGTTCATTGGCACTTAAAGCATCACTCAAGTCACAGCTGGATTGACAGTTTATTTTTCTAGAACTTGGATTTACATTTACCTAAAGGTTAACTGCGTAACTTTACAAGAAGCACTAACATGAAGCACTTAACAGAAGGAAAATATTTATAATAGGTCCATTTATAAAAAATGACAAAACCAGGGAAAAAAAATGAAAAAGAAACAAAAAATACCCTCAGGGTCAAGAGTTAAGCAACTTTAATGTCTTAGAAGACTGTTGTGGCTACAAAGCAACAAGAATGTAATCTGTTGCCAGCTACTTTCAACAGGATAGCTGAAATAGTAGCACCTGAATGACACTGAATATTTTAAAATAACAACATATGACTGCTGTCTCATTTGAAACTCTCCAGAAAACCTATATCCCCTCGAGGCTATCCCACTGAGTAATATTTTTTAAAATAAATGCATGTCTATTTTTAGACAGGTTCACATATTGATTTACTTTAAAACCTAATCAGGTCATACTCTCACAGGCTCATAGATCTTTGAATAAAGTAATAGGTATCTTTGTACAGGAGCACATAAACATCTGTCAGATGCAAGCTATAGTTCAAACTGAATTTGCTACAGAGACAATTCCTCCGAAAGTATAGGTCTTTATGTAAGCTACATTAGTAAACTTCCATATACCGACCATATTTCAGCCGTTTATTACCCAGATGAGAATGGCAGTCAATCTGCTCTTCACCGCAACAGCTTTTATTGTCTCCTCCAATCTAGGTCACCGTTGTTAAATACTACGGTCTTCCAACTGTGGGAAGTACTGCAGCATGTGTTTTATCAATGAGATGCTATTTTCTTTGATCAGTTTTACCACATTTCTCTCCCTGCTCTAAAGACAAAATTTTGTTAGCAGCATTTAAAAAAAAAGAAATAAATCCATCATCTTACACGCATCCACTCTAACGATCTTCTTGTATGCCTTGTTACTGTTCCAGCTATTACAATGTTATGTGCGTGCCTCAGCTTTTCCTAAAGAGGATTCAGAGCTCTTCGTTGTAACAAAATACTGACATTTTCTGTTCCCTTATTAAGTGGCTACAGCAGGAACACAATCAGCGCATTCTGGAATTAACTGGCTTTTAATTCCAAGCGAAGTCTTAAGCCTTCATTCTGTATTACTCCTATGCCGGCATAAAACCTAAAGCCTTAGTGAAGAAATATTTTTGTAAATTCACTTTGTAGTTAGGATTAACACAGGTTGGAGCTTTTATGTGCAGGGAAATTAGTCACATGCTTCACCCGCCTCCCCCACGCATTTGTAAAACAATTTCTGACAAATCATTTGTCTTTTCAACTATGCTTGAGTGAGCTCATGAAGGGGTTATTAGGAGACTTCCCCTGGCCCGAGTTATGAAGGAGGTCAGACAAGATGATCATACTACTTCCCCTCTGGCTTTAAAATACATTAATTTATTAATTTTCTTCAGGGTTTCAAAACTTAGGAAGTTCCCTCCCCTGAAACCAGTTTCCATCTGCTTATGTAAAGGAAAAGCAGTCTTAGAAAGGATTTGTAACTAAGCCCTGGCATTCCCTAGGTATTTAAGTTCTCCACAGCCCCAAAGTGGGATTTCACAAGAGGATGGTACCTCCCAAACCCTGGTTTGACAAAACAAAAACCATGCTACCATCCTTAGCTCTTGCTTTTATACCTCTGAAGTCCTGCGATTCATTTCCTTTCCTCCAAAGCACCTAGTACAATCATCCGTAAGGGAACACTGATGCCCATGATTTTGCAGGTGTTAAACAAAGCCCAAACGTATTAAAAGGGCAAAATATAAGCGACAAAATTATTTTAAAAGTGCTGTGATCCTGGAAAACTGAAAACAGTTCAAGTGTGAAGGACTGCTATCCAGGGAGAAAAATGTTACTCATCAACTTCTCATCTGACCCCGAAGCCAAACAAAGAACATTAGTGGGACCGCACACGAACAGTGGAAAAACCCACCCTGGCCACCAGTGCCCTTTATACCCTCCAGAGAGAGAAGGCCACGAAATACCTTTGGAGCTGCTTGCAGTATTTTGTACTCATCAGCTCATTTCCCTAATGGTCAGGTCTTATGAACATCCTGCAAGAAGCTACTTGGTATCAGAGTTTTAATCTTTTACAGAAGGCACTACACTAATTTCAAACTGAAACCCAAGGCACTGGTCCAAAACCCACTGATATATTTCAGTTAATAAGGCCTATAAGTGAGAAGCAGAAAATGACGAAGATGAGGTAAAAGAGGGAGCTTAAGATACTGACACAGAGGAGAAAATGAGGAGGAAAAGCGAACAGGAGAAAACGTCTGTGTAGATACTTCATTAAAGCAAATTCTGTAACGACGTGTTTAGCAGCAAAATCTAAGCCAGCTCATGCATTAAAATTCAGGCTAGCCTGCAAAAGAAAACAATCTCCATTAGACTGTTGCATGTGCCCAGCCTCTCTTCTCTAGTTTTGTCATTTGCCCACAGAACAGCATAATAATCCGTTTCCAGTGACAAAGTCAAATGACACTCTGTCACAGCATGGCATGTCAATCACTGCTTTTTTCGTGCAATTTCTTTACTGGTATTTCTGCAGCCTGTAAAGGTGAAAGGAACCTTACTGCTCATGCGCACAAACTTGAGATCCTACACAAAAATTCATTCCCTCAGCAGACATGCGGAAAGCCAAGTGCCCCGTTTAGCTCCTCCAATCTCCCCTTGCAAACTGCAAATGCTCCTCTGAATCCCAGCACCTACTTCTTCCTCCTCCTACCTCCCTAAGTTACACAGCTTGCAAAGACTCACAACCGCCTCTGTATTTCGTACTTAGTTTTGTTTGCTCTAAAATGAGCAAGTACACCCGTCCACCTCCAGTTTTCTACATATAAAGATGAAGGGAGGAGATTTATGTGCTTTATTATGCTACCTGTACTATGTCTGTAGTGAGATACCAGACCAGTACTTTGATTAACTCTTTTAATTCTTCTGGCATCAGGAAACTACTTAGTAATCAAACCATAACATTTAATTTCCCATTGTACATAGTTGCTATATGTGTAGTTGTATTTATAAAATATTTCTCTTACCTCCTGAAAACAAGAAGCTTGTTTTTGAAAAACCTATATGTAACTATGGCCAATAACACATTTTATTAAATTTACTGTGGTTTGCAATACGCTTCATTATTCTATCTCTAGGGCATCTTTCAGGCACGCTACCCCGTTTCTCAGATGGTGTAAATAGCACCATTGAAGCTGATTTACCACTAGAAGAGCATCTTGCCAAAAAATTGACCTATAAAATATTTCCTAAGTAAGATGTTTATTAGTATTCCAATGACAGCAGGAATAATTACTAAAATTCCTCCTGGAAATCACTCCATGTAGTGGTGAATACTACACTCCACCTCACCAATTATTCACCAGAAGTGCTGTGAATTTTCTACTCACTAGAAAATGCTGACTGGATTAAAAAGATGTTTTTCACAGGAACAAATTTATTTCATCAACATTTTTAATGGGAAATTACTAACATTTCATTTTAATATTACAGTTTCTATTTTATATTATAGAGGACAGCATTCTGGAAACAAAGGCAAAACAGAACACATCGACCACGCTGTAACAGAATTTTTGAAATATACTTTCAAAGAATGCCATTTTGCATTCAGGAAATTTCAACTACATACATGATGTCGGTTCATAATTTCTCTGAGGAAGGATATTCAGATGCTTTTAAGAAAAACTGCTAGATTTGAGCCAGTTGCTAAAGACTGTGAAAATATTTATATAAAGACTATAAAAATATTTATATTTTTCCTTCCATGCTTTCAACATGAAATTCATACTCATAAAAGAATTTCTATAATCACAGTGTAAAGCTTTTTCTTTAAAAAAACAAAAACAAAAAAAACACCCAGCACTGAGAACCCAGGACTTGCTGCTGTTCTCCCCTGTTCTGCTCTATTGCTGGCCAGAACTAGTGCTGCGTAATTCCAGTGCTGCTGTGTTCCCTCCAGTTGGCCTCAGTCTGATTTCCAATAATAAGGTATCGGCTTCAACTCTGTGAAATAACATTTAACATCCCTTCCGCAGGTTTCAACACCTACCTCTTCTCTGAGCTAGGTATATACCTGGGAGCATCACCATGCAACATGAGCAGCATTGCTCATTGGAGTCTTGCAAGGCTAGAAAGTTCAGAATCAAACCCCAAATCTATTGCCACAGAAAATTAAAGGCTGGAAATCAAAATGGAAATGACAGTTATTAAAAACAGTCGTGGCAGCACTGTATGCCTTCAATTCCACAAGAAAGTGTGCCAGTCTGATGGACAAGTACATTTGCAGCCTTGAATGAAACAAGTCAGTCCTGGAAAAGGCTAGACACACACAGACTTCCCACTCTCCCACCAGACCCTGGGAAGGCAGCGATCCACAGGCTCTTGTTTGCTTCTCCTCTGCCTGTGTAGCAGGGAATGCAACCCCGGGCCAGGGAGCTGAAAACAAGTAACAAAACCCTTGTGTGCTGGGGCTATAAATACAACACACATTATTCCTTTAAGCATACTTTTCTTATCCGAGATGCAAAACTCCACTCAAAGTGCTATTTGTAAGCTTTTGCAGGGTATTACATAAAAAAGAGCACTGCCACTGAACGGAAGAGGCTTAAAAACTTTGCATCATTCCTCCAATACTGAGTGGCTGCTATGTTACCAGATAACACAGGAAGTCGTTCAGATTGGACTAGAGATTCCCTGTACTCACAGTGAAACTGAATTACCTAAACGCTTTTCCTATACGAATAGCATTACGCCAAGACTTTACTATACCCCGATTACTACGTTGCTGACTCTGAAGCAGAAAAGAAAAATAATTTCTGATAATGCTGTGTAAGAATAAACAAAAAAAAAAGCTCACAACTGCTACAAATGCTGCGCAGGCATAACCTGACTGCTATCTGAGTTCCACCAGCAGAAAACTGCCTTACCTACATTAAAGTCAATAAAGTCACACCAGCACAAAATCAATAGCGTTACATTTGACTTATACTGGCGTAACTCCATTGATTTTAATGGAGTTGGAGTTACACCAATTTTATGCTGGTGTATCTGCATTAGTGTCAGTGAAGTTATGCCGGCGTGACTGATGTAAACAACACCAGACCAACCGAGCCCTATACGTCGAAAATTCAATGTCATTAAAGCAACAAGAAAATGCAAATCTGTACATTACCAAAGCAGGGCCTTTGGAATTTATTTTTGCAAAGCAGAAGAATGGCTCTTTTGCGATCCTCTCGACACTAAAGAAACAGAGCGAAGACTAAGAAGGGAAAAAGGACAAAGTACATAGTTGGGATCACAGTATTCTGTAATTAGACCTGTTAAATGATTACTAAAGCACGGTGGTGCAATCATCACACTGAAGGAAAGGGAGAAGTATGCAGTCAGGAGCATCACCAGGGAGAAGATAAAAGCAATGTCAGAGACACCGCATTTTATATTTAAATGCAAATTCCTCACAATCAGAATCTCTGCCTTCTAATTGGAAGAAAAGGTTATGGAATTAAATGGCTCGCATTCTGGACAGCTCAGCATGTTTTTAAGTGGCACAGTAAGTTGAAGATAACTTATTAATCTCCTGTCCTTTATAGAAATATCTTAATACAGCTCTTTTTTTTTTTTTTTTTTTTTAAATTTCAAGATTACTTTCTTAATATTGTAAGTGAGACTGAACTGGGACTCATTCTCTCATTCATTTTAAATAAAATACAGCACAATACCTACCCAAGATCCAACTTAAGCTATGCTTTGAAATCTGAAGTAGAGCTTGAAGTGATGCTTTATACTGGTCTTCTTAACGGATGTCAATTTTGCACCAACTTTTTCAAGTCCCTTTGAGATTTGCTCAGTCACGTGAGTTAACCTATCATCATGCCCTTCAATTTTCTGAATGCTTTCTGACATTACAGCAAAGCAAAGCAAACTTTCCTAATGCCAACAACAACAAAAAAAACCTATGCCAGGATTTTTATTCACTGCTATTTTTCAACACTCAGCCCTTGTTCCCTAACACTGAAGTATTAGGAAAACTAATCCTAATTAGACTTCACCTCGCTGTAAACGGACTTTTGATTTATTACACCAAACCCAACCACCAGACTTCTACCAAAGTTCACTGACTAGCAGAGCAAAGGGGAAAAAGCAAAAAGCTTTCTGGGACCGTAAGTATGAATTTATACACATACAAGCAAAAATTATTTTTATATTGTTGTTCCACAGCTGACAAATATCAATATTTTAAATAGTCTAGTAAATTACTTTCAGAAATACTTTTGACAATTCCATTTAAATACTCCAGTCTTCAAACCAGCAATGTCACTCATGAAGGTAATTCCACACGACTGCTAAGACAAACAGCAGGTAGATGATACCAAACACAAGTATTTTAGAACGGCTGCTAGATTTTACTGGAGAAATTTCAAACCAGTCTGATTATGTTATACACTGCTCCACAAATGCCTCTGCTTTATATCAGTAAGAATGTTAACCACTTTAAAAGGGCAGAAGTACCTCCCATAAGAAGTCAAGCTCTATGCATTTTCTGTTCGTGGGTAAGATTCAGCAGTGTTTTTAACTAATAAAAGACAGCACTCTTCCCACAGCTGGAAAATATACGGGGGGGGGGGGGGCAGG
>JAVKLA010000090.1:5379193-5415029 GCA_034782735.1 Sagittarius serpentarius | reverse complement strand
CCCCCGCCCCCCCCCCCCCCCAAGATGCCCTTGATTATTCCAATGGGAACTCTTAAGCAGCTAAACGAGTATACGGACCTGCACGAGTGATAATGCATCACAAAACCATGCTTATTTTCTGAACATTTTTTAAAATCACCCAAGTAGCATGCAGTGAGGAACCATTCACCTTCTACTGTCATGCTACAGTTTATTCTCTCTGGGAAGCAGTTACAGGACAAATGCCAAGCTACAGAAGGTATTTTTCCAGCAGCAGCATCTGGCTTCTTGGCAGACTCCTCAGGCAATTTTATTGGAAGCTTTAGAGATGCTATTGGGTCAGTCCTCGTTATATTGCTCATGAGCTGTCTGGCAGTTTCTTCTTCCTAGATGTCATAATCCTTCTGATTTACCTTGAAGGAATTAGCACACTCTTATCCATTTCAAAAAACAATTGACCTGCAAGGCATTTAGGGGCTATCTACAGAGACATAGTAAAAGTTACTGGTCTAAATCTGTGTACCTTCAAGCCAGCAGCATTTCGGCATCCATTGCCTAATCCATCATCAAGAAAACAAGTAAGCCATGCAAAAAACTGTGTGTGTGTGCGCGCACGCATGTGCGTGTGTCTTACTGGTAAGCTGCATGCATTCCTTATCATTGAAGGAAAAAACATAAGATGCACGAAAAATTAATTAGTCAAAAAAAAAAAAGGTAAGCTGGGGCAACAGCAAATCTGTGCCTTTATTTAATATGAACTGCTCTCATACAGTGAAGACACTACTGTGCTGTATCCTGTAGTAAGGGATGAAGTCAAGGAATGCTTTTGGCAGACAGCAAGCATAAATTGAAATACAAGGGGATCCGCTAAGTCAACGGAAGGAAAATAATTTCTGAGAGTCTGCTTATTGCAACTCCTCCGTTAAACGTAGTGCCTCCGAGGGTAGAAGGAGCATGTGGAAGTAAAGACAGCCTATGTCCTTTGCTCTCCCTACTGCCTGTCCCTTCCCCCTCTCCAACCCCAGCAGCTAAGATCTGCATTATTCTGCAGCTGTGATCATGATTAATCCTCATCCAGAAGGATGAAAGACAGGATGCTGGTTTTACCCGCCCTCTTTGCATACCAACAAAATCAAGTCCACAACGAGAAGGCTTTATGTCAGTTTCGAGCAGTCCTCTAGAATTAACACAGAGAAAGGGGGAAAAATGCTATAGAAAGCGCATTTATAGTCCGTAACACAGGTGGGATCTCCCTTTTTTAAAAGACTTCTGTGCAATTACTTACAAGAAATATATTCCTTAATTAAAAAAAAAAGTAGATGCATTCCTTACTACTACTTTTTTTTTTTTTTTTTACTTTCCCACAAAGATATGCCTGGCTGTTTTCTTGGTTTGTTTTTTTTTTTTCTTTCTTTCAAGAGTTTTCAGAGACCTTAGAGTAAGAAACTCCCACAAAATCCTGTACCAGGCTATTTTCTAGGAAAAAAAGTCCTAATGCCCAAAGGTAAATATTACAGGTACAAGAAATGTACTCTGTAATTTAACAAAGGGCTATGGGTCTTGGATTTACAGTAACAGGAGTACACTGAGCAACGTAAGAGAAGATTGACAGCACTAAGAAAGATGCGCATATCCAGGTCAAGCAAAAAGCCAAATAGAACTCTGTCATCAGCAGAGTGCAACTAAATCCAACCAGACACAGAATTCAGACTAGGCTAACATGAACTGACTAACATAATTCTGTTTTATGCAGGGCAAAACATATTCTGATTACAGGCCAGTGGTGCTCTCAAATTCTAAATTCCGGTATCATTAGGGCCAGGCAAACCATTAAGTGAACTCACTGTAGTTTTATCCATATCAAAGACTTGTACTGTCCACGAATTAACTTCTCAGATTTAAATCATGTATTCACTCTCATTACTTCACACGTCTTCTGGATATCCCCACTCATTAATTAAAATTTCTGCAGAATCACAGTACGCATCGACAATGCAGCCTGGGTTTTAAAATGCTTGCAATGGCACACACTGAAAAATCAATTATTTAGGCTTCAGTACCTGAACAGAAGTTACCGGCACACTAGAAATCGAGCCATATTTTAGAGATGTAGCAGAGATTCCCTTGTTTACAAGCCTGTTTCTGCAAGCAATCTCAACGATCAGGTGAACATCTGAATACATGCTGAAGACAAACTTCCAGTGATGCCCTTAGGTTTCACTAACTACACAAACGAGATGAAAGTTGCACACGCAGGCAAACAGAGGATTTCCTGGATGCAGCGGAAGATCTAAAAATATTTTTACAAACTGCCTTTGATTATACAGTCTCAACAAGGCCTGTAAGTTGAGAGAGCAATCAGGAATAACCACCAAATGAGTGCACTTCAGTACGGCAAAGAAAATCAATTAAAAATATAAGTAAAATGTTGATCTACCTTGCACACTGCTTTCCTGAAACACCTGGTACACTTAAAACAATGTACATTACATTTAGGGATAACATCACCTAATCTGAAATAAAGACTCTGCTATAATGAAAATCAGTTGTTTAGCCAGCCGAGTTTAAAGCCAAAAGGTGAAGAACACCTAATCCAATTAAAATGAGAAAAAATTTAGGAATGCAGAATTTAATTACTGCACTTGGAAGGCAGCCAGGACCATTGGGTTAAGCACTCATGCCCTTGTGAGAGGGTTATGGGAACTCAAACGACTACCAGTGGTCAGGCTCTTGGCTCTATTTCTCCTTTGAGCAGGGCACCCTTGGCAGCCACATGCCCTCTAGCTAAGGCCCAGGGAAGAACGCCAGCTCCTGAAATGCAGCATTTCCAGCACCGCCTCGGGAGCTTCCTCATGATGCCCAGCATTAGGCAGGCCTGGCCTTGCCCAGCTTATGAAATCCGACGGGCTCTCAGTACAACACGGTGAGACTGCAGGTGATGTCCAGTTAAAGCTGTTCAGATAAATATGCTTTCAATGAAGTTATTGCCTATGTGTCACTTCAACATTTTGGTTTGTTTTGGTTTTTTCAGTTCCACAGACTAAATAGCAGGCAGCAATAATATTAGTTTTGGAAGAAGTGTGATGTTTGTGTTACCCACTCAAGTCAATTAATGAAAATAATGACAGAGTTATGAAAATCAGAGATGATTAAGAATGTGAAGACCATCCTACCCCATTTCTCTGCAAAGGAGGATTTGTCCTTAATAGCACATTCTTTTGTTCTTTGTCAACCCTTTTTAAAGCCAGCAGTAAGAGTTGCATCTCCTTCCTTCAGAGGCATTCATACATTCAGACTGATTTGGAGGAAGAAGTAAAACCCGAGAACAGAGGTCCCGCCAACTTCGTATCATCATTATTCTGAGTTAACCGCTAGGAGACTATCTTGAGCAATTACTCTCATCCCTTACTGCACACACATACCAAACACCTGTAATACCAGTGTTAAACCAATCTATCCCCTTCAGGTAAGATCTAATGGTAAATCACATACAACTGGGTTTATAACCCAGACTATTACAGTCTCCATTATTAAATATTGCTTATTATTTTGTACTTACAAAGTCAGGGAGATGTGATTTTATTGCTTGCAAATCATTCTTACATTAGTCTTACGCTGTTATAACTTCACTCTGCTTTTCCAGATAAGCTTTTTGCTTTCTGCATACTTAAATAGTAACTCTAATTATCCCTACTTGATTGCCCTCCTCTTGCAAAGCCTTTCCGCAGTATCATCTGCAGTGAGTTCCTCATCCTACTTAGATTTTAAAAAGCCCAAGATACATCATATTCTTTAATTTTAATAAGAGCATAGTGGTGTTTCTCTTTTTTGAAACACACACATACCGGGTTCCATCTTCATATGTTTTTTCGAAAAACACAGTGAGAAGGGCAGATTACCGATTATTACATTGGTAATAATAACAGTACAGAACCGTGCTTAGCAATAAAGTCAATTAAAAAAAGAAAGAAAGAAAAAAAAAAGACTATTGATGTGGTATCAGATCAACAAAGAAAAGTTCGGTTCACTGTCTAAAAATATTGCTTCTTTTGCAAACTATGCTTATAAAAGAGTTTTCTGGATTTATTTCCCACCACAGTCACAGAAAACACTTTGTACTTCTAGTTCATAGGTACACAGAAGCTACATGTGGCTACATAGTAGCTACAATTCATGATATTTAATGTATTAACTCAGATAATCCATTCAAAGAAATGCACATTACAGAAGCCAAAAACACAACAATAAAATTTGAGTCAAAATTACTGTTTTGTACAAGAATTTTATTAGCCTTTTTGGTCTTTTTCTTTTTTTCTTAGAGATTTTACTATTTTGATTACTGATGATGTATTTTGGTCTAATTATAATGGTGTTTGGTAACATCGTATGTTGTTAAAGTTGCCTGACATTTCCCATTATGAATTCTCTTTTTAGCTCCTCATAACTCTACTAAACCAAAGTGTATCTGCTGGAGCTGACGTCTTGCATGCCACATAGCAAAAGCAGTGACATATGCAGTTCAATCTCCAAGACCTTATCGTGCTGCCCCGAGGCATGAGATCATCCCTTCCTCCTCCTACCTTGCTCACTAAGCAACATACAGGAAAAAGAGGCAACACAGGTGTACCACAACCATCTCGCAGCCTCTTCTTGAATTCAGCTTACAAGCTGCATTCTTTCAGCACCTGCTCCTGCAAAAGTTATTTTAGCAATAAGTGATATAAGTCTGGCAGGAGTGACTCTCTCTCAAACAAGACTTTGGCAAAGAAGGACGGGAAAGGGAAAACAGGAGGTCCAGTTGTAAATGTGACTTTCACGTCTGTTTGTGTCAAAGTAATATCAGAAAGTGCTTGGAAAGACACAACACAGTTTCGAGGCCCTGAATGCTTGCAGAGGGCTTCTATTATAAGCAATGCACCGCTTTACTAAATAAAACCAACCAACCACACAGTAGTCCATCTTTGAGCCAAAGACTTTCCTTAGGAAATGTGACATTCAGCCAAGAAAAAAAGCTTCTCTCTCATCTTCTCGGTTCCTCTCCAAGAATTACACTCCACTAAAGACTGCTCAAACTTTATTTACCACCACATCAAAAGCACAACAAAGTACCACGGTCACTCCTGAACCAGTCACTCTAGCTGGTTTCACGTACAGCACTGATGAGAAAGCAGGACGGCAGAGTACCAGTTCTACAGGCTCTGTCAAGTCAATCAACAGGGCTGACCTGACTAAACTGATCAACTGGGAATAAAATTCTGCTGCTGTGCACATTCAGCACCAGGATACATTGAGAAGCGTCCTGGTTGAAGAAGGCAAGACTTTTTGCCAGTTTAGTTTCCCGTAAGGAGGTACCTCAAAATCTTGTAACTGCCCAAGATGATAACAGGGAATCATGAGGGCAAGTTCAGAACACCTGCAATACGGCCTCTGGTTCAAATAGACAAGAAACCATATCTGTGTTCTGGATGTGGTTTTATTTTCCTTTTATTTTTCCAGATTGATGACTTTGAAAGGAACATGCACCTTGAGACCCACAGTCAAGATATCCCATTGTGATTTATGCTTTACTCTGCTATAAACTACAGCTCTGATAAGAGCAGAAGCAAGCGTATTGATTCTGCTGGCTGGGTCCACCCGCAGGGACTGAACCTGCACTAGTCAGCACCACAAGGCCAGAGACGGCTCCTCATGGGAGCCGAACAGCTCCAAAACATTGCAAGGAGAGTAACCGAGACAGGTCCACAGTGACCTTCACAAAAATCTTCACAAAGTTGGCTGTGATTTAAGAGAAAGTTATATTGGTAACAAATGTATTAATAGGTTGAACACCTTCTCAAAGCAAATACTTCATATTAATAAAAGCCTTTATTTTTTTTCAGCAAGACTTAACATTCCTATCAGGACTGAAGTGTAACTGAAGAACAAGTGATGTCACCAGATCATAAGCAAACACAGGTGAGGATGCCTAGCCTTTTAGCAGCAAAGTAACACTCTGTCAGTCTATTCAAGACCAAACCATGAGAATATTCAGATTATTGGAAGAATAATCGTTTGAAGCGCAGTAAGCAACGCCCAGATTTTTTTATGTGAAGTAATTTGATTCTATTTTTATCCATTAAATAACATTTGGATTAACAGATTGAAAAAGTTCATTCACAGCTTTACATCTATATGACTGTTACAAACCCTCCCCCCTGCTGCCTATATAATTAACCAAATCAAGGCAGAAATTAGATTTACATAGTCTTGAAAATATTTAAAAATCATCATTAACATGTGTGATTTCATCTTATTTTACTTATGAGTCCAAAGTTGTATCCTGAATGCCGTTTTTACAGAAGTTGAGTGCCAAATATTACCAATAAGTTCCAATTTTACTGTCTATTTAAAAATATCTTGACAGCATTCAGGCAAATTAAATTTAAAATTAAAGCAAAGCCTTTGCATGCCACTGTAATATTTCAGGCAACGGTTTCAAGAGAGGAAAGACAGAAAACAGACTGTGCATATACTATAGTTCAAAATAGACTCTTCATGTCAAATGGCATAATTTTTCCTTTTTTTGCCATTAAAGAGTTATTTTAAGTCTTCTGCTGAATATATTTACATTCATAATGAAACTTCTTCAGTGTTTCTTTCTGAATCACTATATATGCTTTAACACTGCATACGCTAATAGCATACACATATATACAAATCCACACATAAATGTATGCACCCATGCACACAATATTCATGCAAAAAGAATTAATGAAAGTTTTTGACTGGATGCTACCCCCTGTAAATATGTTAAATGTGAACAGTGCTTACGGCTGGGTTCATCAACTACAAATGTTGCTGTTGTCCGCACAAGTCATGTTGCTCACATAAGAATGGATGACATGTAAAATGCTAATTTACAGACTCAGTTCTTTTCAATTTACCATCAGGGTCTCTCTCCACTAGGAAAATCAGTGGTAGCTTGCTACAATCCTCATAGAATAACTTGAGCTGAGACCTCATGAGCACCTGAAGATAAAACTCTGCAGGCAGTCTTCTCCAAGAAAAAGAAGAGGGAAGGGTGGGGCAGGGGCAGGGGGGAGCAGCAGGAAGAAAGGTTTTGAATGAGCTCCAAACACATTTTCTGACATGTTGTCACAGAAAAATGGTATCCCAAAAGCCACAGTCCACTGTGATTGACAAACGTCCCATCTTCCAAGTGAAAAGGCATTATACGTAGAGTAGCAGCTAACGTCACTGTAGATAACTCTTCTCACAACTTCAGCTACTCATCACCTTTTTCTTCTTCAGTCCTTTTCCTAAAATCCCTAGCTCTAGAGCATCTGCAGTCTGAGAAACCTGCTCACATCCAGTTTGAGAGCTACTCTGAACTCCCACACCAAGCATGGAATTTCACTTTATCAATGAAGTTTGGACCTCATGTCCCCATTATAGGTTGATGCAGCACTTGATAAACAGACACAAGTAAGAGACTAACTTCAAAACCATACTATTTCTCCAAACTAAAACACTAGCGCCAGTACAGCCATTATTCCCCAAAACATTCCAGGACTGCACTCTACCATAGCGGTATCAGTGGCCTCTTCTTTAATTATCTATGACACCCAGCTACTTCAGAGACCATAAATAGCCATTTATTGCTATAACAATGTGTTATACTTACAAATACATTATTTATGTCTTTAAAATTTCTGAGCAGGTTCATCAGTTGTTTCATTTCCCTTTCACAGATACAGCACTGTGCTGTATCTAACTTTCCACAGGGCCTCACCACCTCCCTGCCAACAGGGGTCTGTACCCCTTGGTGTACAGACTATTTTGGTTTCAAAGATCTATTCTATACAGGGTAAGTTTTTAGTAGCAACTTAAACGCCTTCAAATTCTTTTCTGTAACCTCTGTGTTAGTTTATCAGAGCAGTCATTAAGCCTGGGCACTTTGAGGCTGATGGGTATATCTAAGCTAGCCCACCTCGAGCTAATTGCATTCAATTTAACATTCTCCAAGCACTGGCAGTCCTCATTCAAGCCAAGTGTGAAAGTTTTTAAATTAGCTTTCACAGTTTGATTCACAGACAGCAAATGCAAAATGGCACAGGATTAATTTTTTTCCCCCCAACAACACAGTGCAACAAAATAGCCCAAAGGCTATTTTAGTTCATTTGCTTTAACTATTAGGGAAGATTCACAGCACAAAGAATGCTCCAACAGAGACAAAAGCTCCAGAGGACCTTCAAAGCTTAATATTGCCCCATTAATTAAAGTACCATACGTTTGTACAGCCTTTCCACTTTGTCACTAGATGTTAAAATGGAAGTCTAGACCATTTAAGACAAGCCACACTGATTATTGCTTAAAAGATGAACATAATACATTTTTCTCATTTTTATTACAGATCACATTTTTAATATTTAATAAAGTCTAGTATTGGACTGTAAAATGGGCTATATAGAAATCCACATTTTCCTTGGGGAAGTACAAATCTTTCCTTCACATGTAATCTGACAATGTCTCTTTTGATTGGTCCGCCTTGATTTGCCAAGAAACAAGTTTAAAAGGAAACTAAAAATATTGAATTACCTATTCCAAAAAGGATTCAGTAACTCCCACCAAACAACGGCAGAGTAGGATGGAAATTTAGCTTTCTTGGCACTTTTCATTATCCCAGCAATTACCACTAGGCACATACGCTGAGTTTACATCGTCAAATTTCTGAACATGCAAAGTCTTTTCAACAAAACTTTCAAGTACAGAAATTCCCCTTTGAGCAAGCACAGAGGGTGTGTATGAGCTGCTCCACTGACAAACAGAAAAGTTCAACACACAAAACTGATGAAATACTCTACATTCAGGCTTCAGAAGAAAAATATTTCTCCAATTTAAGAGGCAAACTAAAATCTCCACTAAGAATTCCCCTCATCTTGTCAAAGTACGTATCAGAATACTAGGCAAATCCCCATTCTTACAATGTGGTTCATGCATACTAGACTGCACAATTGCAGCCTTAAGTATCAGAAGAAATAACATACAGTGAGATCAGCTAACTTCAATGGGAGTCTTTCCATTATCTTCAGAAGCTTTTACGTAAGGTCCAAGACTCATGACCACTCTTTAATTCAAATTATTTCTAATACTCTAATAACTAATAATTCTAATCTAATAACTATCAATAGTGGTAACTCACATCACAGATGTCCACTGCCTTGAGGTATAAGAAGTATTTATAGTGAAATAAAAAAAAAGAAAAAAAAATGCATGCACAGAGGGATTCTAGCTTCATACTTAAGATTTGAGATTTGATATAGCCTAGGATGTGCAGGTCACATCTGACAAACTGGGAAGTCAAAGGCCCACCCGTAAAGGTCAAAATGAGGTGGATACAATTTAGGTACTTCTTGTTAGGATTCAGGATACTAATCTCAACTATCAACCCAGATTTACAAATATTTTCTATTTTGTGTTACAAAGTTGCATACTTGCATTACAGTGATCATAAATCTCACCTTATTTTGCAAATAAGAAGCCTCTTTCACAGTACATTTGCAAGCAAAGGACATCAGGAAATCTGTAGTTGTTAAAATTTTAAAACAGAATGCACATTGTCTATTTAGTGAACCCTATTTACAGGATATTTTAAAAAAATCTTTCAAGTCTTTCTTCAAGCCAGTGCAAAACCCCAGACAAGCCAATGAGACCCAACACAAACGCATCACTGTCAGCAGGCAGTCGGAGGCAAGATGATAACCTTCACACACAGGATTGCTACACAACCACACACAGCATCCACAGACTAGCTTAGTTTTAGTGATATTAAAATTGATGACTTTGCATTTAAAATCTCCAGTTGCAGTAAGAATTATCTACACATAAACCCAGGTAATAGGAATACAGCTTATGTGAATATAACTAAGTCAGACCCTGAACTAACCAAGATAAGGCTGTGCAGAGTGAGCACTGAGAGTGGTGGGCAGGCTTGCACAGCCTCCTTGAAACCTGAGCTGTCACAGTTGTTGGCACAGGAGCAGTATTCCTGCTGTCTAGACTGAAGTTCACTGTGGTACATCTACAAAGGCCAGAATTGCAGCTCTACATGGTAAAAAAGAACAATTTGGGTATGTCTTTATATCCATTTCATGAAATCTTTTCTGATGATGCTTATGTAATGGAATACTTAGATGAAATTTCATTGATTTAAACATATCAGAAAATCTAAGTTAACACATACAGAACACGGAACTGAGAAAAGAGATTATTTTTCAAAAAACTACTTTGCTAATGCCTCTAGACCATTAGATCTTGTGTGTAACTACAGACAATATAAATCCTTAAAACAAACAATCATGAAGCTTTACACCCTTAAATATGATCCAGCCCACTCTGCATGGAACTTCTCCTTCGGTGGTAAGTACAACTCAAATGTTCTCTGAATTAACTTCCAAAACTTATAAAGCTTTATCAGCTCAGATGGTAAACAACTACAGGTTATTTGAGAGCTAAACTTGTCAGAAACTGCCAAAGACATACAATCCAATTGTTACTAAAAGTAATGAACACACTTTTCTGGTCACTTCACGTCAGGTGCTAACAGACATCAGAATCACTAAACAACACATTCACAAGAGACATCATGTGTTTGTGAATATTTATGCTTAAGAAACTTTGAATTCTATCCAAACGTAAATGCCACAGTATAACAGATCAGTCATGATCACAAAAGTCTGCTAGAGTATTCTCATTTCCAAAACAAACTAAGATTGCAAAAAATTCAGATTTTGATGAAAGTGAACCGTCAATGGATTATTGGCAATGCCAGAGCAGGGACAAAGCATTCAGTGGGAACGCAAAATGGCCCCAGTATAAACAAGCCCACACAGGTTGACTGTATAATGCTTTGCAAATTGTAAGCAGTAAATGTATAGGCTATCCAGTTGTTAAGTGATGTACAGAACGTAATCCGACACATTTTAGATACCAAGATTCTGACATTCAAAGTAGAGCATATAAATGACAGAAGCAGCATGGCTAAATTTCTTGAGGCCATTTGAAAGTCTCAGCTAGTACATTTCAACTTTTGGAAATCCGTATGTATTTTAATTCTGGAAAACTAATTAATGCTGATATCTACGGAACACATCAAAATAGCTACGTGCTGATGAAAGACACTCCCCCTAACAATACTGATTCCATCTGGAAAGCAACATGCACTCTAGACCCGCACAAAACACAGGCATTCCCCTTCTATGGTTACTGATAAAACGCCTGCAAGCATCTGCAAAGAAAGATTTTTTTTCTTTTCCTCCAGCACAGATACCGCCATTAGTTGGAGGTAAAGAACACGCAGCTTCAGCACAATCTTTGTTATTCTTTGGGGATCTTGGTGGATAAAAATGATTCCTAATATTAAGGACTGAGGACCAAAGCAACTTGCTTGCATCTGAAAGCCATTATGAAGTGCACTAAAGGCAGCAAGCACAATATACTGTACACTTGCATATAGGTTTCATCTGTTTTCGGTTGGTTTTTTTTTTTTCTTTTTCTTCACCTGCTTATTACACTAATTTTACATTTGGATCCTTAAACTCTACAGATGGGCCTTGTTTTTTTCTTTTCTCTGTGCACAATAAGATAGGGACCTGAGAGGAACCAGCAGGGACCTTGTTCGTGACATGCATCTCTGCAGAAAAAACACAATATAAATGGACAAGTGCATTCAGATCTATCTTCAGACAGTAACCCCAGCTCAAAATGATTTATGACTAAAATGGCTTCTAGAATTTTTCTTTTCTACTAACTATCAAGTGAACTTAAATTATAATCTACAGACAAAAAAACTGTCTTTGAGCTACACACCCACAGTCCTAAGTGGGCCAGGGAAAACTCTAGGACGACCAAGCATGTTTCTTTAACAGAGAGGAGGGGGCACTGCTGAAGATAAGGAAGGCAAGATATGAGAAGATGCTGCAGGCCAGGAGTCCTCAGAGTGCCTGAAATTAACTGTTGGCAGACAATTGTTGGGGTTTCCCACATAACTTCTTACCAACATAACATATTCCCATGTAAATGGTCATAGAGCTAATAATAACCGTACGATCTCCTTTTAAATGCATTTTGGCCATTTCAGAATAACACGACACTGATAGTCCTGATATTTTTTTTTCCTGTTGAATTCCTGTTCTGAAAAAAGTGCAGCTCATATCCTTTCTGAAGCTTTTTTCCCCCCATGTCCAACTCGAAAGCTCACTTTTGGCCTCACTAAGACAAAGTTAGGTCTCTGTCCAAACACACAGTAAAAGCTCATTCCTTTCTTTCTCACACTTCAGTCACAATGCATCCCATTTCCTTCCTAACATCCTCTTTCAAAAAGTTTCTGATATCTTTTAACAGAGATGTCTTCTCAGCTGCTAAACTAGCGAGACCTAACAAATAACAGTGTGGCATGTGTAGGAAACAAGTAAGGCTTGCGCTTTCGACAGCAATAAGCTGCTCATGGAAATGCAGCCTCCACTGTTAAAAAGATACCAGATATAAAGAAATGTTGAGTATAATCAGGTCACACCAAAGTGTGAACCACTAGTAGAATTTTTATTTACCTAGGTGCATAAATATATATTTCAGTGACTAGTTTTAAAATAAACATCTGGAGCATCAGTTCAGTGCATATACACACACATTTTATAGACTGGACTAAAAAAGCAGACAAACTGACATGAGCAAAAGTTATACTAGTTTTCACAGCAATGTAGTTCCTTGAAATAAAGGAGAAGTAAGGCTAACTGCTAGAGAGTGACACTATTTTACCTTTTTGCATTTGGCAGGAATTCATACTACAAGAGAGACATTAGATACAGCAAAGAGGCCTTGCAGGGGGAAAACCTGCTAAACCCATGCTCAAATAAGTAGCAAAATAACATCACTGCTTCAATATATTACTTAATGTATTGACGAGATGGGTGTGGGGGGGGGTGGGTGGGTGGGTGGGTGGGGGTGTGGGTGTGTGTGTGTGTAAGCACCTGTATCTACTTAAGACGGTCTTCAGCTGGCAATTTGTAAGTCAAAAAGCAAGTGTTGGTTAAACTAAATGCTACCAAAGAAGAGTTAACGTGTAAATCATCTGTTTAACGTAGTTTCTGATGTGTAACAGCATGGAACAAACAACTTCAAAACAGCTATGCTGGGGTAAGGGAGCTATGCCAATTTACATTGGATCCAGGATCTGTCCCAGTGTATAGGTCCTTCATTCACTCCATTAAATCACGTTTGCCAGAAACTACATAGTACTAATGGGTGCATAAAGCTATTCTGCACCTGTTGATTGCCAAGGCATCTGTGCAAACACAATGAAATGGAAAGAAGTGAAGCAAGGAACCCTACCGTTAGAAATAAACTTAAATCAATACAAATAAAACTTAGGCACTTAGCACGTATGGCTGACTTCCTGCTAAGTATAAATGGTACCAAGGCATGTTTTTAGCCCAATACTACCTAACAATGTTTAAATAAATCAGTTTATATCTTGCCAAACAATATTCTTTGCATTTAACTGTTCTAATGCAAAACACAAATGCAGTCTTCCACTGGCAAACGCTCAAGATGAATGAACATGTTGAGTTTCAGAAAAGTTTGGTTTTCTTTCAAGGAACTACAGAGCTACTTCTGTTTTCTCACTAGGTTCAGTGCTGTTTTATTTGGATGGCTCAGAGAGAATCACCAGTCCTGGCAGAAAAATCTTCAGCTCTGCTTTGTGTTACTCCTATTTCTGAGACAACCAGTAAAAAGCAACAGTACAAAACCAAGAAGTGGAATTTCCACGAGATGTTACACTTGCATGAATAGCTGTTATTGCCAGCTGCAGCAGCCAAAATATCAGTTTACTCACTGCACAAATTTTAGAAAGCATGATATAAAAGTGAAGGCAGCCTTATCATTACCTGCTTGCTTTCATTTCAGAAAGCTGCTTCCCTTTACCTTCTTTAAGTACCTACTAACACTTTTTTTATTGCAGTTCATCTTGAAAATTAATCATCATAAATTTAAAAACATTTTCTTGCAAATCTGTCAGGTTTGTGGTGCTATTTCATTTATTACAAGACCACATGATGCATCAGAGCTCTGTATTTGAACATGACATATTTTCACTTTGTTTTGATACCACATTTGAAAATTGTTCCTATCAATCTTTCACTGGAGCCAAAACTTAACTGTCTTGTTCACTGAAACATTAAATGCCAAGTCACACAGATGAATAAAAGCATTTGCAAGATGCAAACGTTTGCAAAAGTTTCCTGTCGAAAGGGTCTATAGAAGAGTATTCACAAAAGTGAATCAAGTACCAAAACCAATTATTCCTAATCATTTTGGTCACCAGATCACACTGAAAGTTGAAAGATTTCATAACCAGGCTGATCTTTAAGAATAATTTTGGAAGTGTTTACAGTTCTGATTTCCAAAAAGTATTACAACTTCTATGCATTTGCCACTCCACTTACGCATTGTTTCAGATACATGATTTTCTGCATTGCTCTCTAGCGAGGAGTAAACAGGCCATATACTTACATCCCCATAATGCATCATTTTCTCTCTAAACAGTGGCAGCAAACAGGCACATCCAATACTGTATTACTTTCTTCTCTCATTCATGACGATGTCACACACAGGTTCTTTGATTCTGAAAAAGAAGCATTTCCCAGGTTCTAAGGATAGAGGTACCCCGACCAATCCATCATGCTTTGTGTGCTAATGATAGACTCATGCATAAGAGGCACCAGAAGCAGTCAGAGGCAGCAGGCATGAAAAGGAGTGAATCAACTGTCAAGGGTTGTGATCTGAAGGACTGCAAGGCTGTGATTAGAATTTTCAATCAGGACTTCCACAATTCATCACGCTACAAGGAAAGGGGGGGACGTATTTCTTCATCAGCCCTTTCTGCTATTGGCATAGCAAGTTCTAAGGCATTAAAAAAAGGAAATCTTAACGTCTTGCGCTTATGAGCAGGTACTCTTCAGGGAGTGGAGAGTAAAAGACTTTCTGGGACTGCATAGCTACTACTTTTTGTCTGCTTACTCAAAACTGAAACAAGATTATTTGCAGCACAGCCTTTCAGCTGATGAAAAAACCACAGCTCTTCCTCTCTCTCGTCTTGTAGGTATACTTATAGACACTTGAGCAAGAGGCAGCCCTGGCAACCTTTGACTGTTGTCTTTAGGGATATGAAGAGGAATAAAACCCACCAGGAGTCCTTCATCAGAATTTGCTAACACACTCTGTGAAACTTCAGAAAATAAAAAGGCAGAGTTCTTCACAAGGGAAGTCTACTCACAACCTGTGTGAAATCACCTGCAGCACTTAACAGGCAGCATACAGTCACATTTTCAAAATGTACAAAGGACCCCCAAGTTGACTGGGTGCTTAAGTTCAGAGTAATCAAACACACGGTCTAACTTTGTTTTCCTTACAGTATTTGTTTGCCTTGGTACTACCTCTACTGACTTGCCAAAGAAAAAGTCAATCTCACAACTCAACAGCCTCAAACAGGACTTGGAGCTGGGCTGGTTCTGTAGCTCTCCTACAGCCTGCCTTTTGAAACCACGAGAAAGCCACAAAAGCTCTTCAAATATTTTGCTGCTTCTTTCCTCCCCTTCCTCACCTATGAAACGTAGTAACTCTGTCTCTCTGGACACAAATTTTGCAAGAACTCTTTCACAAAGGGGATTGCTGCCTCAGAGAGCAAGTCTTCCAAAAAAATACTAACCCAGCAAATAGGAACTGGGTACTGGTGACTTGAACGAAGTGCCAAAGGGAACGAGCGGTCTGTCTGTTATCAACATCACTGCAGAATCTTTGTCTCAAAATCTAGATCCAAGTGACAGCCCAGGCAGATTAGACATTTATTGAAATATATGAATGAAGCATTCTTTTAAAAGGTAATTTTCATGTTAAACTATGAATAATGAACTGTAAAGACAGTTCTTATTTGCATAATTAATGTTTCAGTTATTGATATTCCTTCAAAGGGTCACTAGCCTTTTTTCTCCAAGTTAATTAATTAATAAAGCAACTCCTTTTATGTAGGTAATTGTAATCACTTTAATACTCCAAGGAGTGTACAATATCTGGCACTTTTTTTTTTAATGTTGCAACCCTAGTGACACAATGATCATTTGCATAAATGTAAACACTGAATGGGTCCATTTAACTCCTGACTAGAAAGAAATCCTTTGAAACTAACAGGAAAGAAATACATAAATTATGGACAAACATGGCAACATGGGCAACCACCTTTTGTCCTTACATCACAACAATCGTATTTTCCTTAATGCAAATCTCATCTTTGAGACAATATACTGCTAATGGTGCTAATCTGTCCTCACATTTAGCTGAAGACTGCAAGCAGAAAGCTTTAAACGCTCAATATTTTATAGGTAATAGAGAAATTTTCTTTTTCCATTAAGAAATACACAAACAAATCCCACAAACAGAAGCCTGATGCTACAAAAACCTGTTACAGAAAGACTTATTGCCCATGGTAAGTCTTAAGTCAGGTGAGATGGTTATTTTGCTCAGTAGCCAGAGCTTACATGCAGGTGCAGCAGATGAGGCATCATGTGAAATTCAAAGTGGAAAGGTCTACTGAATGTAGTGCTTGAAGGAGATAGGAAAACTAAGAGGTTACAGCAGTTAGGAAAACTTTTTTCCCTTCCCTCTTCAGAGACAGTACTGAATGACCAGGTTCAGTACAGTATTAGGAACATCTTGATCCACAAGTTAGTTTAAAAGCTACACAGTCTGCCTGTGAACTATTGTCTCACAAGTCAATTACTACAGCTTCTTGTCCGTAAATCTCAGTCTTGCTCCATTCACAATCCATCCAAAACACTACTGCAAAAACCATTTCAGCGGCCTCTTTCATCATGTATCTCCTTGATGTGGGAGAATGAATACTGGGATTACCATTTTTATCACACGTAATATTTTTAAACCACTAATAACTTGTACTCATCCCATTTCTGACCCCCTCTATCTACATCACCACACTCCTGTCAAACAAGCATCTTCATGGGAGAGGGCAGGTTCCAGACTGCCCTCCTAAAGCACTGCCACACAGTTCTCCAAAGCCAATTCTTTGTCATTAAAATTTCACCTCGAATACATCTTTTATGGTGCGATTTAATGAAAGAGAAAGAAAGGGATAGAAGATGTTGATATTTGAGTACTGACACCACTGACTAGCTGATAACCAGAATCCCATCATTCTGGGATTTCCTCATGAGAAAAATGCTACTGTCTCTACTATCAAGCATGCTAAAACAAATTTCGGGGGGCAGGGGGTGGGGTGTCTGTTTTATACGGTGCCTAGCACCATTTGGGGAAACTGAAGGGAAGGAGGGCCCCAATCCACCTCCACAGTTCTGGGGAATGGGATGGAAATATAGATAATAAATGCTATTATTTTTATTACACACTCATCTGCACTGTATCAGCTGCTAAAACCTTGCAAATAATCCAGACATCATCAAGAACCATTTCAACCTGTTTTCAGACTGTAAATCTCAAATCTCATCTCCGTCCAAGAGATTATGACAAAATGTGAAATAGCCTAAATATTGAAAGTCATTTCACAGAAAATAGAAATAGATACTATAGGAAAAACACATTCCAGACTTGCAAATTCTCTTTTACGTAATCCTTATCCACAATCTTCCAGGGGACTATTTGATCTCTCTCTCAGCAAGGACACCTCACAGTATTTTTAACTGCTACAGATCTTTTTAGCCAGTGGTTGGTTGTGTATTCAACTGGTCGTTCTAGCAAATGGTATTCAAAACATGCAGGAGCAATGAATGCAGCCACTAAGTAGATTATGAATAAAACACTCAGATATTCTTTTCTGTATTTCTCAGTAATTACTCACAGCCAAGGAGCATAATAGAGATCTGCTTCTTCAGTGTCTCACTTCTAAAGGATCGATGTGGTGTGAACACAGGCACTACAGGACTTAATAGCAAGTTCTAACTGCTTCTTACAAGACAAGAGTCTCCTCAACAGCTTTCTCCCAGGCATTCAGGAGCTAGCTAAACAGCTGTTAGTGTATATTTGTGTCTTTTTGTCAAAATCATACTTAAACACAAAGAACCTACAATGGACAGATCCAAGAGAAGATATAAATGAAATTCTAGACTAACAAAGCTCTGTTAAATCAACTTAGCAATTTAATCACCAGGGATAACTATTTGGCTTGCAGTAGTGGGCTAAATAATGCAGTTCAACACAGTAAGAATAGATCTGTATTCGAACTGAATGGACTGTTAGTTCAGAAAAAAGACAGGAGGGAAAAGAAATGCTGAAGTAGCTCTGTTTCCTGCCCACAGCACACTTCCTCTTCTCCTTCATCTTCTAAAACTATCATAATCACACATCTACTGCCTTATCTTGCACGTTCCCTGCGAAAGAGACAAAAACAGGTCTCAAAACCGGTGTCTTGATGGGTGTCATCAAAAGAAATACCAATTCATCCGGATGCAGCACGTGTAACGTGTATGAAATATCCAGAAAACAGTGTCATTAAAAAGTGGGACTTCTCCTTTGCCACCCAGCCACTGCGATAGTAAGGGCTCTTTTTATCATTTCATACTGCACATACCTGCACCTCCCCAGAGTGCATTTAGCAGCAAGCCTGGAAATTTCTCCTCTGACCAAGAGGCAAGTCACCTTTTCTCTCTCTCTACTCACAGTTTCAGCCATGCAGTTTTCCATGAGACAGTGAAATGTTTCTCTATTGTCAGCACTGAAAGCTTCTCTTACAGTAGGTTTTGGGTGTTTTTTTTTTTGGGGGGGGGGGTTGGCATGTAGCCACATTTTTGTCAAATTTTAGTTCATGCATTTTATGAAACTGTTTGAAAACCTCAGGATTTAGGTTAGAAAAAGAACATGAAATGTAGGCTAGGCTACAGTGGGCTTTCTAGGGAATACCCCACTAAAGCAATCTCATGATAGGTTAAGGTATCTTTCTTGCTGTAAAAGCAATGATTGTTGAGCACAGATTTTCAGTGGGCTCTGGAGGCTTAAAGTCTTAGAAAGACCTAATTTCGTTCAAAACTATCTGCTTGCTTCCTCTGGATTTTATATCTTTAAAAGTTCAGATAGAATGTAGAACTGGGCAAGAGAAGTGATGATACACCATTAGCAAAAAACTTTGGTTGAGTTTTCTGTATCATGTAAAAACCACCTAATGCTGTCAGGTTTGCTACAGAGTATTTATTGTTTTGACTATCTAAAAAGGATTTTTTTTTTCCCAGATTAAAACCAGCACTTCAAGGTAAGAAAAAGAATTATTGTTACTAAATGAACAAAGTTCAGCCAGAGGGGGAGAGAAATGAAAAATTACATGATTTCTATTGCATTGAAGTGGGCAATGAAAACTTTAATGTATCTGTTCCTACCTCAGGCATACCTATGAGTATTTATTCCAATTTTTTTATTCCTATTTTTGCTCTAGTTGAGTTATAATTTCTACTCCAAAAAGGATCCATTTTCATAGATATTCTTACCACCTGCCCTATTCCAAAGAGACAGGATTTGTTAGCTGAGTGGCATTCCAGTTTAGACATTCTGCAATATCAACATCCTGAACACAGTTAAAAACTTCGTAGCTGTATATACTAACTAGACAGACAACAAAAAATTTCTAACACCCTGTGTTTTAATTCTTCATATAGCCTCTTTTGTGATGAAAACCCTGTAAGTGAAAGGATTCCAGACTCATCCTTCATGCTTTGCAGGACATGCTGAACATCACAAGCTTCACAAAGACTGTGCAGTGTGAATGACAAAAAACACTCTAGTGGTTTGGATTTTTTTTCTTTTCTCAAGAACTATTTCAACTTGTGTGTATGACCTCCACAGTTTAACTGATGACTATTCAGTGCATCAGTTACAAAAAACAGCCATTCTCATTTCCTTTACGCGCCTCCTCAAAGAAATAAATCAGTATCTTGACTGATTGAAATGCTTAACTGCCAGTCATTTTGCTTTGTCCCTTCGCTGCCTCACACCAGCCTGCATGAACTCAAGAGACGCAGAGCAGTGATTAAATTGTAACACGGAGCAGAGAGCTGTTAACTAAGTGAGTGTTAAACAAATAATACAGTTCTTCATAATTCAGTAAAATACATTATTTGATTTTGTGTACGTTTTCGTAAGTGCGTCAAAGTAGCAGTGCTTTTTAATCATGCAATAACATTACTGCTTAATGGTGGAAAGCACAGGAGGGCAATATATGGCCTACAAATAAGGATAAAACGTGCAAGCTCAACAATATACGTTTATCTTCCTTATGAATTACCTAGGCAGTACTTTTATTATATGAGAACCATTGTTTCCCGATCTGCAAATTACTTCCTGAATCTATTAACTATAATGGGAGAAACGTATTTTTCGGTCTTACTCTCTGAAAAAAAACCACCACAATAAATCAGTCTAAGTAGGTGAGCCTAAACTGGCAACAAGGCCAAGGTATTTCGACTATGCAATCACTGGCTCCCTATAACACCAAAGGATTCTTTCAAGGGTGGGAGCACAGAGTGTGATTTTAAATCACAGAGTGATTTAAGTGTAAATTATACAATGATGGTACAATTCTGGAGTATTACCGTTTGTGTGAGGGATTATTAGAGATCAGGTAGGATTTTTCTAGCCTTACTTCAGACGTCTCCAGGGAGACAAATTCTGCAGTGCTCTGTAGGAGATCAAGAGCAACCTGAGTATATTAAAAGACTCATAGATATAATTCCACAAACTACAAGCTTTCTTTGTAAGCCAGAAACCTTAAAGTCACAATACTTCTATCATAGTCCTTGCATTTCATACGTTTTTGAAGGATGACATTTCCATTCACTGACTTAGTATTTGCATGTCTTGAATTCTCTAGTGAGGGCCCAGGAAGAGTAACATTATTTTTATTCACATATCTTCCTCCCCCTAAATTCCAGCACCACATCTCAAACTCATTTACCTAAGCAAAATCCTTCAGACATGTACAGCCATTAAAAACACCACGATTTTCCTGAACACAAAAGATAGAGGTGGAGGTACTTTCATACGATCCTGAAAACCAAAGTCAACAGTCAATACCAGTATTACATGGCAGAAGATACATTTCCTATATTCTTGCTAATGACATACCAACTGCTACGAAAACTCTAATAAATCACATTAGAACTGCAAAACAAATACAAAAGGCAAGCCATCTGAATCTGCCCAAGTGCTGTGACTACATGTACTGCATTCCTTCTTCAGAAGCTCTCAATCACTTCCCAAGTGTAAGAGTTCATGAAGCTGGATTCATTTCCCAAGCTCCTCACATTTCAAATCCTCTTCTCACCAAGGCCCAAACACCAGCGTAGTTTAAATTCTGCTCTCCCCAGTCAACAGGAGTCAACAGGACTCTTGGTATCCATGACCTTTGCACTCTGCCTCACAGGAGTCATCAGCTGTAACACATGCTCTCAAAATATTCAGTGTCACTTGTGCTGACAGAAGGTGGCAGGTTTTCCTACGGTTGTCCAACTGAAACAACCAGACACAGAGTACCTGAATGAGTACACAATCTGTACGCAATATGCTCTTCCAGTTCTTAAAACTTTGATCTCAAGGTCCGATATTTCACTGAGAAGTTTGAGCAATTTATTTATGATACTGCTATGAAGAGTAACATTGCTAAATAATTCCCTTTAAATAAATTACCTATTTAAATTTTCTCTACTTAAAGCTAGGGCCGGAAGCACCACCTATGATTAAGGTTGCCTAGCACTTCCCACAGTAGAGGTCTCCTTTCAATTGCTTGCAACTTTGCCAGATTTTTAACTGTTCAGTCCACAATTTTACATGTCGTGTGTCTGCTTCGGGGCGATTTTCAGGACGTGAGAGAAGAAGAATGAGTTAAATCACTTCCAAGATTAAGACTGTACAAAAATAATATGTTTTGCCATGTTAAGTAATCGTTACGAACTTACATTTGAAAAGTTTTCTGCGTTTTGAAACTGGGAGTAAGATTTCATCTTCGTATCATGGATCTGGTTTTCTTGCTAATCCTAAAAAACCCCACAAAACTACCCAAATTACAAAACGACAGACTTTACACTTGTCCATTGACTCCTCCTTTATACTACAAACTGTGTACACTGTCACCCCTCTTGCATCCTCCAGAAGGAACTAAAATGTGCACATATATTCCTATAAACAATGTACCACAAAATGGGCTATCCCTGTAATTACTGCTCTGAACTGTAATGACACAAAACACTGGAACCAACGAGAGGTTTGTCTTTCTGTTAAGGCACCCAGCAAGCTGCTGAGTTTGAATGCAGAAGGTACAAGAATCAGACCAGAGAAGAGAGGAACAGACTTTGATGTGAAATCTTGTATCACAAGAACTGGAAGAGAGTAACTTCTCACTGCTGTTTAATGATGGAGGACTTGGGAGATTTAGTCTGGGAGTCAAGAAGCAAAAATGGCTTCAGGGGAGGGGTAGGATTAGAGTGGATGAAGACAGTCATCTGTAAGATAAGTGCTGTGTCCAGATAAGAAGCCAGGAGGAAAGGAGAGCTAACTCATGGTACCCAGGAAACTGGGGTTAGGAACGTGAAGAACAGGTATCTCCTTTGTCTCTCCATTAAGGGTTACAAAGAACATAGCAGAAACTGCTGTCACAGCTACTCAATTAAACCCAACGATGTAAGCCTGTCTATAGGAAGGACAAAAAAATTTGGTCTTGACAATGCACATGGATCTCAACACAATGTGATCTGATGTTACTCTTCCTCCCCAAAACAAAATAGGAGTTCTATTTTATTTACTATGTTAAAAGCAAGATGATCTTACCATTACTCTTGTACCTCTTGTTGAATATTGTAAGATGGATTATTTCAAATACTTTATTTCATTAGACAAATTTTCTAGGAAGACATAAATTAGGGCATACGGTTCATAATATTTTCACTTCCCTTCCCTGTAACCCATTTCACTAGTTTTACACTTCATCAATTCAAGCATTATTGCTAATACATAACATTTAAACTCTGTCACAAGAGAAAAAAATACCAAATGTCTAATTAGAAAGCTATGATGACCATTTTGGAAAGCTGCGTTACATTTTCTACCTACATCTAATACATACGAAAGCACTGAAGTCAGAAGCAAATGAGGAGCTTACAGGCCCACAGGTTTCTGTGCAGAGCAAAAGCTTTTTTACTGCTTGCTTGGGTACAAGGAAAAACTGAATCCCCAGGGTACAGAATCCATCTGTAAGATTTACAGCTACACAACAGCATAAAGCATTAAATGAAAGCATGAAAACGTCTGTTTTGCCACAGCATAAAACCAAGGGCAACTAACATTTTTTATGTTAAGCATAACACATTCCTACACACAACTGCATCAACAACAATAATATATGATTATCTAATGGCAGGAAAAGCACCTCTGACTAACACCAGAAAAGTTAACTGCTAACATTAGTTAACATCAGTAAAGCTGTTTTCTACCCAAACCTGTGTACTGAAATGTGACAACAATTTTTCAAAGATCAACATGTGCCAGAAAATCATGCAAGAACAAAATAAAAAGAAGAAATGCATGGAAAAGCTTTCACAAAATACGAAGAAGGCTGAAGTCTCCATTACAATGCACTGTCTGACTTAAAATCATTGCAAAGGTTTACAAGGAACTGTTACAAATGTTCACGAACATACATGAACTTCACTTCTTCAAAATAAGCAAGATACAGTTCTGTCACGTTCTAAGAATTCTTCTACAGCTTGTATTATTGTCTGAAAAGCATCAGTGATCAATCAGAATTATCACAGGAGGGGATTCAGAATTATGTCAGGTTTCTGAATTCTAGAAATATGTAAGCCTTTGTACTACAAAATGAATAGGCTGTTCAAAAAAGGATACATAATAGATTAATCTACACATAGACACACTCTTGATAGGGAGAATTAGGCCAACAGATAACACCTTTGAAAACACCAACAACTAAAAGGTATCCCATTCCAGTTTATTAACAGACCATTAAACTGTTTCACAAGTTACTAGTTAAACATACAATTATTCACTGAAGAGAAAAGGAGGCCCTGGGTAAATAACACATTATAGCTGTAACAGCAACTGTTTCTTTTCTTACTGTGACTCTTTCCTAATCTGTTTTTCACATTGTATTTTTTAAATAACATGGGGTACACTGTAGCACAGCTTCTAAGGCTATAACAACAAAATGTAATAGGCTTCTTTCACTTTAAAAAGGTAACCTTTGGCACGTGAGATTGGAGGTGTGAGGGTCAATAAGACTATTTTCTGCATGCCAAAACTCAAAAGTTTCTCTTCCCAAGTGTGGTATATTGTTATGAAACCATAGGACAGACCCCATTAGTGATTCCTACTTTTACAGAAAAGCTTTTCTGTATAATATATATTAATATATCTTTTTCATAAGCTTTAGAATAATCCTTAAAGTTGAGAGAGCAAACATCCTTGATTCAGTCAGGCAAAACAGCTGCATTCCACAACCAGACTCCTACGCTCACAAGCATGCAGTTCTCCTGTGCCTAGTTCAATACTCCACAGGTAAGTTTCGTCTTCTCCCAGCTGTAGTAGTTATTTACACAGTACTTGCTCCTCAGAACAAGTGACCGTTAACTCCTCCAGCTCCAAGCTCATCAGAGCACTGCAGACATACTGAGCTGCCGCACCACGATTAAGAGGTTTCACGCTCACGTCACTGCATGGAGATGCATTAAGAATCATCACAAGTTATTACTAGCATCTCACCAAAACATTACACTAGGATTTTTCATTTAAAGGAAATTCATTTTAAAAAAGCACTACTACAAGTTGCAAGGCATTTCAGTCTCCCATGTCTACTTCTCAAGCTTTTATTACAACAGTAAAGAATATATGTAATAGGTTAATATTTAGAAGAACTTTGATCTTCTGTTTGCACCATCCTTATAAATTGTTCTCCTATTAATTAGTTATTTGATCTCAGCATATTAGAAACAGCACCAAAAAATACATTGTTCTCTGTACTGCTCTGTAACCTATGTGCTTGTCTTCTGCTAAAACCTTCTCTTGAAAGTACTATTATTAACTGTTAAGCATTGGAACTGTTCCTCCAGACATCATCCCCCATACTTTCAAGACAGGCAGACAAGATTTTTCTCTGCTTTTTGCAACTGAAGTACAAGCTAAAGTACATCTGAATACACAATTCATTCTGTTTAGCACTGTGCTCTCCCTAATGCATCCACTGTAGCCAACTTCTTACAGGAAATAATTGCTGGACCAATTAGGACTCTCATAAGGACTTGACAAGATTAATATACACTATGTTACCACGTCTGCATCTTATCTCATGCACTGATACTAAAATGTTAAGGATGCAGTCCATTAGAACCTGCAAAACAGTCATCTTTAACTCTAGGCTGAACTAAAAACTACAGAGCTATTATGAACTACTTCTATTCTTGTTGATTATAACTTATGTTGCTTTAATAACTGCAACATTCATGTCTGAAATAGGAAGGAATCCTCAGAGATCCTAGTTCCACTTTGTTTTTTCCAGTATAGTTTGAGTACACAACAGTAACTGACCTCCAGAATGGGTTTTTTGGAGAAGAAACTGTACATACTCTAATTTCTTAGAAATCAGCAGAATTCCTGGTGGTTTCTTGATGCCTGTTTCTCCTTACAAATCAAACCCTAGACAGTCTTGGAAAAAAACAGTGTTAGTCTCTCTCATGAAAATATATGCCTACATATGAAAATGCAATACATTCACTACCTTTCAGCATAAGAGTACTTCTCTTTAATTAATAAATAAAAAAATAAATAAGCACAGTAAGGCAGCTAAAGATAATAGAGTGTAGTCCACCAAAATGAGAAAAAAACCCCTCAGAGGTAGTCCGTTACAGACATTAAAACTGATATTATAGCTGCTTTACTCATTATCTACCTGCAAATTATGCATAGACTTCCAGCCATGAAGAAGAAAATCAACACTGCATTCATCAAGACAAGACATCAAGATTTATTCTTGTGTTATTGGACCCACAACACAAATGACATCTACCTGTACTATTTTCCTTCTCTGTACTGCACTTCCTCCCATCTCCACCAAAAAGTTCGATCTAAAAATACTGATTAGCAGAATCAGCCACCCACAATGTTTACGGGTCATTTGCCATCTGTTCTTTGAACTAGAGGTGATCTTTGCAATAAAGAACAGAGTCAGTTCTCTACACAGGCTTGAGCAATATTTTGAAGTTTGATGCACATGATCTGCTCCCATGGACTTCTGCTGTGTGGAAAAAGAAAAGCAACTAGAGTTCAGTAACTGAGAATAGGATTCTTCTCAACTAAATTTTAGCTGTCAGTACTGGGCATCTTGTATAAGCTAACGAACTAGGCTTCTTCTACAAAGAACAGTGAGTGACAGAAGCATCCCATGGGGAGTCCTCTCTCTGTCATCTCTTCACCGTACCTAAGAGCCCAACAGAACAAATTACGCAAGAATGAAACATGAGAAACATTACATTCAAAAGGGACAAGCACGTTTAAGTAGCTTGTTGAATCAACAGTCCCGCCACAAAAAGCAGAGCTGCAGAGAGCTCCTTTATGAAAATCACTTACTGCTCTTTGTCAAGCCCAAAATCGGGAGTGCTGAAGTCTCAGATCTGTTTTGTCGCTGTGGCAGAGCTATTTTTCTAGTGTTGTTTCAGAGCATAAAGAGGATTTCATGTCTTCTCCAGGATCATCCTGCACTGAAATCCAGAAACTGAAGCTTGGCACGGTGGGATTCACTCAATAGTAATTCTCACTTTTCTCTGATGTGTATGCACTAAAATCAATTAGCATTTGCTACAAATGTAACATAGCAACAGCAGACAAGCCCTCATTTGATGTAAACCAGTGTAGTTCTGGTTTTAAAGAACTTTACCAAATTTCATCAACTGTAACTCTCACACAGGGCTTCTGAATAGCTCACTCTATCACTAGGGAGGTAAGGATCATAAAATTTGAGTGCCAGAAACAGTAAGTGGTCAATTCAATTTGTTACCCTCTTTAGGACTTCTCAAACATTTTATTTCTCTTGTTTTCGGAAGGAAGAAAAATGGGTCTGAATATATGAAAACTATTACACAGGGATGGTGGGTGGAAAGCTGTCCTGAAGCCAGAATCTGAGATTTGATTACTTCAGCAGCCACAAAAAAAATTTCATAAAATAATCTTTATTAAACTCACTTTTTTTTTTTTTTTTTTTAAACTTGAGCAAACTGCCAACACGCTGTGTGGAGTAGCACTTCCTGTTGATTTGTTTTGTATTAATTACAGTGTAATTAAAAAGGGGAGCCTTTATTGCAATCAACTACCAGGTGTTTTGAAACAATAAATGGGCGCACTAACATTTTCAAATTACACTGCCAGTGTTACTGTGGCACACTGACCAAATTTTAAAATGTATGCACGTTTAGGGAAGAAAATCCTAGCATGGGAAAACCTTCATTATGTTAAAAAGGGGGGGGGGGGGGGGAACAAAAAACCTACTGGGAAGACCCTTGGTATTAGTGGTATAGCTGCTACGGTTAAGACATGAACACCTAACAGCTCATCTACTCTTGCCATTAAAAGGTTTGAATTTGCTAATACGCCTCAGAGCTTAAAGAAAACTGACAATAAAACTAAATTAACTATTTTGTTACGTAAAGGAATGAAAGGGAAAATGGAAATATTAAAAAAATATTCACTGCATTGACTGTTCATGAACTAAATAGCAGTGCAATTTTGTGAATATCAGCTGAACTGCATTCAAGTTTAAAAGTATTTTGTTTTTTTCCTAATTACCTTTATGCTTGGCTTAATCATGTAGCTAGTTGGAAATTCCAGCCCTGAATCCTCTATTGCAGCAATGCACTGAAGTCCACGCTACCAGTGCGCTAGCAGCCCATCACCATTAACTTCAAGAGCTAGCAAAGTTCAAGGAAGCAGACTCTCCTACGCTACCATAGCCACAAGCAAAATACAATAGGTTAAAAATCATTTGGTTGGTAAAGGTTATACAAGGAAATCAAAAGGAAGATAAAACTGAAATTCTTCACGCTAACTACCTGCTAAAAATACCCACCATCCTAAACACAGAGAAAGTTTTTCTTTCCTCCCATCAATACTGACAGATTCCTGTGAGACAGAATTAAAGGAAAGGTATGAACTCAATAAGGGGAGAATTCAAGTGACCTACTACACGTTAATCTGGCAAAAAGCACATGCCAATTGAACTGTTACGGCCAGTCTCCAGGCAGAGACTGACAGGTCCGGCAAACACTGTCAAATTACTAACACACTGTCTGCTTCTGCGTGAGCACTGAATCCTGCCGGCTTGGATCTCTTCATTCTGGCTTGATCTCAGGAACTACTTGAGGCACCTGAATAAATCCAATGAAGGTTAAGCAAGTTGAATTTTCTTTTTCTTTGCCATTTTAGCATACTTTATTAAGAGCTGCATCTCAAGTAACTAGGAACAGAATTGAAACTTTTTTTTTGTATGGTGTACAGACGTCACTCACAGTTTTTCCCCTCAGTTACTTCAAGTACTGAAAAGAAATTATAATTATTTAGGTTGAGAAACGACCAATATGTTGCCTGCTATTCTTTAAGTAACCAATCTGTCAACAGGTTAGAAGACAGTTATGTAAAATAAAAATAAGAAATGTGTATTGCATCAATCGGATTCCCAGTAATTCAAGTTCTTAATTTTCAAATGGGCATATTTAAAGTCTTTGCATTTCCAAATTCTAAATGTGAAGCTACAAATGTCAATATCTCATTTAAACATTTCAATTGATTGATAAAATTATTTTTGGCAGATATAATTAAGACAGCCATATGTTTAAGAAGCTACTTTATGCTGTGTATTAGTAAGTCAACTTTTAACCAAAAGCAGCTGGTATGAGTGCAGGTATTAAACCAGATGAACAGATACAATAAAAAAGAAATTCTCCCATGACTTGAATATAGTAACACTGCAAAATCCACTGCAAGTTTGAAACTTCTCACGCTTACTGGAAACCGTCCATTTCAAATCATACAGTACTATTTAAAAGTTATATCAACAAATATTCTTAATATCCATTATTGTTCAGTATGCATTTTTTTTCCTTTTTTTAAAAAAATTATTTTAAAGTTTTGTAACCAATCATCTTCAGACTGTGGATTTCCCTCCTAGTTAAGTATGTTTAGAATCTTAAAGATAGCCAGAAGATAAAAACTGTAGCAATGTGACACTGTGGGAATTAGGAAAGTAGCCATCGAAGAACCTCTTTTGGTTTCAACTATCATTAACATGGGCTAAGAACACTATACAGCACGTTATCCTGTTCTCTCGCGTTGACCACACACAGTCCAAGAAAAGTGTAACTTCATATAATTTGTTCCACAGCTGGAAAAGACACTTCTTTGCAAGCGACCTGAAACCAGAAGAGTCACTCGGTGACTGTCTAATCTATTAACTCACTAATCACTCACCCATTCTAAAGGGATTTTTACACTCAGCTGTCCTAAAATGAAAGTGGAGGGGAAAACAATCTCTAACTGGAAAGCCAAAAGGTTTTAAACACTACATTTTAAAAGAGGAGAGATACTCTTTTAAGCAAAAAGCAACTCTTGTCAAAAGAGATTTAAGCAAAACCTCCCTGAATGACACGGAGTAAGCTTAAGAGTCCTGCAGCTGGGATACCTACTCACTCTAAAAGCAAAGAACTGTTTTCAGGTGATTGTTGCCATGATCTTGAATTTCTGCAGACCCACAACCTTCCTAAGCTTTCCAAGAACAAAATTGTGCTGATTTAAAAAGTTCTTTTCCACAACATGAACAACAGACTGATAAGCTTCGGAGTGTATCTTTGGACCTAACACAGACAGGCTGACTGATGGGTCCTACTACCTAGAGAATAACAGCAGAAAAAGGATTTGCACACCAGGAATTGCTTTAAGAGGCCACAACTGCAGTGCCTGGATGCTAATCAGCTCCCAATTAGCTTCAAAGCATGCTGGCCCCAACAAATACATTCAGTACCACTTATCATCAGCAACCCTACAAAGACGAAATGCAGCAATCACTCAGAGCAAAGCACACCTACCAGTATCCCTATAACGCTGACAACAAAGAGATTTATACCGCTTTTTGCTACAAAGCGCATTTTGGGGAGATTCCAGCTCCATCTTTAATAATAATGGGAGGACTTTGTATTAGAGGACTCTTGATTACCCTCAGTACTAAACAATGATACACTCACATTCAGGTATGAATAATTCTAGCAGCCTTAGTATTACGTCTTGATTGTCTGCCTTTTCACAAATGTCCTCCAAATGTAATTTTCCGGTAACTACTCACTGAGAAAAAGCACCTACTAAAACCACAGGGACATGCCTAACATCTAAATCTGAAGTTTTTGCAAGACAGCAAAATGCCTGCTAAAAGAAAACAAAACGGCAAGCACACATGCATGATAGGATTATTTGATTCAATACAATATAAATTAGGTCAGACTCCTCTTTGGAGGATTCTGTGTCAAGAACTAGGTGGTCCACTAAATTTCTATTCATTTGCCTTCGGGCTTGGGGAATTGCAAAGACTCTCAAGAAACTGATGTTCTTCTACCCACAAGAGTAATCACTATGGGGGGGGAGGGAGAAATCTGTCAGTGTAACCACTTGACAATATCTGGAGACCTGAGAAATCTTTATGTAATAAAAAGAGCAGCTAATAAATCTTTGCATATCTATAACACATACATACGTGTATCCATACACAAAGATATACAAAATTCAATACAGAAAAAAACCCAGCAAGTGCTTTTATGTACTTAGGTATTACACTGCCCTATTTTTTTATGTTGTATATATCCTTAAGAAAAGTAACAATTTACGCATCCTCATTAAATGAACAGTAATGGCATGACAGGAGAAGCACTATCTGTAGAAAGTGCAAAGGATTACAGGCTGGAAACTCTGCTGTGAGCCTACTCTCCAGCAGGCTTCTCCTGTTCAGGAACACTGCATTTTTAAAAGCTTACCCACAATTATCATCCTTTCTGATTCTATAAGCAACTCAAGTAAATCTTCACGCCTCCAAGGGCCATAAGACCATGCCAACTACTTCACATATCTAAGAGGACTAAGTCAGAGCAAGATGTGACAAGTAGACCTTCAGCAGTCCTGTTGCTCCACTGTGGATACATCTGGTTAGGACGTGCAGCTGGGTCTTGGAGAGCTGCTTACCCCACAGCTAGGGACATGACAGCCTACAGCCTCTGCACCTGCACAGACACACAACTGGTCATCCCAGGGTATGAGCCTCACTCCAACTCCTCAAAAAGTAATTTACTGATTAAGAGACAAAGCTGACAGGTCTCTCTCCAATCCGGTTCTTCAAAATGGCACAAATCTGGAAACAGATCCACCGCTGAAAATTGGTTGCGCAGACCCCACCGTAACCAGCAAGGCTCATGCTAGCAGATTCTGACAGAGGATTTGTGTGTGCGACTGAACCACTGAAAAATAAAGACCGTTAAGGACTTTTCACTACAACCATTTTTACAGAAATTCTTACGGTGTTTGTTCCTTAAACAATTGGAAGCTCCTTGCAAACAGAAGAATGGGAAGTTTCATACTTAACAGTTAAAACCAACGAACACTTCTTAAACCAGTAACATTTGAAAATGTGTTTGACGGCTGTGTAAGATGAGGTTGCACACAGTAAACGTGGTTAGCTTTTCTGTAACTCACGATACTGGGTTTACTCACTTTTTCTGAGTTGTGACAATTCTGCTGCCTTTAAACAGAAATGGAAGATTGATTCATGGATGAAATTCTTAAACCACCACCATGAAATATAGTTTTGCTGTAGCTAGACTGGGCAAAAACTAGCATTAAGAGCAAAATACACAGTTGCAAGTTGTGACAAGTCAAAGTATGAAAACATTTAAATCTGATTAATTACTTGGTTTAGAAGATATGCTTTTCATTCTGCTGTATCTAAATACTCATAATAAAACAGCACAGCTGATGAAGTCAAGCACTCCCTTACAAAAGCTGGCAAATTTGCAGAACAGCACTTCAGGTTCAGATTAGTAAAATCCTAATGAGTATCTACTCTAATACCCATGTAATTGCATGGAATGCATTTGCAAGTGGTACAATTTAAAAAAAAAAAAAAAGAAAGAAAAAAAAGCACTGGCACAATTGACGTCTGGATTGTGATTTTAGTGTCAGTTTAAGACACTTAAGTGACAACCATGGTGGAAGCAACTACTGGTTGGTTAGAAACATATCCTGTAAACTACGCCACTGCCCAAAACATCATCTTGGGCCTTGAAAGGCAAATTTTGCAGTGACACGGTACCCCTGAAAGAACTGAATCAGACAATGGGACTCATTTCCAAAATAACCTCATAAACTCCTGGGCAAAGAAACTCAGCATTGAGTGGGTGTATCACATCCCCTATCACCCGTGAGCATGTGGAAAGACTGAGAGATATAATGCACTGTTAAAGACTATGTTGAGAGCGTTGGGCCATGGGGCATGGAAGCACTGGGACACAAATCTAGCAGAAGCTGCTTGGCTGGTTAGCACCAGAGGATCTGCTAACTGTCCTGGTCCTGCCCAAACAAAACCCCTACATACTGTGGGAGAAAAGAAAAAGTCCCCGTAGTAGACATGGGGAAATGGCTGGGGAAGGTGGTGTGGATTGCTCCTCCCATGGGAAGAGGCAAATCCATTCATGGGATTGTCTTCGCTCAAGGACCTGGGTGTAACCTGGTGGGAAGAATGAAGATTACAGTTCAACCCCAAGAAAGGAAGAATTGCAGTAAGGATTTCCAATTCTTTCCCATATCACAATAAGCTTCTATCTAGCGCTGCAAGTACCAATGTACCAAATACTCAATTTCATCGTTTTTGTACCAGACACCAAAACTGTTTTCATATTGTATCCAATGATTGCTTTATCAGAAGTCCCCACCTCTTCCTGCACACCATACGAGGAGCTCATGCCCAGCACAGGCTCCTGAAACACTCTCTTGAAACTACATATGTAAACACTGCTGCACTACATGCTGCAAGGCTTTACACTCCCTTTTGGAAGTCAGCATCTCTGCACCTCATCTTCCTACCCATAAAAACAGGATAGTACATTATTTACTTCATCTCACAAACCCATCGTGCAGATAACTGCTTTAAAGATAGAACTAGTACTGTAAAAATGAAGCCACAGAAGGGCTGAAGGCAAGCACCGCTGAAATAATACCGAATAGTACAGGACATATAAGAGACCAAGTAATAACGTACTTTTATTCCCAAGTAATTGGCTGAGCAAATGCCTTGTGATCCAGTAACTCTGATTAATTTTGCAAGAATGCTTGGGTAGTGTTTATAAAAATCGAGTCATTACCTTGACTAAACATTGACTTGGACAGTTAACTTTAGCCATCAAGACCTTGACCAAATATTGACTGGGAAAGTTAATTTGAACTATAAAGTCTAGAAAATCTTGGTCCTCTTCACTAGTATTTGCTATCATTTTAAAATGTAAACACAATTGTAAAAATAGAGATTCTCCCACCTAACCAATATTTAACTGAGTAGCTCGGCTGTTACTAAACTCAACACAACTATCTTGCAAAATTTGAAATCCAAAATAATTAAAAGAAAATGGCTCCCTTATGGATGAGAGGGAAAGGTCAATCTTCCTGTGTTTTGCTTAAGCAAGAACCTCTCAAAAGTATTAAAAAAGAATCACAAGGTTCATGGTTTTAAATTATTTTGATACATATACACAGGGGTCTTCCAAAATGTATTTAAAAAAACCCTGTGCCTTGCCCAAAGAACCAAGCAGGCTGACCACCAGTACAGTGTGCTCATTCTAGTACCTCTACTTTTGAAGCCCTAGTAGCAGCTACTTCAAGTCTACATCCTCCACTATTGGTGTCACTTCATCATGTGAGGCCACGGGTCAAAGGACATACACAGGGTCTTTCACTAGCTGAGCTAAAAAAAATGAAAAAGAAGAAAATCAATTTCAATCCCCCTAAGATGAAACCACTGATGTGTGCAGTCACTAAAGTCCCGAAGGTAATCCCACAAGAAAACATGATGGTGTCCTCCATCACTGTGGTGAGATACTGTTAAAGTGCAGCAAAATCACCTATGAGGTATAGTCCAAGATCAGCATCTGTATCAAAACACTCCAAACAATAAATATGAACTTCTAGAACAATGTGAACATTGAATTTTAAATGTGTAATGAAACAAAATGGTAATGACAAAAGGGTAAGGAATCTTATGTTTCAGGAAGGTGTTATGTATGTGGCTGAAGAAATAAACAATGACTGTGAATTCAGCACTAATTCCACCTACAGTTTCACTTCAAGAGTTTGAAAGTGCCTTTTAGCTTTGTGCCTTAATCCCTTTTTTAATATATCAGCTGCCTTTAGCACACTCAATGAAACATAGCTTAAGAGCAAATATAAAAGATATAAATCTAAAATCTCAAATACGAGTAGAAATATCGAACTGGTGAAAACTTGCTCTTCCAACATTTTTGAGTATAGTAGTAAGGAACAGATTGATACTGGCGTTATGGGGGGCTGAAGGAGAATGAAAGAACAATAAACAATACAATCATCAGTAGTTTAACACAGCGCTGTGTCTTGCAACGGAAACATACTGTGAAACAGCTTGCAAGATAAGCTTCATCAACGATAAGTAATTTTTATTCCGTTTGAGTGGTTGAAAACAATAAACATGATTAAATGCTTCAGACATGCATTCAGAATTTAGACAAATGGCAAAGAGTTCCAAGGACTTTGCTTTTAAAACTACTCTGAGGAAAGACCAGAAATTTAAACTAACCGGTTTGAAATGTACAATAAAACAGAAGTTCATAGGGAAATTAAAAACTTCCTGTTCAATTGCAAGCTCCACGATTGTCTAAATCAGAAACAAATTTTGTTGTTTACTGTTCAGATGAATACTGGTCCCAGTTCCCCACCCCTCTACTTTACCATTCATAGAGGCATTTGAAATGTGCTGGTCATGAGTATGAGCTCCCCTGGTGTGAAACACCCTGCAAAACACAGAAGAAAGAGGTGGCTCTGGCTCCTGGCGAGTTTACAGTCCTGTGCTTGTCCTGCCAGTCCTTGTAGGATCTGTCACGACCGTCCTGTTCCAGACTGGCAGCGAGCCCCTGCGCACCTTCCCACACACGGCAGCCGAGGAGCAATGCATTCTGAACTTTTAACTAATTCAACGGGCGTCTGTTAAGACGTTCCCGGCGACGCGGTGGCCGTGCACAAACACAAAAAAGCACCCAAAACATTCAGATCAGGGTTTTTTTTTGTTTGTTGGCTCTTCCCAAAGTAAGAGCCGTAAAGGTGAAGTACACGAACCCACAAGCACCCGATAAAGCAACTGTTCGCTCTACACCCACTTCCTCGGCCGCACACTGCTGGAAGGCGAGGGCCGCCTGGGAGACGGCGGCTCCCGAGGAGGGTCTCAGGCCGAACCACCGCACCGCCGAGGAGCTCCTCGGCTCGGGAGGGCGAGCTCCTGTCCCGCCTCCCTCCCCCCCACCCCGCCCCGGCCAGCGGCCCCTCAGCTCCAGGCGCCATTTCCCCGCCGCTCCTCAGCGCGGCGTCTCCCGCCCCTGCTGCACCTTCCCGGGCAAGGCAGCGAACGGCACAGCCCAGCCGCCGCCGGGCTCCCTGCCGGGGGGGGGCCGGGCCCGCTGCCCGGCGGCGCCGCAGGGGGTCCCGG
>JAVKLA010000090.1:5297127-5371572 GCA_034782735.1 Sagittarius serpentarius | reverse complement strand
CCCCCCCCCCCCCCCCCCCCCCCCCCCCCCGCCCATGTCAGAACCAACATCTCCAAATCCAGATATAACCCCTCTTTAACAGCTGCTGATTATTGACTGTTTTGCCACTGCTCCTTCATGATGGAAGTGGAACTGACACTGATGAGACCATCCCCAAAGCTCATCCACCCTTCAGGCTGCGGAGTACATTGATGCCAAGGACTGAGGAATTATGTGAGGCTGCTTCACTTGCTTATGAACGCAAGACTTCCATGTATGTGGGTCAATAGTAAACAACTGCCAGGGCTAACACCTGCAGTTCCAATACAAGATCTCTGTGCTTCTGGGACCCCTGCAACACACCATGAAGTTAATGTACAGGTAAAACTAGCTCCTGGGATGTCCATTTTCTCTTTCTCCAACAAGGAGGCTGGACCCTGGAGCTCCCAATGCCCACGCACTCTGCACAGTGAAGGTTTGCACAAGTCTGGAAACCTCAGCTCTGGGCAGCATGCCAGAGTTCATCCAAACATATTTGCCTAAGTTGGTATTTCTGTAGTACATTTCAAAACTTGACAAATCATTACTTTCTGACGTTCCATACTCATATTTTTTTTCTCTTTAAGCTTTCCAGGCAGAAATGTAAATTGCAAGTGCCACCATAGCAACTCAATGCAATAATATAAATCTTCAAATAACAATTCAAATGAAGGATGATTGAAGTATTTTTATTTCGTTTTAAATTTATAGTTGTCAACTAGATCAGGGCTTCATTTCTAAAGGGGTTTTACTGTTTATCTAAAAAGACAATCCTTCACTTGCAAGAGATTATAACATTAGCCTGAGACAAAACACAGAGGTTTAACAAAACATCTCAAATGCATGCTATTTTTTTAGATAAGAAAACTGCTTAATGGTACAATTTACGTTCCTAAATGTCTATGTCACTTTTTATTCCTGGCTTTCTTACTCACATTCAATAGGAAATTATGACAGAACCAAGACAGAATCTATACAACCCAGTTTTGGAGTCCTCATCCACTGCCACATAAACAGGGTAATTTCAAAGATGGTTAACAAATGGGATTTTTAAAAGACTGATGGTTGTTATATGCTTAAGGCTCAGTTTGAGACTATGCAGCATATACATAGAAGAAATGACAGTTTTTCAGATATGTGGTTCCTCTGGCTAAGGTGGTATTTCTCCGAATCAGGATAACACTCAACAAATCAGAGAATACAATGGCACCCCTTCAACCCAATATGAGGGCCAAGTTCCAGTTTTAGATGCTAAGCACGCACTATTGCAACTTTTGGAAGGCTTACTTTCACATATATTGTGCATCAAAAACTGAATCTGTATGCCAACTCTAGCAAAACTGACAAAAACAGCAGCATCAGTATCCAGAGAAGTTACATGGAATCAAGGTTACACACAGAATAAAAAGAAATCCAAGTTATTGTTAAGCTGAATAACCCAATCCTTTCTGATACCTTCACTTCTCATCAACATCTGCCTAAGTGTATCTCCCTTTACAATGAAGTTTGCTTCCACAACATAAAAACAAATTTCAACAAGAACACCAAGATGTTTGTCAGCTTTCAGAGCAGGGAAAAATCCATATTGTTTAAAAAACAAGGCTTTTGAACATGCAAGCATGTTCACTCTAGACTTCAAATACATCACAGATGTTCTTTAACAAGGAACAGAATCCAAATTTGATTAAATAGATAATGGATTACAAAAGGTCTATAGCATTACAAAAGATCTATAGCATTCAACTGAATGGTTACCTTCTGTTGAAATGGAAGTGCTTGGGACTGACAAATGTCAATAAATAATACAGCTCAGGAGTGGGTGGTAAGCAAGACTAGACCCATCTGGCCTGTTGATGAGGAAGAAAGAGCACTGTAAAACTCACAGCTACAGGAGTGTGACCAGGAACACATATGCAAGGGCACATACTAGGTGAGAAAATGGAAGCGTGTAGCTTCCTCAGCCTCATGCCCTTATGTTAACTTCAGAGCTGTAGTAACGTATGCTCCAGTCCTGCGTATCGCTGTCCATATTTGTGCTTGGTACATAATCTCCCGTGAAGACATGAGCATGACTTGGATTGGAGAAAGCAGAGTTCATGGGAAAATCTGCTGAAATTAAACAGTATCAGTAAATGAAACTAGAAGTTGCTGACAGTATCCAGGTAGCCATAAATCCACCTTCCCGCTTCTATTCTATTCCCATCTTCCTTTTCTAATCCACAAGGGGTTTTGCAGTTTGTCTGACACACCTACTCACTGCTTTGCCTCTAACATAGTCTGGGAACTGAATCCCTCTCTCTATAGAACACTAATTTGCTACACCTTCAGAAGATGATTTGCATTGAGCTCAGGAAGCATTTTGTATGTGTTTTGATGAGCCATCAACTATTTTAGATACTATTCAAGCTCACCAACAGGTTTCAAAATGAAACAAAATCTACCTCTCATCACATGCACAACAGGATATAACAGATGTCACAGAGAAACCAAGTAATAGCAGTTTTCATGGTTGAATTCAACAATTACCTCTGTGCTCCACTCTGTGGACTCTGCCATAAAGCCCAATAAGCATGAAAGAGACACCTACCCCAGGAGTCCAGTCTAAACTTTTATAAACAAAGTCTAGAAAGGCACAAGCCAGAAAACCATCCAAATACACATCTTTCACACTAAAACCACCCAAGAGTTAGGTTATATCTAATCTTGAATATACTATGTCCTGTTGTAGCAAAGAAGGATGTACACTGTTGGAGAAGGAACAAAACTGATGTCTCTCCTGGGAGGAACAAAGAATACCGTGCCCATATTTACACTCTAATTTCACTCTCATTGGTAGTATTTGCTGGCAGGAATGGTATCCTGTTGGTAACTCCATCGCTGACCACTCGCAGCCGGTATGAACACACCATAAACCCCCTCTTACAAAACAACAGCATTTGGCAGCTCCTTCCAAACCCCCGTCTAGATAAAAAGCCCAATGAAGATCCTTTTCTTCGGCTCATTGCACGGGAGTTGTACACGGTTTTTCTGTCCCTGTGTAATTTTCTCCTGCAATGTGTACTCAAGGTTAAAATGCTGTCCTTTCTCCTTGGTGATATCTGTCACTGAACTATCACAGTATACATGTTAGAGAGCTTGCCAAGTGGATAGTCAAGCGATGCAAAGATAGGCCTTTGATGCATATTGTGACGTTAGTGCATTCCCTTTAAACATCTAAAAACGGGAAGGAAAAGAGCCTCGTGTCTCTTCCATTTGGGGGGAGGGAGGCAGTAAGCAGCTTTTTGGGTACAGTAGCCTTCACGTTTATTGCAATTATTATAGCCCCTAGAGGCTTCAGCTGAGACCGGAATGCCTTTATGATGAGCAGTGTAAGACATAAAGCAAGAGAAAAGCCTTATCTCAAAAATGCATAAACTAAACACAGCTAAAAAGGCTAGTAAGAAAATATCCTCATTTCTGTTTCCATAATAAGGAAAGAAAGCACAGGGCATAAGTGAGTTTTTCTCCAAAATCCCAGTGAAATCTGTGGCAAAGCCAGGAGGAAGGAACCAGGTCTCTGCCAACTGCTAGGCTGACACCTTCACTTCAGAACAACGCCATCTACGACACAGACCTTATCTTCCAGGGACTGCAGCTCTTTCACACCATCCATGGCCTTCAAAGAGACCTTGTAGACCAGTAAATCAACATTTACAAAGCTACCTGTATACATAGGCCTTTCTGGGATAATGGCAGTTTGTTAGTTTCTCTGTATTGGCCACAAAACAAGGAAAGAGAAGAAAACCTCAAGCTTTGGACAGTAAAAATATTAGCTGTAGGAAGCGTTCAGCACGACCTCTAACTCCCCTCTTTTACCTGGTCTGCATATCCAGCTGAGAATGTCCATTACTAGCTATTCACCTGGTCTAGTGTTTGAATACTCATTGTGATTTAAACATTGCCACACAAAAGAACACTAAAGCTCAGATATGACTTGGAGCACGGTTTAACAACAATCATATGGGAACTATCTCATTTTAGTTAAAAGGGGGTAGGATTAGATGCAATTAAGAGCTCCCAATGATGTAATAAAGACAACTAAAAAAAAATCAAGGCAAGTGGGCAATAAGCAATCACCTTTCTGTCTAGAAACAGTAAAATAATGACAGTCTGATTGTTCTTAGGGTCACCAAGGCCAAAATGTGCAAAATGACCTTCATTAACTCATACTTTGTACTTTTGCTAGGGGACTGTTGCATCTGCTCCTTTCAATTTGGCTTGTTTGAGTAACAAAGCTCCCAGCGATCATCTAAACCTCATTTGAAGCACCTGTGAACAATTCATTATATTAATATAACAGCAGGGGAGGAGTACAGATACCAATAAATAGGTTGTTGAACAGTTTTTGCTGCCAAGGTTGTTTTACCCAGCAAGGAAATGTCCCCTCCACCCAAAAGCTGGGGCACTGCACTGAGACACTGGGATCCGTTGTACCACAACCTGTCAGAACACACATCTGGCAGCAGGGAAGCATATAAATTAATTTTTCTTTTCAAAACAGTTGATAAACTTGTGTCTAATGCTTCTGAGAGACTCCAGCATTATTTCAGTTTGTTCTCAGTTAACATAGAACAAATGTTCCCCAGCTAAAGGTGGCTATGAAAGGCATTTGGTAACGATTTGTACCAGCTGGGCTTCTCATTACTTTGAATAGATTTGTGTAAATCAGCACATAAAAATAAGCAAGTGGTCAATGCCTTTAATTGCATTTGGATGTAGTGTAGTAACAACAAATACCTGAACGTTCGCATTTCCTCACATTCCGCAGTTTCAGAAAATAGATTTTTTTTTTTAATAGAAAGAAGAGCACCAAAAAGATTTTGCTGTTAACATCTATTTAGTCTGGTTTCATTTAGTCACATTTTGCAAATGTCAGTGAAAAGCAAAGGTCAGCTGAGAAAAAAAACCAGTATGCTATGGATCAGTACAATTACAGAATGCAGAGTAGGATGGGGTTATAGAATAAGCTTAGGAGGAAAACATATCTGCAGTATTGGATATACATGTGGTAAAATACTGCTCATGGACCAGCATATCTATCACTTTAAAATAGTAGGAAAAAAGATATTGTTTATGTTACTGTACTTTAAGATCTTTTCTTTTCTTTACTGTACTTTAAGATGTTTTTCCAAAGAAACAGAGGAGAATGTCATGTTTTCAATTCGTTGCCTCTTTTTTTATATTGGGGCAGCTTTGAAACAGCCTTGGTTTTGACAACCAGTTTGCAGGCCAGAGCATCCTAGTTGCGCTCTTGCTGCAGTGATTTTTTCTTCCATTGCACAAAGGGACCATAGGAAATTATAAACAAAGTCCCCATAGAAGATGTAGGCTGCATTCCTCACTCTACAAAGGACCCTGGGAAAACACAGTCAGGCCTAACTTTTAAAAGTGTTTAACATTATCTAAATCAGTATGCATTAAGTACCTACAGACCTTTCTAGGTCTCTCTCATATTGTCTTCTGTCTCCATTATTCTGCTGGGTGTGGGAGTATTTCCAGCTACCTCAAGACACACTATGAGCTTTGATGAGTCAGTGTTGGTAAAGCACACGGAGAAACTTGAAAGGAATGTGCAGTTAATAATTACCAAGTATCTTGCCCTTACAGATCTGGTTGAAAGTTTGTTACTATTATTATTCTGGAAAGCACACAAAATCCATACAGAAGTGTCTCAAGACAGTTGAACTGGAATAGGCATTGCCCCATTTTCATCCCTCTATCAATAGCCAGGAGGGAGAACATTTTAAACACAAAAGTTAATACGATCAATATAATTTTATATCAATATAACAGATTAAAAACCATAACTCCCATAACATCACAACCTCACACTTTCTATGTCACTACAGACATGTATTAAAGATTATTTCTTTCAGCCAATATTCTCTTTGTAAGACAACCTTTTTATTCTGTAAATAGATTTGTTGGTTTCTCAACATCCAATTAAATATACAGAAAAGCCATAAAGCTATCCAATTTATATTTTTTACTTTTGATGAATTATTTTAAACTTTGAAACCATAAAGCAGCCAAAATCTACTATTATCTCTTTGCTGGAATTGATTTAACAAAAATTGGTAATTGTTACACTGCTTGTTGGGTATCAAATACAAACAAACATTTGCACATGTACTATGAAATCCTCTCCAGCAACATGAAATTGAATAACAGACAAAACTGCTTTTATAAAAAAACAAGATCATTTTTATCATTTCTGTGTACGGGACGATCATTTGAAACCTTTCTTTGAGCCAAAAAAAATCACATGACGCAAGCAGGTTGAGGGATTTTCAGTAATTGTATCTTTCACATCTATCTTCTGCATAGATAGCTATGAAATAAATACTACATGTGGGCATGTATAAAAATGTACTTGAGGTACTTCTGTTAGATAGAATCTCATCCCCTTGAAATTGCCTTTCACATGAAAGATGCCCATTGACAACCAGCAGTTTACCTAGCTAGGAACATATATAGTAAGCTACCACTCAGCCTTAAACTGTTATCTGATTTGTCCCATAAAGCAAAATATATGAGGTACATGATACAGCATGGGGATAATGTACAATAAACATAACTTACACTGCAGGAAAATGAGTTCCCATTGGGTCATCTCACAACAGAATCAAGTGTGTAAGAATCCGCTCAACCTGATCAAACTGTTTTCTTGTTTATATTACTTTATTCCATAAGCACAATTAAAAACAGTTTTTTTGGTAAGGTAGTTCTGTGATAAGATTTTAAATTGCTTATTCTAGTGAAACCTGCCAAAACTTTTTTTCCCTCTTTTTGAAAATACTATCTGCATTACTTGCTGCAGTGGCCAGGAAGTACAATCATCCTATTCTTTTCTCAGCCTTTCCCTCTGAAACTTTACAGAGCATGCAGTCACCGTTGTCTTTTTAGGCCTCTTCTCAGGGCACAAGAAGCTATGGTTCATAAAGAATGGTAAGTATTTAAAAGACTTTAAAAAATCATGAAGGTAAAAGCTATCAAGACTTCTCAATAATAGCTCACTAAATGTTTACATTTTAACAGGGATTATTAATGCACATCTCCATTAAAAGACGAAGGGAAAAAGGATTTCTTTGTAGGACTTTTTACAATAGTTATTTATTTGCTCTTAATGAATGCAGACTCTATGTCAAGTCTTAGCCATAGTGTTGGAGTTATGTAATTTTGTACATATTAATCATCACTTTAGATGTTCTCTATCCCTTTAAAGGTGTAAGTATTTGGAAAGAAAGTCCTCACAGCTTGCATTCTCAAATGATTGCTATAAAATCAAAGGCAGAGGTTCTGGCATAACTTTCTTCACCTAAGCATGTGCTTTATAAATGCTTGCATTGAGGAATTTTGAACACGTAACCCACATACTACGAAAAAGTACAGAAGTTGCGGCTTTGAGACCCAAAGGCCTGCGATGAGTTTGTCCTATTAGATACTGAATAAAAATAGGTCAGGAGGGCCTGTACCCTGAGGAACCTATTATCTAAATAGTTGATACAGTCTTTGGCTGGAAGGGAGCCTGGAACACGTGTTTTGATAGCAACAAGTTTATTACTCTAATTTGTGATTTCTGAATGAAGAAAAAGAGCATTATTAGGTAACCTAATGAGATGAGAAGTAAAGGAGATGGGGTAGGGGAGCCTGGCAGAGAAAAACACGGTGAGAAAGGCACACATGCAGGAACGCTGAAATGGGGATACAGTGCTGAAGGGACAGATGGAGTCAGAGCAAGGCTGCGACACAGGTCCCTCCACAGCTTGTGGGTGGGCAAACAACACAAGTTCTTCTAATAGCAGCTTCTGCACAGGCAGGCCTATGCACAACAAATTCATTATTGTTTTTAAAACCAAGCACGTCAAACCCAGCTTTTGATTCCTTCTGGCCACATTCCTGATTTACACCATTCTTCTAAGTTCTATGGTTTGTTAGCATTATGCAGACTTTATTTTGAAGAGTGCAAAAAAAAAAATCACCACAGCAGGCTGGAACAAATTTGGCCATAAATGGGTTTGTAGGAAAGAGTATTATTCCCCTATCGTTGCCCAGCTTTCCCTTATTGTCACAGGTTCACTGCAAACACAGCCTGAAATTTTGTCTATTCTCATTGACCATTTCCCTCTAGCTTTCTTGTGTTGTGTTTAATTATTTCTTAATTAGATTAGAAAAACTTCCTACCAAAACAGGAAAGCATTGCCTCTGAGCTGGTTCCTGGTAACAGTATGTTTTAAATGTACATTAACTCAATGTTTTAATTTCAAAGCGAATGTAAATTAAATTAATCTTTCAACAGAAACAGTAACTTGTCATTTTCCTCAGTGTTTGTCTCATGCAAGGTTTGTTCACTCTTTAAAAAGCCATTTTTTAAACTTAAAGTAAACAAAATTGTTTATTGACTTCAGAACAAGCCCTGGTGTCTTCTATTATTCCAGATCTGTACTTGGTGGAGGGACGTCATTAAGACAGTTTCATTATTTTCCAGCCAGTGCTCTTGCTACAAGCTTACATGAAGTCTTGCAAGCTGTTGGAAATAATATTATACCTTTCTGGTGTACCATTGTCTACTTCACTACTGTCTGGGAGCCTACTTCAAGGTACTGACAAACGTATTTCTTGATTTCCTTCACTTAGGTAAAAAGCTTGTTTTAACCACAAAATTTGTTTTCCTAATAAAGAGCTATAGGGTGACTAGTTTTCGCAATCAATTCCTTCTCACACAACAGCACTTGCCAGCTTGGTCCAGAAAACAGTGGAGTAGGGAGCACTACTTGCAACCAAAGTGATACCAATCTCTTGCTATTTGGCCAGTGACCCCTCATGCCCCCAGGGAGGACGACTGGGGAGGCATCCCTGATGCCCACGGGACCCTACTTCACAGGCCTGGAAGAGGGCAATCAGTGCCAATTGCTCATGAACCTCCTCCACTGTTGGAAATCTACTGGCGTGCCTGGTTATGAAAACATCTTTATGAGAGCAGAGCCAGGGAAATGGAGGTGCAGGGTGTGGTGGGAAGGGTCCACATCTTCATCAGCAAGCAACTAAAGGAAAAGGAAGGAGGGGTGACATTACAGGATTTTAGTTTCCATTAGCATCACAAAAATAACATATTCAGCATAAAAATACCGTATTTCCCACAGGACCTATTTACCTCTGAGACCAGAGTCTCTTCCTCCTGACAGTTAAATTATGGAGAAATATCTCCCAGGATTTATCTTTGATTTTAAGCAATTAGTTGTTCGCTGTTTAGGACACCTCTGAACAATTTTAGCCAGTACTTCCTGAAAAGGTTTTCTGTGACATCCAACACTCACTATCAGCTCTGCAGGGAGAACACAGAAGCGACCAGTTATTCTCAGAGTGTCTTGAGTCCTTAAAAATAATGTTAACTGTAAAGCTTAAATCAGCACTGTTGGGGGCACCCAGTGTTCCTCCTAACCCAGCAGCCCAAGGCTGCCAGCAGCATTACCATTGCTCTATTGAAGCTTGCTGTGAGGTGGAAATACTACCCTGGAGTTCATGACTTTGTAGCTGTAAGAAAAGATACAAGCATCAGATCTTATTATACCATCTTATGCACAACTCAATAGAAAACGAAAATCCAATACAGGACTCTGGGGACCAAGAAATCCTAGAAAAGTTATTTGTGGAGGAAAAAAAAAATCCAAAACGCAAAACCCAAACAGGTGGAAGGAGCAGGTTTAACTTTCCAGCTGCGTAGTATAGACACCCCTCCTGAAAACTGAAGAGTTTACATCCTTATGATCTTTGTGTGACTGACACACTAACGAGCAAATTTCCCTCAGACTTGCCCTCCCTACTAGTTTTTAACTGTGCACGCTGATCAGCACAATCTGGTTCCTTAAAAACACTGCATTTGTGGGAGGCTGTCAAGAAATCAGTTTGCCTAAAACATTTTTTGCAAAGATTTCATAGATCAAGGATGAATTCTCTGATCAAAATCCATGAAAGAGACTGAGATAAGAGAAATCCAGGTTTAAGTTCATGCCCTCCCTAATTCAAGTCCAAGTATTCAGTCTCTCATTCCCCTCCCCTTTAGCTCAATGAATATTTATTCTTACAAAGTGGAAGGGCTTTAAACAGAAGAGATCAAAAGCAAGAGAACAAATCTGCAGCCCCGTGGCTGAGTCCCCCTCCACATGGGCTGTAGGAGGACAGGTTAAAGCCCCTGCTCCCGGTTATATGCCCTCCCAGCTTCCCCGGGGGTGCTTCTCCCCATCCCCACCGCTATCTCACAGGCCTTCACAGGGCTGTGAACAGAAAAGAGCTTCTGATTCTTGGTCATTACGCATGCTATTCACCTCTTTTTGTGTTGTTATTAATAAACATTCCCATTTTTAGCGCTGCATGTCTGCACTTGACGCTTACCTCCCCATACTACCAGCCTTTGCAGGAACGCTTCAAGTATTCCCTATCCTTCCCCTTAATGACGGCTCGTTGAAGGGAAACACCATTGATGTTTCAGTGGTGCTCACTGTATGCAGGGTAGCAACACAAATATTATCTCAGGTTATTTTTATGTTAGCTTTGCGCACTGAGTAGTAGTGTTGCCAGCAAAGCGATCAGGCAGGATTTCACACGTAATTACAGCCCGAGAATGAAGTTTGATGACTTGCAGAAAATACCAGGAGATTGATCTACTACTGAAGAAATAAGGCCTGATTCTAACAACTATTAGAAATGAAACTAAGCATTCACTTTCCAGGACACTTTTGTTTTAATTTTAACACAGACGTATGAGTGACATTATAAACATTGCATTTGTTAAAATATTAATACAAATATCTAGGCACAAGGAAGAAGTAATTGGGTGGTGGCTTTACCTTCTGACAGAGGAAAAAGCCAATTAAAAAAAAAAATTACTTACTTCCCACAGACAGGCCTTGTAGGTTAGCTACGAGGAACTCACAGGTCACATAAAAGTGCAATGATAAAAAATGCAGGTGCTGTGAAACATTTATAAAGTGAAAGTATGAGGGAGTATGTAGTTTAGAATCTGAAATGACATTTTGGCATGGAACAGATCTCCCACAGGGCAATTCTGAAACTTCCAGAAATTCTTAAAATGACATCTTTCAAAATGAACAATCATCAAATGCGCTGAAGTCGTTACCTCAAAGTGCTTTACTGATAAGTCAGGCTGGGAATATGCTAAAAATAAGTTGTCCAGTTTTACAGCTTACGGGACTGTTCTGGCAGGCACGTCATGCCAGGAGCTGTGACCCACGTGAGTAATGCCCACACCATCCGCCGTGGGTGAACCCAGTTACAGTTTATATTAACTCAGGTTTATTTTGACAGACCAGAAGAAGCACAATGGGGAAACGCATCCACAGAGGCGAGTGAAAGGCACATCTCCACCATGCAGAGGGACACAGTGGCCAGACGCCTGGGGCAGGCACTGACACGAGCCAGCACAAGCCATCCAGAGGTGCGTTCTGTCCCAAAATGGTTCCGAGGAGGTAATAATACTTAGTGGCATCTCTGCCCTGTGACTGCTGGGAAAGCATACGCTTGTTCCATGTGGTTAGTGGCACAAAGAGTGCTCTCAAAAGGCTGAGCTTATATTATCGAGGCTGTTTAGTTTACAGAGGAAACGAGAGGACGGGAAATGAATGGTACAATGCAGGCATATAGCCATTTATTTAGTAAGTTCTGTGGAATTCAGAAAAAAAAACCCTGTTAAAAGGAAACTCCCTTTTTGTGCAATGCAATGGACCCCTTCTCCCCAGCCCTTGCTAAACATTAAAGCATAGTAGGATAATACGGATTTGCTACTGTTCTTAGGTTTGCTATGGTTCTTTTCTTTCCTAAAAATGGAAAACCTGAGGTGCTAACCATAAGCTGACAGGAGTCTGACACTTACAAGTATAGTATTTCACAGTAAGTTTCTTCTATCTGAATTAGAGTTACTAGCCATTGACAAAAACAGCATAAAAGAGTAAATGTTCCGTTGCCTTCACCCACCATTGATATTCCCTTAAATGCAAGGATGCTTTTGAATTAATTTCCTTAACTACTACAGATACAAGCAGAAGTCTGCCTTCTGCCCCCAAATGAAAGGTTTGTTGACAATAAGACTTATCAACGCAGACTGGAGTAATGCTTTGCACACAATCTACTGTTACAAACTTGTAGAAACACTTCTGTCACCTTTGCCTTGACTACGCGATTCTGTGAGAAGCTGAGTTACGAGGCTGCACCCATGTCTGTCCTTTCCCTGTCACCAGAGGTGCTATCCAGGCCGATCTGCTGGCACAGCTCCACATCTGATCACTCATTCCTTCCATTTGGTCCTACTACAGGAATCTGGGTTAATTTCAACATATGTAAGTAATAGAGGGTTTTTTTCCTCCTATGCACACTTCCATAAATCCAGGTTAGTAAACAACTCTGCATGCATTTCCTTGGTCTTCCACACAGCAACCAGGAAAAGGAAAAAAAACCTCACGCGAAAACCTGAAACAGTCTCTTGTCCACAGAGGAGCCAAAAGACAGAAGGGAAATACAGGTTCAGGCCAGCCCCAGAGCTTCAGCTCTCACACTGCATTAGAACCGAGACCTTCGGGAACATCTTTCCCACACAATTTTCAATTCAGCCCTGTTCTGTGCAGCCGCTCGATACAGCCTTTCATTTCTTGGTTGCAGGCTGGTTATACAAGGAGAGGCCATGAGGGCTGTTCATGCAGCAAGCACCTACGCAAGAGTACTTCATCTGCCTGGCCACTGCGTAATCCCACACTGTATTTACTATACACCATTCAAGATTGTCTCTGAAGACAGAAATTGCTCATTTCTTTACAGACTGTTCCAGGCACTCAGCACTATGGAAACAAGCTTTCCACAAGTGTTTATTAACCTCCATAGATGAGAACGTGTTACCCCATTTTGCAGAAAAGACGACAAGAAAAAGGTTGATTTAGGCATTCGAAATCAGTGACTAGCTCTTAAATGTGTAGTCCAAAGCACAAAGGGCTAGAATCTACAAAGAAAAGGTCACAAATATTTTAGGGTACTTCTTATTACAAAAAAACCCAACCAAACAAAAACTTCCCCCTTCCCCCCCCCTCATTTTCAAAAGCCATACTGTGTTGCATGAAAATTTTTCCCACTCCCCAAAGTCAGCTGGAGGCAGACATTCACCGCAGATACATTAGTCCAGCAGTTCAAAGACGGGATATATAAAGATTTTGCTTCCAATTGCTCATATCGTTGGAGCAATAGAGGAAAAATCCACTTCACCACTTGCACAATGGCTGGACCGGGGCGCACACTTCCCAGTGAGTAAATGTTTTCTTTGCAATTTTATAATCCAGCTTTATATCAGTAAGGAAACTTAATAGAAAGAAAGAGAATTGGTCTCCATGCAATAACTTAATTCAGAGGGACTAAATTCAGCAACCAGATCAAATGATGACTTTATTAGGTGCTATCCCAGATATTTGTGTGCTTTCAGTACACCCTGATGTGTAATTGTTCAGCTGGTGAAATAGTGGCATAGCTTCACAGAAGTCAATGAAGCTGTAACAGTCCAGCTAAGGATGATGTACAGAGCTGTATACATATTTTCCCCTTTCTTTCTTTCATCATTTCATCATTAATTCTGGTTCCAGAACTTCGACCCTTGAACAGGGGCTGCAAAAACAATAGCAACACAAGCTGCCCCTTTTTGCATATCAACCGATCCCTCTGCTAATTGCATGGTTTTGCCTTAAACAAGTAGTAAAAATGGGACTTTGTTCATTTTCTCTGTGTTCTTAACTATAGACGGAAAATATTTGTAATGCACTGCATATGACAAATTAGCTTCCAGCCCATTTTTGATCTGAGGTAGCTCCACCGGATTTACCATGGTGTAAGACAGAGCAGAAGCTGTCCAAATGCTGTCACAACTGAAATCCTGCTGGCTCAGTAACACAAGAAAATGCAGATAAAAGGCTTTGAGCTATTTCAGCTTAGATAGTTCTACGCACAAATCTCACATGACTAGGTTGACTTAACTTCGCTCTAAAATTCAATGATGGTAATGAATTTTTACATCTTCTCTGCTATTAGTGACTTGCTTGTAATAATCCCAATAACATTATCTCAAACTCCTACGATACTACAATATTAATGGAAATGTAAAACTAAACTGCTAAAACTTAAAACCGATTAATAAAATATCCCGTCAAACAGATTCATTTCACTTCCTAAAGCAAAGAACTTCACTTGATCTCAGAGCATTAGCTATTTGAAATGCTAAAACATTTTTCTTTCAGTTGTAAAAGATTTTTCCACAGGCAAGAACTTGTTTGTCACTACTCACACAGCAGCCTTTCCACAAAAACAAGAATCCTGCTCCATATCCTTGCTTAGGCACTGGAGCGTCTAACAAGAATAGTTAGAGATTATTCCAGTGAGTTAATTAGGTTTTGGAAATGGTTTGGAAAGAGTCGCGCTCTCAGGTTTTCTCCTCTGTTTGGGGAAATACGACTTGCCAGTCAAAATGAGGATCTCTGTTAGGAAGGGCAGCATGAGCAGACCTTCACTCCCATCTGCTTAGATAGTCTGGAGATGAGACTGAAAAAGCCAAATTGAGAAGAGTTCCACAGTAAAGCTCCAGATGTGAAATTTCTCGGATTTGAATATCTGAGATCAATCTAAATTTGTGCTGACTTTATCACAGGTGACTTGCCATGGAGATCCGTATCTGAGTTTAACAGAAAAGCCAATTTGAAGCGGTAAAGCAACCCAGCACATCCTCATGACTGCCGGAAAAATACACACTTTCCTGCTTCTTCTCTGGTTTCAACCAAGTTGAGCACTCGGTGACCTCCCTGGGGACACCAACATGAAGAGAATTCCCAAAACACAGGAAAGTGCAATCCCAGTTCAGGCATTTTTGTGCTGGATGCCAGTTGGGACCAGCACACCCCTCTTCTATACATCCAGCTGTGTCGCAAACTGCCGAGGAATCACGCAGAGCAGTGCAAATTAGCATGGCAGTGACAGACATCTCATCTCATCACATCTTTCAGTCAGGAGAACTGTGATTCACAAATGAGAGAGCAGAAGAGAGAGCTTGGGGCGTAAACGCTGCGAACGCACCCCACTGAACTTCACTCCTTCAATTAATCCCACCGAAATGGCAGTTCTGCACATATGTAAATACTTGCAAAACAGCAACCCTCATTTGTGCAAGTGGAGCGCATCCATCTGGCTTACAACTTTTAACACAGCACTGCCACCCATGGAACAGATGGGGCCTTACATGTGATGCATTCAGGCTACCCGGACTCAACAAAATCACTGGGCCAGAAGCCTTGAGTTTTCATACTGCAGTGCAACAAGCAGAGACAAGCTCTGTCCTCAGTCACCTGCCATCATGCGCATCTCGATGAGCAGGTCTGACTTCCTCAAGGTCACTTCAGGCTCACAGCACCGCTCACGGGAAGTGGGACCTACCTGGCTGTCTCTGGCCGGTCAGATACATTTTGGTCTCCTGGGCTTTAAGACAAGTAAGAGAAAGAACATCTCACACCTCCATAAAGCACAGCTTTCGTTTCAAGACTTCTAACATAAAACTACTCACAGGGGTTTCTTTGCTTTCACCAGAAGCTTCATTGTTTTATAAGCTCCATTATTATGGCACTATTAAAAGTTTTAATGATCTAAATAGCCCTCTTGATTTAAGGCAGATGCTCTCTCCACCAAGTATCAGACCTATAGGCTCCTAATGCAAACATGAGAAATCCTCTCTGAAATTTTTTAAGGCTGATAGTACTCAATTTAGTATTTTTATTTTAGCCAGAAATTCCTCTGGAAATATTAAAGACTCTCACAATATTAAAAAATAACCCGCTTACTAAGTTCTAAATAATATTTATTTTAGCTAACGGCAGTATTTTAAAAATCCTTGGTTCTATAAGCCTATTAACTTCTAATACTACCAAATTCAGCTACAGAAAAAAAAAAAAGCAAGCCTCTTGCCGCTTATTGACACTGGATGTCATCTAAATGGCTAAAACGCAATACTGCTCCTAGGATTATTACTGCATGAGAGAAAGATATTTAAGAAGGGACACGTAGGAGAGCCACACTCACAGAGCAAGCAGACAGAGCTAAGCCGTACGGGCAAACACCTCTTCCAATTTCATTGTATTTATAGGTCAGCTAGTTTTATTTTGAAGCACAAGAGATCTACTAGGAAAATTCATTACTGCCACTTGCTCTGATTTTCTTTCTCAATATAATTAAGCTTTGCTAATTGTCTATCACGATTAAAATCATGCCAGTAACAACCTTGTTTCCCCATCTGGCTGTGCTCCAAACTCTTCAGAGCTCTTGTTTAAGGTCAGTTCTTCCTGTAGCAGTTGAGAAAGGTCTTTACCAAACACGTGAGGTGAGCTGTTGGCCTGTTTGCCAATAAATTCATAGAAGTCAGGATTCCACCTATGGATTTTCCGAGGGGAAGAAGATAGTCAAAAAGAAAAGACGTGACCAACAACTGTATTTTAAGTAAAAAGTGAGATTCACTGAAGATTCAGAATTCATTCTTGCAGGTCAGAAAAATGACCTCGAATTATAGACAAAGATATGGAGGTGTTGAAATGAAGGATTACTTCAGGGCTGTATTATCCTCCCAGCAATACAAAGCCAACGTAAGGCACGGAAATTCAGCCAGGACACAGAAAAGGGGAGAAAAGGGCAGAGAAAAGGGGTGGGGGTGGGTAAAGAAAAAAGGAAGAAAGACAGAATTGGTGCTGTTGTTTTAGCACAAACTGCTATTTCTCAGCTTCACCCACTCAGTGGAAGGCAAACCAGGGGTGCAGAGGGCAAGACCAGGAGCTGAAGGCAGCTCTGCTTTGCATTAGGGCCCACTGCCTGACATGAGGGGACCCCGAGAGCACCCTGGCAAGGGGAGCAGGACACAGCTGGGAGGCCAAAGCCATCCTTGGCTTCTTCCTACCTTCACTTTACTGCCCACCCCTTAGGAACCTCCCTTGATGAACAGAGACAGGGCTTGGCTTCTAGCAGCGTTCATCAGCACATTTCTGACAAAACAGATTTTCAGGGAAAAATATTGATTTACTGACACTAAGATGTTTTAACCTTCAATGCTCTTGTTTCCCAATAGCTCATTTGCTGGTTTGCTCGGGAATCAGGATTCCCACTGCGCACTGCCTTGGGCAGTCCTACCTTGCACATATTCTCTCTGCACCAGGGAGAGCCATGCAGGGGTACCTAACTCACGACCAGGGGCCTTGAGGTTTTGGGGCTCTGTGCTTCCCAGTAAGGGAGACAGAGACAGAAGAAACACTGCAGGTCCCACAATCCATTTTATTGTTTTTTTAAAATGCTACCTCCACATAGAAACCCAAGCAAGCTTCAAATGAGTGCTCATGTTTGCACATCACTCGAGTGTCCCAGAGTCCCAATTCCAGAAGTGAAATAACCGGATCACTACGTGCCTCACCTTTTGGCAGTACAATACATGTATCTGGACTTTTCTAGCTCATTCACAGTTAACTGTGCACTTCTGCTATATGACACATTCTGTGCCTCATTTGCCCTTAGGAAAAGAAAAAAAGCCATTGCCTTTCTCTCGCTTCTGTCTAATTTACACTGTAACCTCTTTGGGCCAGGACCTATTTTTTGTTACGTTATCGTACAGTGCCTAACACAAAGGCAACCTAATCTCAGACCCTTTTAAATGCAAATGCAATAGAGAACTGGGCTGTTTGAACACAAAGGGTAATTTTGGTTTCGTGTCCCCGTCCCCCCCCCCCCCCCCCGCCAGTAATGGACTTTTTCTCTGGGAACAGATAATTGGGCTGTTTTGTCATTATTCCTTTTAAGTGAGGTTAAGGTCCTATTGGTGGTAAAGTGAAATATGTATTGCGGGCTAATCAGCAGTCCATATCAAAATGTGCTGGGGCAGAGCTCACCCTGCATTTACTGAACTCAGTAGATAGGTTGTACTAACACAATTAAAGGAAGAATTTGGCTATGTACACATGCAGATCATTATACTCGTATGTCTTGTTTTACTGCAGATCGTGCAGAGAAGGGTTTGAAGACCAGAATCACGTCCATAACAATTATGGGTCTAGACAGAGACCTGCCTAAAGGCATGAGCTACAGTTAGAGCAGTTTAAGTTACTGCCTCCTCCAGAGGAAGCAATCGAAGAGGCAGCGGTACTCAAGCTCCTCATCTAGCACAATGTGCAGTATAAGAGACTTCAGCCCAGTGGCAGGTTAAGCTGAGCTGTTTCGCTTGGCTTTGCAGAGGACCAGGAGGACACACACGATCAGTCAATGCATGTCAGCTGGGGGCAGTAGCTTTTAAAGCGATGGAAGTGAACTGCTGGCAGCTGGTTATGTTTTCTTGCTCCAGAGTCAATAGGGTCAGTGAAGATGCAACCTGGTAAATCCAGTCCAAGGAACAGCAGATTTGATCCTTCATTCTTACATGCTACTAGCTATCAAAAGGCCATTTCTCCTCACACAGGGAAGCATGCTTTTCATGGTGCCAGGGTACAGAAATAAAAAAAAATTAAAATTCTTCATCAAGTTTGTTGTCAAATACATTTCAAATGCGGCAACCTCTATCTTCGTGCTATTTGTTTCAGTCCAAGAGAAAGCAAAGGACTGCCAATCTTCCGTCATTTCTTAGCATGAAGGTCAGCTTATCAGAAAATAACATCAGTGGCAGACATTTAAAATACATTTATTCCAAGCTTTCTCCCACCCTTTCCCATGGATAGTAGATTTAAAACCACTACTAGATAGTCCAGCTTTTCCAAACCAATAATGGGCTGTTCTGGTCAGTCTTTTAATGCAGTGAATCTGATTTGCTTCCAAGTGCAAGTCAGAGCATTGATACGAATCACAAAGCCATATATGAAACGGACTTTGGATCTATTAGAAACTTTCTTTCCCTGCAACATTCACATAACCAAGATTTAAATCAAAGAGGTCCTCTCCACTAGCATGCAGAAAGAAAAAACCTCGGCTCCAGGATTTACACCTTTCTTTAATAAGATGGATCCTAATTCTGACAACCTCCTACAGACATCGCAAAGAAAACCTGCTCATTCCAGCTGTTACCTGAGTCTCAGAATTCCTTTTACACTTAGATTTTAATCCTCTAATTACAAGACTTGTAAGCTACTGAATTCTCTGTTCATGAGAAACTGTAGAGGTTATCTTGCAGAAAGAAAAAAGTGGTATGTTTCTGCAGTGCTTAATTCTCACACAATGAAGAAATATTGGACCAAACCTACAAAAGCCAATCTGAGTAAGAAAATAATTAGCATACACTCATTCCTTTAAATGCCAGGGAAAAAATTGTCCAATATATCTGAAATTTCAATGTCTTTTTTTCCCCAATGCCTTAGACATTAATGGCTTTTTAACAGGACATAGTATGTAATTTTTTTAAGGCAATTTTCGACGTTTTTTCACCTTCAGAAAGAATGTACTGGGTTAATCTTTCCCTGCTGACTTCATAAGCATGATTTCTCCAGTTAAAAAGGTCTTCAAAACAAAAGGAATTAAAAAAAAAAGAGTTCATTTACAGTTTCTTTGCTGAGCAGACAAACCATCCTTTAGGATCATTCAATGACAGCCTGTGGGACAATTGTCCATTCAAATGATTATCATATAGCAATATGCATCCCAGCAGTCCCTGAATAAATTCTTACGTTATAGTCCAGACTCTGCTGTATAAAGAAGTTAACCATCTCTCATTTGTGACTCAGGAGACCTGGGTTATGCTCCTGGATTTGCCACTACCCTCTGGTATGTTGCCCTGCAAAAATCTCTTTGCCTGTCTCTCTCTGTTTCTCCACCTCTAAGATGGGGATGAGGGTATCTTTATAAAACACTCTCCTGTAGAAGGATCAATGTATAACTGTTAAGTTTCACCCTATTGAATGGCTCTCTTGGAAAGCAAAGAATTTCAGTCTTCATTTAGAGTACAAAAGCCGGTGTGTCTACGGCATTTTTAAAGGCACTTTCACATCAAGCTCTGAGAATGCGTAAATGAAAATACCTCTGAAACAAATTCTGTTTGTTTTTCATCCATTGTCTGTATACACTGACAAGCAGTCCATCTTATCTTCAAGGGAAAAAAAGTTAGCACTTAAGCACTTATTTCTGCTGAAATACCATTCATATAAATAAAAGAGAGACAGAGAGAGACAAAGTGCTCTGTGTGGACACTTTAAGCTGACAGAGAAAATGCTCCCACCATAACAAACTGGAGCACACTCTGGGAGGACAGCACTACTCTTGATTTTCATCTTTGAAAGAAAATGAAGAAGAATGAATAGCTATGCCTCACTTACTCTTGAAGCAAATCAAAAGGAATATTCTGGTATCTATTTTTTATCCTCCTGTTCTTTTTAATGAAAACAAAAGACCTAAATATTTGATTACTTCCCCTCTGTGTCAAAAATAATAGTTCATGTCCTTTCTAGTTTGACAGAAAGGAGACTTGTTAGATCTGAGTCCTTTCATCTGAAACACTATCACACAGGTTTGCAGTGGTCTAACCTATTAAAATAAAGTTGAGCTCTGAAAAGCTTCTTTCTTTTTTTTTTTTCCCTTTTGGAACTGCACTGCAAGCAATGATTAGATTGCATTTGCCAATAAATCTATAGGGATCAGTGAACCAAAATAGCTACTCCCTCTCAAACCTATCAATTAACAGGCTTCCTTTGTTAATGATGTTACCGTTTCATGATTTGCTTTAAACATTACTCTGTTCTATCCTGTGCCCTTCAGAACAAAAAAGACCGATGCTAAAGGCTGTGCAAAATGTGTTTAGGATATCCATGTTTGTGAATTTATATTTTAGCAATTTCAGCAGCGCTCACGGTTTTAACTAGGTGCAATCTCAGACATGCAGGATCTTTCAAAAATATTTGGTTCAGGTGAAAACATGTCTCAGCAAGAAAACACTGTTTCGGTACAGAAAAAAATTAAAGTGACCAGAAACTGATAGGAACTAATAAAGACATAAAATGACAAGGGAGGACAATTCTAAGAAATTTGTATGTAGAGGTAAGGAATTATATTTCAGAAAATCACATGAAGCATACGATTACAAAGAATCAAGGAAGTCATGGGAAGAGTGACCTTGTTCCACCGTGGTCATTCAAATTATTCTCATAGCAAGTTCCTGCTTGTCAGTATTAGCCATAAATACAGGTGGTTTGACTTGTTAGTGGTATGTTTTTTTCCTGATGTACTGAATAGTACCTTTTATTATAACACAGATTCCATTTCATTCCCACAATTTTCCCTCTGACTGCATTTCCAGTTTCAGTTGTTGACCCCAAGAACCCAGTTTTTGCACCCAGCTGTACCCCAGTTCTACCACCGTACCACTTTGCCCCTGCATTCTTCCATCTACGATGGATTTGTTCTACGCAGTTCTTGAAAATCACTGCTTAGTATGATGCATATATTTATTTAAATAGAACTTTTATTTCCAGTAATTACTGGTGAAGCAGTATTTTTCTTGCTGATGTTTTAAGTAACCTGAAGAGAAAAAAGAAAGAGAGAGAAGAAGGAGATTAAAAAGCAGTTTAAATGGCTTCAACCTTTTAGCGGAGTTGTGCCGCTCTGAAGCTGAATAGATCATTCGGACTGTTCTTTCCAAATGGTTGTGTAACCAAAAAAAAAAAAAAGGGAAGTAAATCAGGGCATGATTAGTCTCTGTAGAAAGAACTAGGTAAGAGAACAAATCAAATTTAACACTAGGAAAGCAATAATGGAAAATGCCTGTCTCACCGACAGTTCCCTTGAGAGAGACAATCTGACGGCACTGAGCCGAGCCGAGCTAAGCCAGTCTGCTCATAGGTGCCGCGAAAGCCACTTGTCCATGTTGAGAGCTTTGTAGAATAAGTATCAGCTGTAGTCTGTCCCTTCTTAGCATTATGGATTTCTATGTTTAGCAAAGGTAAGCAATTTAACAACATGTTATAGTCCAGAAACTTATTAGACACCCTTTGAGATACTCGATTAGCATTTTCACAACTCCAAGAAGTTAAAAGGAGCCAAAACCTCCCAAGTACCTTTGAAATAGTTAACGCTATATAAAGATCACAATATTTTTTTCTTACTGTTTTCCCTTCCTAACCTCATCATGGAACAGTCTCTCTAGTATTTCTAGGCTCACCCTCTGATCATCACTATGCTAAACATTTCCTACCACGCTCTGCCTTCTCATGAGCAAAAAAGTAGTCACAGGGAGCGTGGAGCACTGAACGCAGATAGACTGTCGCTGTAAGGAAACGAATATGAAAACTACAAAAGCTTTTGTTCTGTATGATGAAAGCCAGTATCAGTACGGATTACACCACTCAAGGAGAAGCCAGCTAATAGAGCACTCGCAAATCTTAATTCATCCATTTTTCTATCAGAATTCATTTCATATTAATGTTAGAAGAGTAACATGGCCCTGCCTAAGGCACTACCACGTACTCAAGATAACCCAAACAGACATTATATTGTTCAACACATTATCAACTGCCTGTGTGCAATCAGAAATAACAACGGAACAAAGTGACCGAAGAACCTCATTGTACATTTAGCAAACCAAATTCACTTGAATGACCATTACACGAGCTCTTAATTTCCCACTCCTCTGGTACCAGCAAGTCCCAGTCTCTCTGGCTCAGGCCCACAAGCCAGGCTAAGTGTATCGACCCGGATGCTCATGGCTTGTAAGCTCCCAAACTGGCAGAGAAATTGTGAAACAGAAACTGCCTCCGACACGTTAGCTGACACAAGTGACATATCGCTGACATAGAGTTTAAGAGGGAAATCCAGCCCCATGCTGTGAGCTTTGACTGCAGCCTTCCACCTCACCTTACCACCCATCAGGACTGCATTTAATCCCTGACTTCTACCAACCCGGAAAAATGAGATGGTGAGAAATTTATTAGGCTTTATAATAATGCATAACAATCTGCTGTACATCATGACTTAAACTGGAAAATATGCCTGACAGTAGAATTTCACCCTCATTAGATAAAATGAGGAAAGGTGATTGTGTGTGATCCTTGCCCCATGCTTCCATTGTGAGAGAGAAAGGAGACAATTGGCAAAAGCATTTCTTATTAATTACACATTATCTCTTTGAATAGACAGGGGTATAGAGATCTGTTTTCTTCTTACTTTTCGCTGGTGCAATGTAAGGTAACACTTTTATTAATTGGACAACAATACTTTGGGCTATAAGGTACTTAAACCCCTAAACGCTGCAGATAAATCTGGAGCTGAGAATGAGGTATTTCACTTTCCGATACAGATCAAGGGGAACCGATAGTGAATTTCAACGTAACTGAAATTACTATGGCAAAAAGCCACTCAACACAACCAGCAAAGAGACACGTGTGCCTTGTGTTCTATCTGTCTCCTGCACAAAAGGCTCTGGCCCCATCCGACATGCCCTGCCTTGAGTCCACTGCCCGCGCCGTTTCTATTAAAAACGGATAAACAAGGAGAGGTGACTGTATTTGTTCAAAACCAGCTAAAGAAAGTGTCCCTTTCTCTCTCCTGTGTCCCTTGGTGGCCAAAGCACTTAGGGTGTCAGAAACCCAAATTCTACCTAGAGGATCTTCCCCATCTTGTGCAAGAGATCCTGCTCACCACAGACTACCCTCAAGCAAATTACAGATAAACTAAATGCAGCCCTCCTCTGCTCCATTGCCCCACCCTGACAAATTTGCAGTTACTCCTGGAAGCACTTGCTAGTTTCCAAAAAAGGCAGATCCCTAAGAAGTCTCCTTTTCTGCTCACAGTCCAGCTCTCCTTGCAAGCGAGCCCATAAGCTCGGGGGTAGGCAGCTCGCTCACCCACACCCAGCTGCCCTCCTGGGAGGGCTCTCCCTGGCTCCCTTCAACCTTTTCTCGCCATTCTGAGAATGATCTAAGATCATGGAATTAAAAACTAATGCATTTGAGTGTTTATATTTATACTTATCTCCCATTTTGCAGAGAGGTTTTTGAGTATTTCAAGTTCACATTTTTAAAGTTTTTCTCCATCAACTACAAGCACTAGAAACTTAAAAGCAGAGCAAGGTGAGAGATCAAGACCTGAGGCCCTGAGAAAAAGATGAGACACCTGAGAGCTGACAAAACTCATTTAAACATTGACATGATGCTGTCACACTGAACTGCACTGAACGTGTCCAGAAGCGACTGGGTTTCTTTAAGTACTTACACTGCGCTATCACAGGATTTCAGAAACCTAAAGCACTAGAGATTAGTGCTTTAAAACCTAACCTTACTTAAAGCAAAAGGGACGGGTGCCAAGGAATAGCCGCTAATCGTTTGTCAGTGATCTTACTTGCCTTACTCCTGCAGTACTCTGATTTTGCTTGATGGGTAATGCCAGAGTAAGGACGGTCCCTTCAGACTACCAGTATGGGTCAGTCATCGTACTCTGCATATAAATTGGCTGCACTCATTTCTGCACTCATTTGTAATGTTTTTCTTCCTCTGTTGCACTGCTTCTTGATTAATTAGTGCCATTAAAGCACCTACGCAGAGTACACATGACAACTTACTTGACTTGCGTAACAGTGGGAAGAAAGAGCAGGTCCTTCTGAATTCAAGGAAAAGTCTCTGAAGTGTAAATAGATAGAGATAATCAAATTCAGACGCGATTAAAATTAACAGACTATCAACCAAGTGACACTATTAATAAATGTCCACAACAAGCAGGGACAGAAAGGACTCTGAAAAGACCAAACGTAATTTAATTAAACAAATGAGAGCATACGAAAGAAACCATAGCAGATAACTACATGAAAAGACAAATAAAGATTTCAGCAATAACTGATGTTATATTATTCACTGTATAAAAGGAACTGTATCGGTGTTCCTCTCTATTTACATAGCAAGATGTAAGTGGAAAACCTTGGGATTTTAACTGTAACCTCATACACTATAGATACTTGTCCTTCGCATTAATAAACGAAATTTTGTTCTCTGTGTAGCAAACAACATTAGGCCATGTGAGTGCAGAATATACATATACATATGTACTCACAGCAATCTTGTGATGCAAGGGAATACTATTATTCTGATTTTATGGATAGAGTTTTACAACCTCATTAGTCTTGAGGCAACAAAGCTTTGTTGGTAGGGTTTGGCTTGATATTACAGAGCGTGAAAAATCACATCCCATAATCTACATGACTGAAATAGGCGAAGTTTCTGATGTAAATGCAATGAGGTTGACAAGACCCTGCCCATCAGCTGTGCTTATATTTATTTGAGTAACTGCACTGGCAGAATACCTCTTCCACTGGTTCTCCACTGGATATTCAGCCCACCAGGCTGACTGGCCCGGCAATTTTGTAACGGAGCTAAGCCCTGATCCACAAAGCACCAAAGGGACTTCCCAAGGGACGTGGATGCCTGTGCCACAGCAGGGAACCAGCTTGCGTGGGAACAGCCCGTCCTGGCATGCAGGAGAGGAGCAGGCACAGCAGACGAGAGCGGCTGAGCGGGGGGGTGTCCTCTGAGCCCAAGTGCAAAAGGGACCTGAACCGGGGTGGGAGCACAGACAGGCTACAGAAGAAGGAATAGGGTCGCATTGGCTGGGCATGCAGGGATGGAGGAACAAGACTCTGCTTTAAACCTGTTTCTTCAGTTACTCAAAAGATAAAAGGGAAGTCTCTTGTTTCCACATTAACACTTGAAGAAAGAGTACTATATGTTACCCCAAACTCAACAACCATCCAACAGCATGTGCTGAACTTCCCCTGCAATGCCTGTCCTGCTGCTGTTTAATGTAACGCTCAGAAACCTCCATTTCTAGCAAGGTAACTCACCATCCTCACCCACTACACTTAAATATAGAAAAAGAAGGTGTATCAGAATGCACCAGCTATTTACGTAACCCTCCTACTGTCGGTATGGCTCTGCCTATGCAGGCAAATACAGATTGACTGTTCAAGGTAAAAACGAGGCCAAAAAGAAACGAAACTGAAATGAACCACAACCTTTTAAAAATCACACCCATATCAATACTGAAGCTTCTTCCAATACAAAAATTTTGCCTTAAAAAGTCCCAGTCCAGAACAACTGTATTATAACAAGAGATTATTTTCTCTATCAAGACAGTAAAAATTCTTTTAAGACAATGCCACCAAATGGTTTGCCATTGAATTCTGCCATCACAGCACCATCTAATGTGGCAGTTTCCTAATTGTCATTGTTTCTTATATCACTTCACTAATCAATTCATTTGATTTTACTGCATTTCAGTCACTCCACACAGGAATCACAGAGTGGTGGGTGTTTCTAATGAGACCCTGCGAGGGCCCCGAGTAATTGACCCTCAGCTATACAACATTTTTATCAACAAGCTAGAAAATACAAAAACATTATTTGATAAAAATGTCAAATGACTGACAAAGATTAGGAGAATGGCAAATAATGAAGTGGAGAAGGTATTGATTCAAAGCAACCCGATAAGATCAACACAAGCAAATATTACGTGCTCCACAGTACAGCTATTGAATGAGTCCTAAATCCTAATTAGGAATTAGGAAACTGAATCCTAGGAACAAAGAACATACAGCACTTTTACAGATTGGAGAAGTCTCTTTTGGGAAGCTGGGGGCTAAAAACCAGAAAAACTTGGAAATCATGACCAGGCATTGCCATTGTAGCAAAGGGGCTAATGCACTCCGTGATCATGTTAGCAGAGTAAAGCCACACAGGAACAGAAAAATTCTATCACACTGTTAATGTGAATTGGTACAACCACAACAGTAACGTAGCAGTGCTGCCCCCATGATGGGTCTTGCATGAAACAGCCACACAAATGATTAAAGGAATAGTAAATATGTGTTAAGTGCAAAAAGTAAGGAACTCGATCTATTCAGTTTATCAGAAGAAAGGAGAGGGCACGAGTTGATCACAGCTTATTAATACCTACATGGGACGCTGACATTCAATAAATTGAAGCCTCTTTTTGAAATAAACAGAGCTGTAACACGATCCAGTACCTGGGAATTAAGCTAGGCAAGTTCTGACTTGAAATGAGATGCTGGCTTTTAATAGTGAAAGTAATTAACAACTGGAAATGATTTATCGAGAGTTAAGCTGCATTCTTTAACATTGTAAACGTGTGTTTCACAAGCGGATGTTTTCTGACAGATACACCCCAGCTCAGCTGGATTAATTCAGGGTAGCCTTCAAGAGGTCAGAAGAGATTATTACACTGGTCCCTTCTGGCTTTACAAACCACGGGTCTCTAGATCAATCCCCATTTCTGCACCTCTGGCCTTGAGTGTTTCCTTCAGGTCATTAAGTTTAACATCCACTCTCCTTTCATTTAGAATATGCAATTTAAAGCTATAACTGCTGCCTTAATTTAATGGTAATTAAACCTCAGCCAGCCTCGGTGTTTTCTGTAACCAACTCACTATTTCAAAGGAAGAGTTGGACCCAGTCTTTTGGAGCTGCCACCCAACCAGGCTGCTGGGAGGGGACAAGAACAACAGCACAGCTGACTCTCTCCCAGTCACAGCCTGAAATTTAAATAAAGGGCCGTGTCATTAGAAACCATTTTTGGCATGCAGGACCACAAGAAAAGGGTGTCAGCTAAGGAGCAAAGATACAGGGAGCCAGTGCAAAGAGTTCATTGAGTCCTGACATCAAAAGACAATTCCATCATTGAGATAAGCTTCCCTCAGCCCCCGTTGCGCGGTAATGCCGGACTTGCCCTTGTCCACGTCCATCTTCCCTCATCGGTGACATGATATGGTCAACGTTTCCCTTCCTGAAAAAGTTTCTCCCAGTCCTCCTCCTGTCTCTTGGTCCCAAGTCTGAGCCTATTCCAGCAGGCTCAGTTAAGCACCACACGGTCATTTTGTTGTGGCAAAATAAACCAGTTCCAACATGGAGCCCACACAGTTTCTGAAAGCGGCTCTTGTTGGTACCGTATAGAAAGACACAGGCTCTGATTTAAAATAAAGACGATTTTTAAAGGTTTTCACTGAAAGTTCGTTCAGCTGGTCAACAAATTGTGCAATGTTGCAAATATTACTTACAGCCAGAGAGTGCAGGACGCAATATATCCTAGCTGAATAACGCACTCTAAGCAAGTACCCATTAGTGATGATGATTACGCACCAGAGCACCTCATTAAGCCTTTGACTCTCTGGTATCCATCTAATCAAGACAATTGTGCACCATTGTCATGTTTCTCAACTATGACACGACCTGCCATGCTCGAAAAGGGGCAACTTCTGAAACTGCAAAGGCACCGCTGCCAACAGCGGAGTGAAAAATGGGAAAGGCTCCATATGCTTAAACAGCTCCAAGAGGGAATGTTTAAAAACAGACTCCAATTACTGCAGTCCTGAAAGGCTGATGTTTCCTCTGAAGGAGACACACGCACACAAAACTCCATCAGGAGTGCTAAAACATAAGCAAAGTCTATTTGTTCCTCTTGTATACTTGCACGCTTCTCACTCTGTGTAATGAGAGCTATAAGCCTGTACTCAGGTCTTTAGAGAACTACAAAGAGAAATGCCTGTAATCTTAATAAGTGTATATGCCTTTCCTAAGCTTTACCTTTAATTAAATGAAATAAAATAGCCCTCTTTGACCTAGGTCAATGGAGATACAAACTGGAAAACTTTAAAACAAAGACTGAGCTGTTTTTTCATACAACACGTAGACTGGCTGTGGAGTCTTTTCTTCTTTCTGCCTGAGACACACGTTGTAGAAGTAGTTTTTAAAAGGTTAATCATATTACGACCACACACTAGGTATTTTGTACTTTTCATTTGCAAAGCACTTTCCAATCTTTAGCTAAGTTATCTAACAACTACTTATCAAAAAACTCCCCCAAAACATAGAAAACAAAAAATGGTATGCATATGGTGATCTGGGAAATCAAATTTAACAGGTATGCTCTAAAATCCCTTCGAGTTAATGCAGAAGGCAGAAAAGAATTTGCTCATTATATATCATCATGCACATGACTAATAAAGGCCTCAATAAATTCTTAGTTTATAGAGAAGAGGGTATGGGGTTTATTTAACTACATTGTTTAGCAGCGGTGACACAATCCATAACCTCATCATTGAAATAAGTAAGAGAGCCTTAAAGCAACATATAAGTTGTTGCCACCACCACCACGTGCTACTTAAGATGACAATATACATAAGCAAAATATTTTAAGATAGATAACCTCAGATGCAAAACATTACATTGCTGTCTTTGGATTTTGGTCTGGTCTTAAAATACAACTTGGGTTTTATAGAAATGTAAGTGTTCTTAAAAATAAAAACTAATGCTTGTGTACCAATCTATTTGCAGCGCTATAGATCTACCAGCTGAAGTGATAAAGAAGAAGGAGCCGCAAACACACCATCTTATTTTGTTTCATTCCTGTTATTAGTGGAGGTAACTTATTCAATGTTGTAAACAGACACAGCTCTTGGAAACTATCCGAGGCCCGAGTGAAAAGGACTTTGCTGAGTTGCTTGGGTGAAAGGAGCTTTCCTTTTATTAAACTATCAGCAGGGAAGTCAGCAAAAAAAACCTGGTATTTTATCTCAAGTGGAATACTTCAAATCTTCTAAAATGAAATTCATTTTCCTGATGTACTCACAGGAGTTTACGTGGAGATAAAGAACAAGAGTGTCGCATTTATTCCGCAAACGTCTGATCATACAGAATGCACAAGCCTTTATGCTGAACAGGTTTTAGTTGCAGCAGGGAGAACCTCCTTTTGGCAAGGCTGGGTGGCTTCTCCAGCAAGTCAGCATCTCTCTTGCTGATCCACAAAAGAGATGTGGGGACTGGGAAGGTTTCTTCCTTGAGATGATGCTGATGGCACAGCAGGACTATCTCAGAAGTTTCAGTAACATAATAAAAGTCTCTGTGCTCTGAAATAAAATTAGGAGACTAATGTGACACTGGGTTTCTCAACAGACCAGAGCCTTGTTGGTTTATTGCACACAATTTAGTGATAGTCATACCTTTCACGGGGTGCAAAAGTGCTTTTTTTTTTTTAATAACAGCTACAGAAAATCAATACATTTCATGAGTTCAATTAATCCCCACAGCTGCTGTGCCAGAGTCAGAAGGAAACAAAGAAATTTTCCATTTCTAAGCTTTGGGACTAAGCTACCCCACTGCTGTCTGCAGAGGGGGATGGTCCTTAAGTACCTTAGATTGTGGTTCCCATTAAAGCAGGTCTTCCTGTAATTTGTGATTTTTAAGGCTAAGCCCTTGTAATTTATAAAGGTAAGCCAGTGCTAGACTATCTTCTGAACTAACAGATTCATGCAGTCATTTATATCTAAATTTGTTGGACGGCCCTTAAATATAAAGCCACTAGGATTCAGGTTTGGATAATGGATCAAGGTCCTCAGGGCAGCCCCCTCTTTGCCTTGCTGAGTTACACTGAGGTTCATGCTAGAAGACTTACCTACTACTGGTACTTCAGTAATTAGAGGAACACTGACTACTTGAAAATCCATTTTTAGATTTTTTTTCCCCAAGGCGCTGTCTTTTTTGACAGTGGATACTCAGCTGGAGGTTGGAGAGCCCTTGCAGGCAACCTTCCAGGGGAGCCATGGCCCAATATTCAAAAGTCGCTGAGCACCCATGCTCTGGGTATCACCACAGCACATCAGACTTCACGTCTTCTGCAGGGACAACTACGTCTGTTCTTTGATTGCAGCTTAAGCCCTTTCATCTGTATGACTGAAACCTGCAAGATACCTCTTCTTTATGATACATTTCCTTGTCCAAACTCCCCACTCAGCTTTGACAACCAGCTGCTTGACAGGGCCTGGGCATCTACGGCACTGACCTGTGCACACATGGGACCTGACTGAAACGTGTGACAGGCAGCCTACATCTTCTCCGGGAAAAAGGTTAATGTTTTACTTCTCCTTCTAAACAGCCAGTTTGGGTCCTGTAAAGGGCCTATAAAGCTGGTCTTGACTAATTACTTGGTGGTAAAAGCAGTGACCTCAAGTAGATCATTGTCCTTTATTGCTGCCAGATTTTACACCAAGACAGTAATCCTGGTGTAAAAAGATGCCTTTTCACATCACAGACAAAGTAAAAGCCTGTGCGTTTCCAACTCGCATGTGGAATTTTTTGCCAGTGGCAAATTTGAGCTAAATTTGAAATGTTTATCGAGTGATTCACCTTTTGCATAGCCCAGAACAGCTGCCTTCTGACAATGTCACTTCCCAAAAAAAGTAATTTCTACAACAGCATGCAGCGCATGGTGACAGTGTGAGTACAGGGGACACGCTGAGGAGCTGCAATGGCCAAAAGGACAGTGATGAGCCTCAGTTCAGAGCTACAGTCCTGAACGGTTGGTTTACAGCCCTCATGACAGAGGTAGCATCCTTTTGTCAGACACAGGTGTGGGGTTTTTGCAGCAATACAAGATCACAGAACGGTTTGAGTTGGAAGCGACCTGGAAGATCACCTAGTTCCAACCCCAAGAGCATTCCATTCTACCCCATCTATCAAAAGAGGGGGGGAAAAGGCCAGTATCGGGATCTCTGAACTTCTAGTACATGACAAGCTGGTTTTATGTCCTGTATTATCAGTGGCCACATACCACAGCATTGCAGGCACTCGTGCACCTGCTGAAGGAGGACCGGGAACGTTTTCTCCTGTTGGAGTGCGGATCAGTTTGTATTTTTCAACATGACGACTGTGGCTGCCAAACCCGATAATGAAAAATTGAAAGTCAAATAACCCCTATTAGTCTGTCAAAGGTTGATGGAGCTGGTATTCTATTTTCCCATTGTGAACGACTACCATTGTTAAGAGCTGACAGGCAAATCTCTGCAGAAATATGGACTCTTTGTGAGAGCTATTTATAGTAACATATGACAATGCAGCGCTATAATATGCATACTAAAGCATTGCCCGGGATATGCAAGAGCCCCCTGGTACAATTCCTGGATTGTGAGGCAAAATTCCATTAAGATAAGAACATTTGAGAGGCCTAAACAGATGAGATATGGAGAAGTGGGGAGGAATGTCTTGGGTTTTGTTATGGCATGGCACCAACAGCATTAAGTATGTACAACAGCCTTTTAGGGATGAGTAGAGAGCACATTTATCAACAGCACAAGAGCAAAAAATGTCAGGTTTGTGTTTATTTTGGTCTGCTTTTCTTTTTCTTCTTTGTTTCATTTTATGACCAGTTAAAAAGCAAACCAGGTCTGTGCCTGGATCCCAGAAGAAGAGGGAAGTGCTGTTCACGATCATCAACAGGGAACAACAGCAGGGCGGATGGCTGCGGGAGGGATTCAGAGGTGTGCTCTAGCAAATATCGAGTATCAGCTGGGATCGGCTACCTAGTATGCTGAACGTATGCAGAAGCAGGTCCAGGCTTCGCAGCAGCATCAACAAAGTCCGGACAAAGCCCAAAGATGAGAACCAAATGAATGATTTCAGCAATTGCTGAAGGGCTGGGTGACACACCGGGAAGAAGCGAACACAAGAGTGCAACGGCAAGATAAAAGAGCCGACACGGCTGAGCATACAGTAGTATGATTACGCCTCGTGCAGATGGCCTTCCCCTCCTCCTTGGATGCCAAAATTCATTTTGGAGAGGCAGAGTGGAGTCCTCTGTGCCACCCAGTCCCCTCCACAGCACATCTTTTTCTGTGGGCAGCTGGTGCTCTCCAAGCCCAAAGAGAAGCTGTTGCTGCTTTTACCAGATGTTTTCTGATGCATATGCCTTTGAAAAGAGGGGAAAAGGAAAAGGAAAAGGGAAAGGGAAAGAAAAAGGAAAAGTGCTGCCAGGATGGTATTTTTTTTGTGACAGCGTTTGCTGCATGCATTCAAAGCTCCTGCAGTATTGAAATCCTCTGCTACGTCATGTCTGCCCTAGCCCACAACCCAAAAAGGGAAAGCAAGTCAGCACTTCTCCTGGCACTCCAGAAACCAGATTTCTGAATTGACACTTTTATTTCCCATTTTAAACTCTGAAACAGTTCTGTGCTTTGTACTGTCAGGAGCTGGTAAACAAGCATTTTGATTTGATGGTGGAAGGTATCAACATAACACTGCATGCTTTCCAGATCACATGCTCTGCAAATTGGGGTTCACTGCTACGGTGGTGGCTCAGGGGCATTTTGACCACTGTCTCGGGTGCTGTCACACAGCCTTAATGCTTTTGAACCCTATGGTGTATCAATCAGAACAGTAAAAGCCAGAGTTCACAGCACAAGAACTCTTCAAAGACAGAGTCAGTATGAGGTAACAGCGCAGGCAGTAGAAATGCAGTCAGGTTCCTCGATCCCCTAACGCACGCATCAATTTTGCAAAGCTTCTGCAGTTTGCATTCATTTACCTGATGATAGAAAACTTCTGAGCATACAGATAACACACTCATAGGCACCAAATAGCTATCTAGCCTGCTAGGCGCTATTATTGCATACCAGTAAGACGCAAACTTAAGGAAACACACATAAAGGAAAGAAGCTAAGACTGATAAAAGTCCATGAGCACAGAGAGCAGTTTAAGACTCACCAACCTCTTTGGCTCTTGTTACCAGCTCTTTTAACTAAAAACCCCCACAAAACTCAAAGGAAATCTTTAAAATCCTTGAACAGTTACAGCGAGGTCACCAAATTCCACTCAAGCCACCAGTGTTTCATGCACTTCTTGCAGTCATACACACAAGCTTGCTTTTGCTCCCATCTCACCAGTTACATTCTTGCCTAATTTTCCCATTATCAAAAGAATACTGGATATAGGAAGCAATCTGCATTGTGCGTGGGTTTACATTAATGGCATATGGTCCTTCACATCGTAGCCAGACACTTCGTCAAGAGAATGGAAGGTGAATATTAATGTCTCTTAAAGTACATACGAGTGTTAACAAAGCTCCTTTTGAGGTGAAGAAATTAAGAAAACTGTGCATTTAAGTGATGATTATGAGTTATGTTGGCTCTGAAAAACACCTTGTCTCCTAATAAACATTTTTGTTTTTAAAATGGAGTTTTCAAGTGGGGTTTTTGTTTGGTGCTGCCCACCCTCTAGTCATGGGGGGTCCCACCACTGATTTCAAGGAAAGAAGGACTGGCCAGCAAAAAACTACTTTAAAACACATTCGTAAAGTATCTTCTGCCGCTGCTTTGCTGTTGTTTTCACAAAATACCAGAGCTGCTCCAAGTAGGAGCCTCTCGCAGGAGATGCTGCCATGCTGAATACCAAACCCTTCTTCTATTTCAACCTTTCTGGTAAAATAAAAATGGAGAAATAATTTACTTTAAACAATCAAAAGATTTGCTGTAGTAATGCTAAAATGCTTCAGCTTGAGACAATGAAAAATAATTTTCGATCTTAAAACAAGAGCACATATGTATGTGCTATGAATACATATAATGAAGATTAATGTTTAAGTATGATCTGAAGCATTAAAATACATCTGAACAAAACAGCAACATGAAAGGATTTTACAGTACTCAAACACAACAAGAAGATCACAATTATTTGCCATGTTTTCCTATTCAGAAAGTTTTCATACTTTTCAGGCTCAACAATTCCCTCACAATTCTTTAACTGAAACATTCTCCATGACCCTCTCAGTTCTGGTCCTCAGTATGGGTTGTTGCTTAAAAAGCTGATGCAAACTTCTCCCATTTTGTTTTCTTTACTTTTCTGTTCATTTCCTCCTAACAAATATTAAATAGAAATAAAACTTCAGAATTATCCACTATTACCTAAAAGTTACCTGTTGATTTCCAGAGGCTTTGTATTGGGCCCTTAGGTTTGGTTGTCACTGTTGTAAGGGTAGAGGAAACCTCTACGCTGTAGAACTTTCTTTCCCACCTCTAATTCCCCATAAGTGAACCTTGTTTTAGTTAACTTTCTGCATCATCTCATTTTCCCATTAGTAGTTGCTTTGTAACCCTCCCTCTGGACTATCAAGCTGGTTACAGGTTCAGGAATCACCTGATATCTATTTTTTTAAAAAGAAAAAAATAGAAAAATATTTTTTTGCATCAGATGTGCACTGCCCAACCATATTTGACAACTAATTGGCTCCAACATTTAAAGGAAACAACTTATATATGATTTAAAATAATTAAAATCTTAAATAGTATGATTTCCGGAGTAGAGCTAGCCTTAAAGCAAGGATTTCGATTCTAATCCTGGATGAATAATTAGCTGATTCAGACATGTATTTATGGGGACAATAGAGTTCTACTAGGCAGAAAGACACTAAAATAATAACAAGTGAATTAAAGAACCTGCATTAGCGACGTGAGGAGATGACAGCTGATGCCTGTGTTGTCATGAAGGAGGGTGGGTTTGCTATTATTTGGGCCCCTGGAACCCTTTATACAGCCTTTACACTGCTGACTGATTCAGAAGGTGAAATTATATTTGATTATGGGTACTCAAAATATTTTGTTCAATCGTGCAGTGCATGTCTGACGAGAAAGGAAAGAAAAGGTGGGAAGGCGGGAGCCGAACTTGCTGTGAGACATCATTCTCCGCAGCTATGGCAAAGGCAGATGATAAAAAAAAGGCAAATTAATAATAATTCCCTACCAGACAATACTGGCTGGCTGCACGTAACCTCCCTACCCCGGAACCATGTCAGCCCCCCACACCCAAGTAGGGGCCAGGGCGTCCCTGGGGCCACGGGAAAGATCCCTTTCTCCTGCATGACTCCTGCTCCCGCAAGCCTTGTGTCCTCCTTCCCATCCCACGTGTTGCGTCCTCTTCGTGCTCTGCGGAGCGGCCCTCCGACCACTAACCCCTCTGGGAAGCGCAGCTGCAATTTACGGACACTGGGCATTGGACCAAAGGAACAATGTCAACACTTGGGTCTAAAACTGTTTCTCCAGGCCTTCAGAAAATACAAGTACAGTATAATTTGGGTTCGTCCGCGTGCTAACCTGCCAAACTTGCAAGCCATAAGGAGGAGAGCACACTTACAAGTCTCTATGTGCAATACGAATTACTGATACAGTTCCTTATGTACATTAAATAAGAGAGTTTTGACTTTGAATCAATAGAAAAGCTGAGAAAGTTAAATACAGAACACAACAGGTTATGCAGAAAATGATCCTTGAAAATTTTTGCACTTATGCAATACTGGAAGATTCTATCTTCTCCAAGACCGGAGGTCTTAGCTCATTAAATGTCAATATTTTGGTCTATTACTCCAGTTTGTATTGTGATACCGAGCCCATAAATTTGAGGTGGGTGTAGGTGAATAACTGCGCTGGGTGGTTAGCAATAAAAAAATACACAGCAGGGCACTAGATCTTCAGTAAGGAGGAAAGTTGTTGTTTTTTACACAAATCTCAGGAGATTAAGCAATGAAAAAGTGTGTCAGACAGCAGGATTTCATGGTCCAGAAATTCAAAAATAAGATAAAACTCTAAAATCGAATTACCACTCCTGCCAATAAGCTATTACCGTGCAGTTATTAAATACACACAGACATCCACATGACCACGCTGCAGTGTAAATCACACTTGCAGACATTTCATTTAATGAACAGTGTTTGAGTAGACAATCTGGTTTGGATTATATTAAATATATAATTCCACTTGCTCCGAAATGCATTCATACTTAAACTTGCAATCCTCACTTACAAAAAAACAGTGGGGGAGGAGAAGAATAAATCAGGGCCAAGTGGCAATTTTCAGTTTTAAAAAGCAGCAAGTGGGAACCAAAGCTTAATTTAATAATTTACATTTAAAGAATCTATGCTGTAAAGCTAGATGATAGCCCAGAAGAAAATACGTGGGATTTCGCCTGAAGTTTTTAGTAATTAAAATATGACACCATTGATTTAATTTACTTATGTTACAGTAAACGTTTTTGCCTTGAAATGCACTTTGAGGGTGTAAACGTGACATACAGCCTCCTTCTAGCTGCTCCTACGTTACAGCAGTTCCCAGTGCCCTGCAGTTCGCTGGGTCCTACCTTCAACGCCGAGCGTCTCTTTGGTCCTCAATACAAATCCAGCACCTTCTTGGGGTGTGTTTCCCTCCCCGCTTTGCAGTCCGAGGCTCTGGGACTGCATCTCACCACGTGCTCGGCAGCAATCGCCGGCCGTGCCTGACCCAGATAGGCTGCAATCCCGATTCCCTGTTTCTCGGGGAGCTTAGCCGCCTTCTCCCAGGGGCATCCTGCAGCCGTGCCCAACCCTCTGCGGCTGCAGGCCGGCGCAGCCCCCGGCGCAACGAGAGGAGAATACGAGAAAAGTGACTTACCCAGTAACTGAACTGTGCCACGCTTCAACTGCGTTGGAGGTGATACCCGATGGAAATGGGGATAACGTGAGTCCTGGAGCTGTAATGTGTATTTTATAAATAGAGGAGATTTAAAGGGAATATACAATCTCATGCTGCAGGGGTTTAGCCAGACTCCATTAGGATTTAGGTGCAGATTCTGCTGGAGAAAAAGACGGTGTCTTATCAGGGATCTGCTGCCTGGGGGCTTTCCTGCATTTTCCTTGGAAGCATCTGGTGGCCCCTCGGCCCTCATCCGCAACGGCAATTTTTACATCCCACCATTACACTGCAGCCTCACGCTAATGTGCGATAAGGCTGTCCTGATTGAGAAGCGTGATGGCACAGGCCCTGTTTCCGCTAGGAACTGAAGGTCATCAGCCCCTGTGACTACGAAGCAGATGCATGGACAGTCCCCGCACAGTCCCAGAAGCTATCAAGGACACCGCTTCTGGGCCTGATAAATCAAGTTAAAGAGCATCTCCGAATGCTCAGCCAGATGGATCACTTGAATGGCTAAACACTCTAATACATCTTTTTGAGAAAAGATATTGGCTTGTGCAATGAAACAGATAATTGACTATTCCATGGAAACTGTTAGGGCTTTACCTCTGGGATCGGCAGGAACCCATCTCTCTTACTACAGGGGTAAGCCTGCAAGTCTTCGGGTTTCATTTTATTCTCTCTTCCTTCCAGGAGGAAGATTCGGAACAGAAACCAAGCCCAGGCTGGTCTCGCATCAATCCACCCGCCGATGTACTGCGATAATCTGCAATCGAGCGCGAGTGCAGCAGCCTCATAAATCAATGCAAATAGCATAAGCTTCTAAAACAGCCACGGATGCAGCATAACCCGTCCTTAGCCCGGGTGGGTCAGATTGAAAGGAGCTGTTCGAACCCCCACCAGCAATCGCAGTAAACCTTCCCTCGCCCCATCGGTAACGTGAATCCTGTGTTTCCTCTCTGATCTGCTGTTACACTGATGGACGTGGTGATACCAAGGAGATAACTGATTTTTTTCCTGGATTGTGGCAGAAGTGGATGAGAGGAGAGCAAGCCACCCCCACCCTTCTCTGGCTCTTCCCTCTTCCAAACATGGCATCAGCTCCACAATTTATGAAATTGTGGATTTTTTTTTTTAAATATGAAAAATGAATGAAGTCCAGGTTATGGAGCTGTAATTCCAGGGCAGAGCTCCACCAAACACACGGGCCTTTTAGCACTTTATTTCTGTGGTTTCTCAGTTCATGAGCTCCTTGATGGAATTACAGTTCTGTCATTCAAGTTGCTTGTTATTTGTTCTGTATGTAAATAAAGGGAATGCGTTAAAGGACTGCACTAATGTATTCAAATATTTGTAGATAATCCACTGTAAATCTCAAGACCGGAGGATTTTGCATAAATGCTTGAATCTGTAACAGCTAGGAGGGAATTCCAACTCCCTGACCGAGTAAATTACACAAAAAATAGCAGGATGATTAAACCAAGCACATTAATATTCACAATAAGTTTTGTGTGTCAGCACACAGACTGAATTCAAGGATTGCATCCTTCTTAATATTTGTATGGTAGGAGGAGAAGCCAGCCACAATCAGGGTATAATAATAACAGCAATACACATAATTTCATTTTTATACAGCACCCCAAAACATAAGGGATTGGGCTGCTTATTGTATTTACTTATGGTTTGCATACAAGTTTTGAAGGACAGTTGATCAGCTGAGAATTTTTACTGTCCAAATATTCCTGCTGTCTATGTTTTGGTAAGTTAGAGAGAGGTTCTGACAGCCCTGAGTCATTTGGATCTTCCACAAATCGCTTGTACATTTGTCTACCAGGAAAAGAACCATCTCCATCAGTAAAGGTGTTAATAATACATACGCATACTATTAACTGCACTTATTTTCATTTCTTGCCCTGGAGTCATCATTAGTGAAGATTAAACATGCATAAATCAGTCTCTCCTAAATTAGCGAACATCATCAAATGTCACCTTGCTGAAACCAAAAGATATTTATTTATTTATTTATTTACTAATCATTTATTTATTTATTATTTTTCAAAAATTGGATGATGTTGAAAGACAGATACAATTATCCCACCATCCACCACTTTTTTAGCCAGGCCACTGGGCTGCATGTAGTCACTGGTGCCGTAAGTCTCTCATTATCTCCACAACAGGGGAAATCAAGGTCAGGTCTGGAATTACTGACATTTGCCCACACGTCTTATACACCTTAATTTTAGTAAAAAATACTGGGTGGTCTGGAAATCTTATGTGGGGAGGACCAAATTCTGTCTTTGGCTACATATATACTCTGCTATGCCAATCACTGGAAGTCGCACACGTATAATAGAGAGAGGAGATTACCTGTCAATACTGCAAATAAAAACTAATTAAGAGTGAATAGTTTAATGACAGAGGATCATGCTTCAACATTGCCAGTTCCCGCTATTTTATCATGAGTGTCTTGGAGTTTATTTAAAAGTCTTGCTCCTGAAATAAGGTGATTACATGAGAATCTCACTGTCATTAACCAGGAGTAATTTCCCAGCCTTTCAGTTGCAAAGAAAAGCTTAAAGATGTTAGCCAAGTACACCTTCGAGGCTCAGAAACGAAAACATTCAATATTTATTAATCTCAGTAATTTTTGATGGCCTGCTCACATTATTAAATGTTTGGGGTTGGCTACATCGAGATAGCAAACGTACCAGAGACATCCCAAATACCAGGAGGCTCTTCGTCCTTTCAAGGAGGGGAACGCTGATGCTCTTTATTCATAGCTGCTAAGTTTAGCACAGCTCCAGGCGTGAAGTATTAAAAAACGTACTTATGTTGATTTGCATTTCTGCTAATTATTTGCACAGAGCTGTCACCTCCAACAGTGCCAGACCGAATTAGCTCCCCTAAAGGGCACTGGATAGACAAGCGTGGTGGGGTCAGATCTGAGACCAGGCAAACAAAATTGTTCTATGCACCCTACCTTGGGAAAAAAAATGAGAATTCAACGTTACTTCAGGTTACAGTTGCCCAAATGAGTTATGCGCATGTCGGGGTAACCTAGTGATAGAAGTGCACACATCCGTTTTCTATATTGCCTCTGCCGCATCTTGCTTCGTCCTTTCTACATTTCCTTGCTGATCCAGCTTTTTTCTACAAACAGATAATTAATTGGGGTTAGGTTTTGAAAGCCTCTTTAGTTGCCTGACAGCACGGACTTCAGCGCAAGTTAGGTACACAAATGCTTCTGAAAAGTCCACGTTTAAGGGAACAGGGAAGACATTTCCCCTCCTGCAGCAACCTGGGGACCCTCTAACTCCCACTTTTCTCCGCTGAGGTCCTATGGCCATCATTAACACACTTCCCCTGGCAGCCACCCGAGCCTTGAGGTCTTGCTGACCTTGGCTGGCCTCTTCCTGGGAGCTGCCTGGACCCACAAAAAAAATCAGGGGCACTAACAGAGTTGCCCTGTTCCCTACTAGCAGTAAGACGGTGGCAGAGCAAACACACAAAGGTCCATAGCGGTTTTGGCTAAGGTGGCCCTGGTTCAACACAAGTCTGAGCCCAGGCTTGCCGTTACCTCAGCACTGTAATTTGGGGCTGTCCGTGTAAGGCAGACAGGCTTTAAAATCTCCACGTTCCCTCCCTTTACAATGACGATAAAATTCAGCACGTTAAGTGCTGTGCTGACACAGGACATTAATCTTTACATCCTTGCATGCTTTGTAAGTGTTGATGCAGAACGACAGAAATACTGCAAAAATCACCAATAGTGAAATCAAAATATTATCTTAAAAAGAATGCTTTAAAAGTTAGTTTTAAGTATTTCTATATAGTTTGAGAGAAGTACCCCAGGACAGACCACCAAATCAACTCTAAACTGGAGCTAAAAGTGGTTTTGGTTTTGATCACATTAATCCTCTTTCCCAGTTAGCATTGCTAAAAACATTTGCTGTAGAGCTAGGAAATACTGTTCCCATTAACAGCTTGACAGTATACTGTGAACATGTACACACAAGCAGATTTCTTTGGGTACTATTAGCCTTGAACGTCAGTCCAGAGGACATGCCTACATACCAAGGCTTGGATAAATAAACACAGGGGTATGATACACAATATAAATAATGGTAGAAGTTTAGTTCATATTGTTCCCCATTCCATATTGGGATCTAGGGGCTGTGGTAAGGCAGCCCTCTCTCCGTCTCACCTACCACAGCTCTTCTAGCCGTAGAAACAATTAAAAATTAACTAGGCAAGGAAGACAGATTGACTTTATCGGGTACCCCTGAGATCAGATTAACATTCCACTGGCACACGGGAGTTCGAAGTTCAGGTTCTTGCACCACTGAAAGTTTAATTTTTAATCTTTCCTTAATAGTAAAGGTCTAGGTGAGTACTCTAGATGGGTTCTGCCCTGAAATGAAGGAATCTCAGACCATAAACTTCAAAAGCATTGATGATGGGCACCTGATGTTTGCTCCTCCAAAAGCAGCAAGGTCTCTAGCATGCTGAACTGGAGGTATTCCTGGAATTAATCACGTCTCCGTTGCTCTTGTTTTGATCAAATTTATCACCCTGCTCCACAGGATAAATGCAGTGGTGAGAGAAAAGGAGGGAGGCCTCAGCAGACTGCTGCAACTCTTCTGTTCCTACCTGATGGCCAAGGCCACCTCTAAGGACCAGCCCTCGAAGCACCTGTACTTTACCCCAGCTCAAGGTTTTAGTGCATCAATGACCATAAAGTCAGCAAGTATTTGTGACCTACACACGCTTTTACCACTTTCACTTCGGAAAAACCGTCCCAGCCATCAGAAGACACGCACTCTTAAAAACTTGGCACGTTCCACATTTCTGCTACCATTTTATTGTCTGCCTTTGCTGTACTTATTAAAGTTGCTAGCAGAATTACTTAGCCTAACATCAGTAAATACTTAACAACGAATGCTTTGCACATGACAAATCCTTTGCCGCTGGCCTTTTTAGATGTTCGCATTTTTCTCTCATGCCACAGAGCTTCGGTTGGACTCTCACATCAGCTACTGCAAAGGCTACAGAAGAAATGAGGAACCTTGTCTCCCGCTCAGCTTCACTGTCCTTTCAAAACCACACTGATTACTCCTCTTGGATGTAGATGGGGGACATTCAGTACCTTCACATATGGAGAGCATATTCTATATGTTGAACATGCCTGTGAGGTAATATTTCAGCTGAATCTATTGTCTGTCACATCTGGTATTTTGAATAATCAGTTAAGTGAACTGTAAATTAAATTAAGCCAAGCCAGTGTCATAAACCTAAAGTGCATTTCCAGAGGTTCTCCCACATGAAAAGGGAGTTGGCTTAGAAGGCTTTAACATCCTGACTCCGAGATCCTTAATTGCAAATAAATCAACAGCCTATGTGGTTGTACCCATAGAATAGCCCCTTAGAGTGGATTACAAATAAATACGTGTGAGAAAAGAAACTGACCACACAGATGGATTTTCCTTCACAGAAACCTGCCACAAATGAAGGGCTTATGATGATGACAGCCGGAGCTAAGAGACTAAACCAGAAATCCCTGGAGAGCCACTATCCCGGTGGTGCTTCCTTCGCCTGTCCCGGGTCTGGCAGGTTGGCTCTGAAAGAGCAGGAGCCCCTGGCCGCCCCGCGCCGGCGCCGGCCCTGCCAGCAGCCCTCTCCAGCTGCGGTGGCAGGGAGCTGTAGGAAAGATGAGGTTGTTTTATCCGCCTGACACTGGGATCAGTGCGCCTGGTGTTCTAAGCAGCTGCGATCCAGAGGGCTCTGGATGTACCCCAACATTTTCTCCCATCTCCTGGAGCTACTGGCTGAATCACTCTAGCATCAACCAAAAGAACGATCTCACGGTCAAGTAACGTAAAGCAGCAGCTAGTGTGTAAGCCTGTCCTTGGGGATGCTCTACACAGCCTTGTAAATGCAACGATTGTACTGATTTCAGCCAAAGGATTGTCTTTCCGTACACCTCGAACATCAGTGAGCACCACGCTTTACCAATAAAGGGCTAATGAACCAAAACAGTTGTTCATATGTTTTCTTACTCCTTCTCCAAAATGTCACAATAAATCTATATTGCTGGATAGCAGCAAGCAGATGGATATCGTAGCTTGTAATTTAGCATAGGTATTCTCAATCAAGTCAACAATTAATTCTTCCCAATGATAACCAGCTTTCTCATTTGTTAGAAAGCCCATTACCATCTTCTAAAAGGTTTTTCTCAGGACAAGGGTGAACACAGCTCGCTCTGTCCTATTGCTTTATCCATTACAGAGAGAACGAGGGATGGATTTCTGGAGACAAGGCGGAGTTAACCACAGAAAATGACACCTTCAAATAAGCATACAAACGATAACAAAAACTGCCCAGAAACTCTCTTTGGCGGAGTGCATGGCTTCATGGAAGGTATCTCCTGTTGTTTTGTGAGCAGCCCAGGAAATACTTTTTGCCAGCTGTGTTAGGATTACTATTTCCTCAATGAGACCGAAAAGTAAAAAAGGTCAAAACCAAAGAAAAAACTCTTTCCTGAGATACAGTCCTCTTGCAATAGCAAAAGGAATGCATTCTTTTTTCTGAAACCATCAAACTAAACAACAGAATAGAAAAACAATGTGGATTTTACTAGCTGGGCAAAATAAAATGGGGATACAGTGCCATTTCTAATGACGTGGAAAGGCCTCAAATTTGTAAGTGAACGCAAACCCTGGCAAATAAGGTGAGCTTCAGTCCTGACTTCCAGCTCTCGCCTTGTCTCCAGTCCTGCAAGAGGCGTGTAGCATGTCTGGGAAGAAAATCTACATTTCCTCACTCTTCTTCCTCTGATTTTAGGATTTCATTAAATACTGCTAAAAACACCCCCTTAAGGTATTTGTCACCCTCAAATTTTGTTTGCTAACGAGCTCCTAATTGTGGCATAGCAAGTTCATCAACTACTGTACTTTCATAAAACAAAGAGGTACTGCAGCTAATTATTTGTTAAACTCATTATCCGAGCTCTGCTACTGTAAAATTTTACAGCTATTGAATTTTCCAGCTGACATCCTGCTGCAGGACGTTCGGTAAGGACTCTCGCAGAGGTCTTCTGCCAGACCTCACTGGGGCAGCTGCAGATGTTAACGGTGGGTACATACTGAGTCATACTGAACTGCAAGGAGCATGAAAATGTGGACACCTCCTCCTTCTTCCTCCTCCTACAGAAATTATAATCCCTGGCAGAGGAAGAATGTACATTGCTGGTCCCACGAAGGGTCAGCAGTGTCTGTCCAAACTTACTGTACGCATCATACCCCAGTTTAAAGTATTTTAGTGTCACAGCTATTTTCTTTCATAGTTGAAAAGTCAGTTTTGAATCAAATCTACCAATAAATATCTTTCAAGGAAAATAAAGTCAGAAGATATCTTCAAAACAGCCTAAGACTTAAACAACCCAAACCTGCCAGTATTAGTTGGGGCTAGGGCTGCTTTTAAAACCTCAAAGGGATAAAACAGCAGCGATGTGAGGGGCTTTGGAGTTCCTGATTTTCTCGCAACCCTCCAGTGGGGCATCTCAGGGTGTCCCTAGACATTCACTGAAGTCCAGGGAAATCTCTCCGTTGACCCTCGTGGGTGCTGGGTAGGATCAGCACAGGTAATCGACAAATTTTCACTCTCTGCACACTAAAGAACAATATATTAGCAGGAAATTAATAGCTCAGTTAGTTATTGATTAACAGAAATGCTACAGTGCTCTTACGATTTCAAATTGTTCCTGATTAATGGAAGAGGCAATGAAATTTAAACAATGATCTCACTGGGTTGGAAGCATCACGGGCAGAGCACAGGCAGAAGAGCATGGACAGGTAGGTGACTGTAGCACTGACTACAGTGTCTTACATATTGCCCTGGAAACGTGGATTAGCCAAGCCTAACAGGGAATCTGAACTGGAAAATAATATGTTTCTGTGTTAATCCTGGGGTTAAGACACTTTAGGATTCTGCCCCAACAGATAACTGTATTTCTTTAATCTGTTGGGTGGAAGTTTCATTCCTTTTTCTGCCTCACTGTTAGCACAGGAGCTCAGGTATCTGGTGTGAGCCTCCCTAACTGGTGAGGCTCGCCATCCCAAAACCCGTCATTACACTGTGGTGGATCATAGTTGCTCCTGGCCATTCCCACCTTTTTTTCTACTCCCTGCTCTAGTGCATCGAGATTAAGGAACAATGAATAAACAATAAACCCACGTCTCCACCAGAGGAATGAAATGTTCCGGCCTGAGCACATGAGAGCTGAAAAAGATTTAAACAGAGTTTTGTGTCATCCACTCCAGCTTTGCGAATCTGAGCTGTGAGTCAGCCGTCCTCTTCTAAATCACTGCAATTGCAATGTCCTCTGATAACAAGCCCTGCAATCCTTCCCACAGCCCCTGGGAAGGCAGACTTCTGGGAAGAGTCAGAAGCCAGCACTGAAACGGCAGAAACAAAACTACTGAGACCACTCGAGCGCTTGCCCGGCAATGGCATCCCTTGAAATAGCGCAGATTGAATCAGCAAGTCCCTTCCAAGGAGTGCCTGCATGCGGAGAAGCCAACCAGAGCACCTTCCGACAATGACATTAGATGCTCTATAGAATAGAGAAACCACTAAAATTATCTGTTTGGGAAAAGGGAGAATTAGATTTCCAAAATTTCTAGTGATGTTTTAGACTAGAAAGTTTGGGAAAGAGGGACCACGTTTCCAGTTCCGCCACTGACCTGCTTTGGACGTGAACACGGTCTTTGCTCACTGAGTAACATGTAACACAGATCTGCCCTGCAGTGAGGCAAAGAGAATGAAAAAAAATTTGGAATCTCCAAGGTAAAACTATTATATCGCAAAATCACATTGCTACGCAATACTCATTTTTCTGACTATTTAGGCTGAATGTGAATGCAGGCTACCATAATCTTATATTATAAAGAAAACACCAGTAAAACCCCCAAAATACGTACCAACCTCTACTACAGATATAATCAAAACAGGTTTTACTGACTTGAAGGCAGTACCGGGCCACGCATATCAAAAATAGTTATGCATTCATACTTAAAAAAATAATAACCTTACACTACTTGATAGTTGGTGATACTGAATTAATAATTTTAGCAAATCAGAAGGAAGTTAACGTAATCCTCAATTTGCTTTACATCTTCAAAGTCACCTACGGCATTTTACAAGGCAGGTAATATTATCACAGCTGGACACCTAGGTAATCTTTTGAGCTCTTTTTCCTTTTCAAAATAAATGTTACAGATTTACCATGATACTGCTAAAATAGCTGTTAATTTACTTTGAAAGATGAAAGAAAACAGGTGAATTAACAGTGCCTTGAACTCCATCAAACTGAACAGAAATGCCAGCAGGGCGCAATACCAACGCGAGATCCAAGGCTGCCGACGGACCAGCAACGAGAACCTCCTGCCACACCTCCCCACTTCGGAGGAGGTTGGGATTCAACCTCCTCCATCCTGACTTTTCATTTGTCCTTTGATCCAAAGCTGTGTGATTTGCAGAAGGTGGCAGATGCTCCACAAGAGCAAACTTGCCATTTGAAAACATCAGGTTGGCTCTTTTGAGGCCGAAACTGAAAGGAGAGCTAACAAGGACCCCAACACTGAACTATATTCCTCTTTTCAGTCTGGCATTCATGCTCTGGAAACCACTCGAAAAGCTTAATGGGCTCAAAACACTGAGACTAGGAAAGACTCATCTTTAATTAGCATCCAGTTCAAAGTATCGATTTTAACCCTTCTTCTTTGGGGCACAACTCCTGTTGAGTTTAACCAGTGTCTCACCTCCAGGAAAAAGCATGGCTGTGCCTATAAATTAAGTTCAGTTTAAAAGCTCAAGAGAGATGTACCTGCCCCACAGGAAAACGCTGTCAGTTCTCTTTGTGCCTAAGGATCCAAATGCTTGATTTAAACCAGTGAGCACAACTTATTTGTCTTTTCTGCAGAGGACCGATGTTAGATTTGTCATCGGCTGGACAGCTTTCTTACTGAAAACTCCTGCAAACCTGAAGTGCCTGAGCAACACCCACCGGACCTGCCCACGCGGGGCCGCTCCAAGCCCCGGGGTGCTGCACCGCGACCCCACGCAGGGGTGATTTCCACCACCTGCATCATCTCAAGCTCCCCGTGACCCCAGCAGTGCTTTCTTATGGGCACCAGGTAAAAAATTACTAAGGTACTCCATAGAAAAATACTGTTAAAATAAAACTGAAGGGATGTGGTGATCTTCTTTATCCCTATGTTGCCTTCCAGCAGCATTCCCTGGATGTTTTTAAAAGTTGTGTAGATGTAGCGCTTCGGGACACGGTTTAGTGAGGGACTTGTCAGTGCTAGGTTAATGATCAGACTAGACGATCTTACAGGTCTTTTCCAATCTAGGCAATTCTATGATTCTGTGACTCAGGACATCTCAGACAGCAGGCACAAAGAGACATACTCACCACTCGTCATCAGCTGGGCAAGGAGCAAGCCCTAACGTTGCTGTGTAAGGACCTGGTATAGGAAATCACTTGCAAGTTCACGGTAGTAGTCCGATTTTATCGAGTTTTTTACCGGACACCCATTTTATTTTGTGTCTGACCATGGTTCCAGCCTAACTTTTAGCAATTATGAAATATTATGGCCAAGGCACACTGTCTGTGTAAGAGCCCTGTGTAAATACTTGGTGAATACTAAAGGGTCTCTCCAGTAACTTTCTGCATAGAGTAATCAATGTTTACTCTTAAGAGTTCCTTTAAATACATGTTACTCACACGAACATTCATCTCAGGCTCTTTCTTTAAAGTGTAATTGCTATGGGATACTACTGCCTGCTTTTTAAATAGAACTTAAAAATAAACAAATAAATAATTCATTTACAATCATCTACATATCAGAAAAGCCTTATCAAAACCTCCCTGATTTCCATGTCAAATGGCATAGATGTTTTAGCAATCAGCAAGCTTATATAAAAAAATCAAAACATATTTGTCTTCTTGCATAAACTATTACAGCAATATAATGTAAAAAGTTAGAGATCTAAATGACACTTCAACAGGGGGAGCTGTAAAAGCTGAAATGATTGATTTCGTAATGTTTTCAGGCATTATAAATAACCTTTAAATGTCTCTTCTACCCTGATTTGCATAAGGGAAAAAAAACAGACAAAACCAAAGCTGAGACAATACCGGGGACTTTGGTTTAAACAAGGACCTGGGGGGAGTGACTGTGACTTCACGAAAGAAGAAGGCCAGTGCACAGAATCCTTCTGCAGAGCTCTCAGTTAGGAGCGGGTCAATCAGTGCTGTTTCAGTCTCAGATCACCAAAACACCTGCTGCAGGTTCACCAAGATTAGCATTGGGTTTGCACCGTGCCCTGGAAAAGCTGTGAAAATTGACGTACAAACCAGGGCTGGAGGCCTCAGCAGCCGGGGACAGTGTGGGACCTCCACAGGACCTTCAGGGGACCTCCACAGGGAATCCCCCCAACATCCACAGCATTTCCCACTGCTGCTGGGGCTGGAAGCTCCCCTCCCGCCGTGCCTCAGTGAGCACTCACGCAGCCTCATAAACACGCACCCGAGTTTCCAGCGTTTCTTACCCGTGTAGGAAATAAAAGGCTTTTCCTCATGGACAGACAGATCCATTTGGTCTGAGCTTCAGCCCGAGGTAGCGGTTGCGGGGCATGAAAAGGGAGGATGGGAGAGCAGGGAAAGGAATGAAGACAAGGGAAGATAATTGAAAGTACCAGTGCGTTCGTTATGTTGCATATATCTAATGTAATTAGTATTAATAAGCTGTCAGTCAGAAGATGTAGTTGTTAAAAGGCAGTTTCAATAGGAGAAAATGATAATTGAACTCCTCCATGTATTTGTCTGTACTTATTTATTCTGCTGTTTTTTGCAGTTCATTGCCACAGATGCCTGTTTAGCAAAAGTGAAACTGAAGAAGTAGAACTGAGGGGTTTTTTATTAACTAGAGAAAAAATTGTACTTTATTGCTCTGAGTAGTGCCCACCATAAGAGGAAGGCTCAGGGAGGTCGGTGGCTCAGTTCCTTGCTCGGTTCTCACTCAAACCACAATGTTTTCAAGCTATAACTTTAAACAAATTCTGTTTTGCCATACGTATACTCATTCCTGTGGTATCTGGCATGGTACTGCTTCTCCTTAATTCTCTACTAGTGGGTAAAGACACTCCAGATGCTCTGCAGGGTCCTGTCTGTGGTTTAACACTGCAGTTCCTAAAGCTGGTCAAATCATGTGCAGTGAATAATGTATTCAATAATTTCCCCCCCTTTTTTTTTTTAGTTTTTCGATTGTCTGCAAGCAGCTACAGTGTTCCCCAAAGCATCTGTAATGAGAAATTAGTCACTAAATATTTTATACAAATAGCTATTAGTCTGTATCTTGATCACAAGCAGTTTGCTGCGGATTCAAGTGGGATGGGAGGATTCGGATTGGATTTGTACTTCTGACTGTAAATTGGCCACATCGAGCTCCTGGAGACAGCTTGCTTTCTCTGCTTTTCAAAGCAGCCCACATGACAACAGTTGGGGTATTTCAGGCTCCAGCATTCAGTGGCCAAGCTCAAAGCTACATCAGCTGTGATCGCTCTCGAATATCGCCAGTACATCATCTGTACTGCGAGTACCTCCGAAGTCTCAGAGCTATGTACAAATACCACATCCTTACTTTAGAGTGGGGGGGGTGAAAACAGAGTCAAACATGACTTTGGCTGCATAGAGGAGATCCTGACCTATGGAGAAATCCTGACTTTTATACCCAATGTCACGAAACCTTTCCTCTTCACCTTGACAAAAGAGCCCACGTGCCACGCTGTGCATCAGCTCGCCGCATGGTCCCTCAGGTGCCCCTTCAGTACAATCCTCTGTCTCCCGCCACTCCTCACATCCAAACGGAGGGCCGGGAGTTAATATTCATGCCAGGAATTTCTCTTCTATGTGTCATATAAGTAAGAAATGCTGCTTTTTTGGTCATTGAAATCACCTGCTAAATTTAAGGAGTCTGTAAGTCGTAAAACCATGGCTAGCCTTCCACAAAGGAAAATGCTAAAAGCAGCACTCTGACTACTGCAACCAACGTTTAAATTCAGCGTTTGTAAAATCTGGGATGAAGTAACTGAAGGTCTGGTCGGGCTGTAATAGTTCCTGTCAGCTTATGTTACCAAAATGAAAAATTTCTGAACCGGTACCATTCCAGGCAAGGGACACATGATGTTTTCTGACTCGGGCTACTAAAGGAAAAAGTAGACCTTCGAGATGATTAGGAAGAAAAATGGCAACTACGACACTACCAGAGCCCCTTCTCCTGCATCCAACACCCTGCCCCGCGCGGGGCCACAGGGAAGCCAAGGTGGGGCTGCAGAGATGCCAGACCTCTGGCCTGGCCCTATCAAGGCTCTCCAATGGCTTCATGTGACTAATTTGGATTATTACAGCTGGAGCTTTGTTTGGAAAACATTGGTTGTTCTCTAAATGTAATTAATTGTCATCATTTGCTGCAGTCGTTGAGAAGGCGGCCCCACGTAGTGCTCAGCAGAACGTGAGGCTGCAGAGAAGCTCACAGTCCATCAGCGCCGTCCTGGGAACTGTCTTAGCCCGGATCAGGCAGAAAGTCATGCGGTGGAAATGCGATTCTGGAGCTGCCGGTCTGGGACCTCCCTTTGGTGGTTCCCTCCCTTCCTCCTCCTCCTGCCAAACTCCAAAGTAAAAATACATGATTCTGGTGGTTTTAAGCACAGGGAATACTGAAGAGGAAAAGATGTCCTTTCAAGGTCTTTCACCTTCTCAGGTGAAATAGTTGCAAGGAGCTTTGGACAGGGGAGAGTTTGTGGCCGTTAAATAGCTTGTCCCATAATTGCAAATAAGGATCCAGTTGAGGCACAACTCTGTACAGAGATCTTGTTTCTGGGCTTCATGCCAAGAGGCAGGGCTCATTTTCAAGAAGTGTGGCTCCTCCTCAGCCTCCCCAGCTATGGGGGGGGCCACTCGCCCACCCCTTACAGAGCAAGACACACGGACGCCCAGAGACACACGGACGACTGCTGGGGCTCTTCTTCTTGAGGCATTGCTGGTACAGGAGCTGGCCCCACCACTGCAGACAGGATTTCAACCCATTTCCTGAGTTGTTTATTCACACAGGAACAAAACTGATTTTCTTCCAACACGGTTTTCTTGTGTCAGTCATTCAACATGTTCCTATGTTTTTTCCCTCCCTTTCTTATTACCTTTCCTGATAGTAAAGACGTTGCAGATGGGCATCAAACTGTGCAAAATGTAAATTATGATTGGGTAGAGTCAGAACATAAAAAATAAGTTATTTGGATGCATTTTTTTTTTTTTCCTAAGGACCACAGCACATATGGCATGCTAAAAAAATGTCTCGTGTTCATTAAGGCTAAATGAGACAGGTTAGAGAATCCTGGGCACCAAATGGAAAACTCAGAGAAAAAAAACGCTGGCTGGCAACTCATTCTGCTGATAATATTTTTTGGATGTTTCCCCCCTGCCCTCTCTCCCTAATTTTTTTCTTTAAACTGCAAGGACATTTTCGCAAATATTTCACAAATATCTGATGGCTGTTGCTTAGGAATCTGTCCTCCCCACTGTGCCTTCCTCATTTGAAGGTCATAATCTTCAGTTTGTGAAATCATAATTATCTCGCTAGCCAGTAACTCTGATGTCACAAACGGAGGATGATGATGACTGCAAAGAAAAAAGCAGCAGCAGCAGGAGAAAATGAACTCCTCAGCCACTGAAAGCTCGTTTTCCTCCCCAAAAGGATACAGTGGAGAAAAGCATCAGCAGAATAATCTCCAAAGAGACTATTTTCTGTGTGGTATCCGTGCCTCTTTCAGAATACGAGGGTAACTTCTGCCTTGTGCCAGTTTAACACAGCCTTCCACTTTAATGCATAGGAGGTACTGCATTTAATGTAATAGCAGAATCTTGCTACTTCTTGTGGAGCTCATACAGAGACCTCAGAGGTCTTCTATAAAAATGAAACGAGCCTCCCTTTAACCCTTAGCAAAACGAAATGGCCAAGATTCACCACAAGGTCACCTACGCCTGAGGCTTCACTACTGCTGGGTAATTCACCACTGTATCAAAAAATACAACAAATAAATGCTGTCTGTCAGATTAATAAAGCGCATTTAATGTGCAACTCTCCTTATTGCTTGTTATTAAGCATCTCTGCCAGCCTAATGCACAAAATTCGGTGACTCGTAGTGGGTGACAACTTCTCTCCCCAGAAATGGGGGAGAAGAGAAGAGGGACCACAGCGGAGCCGGGACCATCCCGATGCATTTCCCCTCTCTGTATTCATGGGTTATCCCCTCCCTGCAGTACGGACCAGAAGACACATATGCCTCACTTAGATGTTATTTAATTATTGGAAATACCACTGGAATGACGGCACTGACTTTCCTCCAGCATAGATGCTCTGGGAACGCAATTCAGCAATTCTGAATGCCATTATTTTGAATAAAGCTATCAATGTTTCTCCTGAAGAGTTTGGAATACAAGTAGATTTCTATTGTCACTATAAATGCTAGCGTGTGTCTCTTGGGCATCAAATAAAATACATTTTAATGTTACTGTCTGCTTGAATGAGACATTAAAAGAGCTATATTCTGAATTCCTGCCATTTTATAAAAATATGAACTAATAGTGCGATGACATGGTTCTACTGTCTCTTCCAATTGCTGATTTCAGGCATTACCTTGCAATACACTGATGTGCAAAAGCAGCAGTGCACTGGGACCAACCCCAAATCTGGAAAATGCAATGGATTCTGCCACGCAAATGACAACAAAAGTATTTAATGCCGGAGGCTTGGAAAAACCCAAAATTCCCAAACTATAAGCACATTCCCCGCCAACTGGCACCGGTACTGGGCTGTGTAACTCAGGGGGAGTAGGTGGTGGCAACTGCATCCTCGCAGAAGAGCCGTCTCCCAAAGGCATGTCGCAGCAACAGCATCCTCAACTTCCCGGCTGCAGACTTCAGCGGCGGAGGGGAGAATACGGGAGGAAATAGAAGCACAACAGCTGTAGTGCCACAGGCCCCTGGCCTAAGGAACATGTTGGGAGACCAACGCGCACGCCCACTATTCTCAGTCATTAGAAACAACATATGGTGGGTTGGTGTTCGTGCTGCCTTTCTCTGCCTGCCCTGTTTCTGCTCAAGGTATAAGTAAATTAAGAGAGAGTCAGGCTGCACGTGTGAGCAGAGCATCACAGAGAGCAGAACCATATGGGGTCAGAAGGATGCATAAATTCTTTATCAGGGTTATTTAAAATCTTCGCCACATCTTCATCAATTCTAAAAGCTCCAAAGGCACCAAAAAATTAGCCCATTTTGTCTTTGTGTGGCCAATACTTTCCTGCGCTTTTTTCTCTTCTCGCTGCAGCTGATATGCCCCGTCATCGCCATCGTTGTTCACAAACTCCCAAAGCACAGAGCACAAGAGAATAACGTGGCATTTGCAAACAAGGTGACAATAATTGAGTCGGTTTGCCCATCCCCAAGAGCACCCCGCAACCTCTTTCTGTGTATTAACTACGACACAGAGAGGTACACATCGGCTTGTGAAATACGCTGAAACACGCGTTGCTCTCCTTGGGAGCAGCCCCACAGCGTCAGCCAAACACCCTGGCCTGTGCGGGGTGACCCACGGGTGCCCAGACATGGGAGACGGGTCCTGCAAAACACCTTTCACATGGGCTGCCCTGCAGCAGCCACAGCTGCCACACGAGTGGCAAAGATCAGTCTTGGAGCAGTAGGAGAAAACACGGGAATGGCACGGGATAGCAGTTTCAGATAAAGGCACGGGCTCACAGCACTGCAAGGACATCAGCTAAGATAGATGCGTTACTAATGCAAGAGACTGGAAGACAGCAGGACCAGGACCCTGCTCCGGGAGGGTTACTGCGAAGCGCGCAGCTATACAGCGCTGGGAACGCCATGGATTGCACGAGACGCAATCAGGAAAAAAGAACAAAAGTCATTAATTCTGCCTCTGTCAAAAGCAGGATTTTGAATTTCTCCCAGCATTTAGACTGCTTTTGAGGTTGCGAAAGGTGACGCGAGAAATGCCATTGCTGCCAGAGGACTTGGGGACGGCAACACCAGGCGCTGCTGCAATACTGACTCATCGCGAGAGCTCCGGAGAAATGACACCAGAGTTGGTGTCACGACTGTGGAGTTAACCTTTGTCACCTCTGTATTTAGCTGACTGACTCTCTCCCTTAATGAAGCAGTCTGATTTATGTATGAGTCATTTGCCTTCATAATAAATTTATTAAATGATCATCTTTTTTTCCCTCCAGATTTGTCACTTGAAACGTGGTAATTGGTGTTTAAACCTGCAATGGCATGTCATCAAATGAGTTCAAACAACGTTACATGTTCCTTGCTCTCCGTATCATAACGAAGCTCAGCTGTCAGCACTAACTTGGGGACAGGAGGACTCCAAAGACGAGGAAAAATCCTGGCGTGAAGATGCTGCCTCGGGATGCTGATAGCCCGGGAACCGCAGCTTCTTTTTACTCCCTCGGTGACACGAGACTTTACAAGAACTGGGGAGCAGCACGACACCCACTGGTACCTGAAGTGGTAATCTGGGGGTCAGTGCCAGCTCTAAAACACCACCTCAGTTCAGCAAAGTGCTTCCGCAAACAAGAAATCCAATGAATTCAATGAGGACTAATTACACGGTTAACGTTAGACATGTTTGAGTATGTTGCTGAATCAGATCCTAATCTCTCACTCTCTTGGCATCTCAAAACATGAAAACAAGTAAGACCGTGCCAGGAATCTGCTATAAAAATAATTGCTTTTAGTTTAGAAAACTAAGTTATAAAATACCTATAGAGTTGCAATGGGTCTTATTTTCTCTGCAAGCACCATTTTACATGAGATCGTTGTTTTTCATTTACAAGTTGAATCAAAAAAGTACTTCTGTTTTAATTAGTTTTATAAATTTGCTGAGCTAAATGAATACAGTAGTAAAATCAAAACTACAGAAAATGTGCGTAATCTGAGCAGACTGTATTACTGTGGAACAAATTGTAAATCTATTGCTTAATTAAAATTATCTGAAATGCCAAGATGTGAAAAGTCTGAATTATGCTGCCATACAAAATCTATAGCTCATCTTAATAAATTACGATAGGCTCAGCTACAAAAATTTTGTCATTTGAAAGGATTCCATCTATACACGTAGTTTTTTTCCCACATTATACATATACTTTTAGGACCTCGTTTGCATCCCGATTTGGTCAATGATTGCATAAAACAGCACCTGGGCTTTTGTTCGGAGCTGCAATGACTGAGGAAGTAACGCAACTGGAAGATAAGAAATTTGAAAACACGGTTTTCAAGGTGTCAGTGCATTAGCCCATCCAACTCATGAGTCCTTAAGGCTTTCTCAGTTTAGCTGGGAGGAACAGCAACCTGCAACGCTGCAGCGCAGCACGCTGGAATGACTGGAAAGGGTGGCTTTTCGGAAGGGCCAGGCGTCTTTGCAAGCACATCGCTGCCTCACCCTGGGGGTGATCAAGCCAGTATTTTGGCACATTTTTGCAAGGACCACAGTCCAGATGTAAGCCTTTCCTCCCCAGAACATCACAGACCGCCAAACAGATGAAACCCTTTGCCCCAGAAGCAGTTTGCAGAAGAAGCCGAACGCGCGGCACGCTGCAGACGGCTTCTGATGCCCTGAACCACACCTAAAACTTTGCTGGAAGTTTTCTGCAGACAGTCTGCTCTGGAGAAATTAGCTGGTGTGCAAAGACGAGCAGTCCTACGCGGCCAAGGGTTTAGATGTAGAGCGGAAGAGTTTTAAATTCCTTCTACGACACTAATTGGAGACTTTTGTTCTAGATTAGTTTTCTCAAAACCCATTATAGCATAACTTAAACTACACTTCTCTTTCCTTGCAATGGCTCAGTGTCAAAGCCCTGTGAGTGGCGCAGATCGGCAGTATTTGATTTCAGCTTCCAGAGCATTAATAATCATGTGAAATTACTCTTATAAGCAGAGTTTCCTTGCCCACTGGCCGCTCTGTAGATGGCTAGGACAAAACCTACCCAGAAATACAGAATTTGTATTTCTGTACAGCTCTGACAGCTGGCCACACCATTATGTACGTAATTCCTCCTACCTGGGTTTCTCCGTAGGAAAAAGAACAAATCCCAAATGGAAACCATCTTAGGAATTTCAATTTAATTAAGAGGATGACAAGAGGAGCTAAAGGCAGGAGGGTGTTTTTTATCATAATAGGTTTCTACCTGCATTGCACTGATACACCTATGCCCATGTTCTAGTGGAAAAAATCTCTGCAATCTGTACTATATGTTGTAGCAGACATCGGTATCGCACGTACCTGTTTGGAACCGAGCAAAGGAGACAAAAATCTCACTCTGTGCTGCAGAAAGGGGAACAGATGGTGCAAAAATTCATACACACACAAATTCACGCTTTTTTATGACACAAGGTTACTAGCAAGATCCTTCCGTGCTTATGCTTAAAAGGATTACGGCTAGAGTTAGTCATTCCGGATTAGCCACTAAAATCGAGCTGTGAAAGGACTCCAGGAGGTGAGGAGCTGCGTGGTGCAACAAGGGATCGGCAGAGATCTGCCACCACGGATGGAGCACAGAGCGAGCCACGCACGTGTTCTCTCTGCAGGCTCAGACATCAGCTCTTCTCTTCAGGAGCTGCTGAGTACTTCCATGCACGGCTTCACCCCTTCCCACAAATCCCGCAGAACTGGCTGTTGGTACCCAACACGGCCCAACACACACAACTGGCAACCCAGCATCTGCAAATGCAGAGTCCTGCGTGTTTTATTTAAGAACATATATGCAGATGGTTCTCTAGAAAGCACACTCTACAAATAAAACAAGTTTAATAACCCAAATAAACCAAACAAAATAAATAAACCATGCTAGCGAATGGCAACTTCCGCTGCAGAAGAATCTGTGAAACACTTCCTGGGGTTTGCAAAGTGCCTGCCCGCAAAATATTTTGCATGATACAGTACTATTCCTTAAACAGCTGCAAAGGTCTGCATGGTGCCATCAGCTAACAAACTCCCTGCTGTACAGCTCTCCTGCTCGGAACCGGTACAAACCAAACCACCTCAAATGTCAGCTTGAGTCAGTGCTCCATTTTATAACTGCAAGTTATAATGTATTAGAAAACAATTAACTTCCACTTTATTTTCCTACTGCTGGGAGTCAGTGTAGTCCTCGTGAGGTCAAGCGACGCCGGGCCAAGCTGTACCGTCCCACTGTCCAGCCTGGCAGATTCCCCACACACCGCTGAGGAAAGCAGTGAAGCCCTACGTGCTGAGGGGTGGTCCCACAGTGTTACATCTTACTCCTGAAGACGCTTCTTTCACCTGCAGAGTAGGGTGACGTGAATGAGTCTGAGCTTACTCTGGGTTTGTATTTCCAGCTCCCAGCTGAGGGGCTGAAGCCAACGGGACCTGTGCCGATGCCAGGAGGGATCGGACAACAGTCCCGCTCCTGCTCCTGCGGCGAGGACAAGGGCGAGAGATGGGGCGCGCAGGAGAGAAATGTCCCGTCCCAGCCAGCCGGCGGAGGGGGGGATGGCCCCTTGGGAGGCAGCGCGGGTGCAGGCTGCTGAAAACCGCTGTGAAACTGCTCTAATAAAACTCCATAGCTGCCTCTGCAAAGGGGCTTGTCCACTTCAACTACTCCATGGGGGCCGGGGGCTCATTTCTACAGGAAGCGTTGGCAGGATTGAAGCCAGCCTTGTAAGAGGTGGTTTCCAGAGTCAACTTGTTGTTCTCTGCCCTTTTTTATTCTCTGTATAAAGCTGACAATGCAGGAGGAGAACAAAGTCCAACTCAGCATCAACTAATTTTTCTCAGGACAGAAGCTCCCTTTCATTTAAAAAAAAAAAAAAAACAAAAAACCCCAAACCCTCTGTATTTCCATACATGCCGCAATCTGGTGAATTACCAGAATGTATTATTTGTATAAAGCCTCCCGCTTTGGAGCGATCCGTAATTGTTGGCTTCCTTGCTATGCACTACAACACAGCTTGCCTTGTTTCACAGCCAGAAGTGCTGCTGTATCTTTTTGTCTTCCTCTCCCCAGCAACTCCGCTATTCTTTTGAGACATACTGTAAGTGTCAACAGGTGGGACGGGGCGTTAGGAGGTAGAGGCTGCCACGTTACTACAAAGGACCATCTGGGCACGACGTGCAGGCACAGAATGCAAAATCCGCAGCCAGCAATGCTGGAACATCTGTCTGCCTCCAGCCCCTTCACCTACGGTAAAGGTTACGTACCATCACGGTGCCAGCTGTGTCAGGTACAAGTTTGATTTTTTTTTTTTTTAAAAACAACGACAACAAAAAAACCAGCAGTAGCCTGTGGGGACATATTTTTAGTGTCTTTATGCATTTTAAAAACACAAAACTCTGCTTAATTCAAAGATAAAGTATCCACCCGCCTCTCCCTGCATAGAAGAACTTACTGGCACGGATCAGAGACGTGCTTACGTGACGACACTCTCCCATGCGGGTGCAGGACCCCACTCCACATGACAGTGGTGGATACTATATGCTTTGCCTGCACAAAACTTTAGATTATGCAGGCAGCCAAATAATTTTCAGCCAGATTTCCCAATGATATTATTGAAGCAGGGAGCTTAAAACTATTAACATGCTATCAATCACGCGCTTACAAACCCACAGAGTAACCCAGAGACAACAATTTCCTCCGTATTCCTAATGGATTTTACTATAAATAAACAAAAGCATTCCCATCCTGCACTTTCGCTTTCCAAGACTGCTGCCAGCTCTGACATTTTTGAGATTCCTCTGAGTAAACCAGTGCCAAACATTTCCCTATCTTTAACAGCAACCGAAGCAGCAGCTACTGGACTCCTGCAATCCTCAACCCATCACCGCAACGACCGAGCCAAACTCCGATACTTTCAAACAATTCCTTTGGCCAAATCTAAGAGTTTCATCTCTCCTGGCTTTTCAAAATTGCACCATGCTTCTAGCAAAGTGTGCTCCCTGCTGACGAGCGGGCGAGAAACGAGGAGGAAGACGTTACATTTCTTAGGTGGTTTGAGCTCAGCAGCCCTGGGGGTGCTCCCCGGCTGCCCACGCAGGAGGCTGAGCCACGTGGAGCACAGAGATGTTTCCCAGCTGGCATTTGAAGGGGAGAAAGATGAAAAGCTGTCCAGCTATCTATCCAGTCTAACATAACCTGGGGACTTTTGGTCCTTTTTGTTTGTTTGAACATACTGCTTTTTTCACATGTTTTGTAAATACTTTATGGCTTTTTGAGGCAGGACGTACCAACTAAGGAAATGGGACCTTCCTCTCCGGTGTGTCCAAATCGCAGAGCCAGCCTTGAAATGCGGCTCGTCTCCATGTGACTTTTTTTGATTCCCAAAAGCTGGACTTTCTGTCATTTTTTACGAAGCTTTTTGATGCCTGTTTGTAAGCTCTCTGCCTCTCCAGGCTCCCTCCCTATTCCTCATACCCAACAAGCTTGCTTACTGAATGACACCGAGGTGGCTGGCACCGCAGCACTCACACCCTGCAAGGCACCACTTTCCAGGGTTTGTTTTTGACACCAGCTGCTGGTAAATGAGGCTCGTGTGACAGACCACTGGCTGGATAATGAGTTCATTCTCCAGACCCACCGAGAGCAAGGTACTTCCCTGGCCCATCTGTTCGCTGAGCTCCTCACGGCATGGCTCCGGGAATGCTGTTTCTGAAGAGCGCAGCAAACACCCGGCAGACCGCTGATGTGCAATAGACCCCGGTTTGATGGCCTCTGTAACACACAGTGCAAAGCTTTCTCAGCCGAAAAATGGAAAGAGACAGAGCACTGGGATTACTTCAGAGCCATTGCTGGAAATTCTTAAACTGGAAAAAAAAATCAGGGGGGAAGAAAGCCGCCAGAACGCTAAAACAGATCTTCTAGCACAAAAGTCGCCCAGGCACAGCGCTCTTCCTCGGCCACCTCTATTTCCTCCACATTCTCTAGGAGAAATAAAAGCTCCAGGAAAGTCACAGGTCTATAAACAGAGGCGGTCAGAAAGTCAAAGCAAAAACTCTAGAGAGACTAGAACAAGAAATGACACTTAAAATACCAAGCCAGAAAGCATGTCCAGCCTCGACTGAAACTCTGGAACACCTGACCTCAAAAAGAAAAGAAAAAAAAAAAACAGTTAAAAAGCTTAGATACCATCTGCAAATATTTTAGAGGCAAGGAAAACTGGTACCTTCTTCAATTTGGAGAAGGGATGAATAAAAAGTGATGGGGGCGTGGTATACTTGAGTGGCGAGTGGTTTAACGAAGATAAAGCAGGCCCTCTAGTACACTGTCTTCTCAGTACAAAACTGCGGCAACAGATGACTGACAAATGTCACATTTAAAACTGCCTTTAAAAAATGTTGTGTATGTTTTTAAACACATTGCCTCACAGAACTCACTGCTACTTCATACGAAAAAGGTGCAGATGTAGGTGATTCATTAATGGATTGAGGCTGATGAAGGTCAGGAGAACACCCTCACTCACATCCAACAGGGCTTTTTAACAATGAATTCTCACGGTTAGGGTTGGGATATGAGCCAACTATTAGTAGACAGAGTTTGCCCCAGGTAAATCCTTCCACAGCTGCCTATTATCCCATATCACATTATTTTTTCTGACACACATAGCACTGTCCGTATAGAAACAGGACCAAATACATCATACTGGTGCGATCCAGTACGGGAAATCCTATTTGGTTGTGCAATTACATTACTGTCTTCTCCCTGACTGTACTAATGTCTGAATTAAACTGTAATATCTCATGACTGGAATCCTTCTTTAATTCATGCTGAAGAGCCCTCACACAATCTGTGGCACTGAACAAAGTAGTAAATTCACCTCAACATCTTTATGCTTTCCCATAGTCTTTAAATCATTCATAACCAGACTTTCCGTGTATTCTGGATCGGACGGAATTGTTTCTAGCCCATAACTTTCCCATTAATGTTTTTGAGGAATGAACTCTTTAAAGAGAAAGCCCTGTTCTTTAATCATCGGGAGAAAGAGCAATGCCCGTGCTTCACTGCCGCAGGATGAGCCCCGAGAAGCCCCTGGGCTCTGAGCCATCTAGGAGCAAGGTCTCTCTGAACACTGGCAGAAATCAGGCCTTAAATGCATCCCTAGTGCAGAGCACACACTGCAAACGGATGGCTGGCGAGGTGCCATCTCCCTCCCTCCGCTTCCTTGCTCGCAAGGGAAGGAAGGGTTAACGGTGCTCAGGCTGTCCTCCCCCTGTACGGGCAACGAAGAAGTCGGGTAAACTCTCCCAACTGTCATGCGATGTGCTTCTGTGAATGCAACTCTCCAAATGTGCTTCCAGGTAACACGTAATGCAATTATTCTCCCAGACTTGATAAAAATTTGAGAACAAGCTTGAGAACAGGCTCCACTGCATCATCTGAAGCAGCTAAGTAGGGTGAGCAACAGAGCTGCACAGCAGGAAATCAAAGACTTCACTGCACTGCAACTAATTTGTGAGACATCTCCCAACATTATCTTCATGGAGAAACAGCATGCCAAGGGCTCACAGGTAAAAACCACTACTGAATACGGCAACAAGCATTAAAACAACACTAAGGGGTTTCACTTAGAAATGCAGAGTTTGTAAAATTCAGAGGAAGACCTTCCTTAATAAGGACCTTATACACCAAGACGCTGCAGCCCTTAGGATATCGACGACACTGACTGTGCCTCTCTTTTGACAACTGCCCTTTTCTCCATGAACTCTTTTTGCTCCGTGGGTTTAACCCAGAGCTACGAGGTCCCCATAATCACGGCTTATAGAGGCTGGTCGGAGAGAACCCCACAGGGGTTTGCTGTACTGTGAAATCCCCCAAGCTAACCTTCATCGAACCTATTTAGCAATGACATAAAGCAGATCTGGAGGGGAAAGCCTTCTCTCCCCCTCATAGAGTCTGCACTGGCAGCTTTTGGAGGCCCCTTCCACCGCTCTGACCACGAACTATCCAACATGACTGACTGCTCTGCTTCATCCCAAGGAGCTTCTGGGAAACTGACTCTTTGGGAAATCCACTTCCAAAGTGTGACACGAAGGTACAGGACATACGACTGGATAATCTAGGAAGTCCCTACCGTTCCTCTGCTTCTACAGCCATTGCTACTTCAGGATGCTGATGGTAACTTTTGATGCAGTTCACCCATTTTTCCAATTGCAAGGATGAAGCGCATCTAACCTCCCTTCCCGCAGCACATCCAGCAACACGTGCAGGCAGCAGTGCCTTTTCTGGTCCCTGCAGAGACTCGGGGTGTCCTTCCCCGGCACAGCCCTGGGACTTGTTCTCAGCAGCAGGAGGGGACTGGAGTCTGCGTGGTCCTTGCTACAGCGCTGCGGTGCTGGGAAGGTTCAGGTGGACACTTGGAGGGACACACTGCTCTCACCAACAGCTGACAGCGACAGGGTCCACGAGGCAAAACTTCTTTAGAGACTCCTGTACCCTGTATGCCTGGGAGAAGGGACTGTACCGCCAGCTGAAACACCAGCAGCTGACTGCAAACTTCAAAATTCTCTTGGTTCCTTTAAGCCACATATGACTTAAAACTCTTGTAGGGCCAAGGAACATTTTGTTGAAAGCACAAACTTGCTTTTGAAACAACAGAATATTGCAAGCAAATATAGGCATGGTACAGTGGCATGCTGTATATTGTTTCCTTAGATGCTCCAAATTTCTGGCTTGAGGCCAGCCTCTCAAAGACACTGGGCTCTCCCCAATGCCATGTGTCACCACAGGTTGCTCCCTACTTCTGAAACTGCTCTGAGATGGTTTGTCCTTCTGCAGTGCTCTCCAGCTCCCCTCTTCCCAGCTGCTCACAGCTTCTGCCTCCAGCCTCTGACCTTTCGATGGCTACCTGGGAAATCCCAAATTCAGTAAGAGACTTTTTAAAGCAAACAGTTTACATATGATTAATTCTTCCTGTAGATCTCAAAAAATATCCCTTCCTGATTAACAAAGGTCACCGAATCTCAAAAGTTTATTGCAAACGATTCAAACACATTACAGGTCTCTAAAAAATGAAGTAATAGCAAAACTGATTTTGTCTGGGGAAAACAGATGTGGCTGAAGAAAGGCAAGAAGCTGGCCAGATACAAACTGAGTAAGTGATGGAAGAGCAGCTGTGTGTTAACACCACCAGCACTTTGCCCTTATAAAATGGAGAGGGACAGGACAGGACCTCTTGCCACAGCAACCCCCAGTCACAGAGAAAAAAAAAATATATATCCTAAGAGCGAGCACTGCCCGGAGCTCCTGTTGGAGTCACTTGGTAGCAGGATATTCTCTGCGTGCTTCGAGGTTGCACTTTTCCTTCATAGATGTCAAAATGCTTTGCAGAGGTATGACATGACGTTATCTTCATTTTACAGACAGGGGAACTGAGAGGCGGTGACGGGAAGTTATTTTCTCAAGATGAGATAGTGGGTCATCAGCAAAGTTAGAGCCATGGTCCTTAACCGCTCCAGCATCGCTGCCACCCTCCACAGCCTCCTCAGGGAAGACAAGGTTTAAAAGCAGCCGCGATTCCCGTTGCAGGTGCTGTGCCTCGGAGCACGCCAGGACTTTTCAGTGGTGGCAAACGCTGGCAGTATCAAATAAAAGCTCAGCACCTGGGGCCTCCCAGCTGGGCTGGCACACCAAAAAGCTGCGGTGGCACAGCGACTGTCCTCCCGCAGAGCAGGTGCTCCTCAGGCAGCGATGCTCCAGCCCTCGGTGGGCCTTCACAGCTCTCTGGGATGGCAGAAGCAGCAGCAACCTCCTTTGCCGAGAGGAGCGTATGAAAATATTAAGAGGGAATCCTCAATCATCTTCCCTCACATTCCCATCATACCTTTCGCTATTAGGCAGCTGTGACTTTGCTAACCTGACTGATCCATAATTCATAACTATTATCCATGTGCAATAATTACAATGTTAATATTTTGGTAATTTAAAAGTACCTTTCTCCAGCAGAGTTCAGCCCGTACCACTGACTAACACACAATTCGGGTGTTTACGGACAGAACTGTTCTCTCTCCTCTTTCTTTTCCTCCCCGATTCACGCCTTCAAAATGTCTTCAAAATGTTGGGGAAAAGAGGAATTTTAAGAAGAAAACTCATTACTTTAAGGCCAAATTTAAAAATGATGAAATGCATAATGCCTGATCTATCAATCAAAGCCAATTCTGCAGTACAGACACACTGAAAGCCCTTCACTTTCTAATCACTAATAGGTAACATTATCGAATTCAGCCCTACACTCTATTAGAATTGCAGTAGAAAAGCAGTTAGTGTAATATCCAAAGACAGCTTACCAAATACTACTCACTCGGCTCAAAGACAAGACCAAGTGTGTTAATAATGTGAAAGCTTCCTTAAACAACGTGCTTTATCAATATGCTCCGAAAAGGAAATAAAAATACCGAAACAGAACTTTTGTAGGTGAGAAAAAAAAAAACCACAAAAATCTAACTTGTGTTCAGCCAGAGGACTTGGACATTTTCACAGCGTAGGCATCGATCTGTGAATTCCCCGTGGCTGTGTTGCTGCCCTGGCTGCAGAGCCCATCACCTCCCGGTTGCAGACTGCAGGAACCCTTTCCATTCCCTGCTGTTCCCCACCCTATTAACCCTTTCTTCTGACCACATGTATTTCAGGCTTGTTTGTAGCAGGATTTTTTATCTCCTCATCTCCTGTTTCCTCACTTTCCCATCAGTCTCCTGAGCATCACACATACACAGTGTTGGCAGGGCAGTGATGAACTTTATTCAGCCTCCTCTCTCTCAGTTGTGGCTTCCTTCCTTGACCTCCTCTAAGGGATGAACATGCAGGGACACTAAGCTCCTCCGACCAGGTCCAGTGCTCATGTCCTCTTTTTTCATATTATTGTCAACCTCAGACTTAAGATTTTCTAAGGTTTTCTTGCTCTCCAGAGTAAATGGCACCGACAGCACACCGCTGCAAAACACCCAGAGATTTAGCAGAACCGCCCACCTGCAGGCAGCAGCAGCAGCAGCGCTTTGACGAGGGACTGTAGCAAACACCGAGCTTACACGTACACGGAGACACTGCGCGCTGGTGACAAGTAGTACAAAGGCTTATTTGATGCAAAGACAGAATATGACTGCATTGCTCATGTCAAAAAAAGATCAGTGGAAACATAACAACAGACCATTCTGCGTGCTACACACACTGCATAAAACACAAAAAATACTCTTTATGTTTCTGCGCTTTTTTAGCCTGGTTTCCTGGAAAAAAAACCAAGAGACGTGCAATTGTTCTGTCAGTCATCGCTTCCCCAAATAACGTTTGAACCTGTTGGCCGATCTCGGGTTTGACAGATAGGCAGAGGCCTCAAAGGGATTACGTTCCTACTAGATGCGTGAAAATAACAGAGATTCAAAACTAGTGCCTTTACTGAACTCACCTCCGCGCGGTGCCTTACTCTGGTCTGCACCTCAGGGGTACCAATTAGACCACAAGCCAGAGCAGCTCTGCGGATAAGGGAACAGCTGGGGAAATGCTTACTTATAGCACACGGGAAAAATAACGTTGTGAACGCTCCAACCGCAGGACACGCTGAGATGAGGGGCTCCTGCCTTCTCAGATCCATCCTCCTCCAAGCACAGAAATCCAGAGCAAAATCCAGAAACGCCGGTGCCGGCAGCCTGAGCAGCTGGCCTCGGCATCTTTGGCGCTTACTTTGTTCTCAAAACCAAAGTCACTTCTGACATTTGCAGACTCCCGCGTGATATTAGTGCTGATGCCCCAAGGATTGCCCTGTTCCCCCAGGGCACAACAATAAATGGCATTACCTTCCTCGACCTCCCCTGCCTGCCCCCTCGGAGCTGCAAACACGAATGCATCCTATGAGCTAGTAAAGCACACGTACATTTTCTTGTTGGCGTTACAAAAAAAAGAGAGAAGCATTGCCTGGCAAGCAGTAAGATTTCTATTCCGTTTTAAGGGGATGCGTACGACAGGGAAGCTACAGGACTCTCATTCTAATAGCCAATGCAGCTAATTAAAACTGTTTTGGAAGATCTGCAGCTAGCATATAAATCACCACACTATATGCTATAAATAAGAGGCAGATACTGAATTGAATAGCTCCCATTTGTCAACTGAATGAAGAGATTTGATTGTGCTTTTTTGAATAATAAATCCAGACATACCTAGCAGGGCACTGAGAGTTGCTAGAAGTGTCTCTTTTATCAAACAACAATGATTATATTACAGGGTGTGCATTATGGGGGATCATCCATTTCTCTTGTTTTCTCATTTATCGCTGACATCCTCCCTCCCAGACGAAACATTTTGCTCTGTACAGCATGCATTCATGTGAAGATCTCAAAAGTGAGGCAGGAGTGAACTCCACTGAGTCTCCCGATGCAACGTGCACCTACTAGGGTGTACCACAGAGCAGACGGAAGATCTGTAGGGAAACTGAGCTGTGGAAGCCTAAATACATAGGTTTTTCTTCCTATCCTTTTTCCCGTAGCACTTCCAAAGTGCCACTCAAAATGCACTGGGTCTCAGACAGAAGAGAGTCACACAGTTCTTATTGGCAATGGATGTCCATTTATACAAAACAACGCAGAGAAACAACAGTAAATTCCTTAAGGTCATCTTACAACATCACTGAACAACGGAAACCCCAAAAGGCACCCGCACACAAGCAACAGATTTGCAATAATAATAATAATAATAATAACAACAACAACAACAACAATAACAACAACAACAACAACAACAACAATAATTTTTAAAAATTACCCCACTCCAGCGCGGAAAGCTCTTTTCCACCATGAACACTAGATCCCACTCACAGCCACCATGTCTTTCTCACTGTAAAAAACAAACAAATGGGCACCAATTAGGAAATGGCATTTATTAATGCTAAGTTCAGAGTAGCTTCAAATCTTGCACATACTCTCATAAAAAAGAAGATTTAGGATTCCCTGTCACACGGAAGGCTGCAGAAGGTTAATTGAGTTCACCGTAGAGGTATCATTACCTCTATAACATATCTAAGGAAAAAAGCACTGCAGTCAGGTTATGACGATAGATTTATTTTAATCCTTTAAAACTATTTGTTAAATTTGTGCCCTCTAACAGGGTGATGATTCCTCTCGCTTTGCCCCAAACCCCTCTGCAACTGAACAGCAACTTTCACAGCATCCCCCTGACCGGTGGGTTTCACACTTTCCCACGTGCAGATGCTCTCATCCCACACACCAGCAGGCACGAGACGCAGGCGAGCCGTGACCTCTGGCACCCGCACCCATTCTCCCAAAGGAAAAACATCCTCTGGGACCGACCAGGGGTTCAGTGCTGGCTTTCCTCTCCCGGGCAGAAGGAGCCACTGTTGGCTGGAAGCCAGCGAAATGAGCCCGAGAGGCTGCAGAGAGCTTCCTAGGGGCTGTGCCTTTACCTTCTCTTCTGCTGGGGCTTACAGTGGGGAGAAAAAAGGGGGAAATCTCCCTATCTGGGGCCCCTCATCCCCCTCTTCCAAAATGGCAGCGAGTGCCTACAGTCCTTTCAATATCACTAAGATAAATAGCATCCTTCTTGTGGCCTGCTCCTCCTCTGCTCAGGCTAGTAAAGCTGTAACCTATGTGCACTTATTTTATCAACAATAACTGTAAATTGGGACAATTTTATTATTTGGGGATTATGTTTGCCAATAAAAAGGAAAGGACAGTGCTAGGCTGAAAGAATTTGATGGCTACGCATTGATTTTGAAATCCTGGCCACGCTGCCTGCATCCCAAAGCGCTTACCTTGCTGTCTGCCCTCCCCTTGCTTCCTGGATTGCCCGAGTTCCTAAGTCTAAATAATGTTCTAGGCACTACAAGTCAGGCCATGGCTTGCGTGTCACCAGCTCCGCAAAGACTTTGCAGTCACTGTTAGTGCCTGATGGCGATACAAAAGCTGCTGCAAGCAATTCACAACACACACACGCAAAGCACAAACAGCGCTTTCCTCCGCTGAAGCAAGCAGATGGGACTCGGAGCGCAAAGAGGATAAACCACCATTTTAACAAAATCAGTTTGTTCAGATGACCTGAACTTGAAATTAAGGTGTTAAAATCCAAGACAAAGAGGATTTCTGATTGGCAGTCAGTGATGTCATACCTGCGCCAATTACAGAGGTAATTCATGTACCTGCCTTTAGAAAGAAATAATTCCCTCTCTGATACAGCAATAAGACATAGGAGACAGCCCATTTGCAGGGGATTACATGGCACTTCTCAGGTAGTTAAAGTCACTGAGCCTTTTGACCTTGTGCCTCCTAACACTACTGGAGGCATAATCACATAGGAATGCACTGCTTATCATGAGTGTCTTACTGCTTAAAGTCCAGCCATCCAGCAACCTGAGCCGTGGACCTCAGGCTCATTTTCTATGAATTATTATGAGAAAACAACACGAATGTAATAAACAGCGCTATTAATTAGTTTATTGTCTCATTTCGGGGATGGACTGCACAGACTAAGAAACACTAGAGGAAGCCTGTGCCAGGCCAGAATAAAAGCATTTCTCAGGTCATTGCCTTAAACACAGATATTTCGTGCTACCGTGATGCTTACACAAGACAAGTAAATCTTTGCGTGTTGCAGTCTTAAGTCACTAGAACTAATCATCTTGCCAGATGAGATCCTAGCTTACTCACTGTCATAATGTTCAGCATATAATGAACATCAGTCAAGGTGAAAATTGATATAAAGAGCATTTCTAAGAGCTAAAAAGTTAACACCTAAATTGGAAATCAATATATGCTCTAAGTATTGATCAGCAGAACAGAAATCTTCAGGGTTTTGCCTCTGCAGAGGGAATACTGTTATAGGGTGAGCTTAAGTCCACTGAAACATCCTACTTTTAGCAGTTATTTAAAAAAAAACCCACAAAGCAACCCAACTCTATGCTTTATGGCATGATTGCCTAACTCTACCACAAGCATGTGCATCTGTGCAGAACAACCAGGAACACGCTAAGCCAGATGTCAGCAGCGACTTTTTTTAGTGTCTCTTACGATTTTGAAGTCGTGCTTGCCTCCTGAAGACAAACAGCAAAGACCAGAAGAAACCACAGCCGAGGAGCACCACCTCTGAGGAGGACGGCCTTTGGCAGAGGCATGGGAAGGGCAAGTCTACACCATGTGATGGAGCATGGGGCAAAGATTTTGAGCTTGCTCAGTACACGGAAGCCCAGATCTCGTCTCTGCAATGCAGTGCACAGGCCTTCTTATTATTCTGCATGTAGAACTGCACAAAGGCAACTATATTGCTTTTGGGAGCAAAGTTAATATCTCCGCGCAGTGCTCTACTCTACGGTGGGGACCTGTCTTCTTGGGTCAATACTAGGTGAAGAGCAGCTGCAGAGTATGTCATCACATGCTGTATATCTGCTCAAAGCAAGCTTTTCAGACTCACTGATGAATGAAATAGCTGTGAAAAACAAATGTCTTGTTTGAGTCCTCCAGCCTGCAAGGAAGCAGGAATTTCTGTGCACTACGTCAAAGAAACACTTGACCTTGTATGATCAATTCCTCCTCCTAATTTTTACACACCAAAAGACCTGAATTCTCCTAAGTTTCTCAGGTGAAAATGGGCAAGAATATCTCAGGAAAGGTTAGAAAAACTGTACATCTCTACAAATATTTGTTGGTCTGCATTCCTTTAACTTTGCATGATTAAATACAGCCTGCTTCTGTTCTTCCACTTTATCCTCCGGGGAAATTTATCATCAAAATTATTGTACAGCATTCATTACTCTAGCCTCATTTAAAACCTTGCCCTACTTATTATTTAGGCTGCAAAAAAAAATGTTGCTTTGTATAGTATTTCCTATAATAGTCTCAATCATTACATTTAAAAGATTGCTGTAAGGCAGCTTAGCCTGCATTAGAGGAAAATAAAGTGGAATTCCACAGTTAAGTGTTACAGTTCTCATTCAGCTTTTGTTTCCCAAATCATAACAATGCAACGTTTCAATTCCTTAAAAGGCTCTCACTGCTAATTAGCAACATTCAGGACTTTAGTCCCTGGCTTTGAAAAGGACATCTAGTAGCTCTTCTCTGGAAAGGCAGCGAGAAGAGAAAGGAAGGCAGGCAGGAGGCTCCGTCAGTTCAGAGGTGCGGTGGCCTTTTACATCAGTGGTGCAGCTGTGACAGTCCGACCAGCAGGCAAAGCAAACAAATGATATTTTTTTGACTCTTATTCAAAATTTCTGTTTAGGACAAAGACACAGACATGGCTATTTAAAAGAAACAGGATGCGGTGTTGAAAGCGAGGGGGAGAAAATCTAACTTAAATCCCAGTAGTAATTTGGGAAATTGTTCATCCTGATAGGGGAAGCCTCTTAATTCAGGTTCCTTCACTAACGGGACTACTCTGATGCTGAGTACCATTGCTGGTTTTTTAGATAATACTATGTATGTGTTTGTCTAACCCTTCTGTACTTCTGAAAAAGGATCATTAATCGGAGTCTGAAGTCACGGGCGCAGTGTTGCGCTTTAATCCCCGCCAGCAACTCGGCCCCACCCAGCCGCGCGCTCACTCCCCCCCGCTGGGGTGGGGGAAGGAATCGGAAGAGTAAAAGTGAGAAAACTCGTGGCTTGAGGTAAAGACAGTTTAATAGGTAAAGCAGAAGCCACACACACAAGCAAAGCAAAGCAAGGCGCTCATTCACTGCTTCCCACCGGCAGGCAGGTGTTCGGCCATCTCCGGGAAAGCCGGGCTCCGTCACGCCTGACGGTGACGTGGGAAGACAAATGCTGTAACTCCGAATGTCCCCCCCCTTCCTTCTTCTTCCCTCAGCTTTATAGGCTTCATGGAATACCCCTTGGGTCAGTGGGGGTCAGCTGTCCCACTGTGTACCCTCCCAAATCCTTGTGCACCCCCCGCCTCCTCGCTGGTGGGGCGGGGTGAGAAGCAGAAAAGACCTTGGCTCTGTGTGAGCACTGCTCAGCGATAACAAAAACGTCCCTGTGTTACCAACACTGTTTTCAGCACAAATCCAAAATACAGCCCCATACTAGCTACTATGAAGAAAATTAACTCTATCCCCGCCAAAACCAGCACACACATTTTTTTCCTGAAATGCAGACCCTCCTGGGGAGGCTATCAGGGAGAGGTCATCTCTTCTCCCATTAGCAGCCCCAACAAAATCTTCTCCTACGTGGACTGCAGAACTGAAGACTGTTTTATTTCTGGTTTGACCATAGCAAATTCAAACAGAAACCACAGGGTGGGCAAAAGCCATACATTAACACTGAACATTTTTGGGACGTTGAGTCGCATATTTATTGCCTTGTTTAGGTTGTTCTGACCTCCCTCCCTGCCTTCCCTGGACTTGACTGACCTCAGTGGCTTTTTGCTACCCACAAACCTGGCTACCCTTCCACCCCTTCTCCATCCCAGATCAAAGACCTGATATAGGACTCAGGAACATGAAAGGAACCCCTGTTTTAACCCTCTGCAATGGTGAAAATTGCCCGGTTATACCTAATCTTCGCTTCAGGTTTTGATTCATGAGTATACTTTTCCCTTTCACCCGCCTACCTTGTCTTTGTGACTGCTTTCTACGGGAGGCCTTACTAAAGACCTTTCAATATCGTAAATAAATGAGATAAGCCAGTTCCTCTCTCTTCGTTTCTTATTGACAAGTTCAAAGACTTCCAAGAGATTAAGAGTGAAAGACTGTAAGTGACCTGCTGGGTCATCAAGCCTAGGCTTCTCCTATCACTTCCAGCCATATCCTACAGTACCCTTCTACTGGATAAGCCTGATCTTATCAGCATCTTCCAAATGTTTTCTTTTTTTCTTATCATTTGAACCAGTTTACCAGGTACAAATGAAAGGCTTAGTGGTCTGTAACTCCCTGGATTATTTTCTTTCTGGTGTCACAAGAAGGCATTTTGTCCTTTCTATCCATCGAGCAGACACACTCCTCATCGCCCACAGGAAGGGAAAGAAAAGGAGGTAAGTCTTCGTGGAAGGAAGGGAAGGGAACAGGACAGCGGAGCTGATGTTCATACAAGATGTACTGCCAACTCCAGTACGTGCAATGTGCTGACAAACTGGTGAAACAATGAGAATTCCTATTTTGTAAGAGAGAGAGGTCAAGGTAGGGATCAATATTCTCCTTGGGTATTATTTTATCATTAGACTTAACAGATAAAAATATATTATTTTCTTTTTTACCCCTAATTGTATGGATTCAGAGTTAATAATGAAAAACATGCAACCTCCTGCTATTTGCCATGCACAAAATACAGCTTTTTCACGAGCCTGGTCAGCAGAGGCTGTTTCCGATCTGTTCTGATGAGTGTCTGTGCGCTTCCTATGACTGGAGGGACTGTGCTCATTAGCTGTGCCGTGCTCTAGAGGGGCAAATTACCATACACGAACCTCGCAGCCGGCCCAACACCCAGCTCTGTGTGCCAGCAGCTGCTCAGCACGTACAGATGCACATTGGCAATCTCACTGCCTTTCAACAAAACACGTTAGGAAAATCCGTAATGCTAAAATATACCTATCACCATAAAAGGGGTTTTCACAAGAGGAAAGTATGTTCTGCGTCCTCTCCCCGGCAGCCATTTTAAGTGCATAAAAAGCTGAGGACTTGTAGCTGCTGCAAAGAGCTGCAGAGATCTCGCCCAAGGGGACACTGCTCTGGTTCAGGGCCAGGAGAGGTCAAACGTTACCGCAGTGCTACGGTCAGGGGCAATTTCGAGCAAGTCTGAGCCGCGGCCCATTAACCCATGTGCTACGCAAACGCACCGGGTTATAATGCTCAACACGAGAGGGAGCAGCCTGCCACCCCCTCTGGGTCCGTAACAGCGCCAAATCTCTTCTTACACGCAGCAAACATTTTAATATAACATGATCTCAACTCCAGAGGTTGATCTGCAAAACACTCTGGCGCAACCAAAACATCTCCCCAAACCAGGTTCCTGGAGCAACCTTGAGAGCACACTGGGGTGTGCGGGGCTCGAAGAGAGGAGTGCCCAGTAATGCAGGGAAAACGAGCAAGAGGGTGAACCTGAGCAGATCCTCAACACTTGTAGAGGAAGGGGAGGAAGAAATGTGGCTTTTTTTTTTTTTTTTTTTTAGTTATGCATTAATTCTGTAACTTGCGATGAAATCTTCTTTTTCAGAAAAAAAGAAGTATTCTGTTTGTTTTCTGCAAAAATCAGCATTGTCCACTGTTTTCTAAACCAAGGCTGCCTATGCTTAGATATACTGAAATACAGCTAATCCCTTACATAAGCATTTAAACAACAAAAAAAGATTACCTTGCGAAACGCTTGCAATTTACACGACTCCTGGAAGGGGAGACCACAGCTACCCCGCGACAGACGCGAGGCACAGCTGGTGCTGCCAGGAAAACGCATCAAAAGCACCTCTTTGCCTCGTGGATGCAGGAACCCAGCGCGGGTCCCCACCGCTGCCAGCTGCAAACCCCCCGGCAAGCAGAAGCTGCTTCCTCCTGGACAGGGGAGCCCTGGTGCCTCCGGTCATGGGGGCAAATTTCCTACAACACGGTGGAGCAGGTCTGTCCCTGCACCTCATGGAGAGGACCATACTGGAGCAGATATCCACATGGAAGACCCTAGAGACCCCACACTGGAGCAGCAGGACATTTCCTGAGGGAACCACGGCCAGTGGAGAGCCCATGCTGGAGAAGGTTTATCCTGAAGGACTGCAGCCCATGGAAGGGTCCATGCTGGGGCAGGGGAAAAGTGTGGGGAGGAAGGAGTGTCAGTGAGAAGCTGTGTCCTCGTTTCAGCTGGGATAGAGTTAGTTGTCTTCCTTGTAGCCGGTACGGCACTGTGTTTTGGGTTTAGCATGAGAAGAATGTCGGTAACACCCCGATGTTTTCGGTTGTTTCTCAGTCGTGTTTAGACTCAGTCAAGGACTTTTCAGCTTCTCCTGCCCAGCCAGCAAGAAGGCTGGAGGGGCACAGG